>CM062290.1:126534138-127134138 GCA_031216915.1 Pictodentalium vernedei
AATGTAAAATGAAACGACGGGCATCCGGTTTGAACCCACTTGGGAAATGGTTTCAGAAAGAAGGACTGGAAGAACGTTTGATCTCTCACCGCAAAATGTACTAGAATTCGTAATTTTTGAAAGTTAATTTACCACATTTGCCCCAAACTGTCAGAGGAGACCTCGTTTCCAGACTACCTACCCCCTACAAAGTAGAAGCGACGAGCCTCAGCGCCGCGTTTCAAGCGTGCATCAAAATCTCTCCAAGAAGCTGGACAGTATCAACAAGAGCAACGCTAACGCGTGTGCTGATGCCCGAAGGTAGCAATGTCGGACTAGCATGTAAATAAATAACTTCTGAATTCTTGATGTCCGGCGTGGGTTGGGGTTGGATGGAGAGTAAGCACTCATGTAAGCACGCAACTGAATATGCAGTGGTGTGGATAGCTTTTCTGGCAATTGCCGAGACCATAAAATATCCGAAATAAATTATTTTTCAACTGTTTTGGGGCTGAAAGCCCATATTTGGGCTCTATTGTGAAATGCAGGTATTGTCAGTTAATGGCTCCATGTTCTATGGATATGCTTCATTTTGTCTCAGAAATGAAATTATTCTGTCTAAATGGATTTGCTTTGCCCACCAATTGGGGGAGCGCGCCTGTAGGCACTCTCCCATAAACTGTAACAAGGTAAAAAAACATGTGAACACATTTTAATGACCAAACATAATTTAGCACTCTACCACTGCCAGTTAACAACACGTGTTGACGCTTGCACCAAGAATTCTACAAGGGTAAAGACAAGCTTAGTTAAATCGTTTATACTTATGTTCACCACTTTAACCTTTGCATAATTGGCTCGATCATGACCGCAACATAAAGTCAAGTTTAGCCAATCGTTTATATCCATGCAACCCACTGTAAACAAGATATTAATTGAAAATATAATAGGTGTTCCTTTTTTGGAATTCACTGAAAAAAAAAAAAAAAAATTACACAATCCATTCCAATTGGGGACCATAGCTGAGTTTGAATGCTTTTTTGAGAATTCTGTCTAGTATTGGCCACTACGCTGGGTTGATATACAGTACGTGGAGAGTGTATTATCACTAAATCACCCACAGAGTGGAGATTCCACCCAAGCAATAATTGCAAATTTGTTGCAAAGCATAACAAGCACAAGCAAAGTTTCAGCCAATGGACCTCCGGGTTAAACCCGGAGGTCCATTGGCTGAAACATTGTTTGTGTTTTTAGTCGATATATACAAAATTTGAAAGTTATAGTTTGGGTGATAACTCCCCTCTGCAGGTGATTTAGTTACAATCCACTCTCCACGTACTGTAGATGATATTTACACTGAGGCTGTGGGGTGCACAGGGTTAGTTACTCAGTTAATAATGATTTTTTTTTATAATCAGCAAGTGTGACTAACCCTGTGCAATGCACAGGGTCAGTCACCCGTTCTGGTTATAAAAAATGGTAACTGCCATATCACATACTACATGAAAATATACACTAAGGCATATTACATGTTACAGAGGGTGCAGGATTCATGGATTTAATGGAAATACTTATACTAGATTGTGGAAATGGTTTTAAAGTAAATTCCAGAAATAAAAGCATATTTTATACACCTGGAACTTGTGGTGTTAATAGAAACTGTCATTACTTTCATGCTATCTTTCAGATGTCCAAAAGTGATTGTTTGCGGAAAGTATGGACTATTGACAAATGAAAGAAATGATGAAAATATGCAGTACTTTAATGGCGCTAATTTCACATATCTGTCACTAATGTTTTTGATGGAAAAATGTTCTCTCGACAAGTATGGTGCTGGAATGGTCTATGATGAAACAATGCCGGAACTTACTGACCAAAATGTAACGTGTGATTTCCTGAACACAACAGCAGTGTTTAGCGTCAGTAGCCAGTGTATCCACCACGTTTCCGGATGACAGCCTGAACCTTCTCCCTAATTCTACCAATGAACCTTCTGATAGGGTCCAGAGGCAACTCCTGCCACTCCTCATGCAATGCAGCTTCCAAGTCGGGCAAATTCTGTACAGACGGACCCTTTGCTTGCACACGACGTCTTAGAATACCAATACCATTTTCCGAAAATATCAACATCAGTTTGGATATCCCCTACTTTTTTTGAATAGTATATTTTACAAATTAGTCCAGTATTGCAAACCAAGGGAGCGCAGTGGCTCAGTTGGTAGATGTGCGGGCTGCAAGCCGAGAGGTCCTCGGTTCGAATCCCACCTGCAGCAACCGCGTTGTGTCCTTGGGCAAGACACTTCACCCCCATTGCCCACGTGAGGGCACGGTGACGCTGTGTACTAAGGCGTACTGCACGTCGATGGTGCACCTGTCTTCAACCAATGCTAACCCTGCCTGTATGGAGTTAGTATGTTGGGGAGCTGACAGTTGCTCGCCGTTGCTCGGTGGTTCTCTCCAGGTACTCCGGCTTCCTCCACCCGTAAAACTGTCGTGGTCATGATTAGCCATTGTGCAGAAATATGTGACCCTAAACACCAATAAATAAATAAATAATTGCAAACCAAGGGTTGCAAAAAAGATACCTCATTTTAATGGGCAGGTGGAAACTTCATTCTAGCAGCAAGTTTTGTTACAATTTATTGGAGAGTGCCTTATAACTAACAGATAACAGAGCAAGTGAATTACTAAGAAACTGTGGTTACCACATTGATCCTATTAAATAAAATACTGGTTCTCGAAACAGGAAGCCCCAGAGGGCAAAAGGAGCTCACCTAACAAAGTTGTTTAAAGCAGAATTTAATTAACATCTATGGCTAGTTAACACTGCAGATGAATGAAGTCATGTAATTATTCAAAACTCTGTTGTCTCTGTCAGATGATTTTTGTCTGGTATTGAGTTGCTACAATAAAAATAATGCCCAGTTTTCCAGAAGTGAAAAACCCAGACCTTGGGACTTAATTTGAACAAATTTGAATATCACCGCCCACAGAGAGCCCAAACATGAATCTTGGTGGTTCTCAAGAAGATTTTAAAGAATAAAGCTCTTTTGCACAAAGTTAAAATTTAAGCTCCCATGGGAAGCCCAAATATTGACCAAGAGACTTTACTTGAATAAACTAGAAATTGAATCCCCCCCCCCCCCCACACCCCCTCCAAGGATGTTGTGCACCCAATATTAGAAATTCTGAAGGGTCGTTCTGGAGAAGAAGATTTTAGAGAAGATTCACAAGAAAACACTAAGTAAAAAATTGTGCTCCCATAGGGAATGCAAATATCAACCCTAGGACAAGAGTTGAACAAATTGAATCCGACCCAGCTAAGGATGCTGCATGCCAAAAATCAAAAGATTATGACTAGAGTATCTGAAGATGTTGATATCAAATTAGTCCTCATATTGGACTTAATTAAAATTTAGGCTCCAATGGGGAGTTCAGACTTGAATCTGACTTCCTAAAGAATGGTGTTTACTATGTATCAGTAAATTCTGACTGGGGATTTGTGAGAAGATCTTTAAAGAATATTCCTCAAATTCCACTGAGTTAAATCTGAGCACCCTCAGGGAGCTGAAATATTAACAGAGGTCTTGATTTGAACAAATTGAATCTGACCTCTTTAAGGATGCTGTATACCAAATATCAAAAGATTCTGTATTGAGTATCTGAAGAAGGAGATATTAAAAGATTATTCCTACTGGACGAAGTTAAAACTCAGGCATCCATAGGGAACCTAAATATCAACCAAGGAACCTGATTTTAAAAACTTAGATCTATCCTTCCTACGTATGCTGTATACCTTTTATTAACTGAACGTGTCAATGACACTGTAGCTCAACTTGACAAACGTGTAATGGTAAATTTGAAGATCATTGGTTCCAATGTTATTTGGTAAAACTTCAACATAACAACACTGCGTGTGCCAATGTCAGAGCAATCCACACATTATAAATGTAAACTGTAAGGCTGGCAAAAGGAAGAATGTTGATACACAAATGCAGTAAGTTCAGAGGTCACTGTAAACAGCAACTTTTTTTTCGGAGAGATAAATCTACATGTAGAGGTTTCGATTTATGAGTACGCAGAGTCCAAAAACAATCCTACGATAAATGTGCCCTGAAGGTCATGTCAAAAAGGATGTAAATGCACAAATGCAATAGATTCAAAGATTATTGTTGACAGCCAGAGGTTTTTATAGAAATGAAAAGAAAATCGATACCTCCTATCTCTTTCACCCTAAATAAGCATATAAAGTTTCAAAACAACCCGATAATGAATGCGCCCTCTGAGGCATGCCAAAGGAAGATGTTAATGCACAAATGCACTAAGTTTGACGGTCCTGGCTGGTGGCAATGGCCTTTTTATCTTGTTTATGGAAATTCATAAATATACCCCGTAGAGAGTGCAAAAGGGATAAGTTGCTACAAAAACGTACAAAGTCCAAAGGCTGGTGCAACAACAATAATGTTTTATGGAAATGAAAAGAAATCAACAGCTACCATCCATAAGCCACCCAGAACATGCATACCAAGTTTCAAGTGATCCTATCATAAATGTGCCCTGTAGGGCATGCCAGAGGAATATACTGATGCCTGACTTTGCTAAGTTCAAAGGTTGTTGCCTAAGGAACTATTTTTGATGGAAATGGAAGAAAATTGACAGTTCCTATCAAGAGGTTGCCCTGAACAAACATAACAAGTTTCAAATTGATCCGACTATAAATGTGCCCTGCTGGGTGTGCCAAAGGGAAATATTGATGCATAAGTGCACTTAGTTCATCAAAAGTCGTGGCCAGTGGCAACATTTTTTGAAGGAAATGAAAGATAATGGACAGCTCCCATCTAGAGGTAAGCTCAAACAAGCATACCAAGTTTCAAACTGATCTGATCATAAATGTAACATGTATGGTGTGCCAAAGGAACACATTGATGCCTGACTAAACTAAGTTCAAAGGTAGTTTCCAGCGGCAACATTTCTTGCCGTAAATGGAAGAAAATCGATAGCGCCCATCTAGAGGTCACCCCAAATAAGCATACTAGGTTTCAAATAAATCTGATTGTAAATGTGCCCTGTAGAGTGTGCCAAAGGCAAATATTGGGGTCTGACTAAACTGAGTTCAAAGGACGTTGCCAGCGGCAAACCTTTTTGACAGAAATGGATGAAAATCGATAGCTCTCATCTAGAGATCACACCAAACAAGCATACCAAGTTTCAAAGCGATCTGATCATAAATGTGACCTGTGCAGTGTGGACATACATACATATGTACGCACGTACGTACACCCGGATGTATGTACGTACGTACGTATACCGACGGATGAGAAGTGACGGTAATAGCTCAGTTTGACTTTGTCAAGTTGAGCTAAAAATTCTTACTGGTGGATCTGAAGAAGATTTTGAAAAAAATATTCCTCAAATTTCACTAAGATGAAATTTGTGAACCTACAGAGAGCTCAAATATTAATTGAGGAAGCTGCTTTGAACAGACTTGAATCTGACCCTATAATGATGTTGTATACCAAATATCAAAAGATTACTGGTGGTTCAGGCGAAGAAGATTCGTTAAAGAATATCTCTCATATTGCACCAAGTTAAAATTGGGCTCCTGCATGGAGCCCAAATAGGAAATAAGGGTATTAATTTGAACATATCTGCAAAAAGATACTCTACCAAAGGATTCAGACAAAGAAGATTTTTAAAGAATATTCCCCATATTGCAATAAGTTAAAATTCAGGCTCCCATAGGGAGCCCAAATATCAATCCAAGATTCTGATTTGAACAAACTTGGATCCGACCTTCCTAAGGATGCTGCATACTATTCATCAAAAAATCCCCCGACTGATGGATCTGAAGAAGATGATTTTTAAAGACTATTCCGCATACTGCAGTAAGTTAAAATCTGGGGTCCCATAGAGGGCCCAAATATTAACTGAGGTACTTGATTTGAACAAACTTGAATCTGATCTCCATAATAATGTTCTACACCAAATATCAAAAGATTACTGGTGGTTCTGAAGAAGATATTTCTCATATGGCACAAAGTTAAAATTTGTGATCCTGTATGGAGCCCAAATGAGAACTGAGGATATTAATTTGAACATACCTGAACATACCTTTATCTGACCCCTCTATGGATGCTGTATACCAAATATCAGATAGATGTTTAAAAATATTTCTATTTTTAGCTCCTGGGGTTCCCACAGAGCAGCGGGAAAGCTATTTTTTCTCGAATCAAGTACTTATGACTCAATAATACCACATACGAAATTTGTTTCAAATCAGCTCATTGGTTCAGAAAAAAAAAAATTGGGCTACTTGACCGAAACTTTTCGCTCACCCATTACAAAACAAATATACTTGTTTTCAACAAACTTCATTTAACCAAAGTTACCAAGTTACAGTGAAATTATTCTAAAACGAGTCATCCTATCAAGTTACAATGAAATCCCTTCATATATACAGCCTGTAGACTGTGCTAAAGGTTTTGGGGCTTTGGGCCTGTGTAGCCATCACAGCTGACCCATCAGAACCAAAAGGGGATGTCCTCATCTAGACATTATACTGAGTCATCCTACAAAGTTACAATGAAATCCCTTCATAAATATGACCCGTAGTCTGTGCTAATGGTTTTCGGGCTCGGTCAGCCATCACAGTTGAATGATTACAACCAAATGGGGATGTTCTCATCAAGACATTAGTCTGGAGTCATCCAACCAAATTACAATGAAACCCCTTCATAAATACGACATGTAGACAGTGCTAAAGGTTTTTGGGCTTCGGGCCCCTGTAGCCTAACAGTTGACCGATGCGACCAAAATGGGACATTCTCATCTACACATCATATGGAGTCATCCTACTAAGTTACAATGAAATCCCTCCATAAATATAATCTGCAGACTGTGCTAAAGGTTGTCGGGTTTTGGGTTCGGACAGTCACCACGGTTGACAGATCGCGTCCAAATAGGGAAGTTCTCATCTAGACCTGACCTCAAACCTGCATATGAATCTTTGTGAGGATCGGACAAGAACTACATGGTGTAGCTGTGCTAAAGGAAAATGTGAACAGTCTCACAGACTAACAGACTTCCGCACGCGTGATGGCAATAGCTAAATATTTTGACTTTGTCAAGTTAAGCTAAAAATGCAAAATCTTTATAGACACACTACCAGAACATATGAACACACTTTCAACATTTCGAATTACAAACTGACACAAGAGGCCCCAGGGGGCCTGAAGGCGCTCACCTGACATGGTAGCCTAAATATCAACCCAGAGAACTGATTTCCACAAGTTGCATCTGCTCCTCCTAAGAAAAGCTGAAACCAAATATCCAAATATTCTGACCAGTGGATCTAAAAAAAGATTTTTAAAGAATATTCCTCATATTGAACTAAGTCATAATTCAGGCTCCCACAGGGAGCCCATATATGAACCCAGGGACTTGGCTTTAACAAACCTGAATCTCACACCCCTAAGGATTCTGCACACCAAATATCAAAACATTCCGACTGCTGGATCTGAAGAAGAAGATTTTTAAAGAAAATTCCTCATTTTGAACCAAGTTACAATTCAAGCTCCCACAATCAGCCCAAATATGGACCTAGGGAAATGGCTTGAACAAACTTGAATCTTACCCCCCCCCACCCCCCCCCCCTCCCCTAAGGATGCTGCATAAAAAATATCAAAAGCATTCATCTGCTGGATCTGAAGATTTTTAAAGAAAATTCCTCATTTTGAACTAAGTTGTCATTCAGGCTCCCATAGTGAGCCCAAATATGAACCAAGGGACTTGGCTTGAGCAAACTTGAATCTCAGCCCCCTAAGGTTGCTCCATGCCAAATATCAAAACATTCCAACTGCTGAATCTGAAGAAGATTTTTAAAGAAAAATTCCTCATATTGACTAAGTTATAATTTGGGCTCCCACAGGGAGCCCAAATATGGACCCATGGACTTGGCTTTAACACACTTGAATCCCTCCCTCCCCCCCAAGGATGCTACTCACCACATATCAAACCATTCCGACTGCTGGATCTGAAGAAGAAGATTTTTTAAGAAAATTCCTCATTTCGAACAAAGTTACAATTCAAGCTCCCACAGTGAGCCCAAATATGGACCTAGGGACATGGCTTGAACAAACTTGAATCTCACCCCCCCTAAGGATGCTGCATACCAAATATCACAAGATTCTGCCTGCTGGATCTTGAGAAGAAGATTTTCAAAGAAATTTGCCAGAAATGCACGAAGTTCGAATTTGGGCTTCTATAGTGAGCCCAAATATGAATCCAGGTGGCCGATTTGAACAAACTGGAATCAGATCCACCCCCACAATGTTGCATACCAAATATCAAAAGATTCTGCCTGCTGGATCTGGAGAAGAAGATTTTTTAAGAAATTTGCCTGAAATGCACTAAGTTCGAAATTGGGCTCCTATATTGAGCCCAAATATGAACCCAGGGGGCCGATTTGAACAAACTTGAATCAGATCCACCCCACAATGTTGCATACCCAATATCAAAAAATTCTGCCTGCTGGATCTGGAGAAGAAGATTTTCAAAGAAATTTGCCTGAAATGCACTAAGTTCAAATTTGGGCTCCTATACTGAGCCCAAATATAAACCCAAGGGGCCGATTTGAACAAACTTGAATCAGATCCACCCCCCAATGTTGCATACCAAATATCAAAAGATTCTGCCTACTGGATCTGGAGCAGAAGATTTTTTAAGAAATTTGCCTGAAATGCACTAAGTTCGAAATTGGGCTCCTATATTGAGCCCAAATATGAACCCAGGGGGCCGATTTGAACAAACTTGAATCAGATCCACCCTACAATGTTGCATACCAAATATCAAAAGATTCTGCCTGCTGGATCTGGAGAAGAAGATTTTTTAATCTTTTTCCCATTGCCTACAGTGTTAAAAAGTGCTGACTCAGCACTTTTTCAAAGTCCCGAAACTGTACCCTATGATAAAACCGATGGCAACTTTTTTTTACCAATTCTTTCTGTTGGTCCTAAGGAAGCTTCACACCAAATAAAAATTCTCGGTGCCGTGCAGTTTTGGAGATATGGGCGTTTTAATTTTTTTCTATTTTTAGCTCCTGCGGTTCCCATGGGGCTACGGGAAAAAAAAATCAGCATAAATTAGGTACTTATGACCCAATAAGCCCTCACATAAAATTTGGTTCAAATCAGCCTCTCGGTTTGGAAAATAGAAATTTTGGGCAGGGCCAAAAATTTTGCCCCTCCCATAACGACGCCAAGTATAGCCCCACAAACTTCTCTTGAACAAATCTAAGTCTACACCTCAAAAGGAAGCTGCACACCAAATATCAAGTCTCTGCTACTGCTGGTTCATGAGAAGAAGATTTTTTAAGATTTCACCACACTTTTTGGGTGTGGCCCTACCCACGGGCGAGGCAACTTGATTTGAACAAAATCAAATTGCGATGTCATAACAAACTATTATCTCAAATATCAATTAAATTGGTTCAGGGGTTTGGGAGGAGAAGACGCAAACACCATGTTCACGGACGCCGGACGCCGGACGACGGACGGTGAGTGATCACTATAGCTCTCCTGACTGAAAGTCAGGTGAACTAAAAAGCTACGGGTGCCACATGGGATCAAATAAAAAATCTGAAACTTTGATGCACATCTAGAAACCCTATCTGAACATATGTACCCACTTTCAACACTTTGCATTAAAACCCCTAGGACCCTTTCATCAGAAACTGATTCTCTTATGACAAAAGTGGCACTACAGGTGCCACATAGGGCCTAATAAAAAATCCAAAATCTTCGTGCATATCTGGACAGCCCACCTTAACACATGAACACACTTTAAACGTTTCAAATTAAACCCCCTAGGATCCTTTCGGCGGAAACTAATTCTCTAATGACAAAATTGGCACTACAGGTGCCAGAAGGGGCTGAATAAAAAATCAGAAACCTTTAAGCACATCTAAAGACCTAACCTGAACACATGAACACACTTTCAACAGTTCAAATTAAAACCCCAACAGGCCTTTTGCCAGAATTTATATTTTTTATTGGGGTTTAATGACATTTTTGACAGCCAGGATCACCTAGGTGGAGGAAGCCGGAGTACCCAGAGAGAACCACCAAGCAATGGTGAGCAACTGTCAGGCTCCCCAACATACAAACACCACACAAGCAGGGTAAGCATTGGTTGAAGACAAGTTCACCATCGACATGCAGTATGCCTTTGTACACAATGCCACCGTGCTCCTCCTTTGCCAGAAACTGACTAATCCTTCAACGACAAAAGTGGAACTATGGGCATCACATGGGGCTGAATAAAAAGTCTTTAGGCACATCTAGAGATTCTACCTAGACATATGAACACACTTTCAACTTCAACCCCCTAGCATCCTTTTGCCAGAAACTGACCAATTCTCTAACAAGAAAAGTTGCAAGATGAGCACCACATGGGGCTGATTAAAAATCCAGACCCTTTATGCACATCTAGACATGTTACTGGAACATATGAACACACTTTCAACAGTTCAAATTAAAACCCCTAGGAGCCTTTCCCCGAAAACTGATTCAGTAACAACAGAAGTGGTGCAATGGCAATGAATAAAAAATCCAAAACCTTTATGCACATCTAGACATATACATGTAACACACGTTCATCGTTTTGAATTGAACCCCCCAGGCACTTTTTACTGGAAACCGATTCTCTAATGACAAAAGTGGCACTAGGGTCGCCACATGGTGACTAATCAAAAATCTGATATCTTTGTGCACATCCAATCTAGGCAGCCTATTTGAATATATGAACACACTTTCAATGTTTTGAATTAAAACCCCTCAGAGCCTTTCACTGGAAACAGATTCTCTAACGACAAAAGTGGCATTACAGGTGCCACATGGGGCTGAATCAAAAATCAGAAATCTTTATGCACATCTAAAGACCCTATCTGAACATATAAACACACTTTCAACGTTTCGAATTAAAACCTAAAGGGGCTTTTTTCCAGAAACTGACAGATTCTTAATGCTTCAATTCTTCTGTCATCAGTTCTTGTGTACAGGATTTAACAATCACGGTTCTGTACATGAGACCTGATGGTAGAAACAAATTTACTGAGGTTTCACTTCCAAAACTTCTTCCATTCTGAAATATTCTACTTTTTTTGATTGACTAGCACAAAGAGATGATTCACCACTGAATAGTGATGGGTGGTATTTGAATTTTGAGTTCAGTATCGGTATACCTCGGTATCGGTATTTGGTATTAGGCTTGACTTGAGCTTTGTTGATACAATGGAACCCTATTACTTGAATAGCCACTTTGCCAATGAAAATCATTCATTTAACAGAATTCAATCAACAGGGATTGTGTCACTTTCCTGTATTCCAGAGATAAGCTCTGTCAAACAAGATATAATAAAATATAGAACCTTAGTGAGCACGCTCACATACCCCACGCGACCCGATATTTCAAGCTCTAGTGATTTTTTAAAAATAAACATAGATTCTAGGAATACTACAGAAAACAGTGTTCTGTAGTTTCAACGGTATTGTTCTGTAGGCCACCATGTTAGACTAACATACCAAAAATCAGCTCAATATCTGGAAGCGTATAGGAAAAAAGTCTGCAAAACTGTAATTTTGATGAACTTTTCAAAGTTCAAGGGCCGTAATTTCGGTAAAAATCAGTGGAGCAGAACAAAATGCAAACTTGATCTGTAGGCTACAATGTCAGACTAACATACCAAAAATCAGCTCAATATCTGGAAGCGTGTAGAAAAAAAAGTCTGGAAAACTGTAATTTTGAGGCATTTTTCAGAGTCCAAGGGCTGTAATTTCGGTATAAATCAGTGGAGCGGACCAAAATGCAAACATTTTCTGTAGGCCACCATGTTAGACTAACATACCAAAAATCAGCTCAATATCTGGAAGCGAGTAGGAAAAAAGTCCGCAAAACTGTAATTTTGATGAACTTTTCAAAGTTCAAGGGCCGTAATATCAGTAAAAATCAGTGGAGCAGAACAAAATGCAAACTTGATCTGTAGGCCACCATGTCAGACTAACATACCAAAAATCAGCTCAATATCTGGAAGCATGTAGAAAAAAAGTCTGGAAAACTGTAATTTTGATGAATTTTTCCGAGTCCAAGGGCCGTAATTTTGGTAAAAATCAGTGGAGCGGAACAAAATGTAAACTTGATCTGCAGGCCACCATGTTAGACTCACATACCAAAAATCAGCTCAATATCTGGAAGCGTGTAGAAAAAAAGACCGGAAAACAAGTAGGACTGATTGACGGACTGACAGACTGACGGACTGACTGACGGATCAGTCAAAAACATTATACCCCTGCAACTTTGTTGCGTGGGGTATAATTAAATGACTGCAATGGATGTACTGAGGGCAAATAGGTCTATAAACAAAGCAAAACTGGTAAGTCAGGGCAATTTTTCGACAGGCTACAAAGTTTTTTATTCAATTAACAGGAGTTTACTCTATAACCTATATCCAATTAACAGGTCAAATGTGTACTGGAGGTATGGTAAATGGTTTTGTGTTAGGAAATTATATTAAATTAACAGGGTTATTCAGTTAAGAGATGTCCAATTAAGTGGGCTCCACTGTAGTACCAAAGAGAAATTCACATCAGAAAAAAAACAGAATAAGTTACAATAAATTATTGTAGCATCATTCTACAACAACATTATAAATTACCCAGCCAATGAGCTCAATAGTGGCATTCTTTAACAACCACAAATCATATCTACCATAATTTTGTGACTTGTTCTAAATGCACCGTAACCTTTTCAACCTGCTGTGCATAAATGTTTGAGTAAAGAAAAATTGATAGTGGATGAACAGATGATATAAAGAGCAAAAAATCTGAAGCGAGGCTCGGTAATAATTTAATCCAACAGAACTGTTGAATTATATAATTACTGAACCTCCCGACAAACCAGGATGGTTTCTTCCATTCCACCATTGGCAGTATTGACTGAAATGATACCTTCCAGGGTGCCAGAGTTGAAAGGATTAAATTTAAAGACCTATTTCTGGCTTTGGTGACCTCAGAGCACCCTGACCATGCCATAGATTAAAAGGACAATAAGCGGTTTGTTTGAAAAAATATTGCTCAGATTTTGTTTGTTTGTGAATGAGCATGCAAAAAACCCTACTGTGTGCAAAGTATACTGGTAAGACGTCATAAGAAGCAACATGAAATAACATAAATCTGTAATTAAAAAACTTTAATACAAATTTTTAGAAGAAACGATATAGTGAAAAGATAAACAAAGTTGCCCAAAAGTGATAACATGTAGAAGTAAACACAGCAATGTGATATGATTTCTGAATACATGTGGGGGTACATTTTACTTCCGCTGCTTGTCAGATGATTGACCATCACAAACAACAACTGTGCAATATTTTTGCAACAATTATGGCTTTATTAGATCTGCAACATTGTATTATTTTTAATAAAGTGCCATTTTTATTCCAATAAATCCACAGCACATGATTTGACAATCAGAATCAAACTGCCTGGATGCATAGGCTATAAAAAGAATGTGTACACAAACTTCACCTTTGCCCTAATAAAAAATGCTAATTTCGTCGAATATGGAAAATGATATTGTATTTTGTGCTGTCCCAGAAATTTACATGATGAGTGATCACTTAACTGGATTGGGATGAAAAATGCAGCCTGTCATTTATGAAAAATCCAATAAATTCTCATCTTCAAGTTACTTTATTTAATCAACATGGAATGCTTTCATAAGAATGATATACAGTAGAAGTCAAAATAAGTTGTAGCATAACCCCAATAAACTAAGTAGACTGCTGCTCCTGCTCTAATAAGATCAGAATCTGACATCATTTTTTGGAAAGCTCTCAGTGAGAGCTTTCCATAAAATGATGTGAGCTTCTGGTCTTATCAGTGTAGGAAGGGAAAGATACATATTTTATAGTGGTTATCCTACAACTTACTTTGAATTGTACTGTATGAAACATAAGGGTACTAACTTTTGTATAAGAAAAATTGTAGTTTTGTCGAAAGTTCAACTTATTTACTTCAAATTCACAGCTTATTTCACCTTTAATTGATAAAATATAGAACCTTAGTGAGCACGCTCACATACCCCACACGCCCTGATATTTCAAGCTCGGAAAACTGTAATTTTTAGGAAAATGACCTGGAAATCTGTTACTTGTATTTTTCAGAGTCCAGGGCCCATAATTTCTGCAAAAATCAGCCGAGCAGAACGAAACGCAAACTTGATCTGTAAGTCATTGTGGTAGACTCACATACTAAAATGGCTGTAATTTCGATAATATCTGAAAGCGTGTAGAAAAAAAGTCCGGAAAACTGTAATTTTGATGAACTTTTCAAAGTCGAAGGGCCGTAATTTCGGTAAAAATCAGTGGAGCAGAACAAAATGCAAACTTGATCTGTAGGCCTCCATGTTAGACAAACATACCAAAAATCAGCTCAATATTAGGAAACATGTAGAGAAAAAGCCCGGAAAACTGTAATTTTGATGAACTTTCCAAAGTCTATGGGGCCGTAATTTTGGTAAAAATCAGTGGAGTGGAACAAAACCCAAACCTGTTCTGTAGGCCACCATGTTAGACTAACATACCAAAAATCAGCTCAATATCTGGAAGTGTGTAGGAAAAAAGTCCACAAAACTGTAATTTTGATGAACTTTTCAAAGTTCAAGGGCCGTAATTTCGGTAAAAATCAGTGGAGCAGAACAAAATGCAAACTTGATCTGTAGGCCACCATGTCAGACTAACATACCAAAAATCAGCTCAATATCTGGAAGCGTGTAGAAAAAAAGTCTGGAAAACTGTAATTTTGATGCATTTTTCAGAGTCCAAGGGCCGTAATTTTGGTAAAAATCAGTGGAGCCGAACAAAACGCAAACTTGTTCTGTAGGCCACCATGTTAGACTAACATACTAAAAATCAGCTCAATATCTGGAAGCGTGTAGGAAAAAAGTCAGCAAAACTGTAATTTTGATGAACTTTTCAAAGTTCAAGGGCCGTAATTTTGGTAAAAATCAGTGGAGTTGAACAAAATGCAAACTTGATCTGTAGGCCACCATGTCAGACTAACATACCAAAAATCAGCTCAATATCTGGAAGCGTGTAGAAAAAAAGTCCGGAAAACTGTAATTTTGATGAATTTTTCAGAGTCCAAGGGCCGTAATTTTGGTAAAAATCAGTGGGGCGGAACAAAATGCAAACTTGATCTGTAGGCCACCATGTTAGACTCACATACCAAAAATCAGCTCAAAATCTGGAAGCGTGTAGAAAAAAAGTCCGGAAAACAAGTTGGACTGACTGACGGACGGACCAGTCAAAAACATTATACCCCCCACAACTTCGTTGCGTGGGGTATAATAATCCTTTCCACTGCAAAACCCTGTGGCAACTGAGTGAACAATCATTTAAAAAACCACAGGCATCCACATTCTGTTTTCTCAAATCAAATGGGTATAGTGCCACCGCCCAGCTGATCTCAAATATTGGGACGAATTGAATCATGAATCAAATCAGGCAGAGGATTTTGAATTAAATCAGATCGCAAACTGAATCTCCCCACTACTCAATGAGCCGGTTGCAATGACATCCATATTTGTAAGGTTTTATTGGTAAATATTGTTTATTTTTTTTTAGAAAAAATATTAAATTGAGTTTATATTTTATAAAATAAAAAGCTGTGTGGAGTAAATGGTTAACATGTGTTATCTGTATACAAGAGGGGTTCATCCATGGTGGTCTCATAAGATCCAGGGACTCTCACAGAAGGTATGGATTCTCACAAATATTATTGCGAGAATAAAAATGCAAGACAGTAAATTTTCCAGTCTCCACTCAAGTAATATCTTACCTCCTACAAGTATCTGGGAATTTCATTGGTTCAAAGATGTCACATGTAGACTGCATATAAAACCATATACTGCCTGTCAACATCAATATACGCTGACAGCTATGGGTAAACTCCCCTTTGTTCATTGATTATTCAAAATGGCGGCAGCCGATAAAAGTTTCAAGTTGAAAGATTGAGTGTTGGAAGCCCATATTTGGTCTGAAGTGCAGGTTAGGCAACTTAAAAGGCTTTATATGCTGTGGATGTGTGTCATGTTACCTTCGAAATGAAACTGTTTGGTATGTATGAATTTGTCTTGTTACAATTTATGGGAGAGTGCCTGTAGGCACTCTCCCATAAATTGTAACAAGGCAAAGACACGTGAACACATTGTGAGAATTCTCTCATTTAATTTTGATTGCTGTTGTTATTAGTTTTGTGCATCGATGCAGCAGTCGGTAAGATATATTCGTTACACAGTTTGTTGGTGGCCTAATATGGTATATATGGTGTCAGTTAATTCCATATTGAATTCGAGCTTCGCTCTCGTCCAATATGAAATTAACTGATACCATATATACCCAATTAGGCCTCGAACAAACTGTGTAACTAATATTATATTCAATGGTAGAGATGGGCAATATACCAAAAATTCAAACCGATACTGATATAACTGGGAAAACCGAATTGAATCCATCATTTAATACCAAAACTGTCTGATTGGGCTGCATGATATTCTAAACTGAATACTGATATCAATATTAAAAAAAATACTGCAGTATACTGGTATATCAAAAGACTGTTCATAAGTTGAAAGACTGTCCTGCTATCTGAACATATGTACCACAATCGGGACTTGGGCCATCAAAGTCGGAACAAATTTGCATGCCTTGATGATGTATTTCAAATAACCCTTTACTCAACACAGGTGATATCAAAATTTATAATTTCAAGTATTAGTTCAGAAAATTTTCAAAAAATTTCAACAAAACAATATCATGTGACCCCCTCACTAGAATGAGCTCATTACAGTCCGCTTAGTTTAGTGCCTGCTTTTCTACCCCCAACAATGTAGAATCTCACCTGTCCAAAATCAAGTGCATGGACATTGCATCTCCAATGCTATTTTCATTTTGTATTTATGATTCTTAAAGTGTCATTGGGCAAGACTCTTCACCCCCATTTCCCACATGCCCATTGCATTGTGTACTAAGGCATACTGCACATCGATGGTGCACTTGTCTTCAGCCAATGCTAACCCTGCTAGTATGTTGGGGAGCTGGCAGCTGCTCGCCATTGCTCAGTGGTCCTCTCCGGGAACTGCAGCTTCCTCCACCCGTAAATTGCCGTGGTCATGATTAGCCATTGTGCAGAAATATGTGATCTTAAAGACCAACAAATAAATAAATTTATGATTCATTCTTGTTTTTACAATACTCTATTTATGAAATCTCCATCCAGTAGTGTGAAAGTGTCACAACAAGATCCTGATATGATTGAGAAGTTGAAGTAGTTTATCTTTGGACTGCTTCTTTCAATACTCTAAGCTGATGGGATGCTGTTATGGGAAGGATCGTTCTTAGAAACAGTCGAGGAGAACATTACAAGAATCAATGGCGGGAGTTATTATTCATCTAGTGGTTATCTGATAACTTATTTAACTTGTATAAATCACATGAATCAACAAATATTAATCAAAATCAAAACAAAAGAGTAGAGCCAATGATGAGAATCATATCCTTCTACTAAACAAGAGGCCTGCATCGCAGAGTGCTGCTAATGCTCCTGACCGCCAAAAATTTTCAAAGTCCTAAGAGTCAAAAAGGACCATAACTCTGAAAAAAATGTGTAGAAGAAACTCACGCTATACAAGCATCATTCCCCCATGATGCTCTATCACAACACCAAATATCATTCAAATCAGAGCAGCAGTGGCTGAGATACAGAGGAAAATGTTGGTACAGATGAATGGACAAACAAATTAATGGACGAATGGACAAAAAAAATGGATGGACAGATGGAGTTCTCCACTAGATATCTCTTCGACTTTTAAACCAACACAAGCTGAAAATTGATGTTTTTCAACCAATCCACCCATAGAAGATGCATCATAGATCAGAGTTTTTTTAAAAATAAACACTTCTGAACTAGAGCAATCTCAAGGGGTAGCAGTTGTCATTTTCATATCTTTTATTTAAAAAAATAGAGAAATGAGTGAACTCAGAAATAAATAAATAACCAATAAAGAGCAATAAAGTGTCTCAAGACAAGGTATCAATATTCTGCGAATCGTTATCAATCTGTTGCAGCCTAAAAAAGTTAAAAATCTGTTTCTCAGGTCCTCCCGCATGATCCTTTTGGCTGCCACATGCTCTCTTTTTATAACCAATGCAAACTTTAAAAAATAAAAATATTTACCCAAGTTAATAAAATTGAGAAATTTGTCCCTTGAGTGCAAGAAGGCTTTGCAATGCTTTAGCATTGCAACGCCTTCTTTAATTCAAGGGACAAAATACACCACCACCCATGCTATTCTGTACATTTTGAGGCCTAAAGCATGAAACAAACCAAGAACATGCTCTTTTGATGGCAAAGAAATAATAACCAAAAAATAAAAAATAAAATAAAAAAACGCCTGCCCTCATGCAATTTTACAAAAATGGCCTGAGAAACAGATCTAATTTGTGTGGCCTAATATACATGTACTCCTGATGAGGAAAAGTATTAACCCCTAGCACTCTGGTAGTGCAACAGAATTTTCTCCAATCACTGTTTTTCTCTTGTTTAACTATGAATTTGACCAATTAAATCTTGTTTGACAGAGCTCAGGGAGCTCTGTCAAACAAGGTATATTTGGTTAAATAGCAAATGCATTATGGGAAATATTTGCTGCTGTAAATTTTTCCATTTTGGCATCAGAGTGTAGAGGATTAATTAAAGACATACATAAATCAACCAGTGTGACTAATTACTCAACAAATAAAACCATGTTGGGGCAGTGAACAATAAGCCAATTGCCAACCGAGTGAGAATATTTACTCAATAAATGGGACTTCATTGCCACAGTATAATTCCAGAATTCCAGAAATGAAACACCGTTTTGGGGAGTTTTTAAATGAAGACAAGTTATTGACAGTACAGATATTTTATACCCAACGTTGGTTTGGAAATTATAATGAGAAAAATTCAATATCTTCATTGTTATCAACAGCTGCAATACCTACTTAATCCTTTCTGGTATGTCAAGACTCAACTCGCAAAATAAAAAGTGATGTTTTTCAACCAATCCACCCATAGAAGACACATCATAGATCAGAGTTCTTTTTAAAATAAACACTTCTGAGCTAGAGCAATCTCAAGGGGTAGCAGTTGTCATTTTTCTCTGTTATTCAGAAACACAACTAGAACAAACCAGAATGATAAAACAAACAAGAATTCATATCAGCAAATAGAAAGGAAATGAATAGGTCAAGATTACAAAACACAAGAAAGATACATCAAAATATAAAAGACAGTCTGCCAGCCTGCAAACTAACACCAAGAATGTTTCTAGAATCCAAGGCCCCATGGGATCCCTGCTTTCGTTAAAGAACAGAAATCTATTTCAACCTTCGAGGGCAGGAATGGACACTGTGACCTTGACCTTTGACACATCAACTTCAATATGAATAGGACTCTTGCTTCCATCATGTCCAACCTAAATAACAAGTTTGATTATTTTCCAGTATTTAAGTTATAAGCTGAATATTTATTGCACTATATCTTGTTTGACAGATTAAACGTCTATATATTTGATGAACTGAGGTGAAATATGTCTTTAAGATAGAAACTTCAGTGCTTGTAGGAGTGATTTTTTGTATTCAATTGACTGCAGTATACTCCACAACCTATATGCAATTAAAAGAAGATGAAATATGTCCTGAGAGTATGGTAAATGGTTTGGTGTATGGAAGTTTTTTGCAATTAACGTAGTTATTCAGTTAAGAAATATTCAGTTACATGGGCTTCACTATAGGGATCAAAATACTTTTTTTTTATTTGCATAGCAAAATGCAATACCTTTTCAAATAATTGAAAATTGTGTAGCATTTTCATGTTTCAAATTAAATATACAACAATGAGTGCCTTTGTTCCCTAGAAAGCATTTGACACTTAGTTACATGAATATTAGTGGTAGGCCTACTTGAAGAAGAAAAAATACAAAGGAATTTATACAGTCGGGTAATGCTGCTATTAACTTGCAGTAACAGCATTATCTGGATTTGTAAATTTCTGTAGTGTGCCTGGCACCAACAGACATGGAATCTTTAACGCTTTCACTACTGCAGCTTTCAAAGTTTCAAGTGGTTTATTTATTATTTATTTATTGGTGTTTAAGGTCACATATTTCTGCACAATGGCTATTCATGACCACGACAGTTTTATGGGTGGAGGAAGCCGGAGTACCCAGAGAAAACCACCGAGCAATGGCGAGCAAATGTCAGCTCAAGATACCAACTCCACACAAGCAGGGTTAGCATTGGTTGAAGACAGGTGTACCATTGACGTGCAGTACGCCTTAGTACATAACGCCACTGTGCCCCCATGTGGGCAATGGGGGTGAAGTGTCCTGCCCAAGGACACAACGTGATTGCCGCAGGTAGGATTCGAACCGAGGACCTCTCGGCTTGCAGCCTGCACCTCTACTAACTGAGCCACCACGCCCCTTCAAGTGATTTGATCCATGCATTACTGGTACATACATGTACGGTATGGACATACTGATTTGGTACTCTGCCATCGTGTCAGTGGGCTTCTATTCCCAATTAACTTTTTAACTCAAGTGGATACTTGAGGACTTGGAGACAAATCAGCAGTTCACGGACCACCAGGTATTCTACCTGGTGGTCCATGAACTGCTGATTTGCCATTGAGCCATCATGTTTCTACCAGTCAAGCAGCTACAAATTAGGACTAATGCCCATTGTCCACCATGATATAGAACTTGAAAATGTGCATGGCATTTCGCTATGCATATTTAATGATGGCATAGGTTTTCCTGAATTTTTCATAGCAAATTGCGATGCAATACCGCTTATTCTGACCCCTGCTCCACTATATGGAAGAAACATAATAACATTGATACACAAGAGCTACATGTATTTATTATTATTCATTTATTGGTGTTTAAGGTTACATATTTCTGGTTAATCATGACAACGTGGTCATAAAGTCAAGGTCAGTCAATCATTTATACCCCATGTTGTCTATTTTAGAGGACTTACACCGCAGGAATTAGTGGCTGGGCCATATTTTACCAGTGAAACAGAACTTGTTTACCACAGTAAACAAGCACTGCTTCACTTCCCGGGGTTCCAGTGGGGGAAGGGCTAGATGTATCAAGTCCCCAACCATCACCGACTTCCCACACGCACTAGTTTAACAAGAACTTCTGCTTTGTGGGCATCACCATCCCAAAGACCTCCACCACGTCACAAGGATCAATCTGTGACAATCTACATGGAGATGACAATGCTTATTATGCCATCACAATAACAGTTTTATAGAATGAGTGGTGAGGTGGAAACGGGATGTTCTCACTTACCCAGCAGCTATTGTTTTGAGTATAGGTGTTGAAAGTGGTGACATCAAAGGGTCGCCGCTTATAGTCTGTATTATTAATTTTTTGGGGAGTTATGAACAAGACGTAGATTATCATTAATTAAATTTATTACCGATTAACCATTCAAACGCCAGACAGCAACAATAAATACATTAACTCATACCCATAATTTCAGTATTACAATGACAGACAGCAAGAATATATAAGAATAAACACAAAGTCATTCAAAAGCCAGTATTGTGGCCCACAGCATCTAAGAATTGAAGATTGTTCATTCGCCCCTGCAAGTACATTAACTTTAAATGGTTGAGTTTGTTGTCGATTTGGACATATCGTTGTTGCCGAGGTCTGCTCCTGGCACCAGCTGCAGTTTGTATGATAGACACTTCTTGATAGGCTTGCTCTTGTCTGAGAAATTCAATTAATGTAAAGATGTTTGGCTTTGACGAAATGAACAACTGGAGCTTTCTATGCCATCCCTCGACGTGATTTGTAGTTCGCAGCCCCTGTGTTTCATGATGATTCCACACTTGACGTCCATGAGCTCCCTCCGCTCGTGATCTGTAAAGTGATGCTTTTGCCGAGTAGAACGTTGGCATTTTAGCTAGGATATCTGGATCAGTGTCAACTCTTCTAAGGTCTGCAACAACAAGAACATAATGTTAGCAATATAAAAAATACCATGGGAGAGATCATGAGAGACCGAATGTACGGAGAGAGAGAGAGAGAGAGAGAGAGAGAGAGAGAGAGAGGAGAGAGAGAGAGAGAGGGTAGTGAGAAAGAAAGAGAGAGAGAGAGAGAGAGGGTAGTGAGAAAGAAAGAGAGAGAGAGAGAGAAAAATATTTATTATATACATCTGTATGCATTGTAACCAATATTTTAAAATGTACGTATACATATATGCAATTTATCTCCGCAATTATTTTTGTTAACCCCTCACCCAACACACCTTTTAAAAAAAAACAGAATGTCAAATGTTTTTGAAATATGATATGTAATTTTCAATCAAACCAATGATATATTTACTGAAAAAACAATTTTCAGAAAAAAGTTTAATGAAGAAATACTTACTTGCTAGTTCTTCTTGGTATAATGTACAGATTGGTCTGCTTGGAATGATATCACTGGAGGAACGCAAGACTTATATGGGAACTAAGTCCTTGAACATCCAGCAAACAATGTGAATATATATCAGGGCGGATGATGTCGGCTACATTGATACATAAAAAGAGTGACCAGATAACAGGTTGATTACTGCCAACTGTGAACACGGTGCAAGAAGCAAAGGGTGCGTCAACTAAAACAACAATACTGGGTAAGTGAGAACTTCAGTAGGCAATTAAGAAAAACAAACTATAGCCATCTCTGATCAGCACTGTAATTGATGTCGACTGGGTATGTGAGAATAAGCCGTGGAAACAATGCTTGCATGCCCTGATCTGAAATAATGAGTTTACATTGAGCACCCATTAGCAAGTTATACTATAGAACATGGTGGTAACATATCAGAGAAAAGTATTGTGATGCCTTTCAGCTTTGTTTTAACTATGACAGTCGTAAAGAATCTTAACAATATTTTTGTCAAAATAGATACAGTGGAGCCCACTTAATTAGATATCTCTTAATTGTATATCTCTGTTAATTGAATATAATTTTCAAACACAAAACCATTTACCATACCTTCAGTACAAATTTGATCTGTTAATTGCATATGGGTTGTTGAGTAAACTCCTGTTAATTGTATATAAATTTTTGTAATATGTCGAAAAAATTACTGTGACACGCACCAAATTCCCCTCATTTATCAACCTTTTTGGCCTCACTACATCCAATACAGGCATTTGTTCTATTATATCTTGTTTGACAGAGCTCTGTCAAACAGGATATAATAGAATAAATGCTCAGTTTACCTCCAGAATACAGGAAACTGACCAAATCCCTGTTAATTGTATAATCCTGTTAATTGAATAATTTTCACTGGCAAAATGGATATTCAATTAAGAGGATTCTACTGTATTAACAACTAATACATGATCTAGCTTTGGTAAGATTGCATATTAGTTCTTGCTATTTATTTTGGCTATTTACATGAGCATAAATTCTATTAATCCTTTACCCAACGTAACGGCCAAAGCTGGTCATAGCTATTCACAAAAATTGCCAATTAATTTTTATTATTTTTGTCATTTTTTGTCTCAAAAACATAGGTTATGACCCCTCTTTGGAACGAGCATGTCGAGGTGATTCCAAAGAGGGATCATAACCTATGTTTTGAGACAAAAAATGAAAAAAATTAGTTATTCAAGAATAATGTTTACAAGTGTTGTCTGCTTTTCATGTTATGTAAAGGGTTAAGATGTAAATGGCATGCGACTAGATTCATATGATGATGAAATGTGTAACCTTTGATTCACGTTAGCCCCAAGGGATTGAAAAGATTGACTGGCAAATATGCAGGAATAGGAATTTAGTTTTTGTTGTATTATTTTGCTTGTTTGCATATATTACAATTGATAAAACCCCCAAAATAACCTAAACGAACATTCGCAGGTTATTTCCATGCAAGGTGCTGCAAATCATTGACCACATCCAGCCAGTGCTATTCATAAAAACCACCATTCAAATTTTATTATTTTTCAAATTTCTGCCTCCAAACCATGGCTTAAGACCTTTCATTCGAACATGCTCATCATGCTCATTCAAAATTTTGTCATGCCACAAGCTATATTTGTTAGGTAAAACATTTTTTTTAGTTAAACAGGATTTTTTAAAACAAATGTCCCCTTTTAGTCATGTTAAACCAAATGCATTATATTATAAATTATATCAAAAGTTATTATTTCAAATTTTATTTTTCAAATTCTTCAAAAATTTATAATGCAAACATATCAGGTGACCTTCTCATTGGAACAAATTTGTTCCAAGGATGGTGGGGTGGGGGTAGTCACAAGATATGTCTTTTGTTGTCCATTATTAATTTTTTTGTTATGACATTGATTGGATTGTTAGTTGTCTGTCATGAATGGTCTCATCAATTTCACATTTTCTCAAATTCTTAGAATTTTGTACTTTCTTATTTAAAAACAAAAATTAAAATTTTTTAGTAAATTTTGTTTCTTAACATACCTACCACAATTGTTTACAATTGGCTGTAACGTAAGTGCAAGCCCTACTTCGGAACTAACTCAAGCTAATAAACATTTCCAAACGAGTTGGAAAAGTGGAAGAGTGCAAAAGCACGAAAAAAAAGATTGAAAAGGGGTCGAGCGAGACCGGTGCTTGACATTACAGCAGGGACCAGCCTAGGGGGGAATTTTAGGGAGACTTCAAGTCTCCCTCCAGAAAAAATAGGGAGACTGCAGAGTCATGTAGGGAGACTTCATAGGCAAGTGGGGAAAATTAAGAATATTCATGTACCACCCCCGCCGCCCCTTCATATTTTCAATTTATGGTCCTCCATTAACGTACAAATAATCCAGGTCCAGTTGTCTATGATGCATCTGTGCCAGGTTAAAAAATCACAATGTAATTATTGACTGAAAATCCCCCACTGCTACCTTCTCCTTCATGACCCCTCACCTCTTCTTCGTGCCAATCCCCCATCACCCTCCTGTGGTTGCCTTTCAACAAAGTCTACTAAGCTAATAATTTCCTAAGTCTGAAAGTGTGAACAGGACCAGATGTAAGAAGGTTGTTTGAGAGGTACTTTGTTAGTTAATAAACAAAATACATTCTGGGGTCGAGTATTTTGTAAAAGAAATGTCATTCCGCATCATTTTTATGGCATTCCGGTGTCATTCCGCGTTCATTTCATGTCATTCCGGTGTTTAGGAGGACCCTTTTTCAAGATCAACCACATGCACACTTGTGTCCTGTACAAAGCTTTTCTTGACATCACTAAAGCTTTTTTTCATGTGTTTCAATTCCATTTGTGTTTTTCTGGGAATAGACAGCACAACAGTTAACAGTCGTCAGCAAATCGAAATGAAAATAATGTGTTATAAAATACGTCCGTTG
Organism: Pictodentalium vernedei; assembly: GCA_031216915.1. Lineage (NCBI taxonomy): Eukaryota > Metazoa > Mollusca > Scaphopoda > Dentaliida > Dentaliidae > Pictodentalium > Pictodentalium vernedei. Next base: position 126,559,606 of record CM062290.1, read on the forward strand.
TGTATACATTTTCGGCATCCTAAGCGACGTAACCTACTTTCAAACTGGGTTGTTTTGTTGAGTCGCGTAAGTCACTTATTTTCGTTTCGACACTTGAAGCTCCGACTGGAACGCAACAAAATAGAAATAAAAAAAATCCGCCGAAAGCGACAATGGACAATTGCTTATCGTGTGATGTCAAATGAATTAAAATGCCCATTTATCACACTCGAGCACATTCGATTTTTGAAAATACTCGTTTTCATGTAAACCTCGCATCACTCAGTTCAGCCTTTTCTCATTTTGGCCAATTTTTAGAGGGCGACTTGTAATCGCCCCGACTATTTTTCTAGGCGACTTTGGGCTTAGAAGGGCAACTTAATCGCCCTAGTCGCCCTCACGGCTGGTCCCTGCATTACAGGTACTCTCTCTGCACACCTCTTGCAATTACCGAGCGCATGCACAACAACCATGATGTCAATTCGAATTTTCACCAACGATAAGTTTGTGATTTAGTGGGGAGGCAACGATATCAAAGATATTCCCAAGGACGGTGGGCCTCTGGTGAACAATTGTGGTAGTTATGTAAAGAAACAAAATTTTTTAGTAAATTTCTTCTCAACCTACTCACAATTGTTTACAATTGGCTGAATAAACAATAGGAGGAGGTGAATCACATAACCAATACCAACAAGCGCAGCAGAAAGAAATGCAAGGAGGGCAGAGAATGACAGTGAAACCTGTAAAAGAAGAAAGAATGAAGCACCTGAAAAGAACAAGGTTGAGTGATGCACAAACCTGAAAATACATATTTAATGAAGGTGCACAACAGCCTGAGCAGCAACGAGAGGGCCTAACGAAAAAAGGTCCTCAAATTGCTGCTGTAGGTGGCAGAGATAAAAGGAGGAGAAAGTAGAAGCATTCCTCCAGTAAGCCACATTCATAACATCCCTGAGCGAAACAGAATTGGAGAATGCCCAGGATGTAGAAATGACACGAACCTCATGAGTATTAAACTGGTTCGAAACAAGATCCGAAGCAGACAAACTGGAATAAGTCAGCTTGATTGCAAGACAGATCCATCTGGAAATAGAATGGGAAGAGATAGACTGCCTCCCAGGAATGAGAGACAGCAAGAATCTCTTCCGACCCCTCTGAATGAACTGCGTGAGATTAAAAAAAGTCTTGATTACGAACAGGACAAAGAAGAGGCCTCCGACCATTGACAGCAGGGAGAGCCCGAATGCAGATGGGAGGAGGTACCAAATCAGGAAGTTCATTCTTGGCCAGAAAAGGGCAATCAGTAGTGAAGGTTACATTGTTAGCCTCATTTCTGAAGAAAGCTGAATCAACAGAAAGCGCATGAAGCTCAATGACACATCTGGCAGAAGCAAACGCTAGAAGGAAAGCAGTCTTATATGTGAGAAAACGCATATCACTCTCAGATAAAGGCTCGAATGGCACCCCCTCCAAACACTGTAACACACCATGCCAAGTTCCATTTGGGTGTAAGATGCAAAACTTGAGGCCTCTTCAGAGAAAAGTGCCTCTCCGAATCAGTTTGGAGAGAAAGAGATTATGACCGATGCACCGCTTTCCCACATAAGAGAAAGTATCTGACAGCACAGACCGATAGCCCTTAATAGTAACAGACTGGAGGCCCTTGGAGTCAAAAAGGTATACCAGAAAATCAGCAATTCGAGCGATTGACGGATTACGGTAATCCACATGTTGAGCTGTACACCAGCGGCAGAAACTCTTCCACTTAGCAGCATAAGTCATGCCAGTGGAATGTCGCCGTGATGCAGAAAAGCACTCCACTGTTCGTCTCGAAAAACCTCTACGTCGGAGACAGGACCTGATAAAAGACAGGCATGAAGAGACAGGCTTGCCAGGTTGTTGTGATACTTCCTGGGCCGAACCAAGGAAAGAAAATTGCGGCATAGAGGTAGACAAATGGGCCGATCTGCCAACAGATTGATCCACACCCTCTGTGGGGACAGGGGTGCGATCAGTATGACCCTGCAACTGCAAGCGCGAATCTTTGCCAACACCTGAGGAAGAATCGGTGCAGGAGAGAAGGCATAGCTGATCCAACCTGTCCAGTCCAGAGACAGAGCATCTACCGCAAAGGCTAGTGATTCCGGACAAGGGGAGACAAAGGTCTCTACCTTATGATTCCAGCAAGTGGCGAAAAGGTCGACAAGAGGATGCCCCCACTGCTCGCAAATCGCCTGAAACACTGACCGATGCAGCATCCATTTGGTGGGAAGGACACCGTCGCATCGGGACAGGGAGTCTGCTAGACGTCCGGGAATGTGCTGAATGGCCACCCGAGTGTTTACATCCCACGCCAACAGCAGAAGATCCCGAGATAGCTGATACATGGGAATGGGATGTGTGCCACCTTGATTCCGTATGTGGGCCACTACTGTCAAGTTGTCTGAAAGAAGCAGGACTGTGTGGTCTGACAGGTGAGAGATCCATTGCTGAAAACTCAACAGAAGAGCAAGGAGCTCCTTCTGGTTGAAATGAAGGACCATCTGCTTGCTGTCCCACTCACCTTGAGTAGACAGGTCCAGAGGATCCAATGTCGCACCCCAGCCCCGATCGCTCGAATCCACAGTAAGGATGCGATCAGCCGAAGGAAGATCCGACGGGACACCCTGAGTCAACCAGGGAACATCGGCCCAAGGGTGAAGGTGACAAAGCAGGGACCGAGGAATAGGAAGTTCCAGGTCCAGAGGATCCACATTCAGATGCCAATGATCCAACAGGAAGTGTTGGAGAGGTCAGACAAACAAGCGACCCAGCAGAATGAGATCTGTCACCAAACCGCAAAGGCCCAGCATCCGAAGGAAAGTCCTGGGCGAGACCGAGGAGGATCAGAACAGGTTCCAAATCAAGGCAGAAAGGATCATCGCCCGAGCATTGGGAACCGACCCCATATTGTGAAGAGTGTCAAATCCATTCCCAAATGACAAAACTGCTGAGAAGGTAGGAGATCCGACTTCTTGCAATTGATTCTGAAACCCACCGACGCCAGTGGGCCAAGCAACCGTCGGAATCGGACTCCAGGACTGCAGCATTGAGGTGCCGTTGGAAGATGTCGTCCAGGTAGGCTGACAAGGTCACAGCCGACTGAGTACGGTGAAAAGTGAGCACATGTGCCGTCAGTAGGGTGAAGGCCCAAGGAGCCAGGTTCAAAGAGCTTTGAATTGAAAGACACGATCCCGAAACGAGAACCGAAGGTATTTCCGTGATGCCAGATGAATGGGTACATGGAAATAGGCATCCTTCAGGTCGATACTGCTAAAATCGCCCTGATGAATCAAACGTCAAACCGACCTGAAAGTCTCCATGCTGAAACGAGATGCTATGATGGACTCATTCAGGGTACTCAGATCGTTGACAGGACGAAACTGGCCATTTTTCTTTGGCACCAAGAAAAGTCTCGAGTAGAACCCTGGAGAAAGGGTGTTCCTGACCACCTCGATCGCCCCTTTGGAGAGGAGATTGTCGAGCTCCTGTACCAGAAGGTCGCGACGCTGAGGATCGGAAGGGACCTGAGTCGGGAGGGGCACCCGAGATAAAGGACAATCTCAGACTGGATTGGATGCCATCGAGGACCCAAGAGTCTGACGTTATCTCTGTCCAACGGTGGAAAAACAGCGACAGCCTTCCCCCGACTGGAGGCGAATCAAGGTGATGGCTTTCATTTGTGGCCTCGACGAGGCCCCCCCCCCAACCCCACCCCGAGAGGAGAAACCAACCCCTCGGGAAGCAACAGAGTCCTGAGACTTTCCTCCCTGAGGCTGCCAGTGAGCTTGGCTGCATCGGCATTTCTTCTGAACAGAAGGAGCTGACGGTGCAGAAGGCGTGGCCGACACAGCCGATGCAGCTGGGCGCTTGGCGGGCCTGGAACGACCACCACCTGCAGCAGCAGGTTGCTCCAGCTGCCGTAACAAAAGCTTGTCTTTCGAATGTCGAAGGACCTCACCACAGACAGCTCCCACGTTACCATGGAACAGCTGAGGTCCAACCAAAGAGGCAGACCTCAGAACAGCATGCTGTTCAGAAGGAAGGGATGGAGAAGTATCCTGGCGTGCAAGATCCAAATTAGCCGTGTTGCAGGCATGAGCGTGTGTCAGGTTCATAAGAGCCTGTGACAAAACACGCAAAGGCGCCTGAGCATCATAAAACTCCCCTGGCGGAAAATAGGCAGCCAGGGCAGCGACGATATCGTCCGCAACAGATAACATGCCCAGCATCTCTCGGGACAAGCCCACCATAGATTCAACGACCGACATCGGGAGAACTGCCGACTTAGGCTTAGTCAACCCAAGGGAAGAAGAATCTATGTCCACAGTAGTCATCCCTTGGAAGACTGGTGGACAGACGGATTCGTAGACACGAAACCACTGTGGAGGCAGAAAAGCATCAGATCGTGAAAAGAAAGAACCCTTCAGGGCCTTGGAATGCATTTTGGCATCCAGGCCCTGGAAGGACTCAACAACCTGAGCCGAATGCACAGGGGGCAGAACCCCAGAGCTAGAAGGCTCAAAAGGGTTGCGGCGCTCCACAGAAGACCGTGGCCAGACGGTCACTAATGGCTGGTCTGGAGGCTGAATGTCTGGCAATAAGCCAAAGACAAAATCTAAAGCCTGTCTCAAGACTAACGAGGGGGGGGGGGGGGGCCTGTCACCTTCAAACAAATCATCATCCTCTGTGGCAGAAGAGACGCAGTCCAACTCGGGCTGACCAGCGGAAACCTCCTGTGAATGCTGAACAGCATCCAAAGGGCCAGGCAAGGAATCTCTGCGTCCGACCAAAGGAGGTTGTGCCTCAGGAGGCACAGGGAAGCCAACTTGAGGGTTGCTAGAAAGCTACCGGGTGAGCGCCAGAATGGCCTGCCTCAGCTCACCCTGAGAATCCGTTGTAGCCACGCCCGACAGAGTGTCTTCCCAATGGACCCTTCTAGAAGAACCCGAAAAATTCTCAGAAGGGACCGACGACGAACGTCGATCAGCAGACAGAGTAGGGAGATGGTGAGAAGACACTGGAGGACAGTCACAAGAGTGACGCCCAGGGGCATTCACTGACCTCTGCAAAATAGAAGGCCCTGCCTGCAAATCCTCGAGAGAGACCAACGGCGTACGTCAATCGGTAGCTGGACCAGGGACATGATGGGAAGACACCGGGGTATTATCCCAAGAATGACAGGAACCTACCATTGGCCTCTGCATGACAGAAGGCCCCATCTGCCCATCCTCTGAGACCGACGACAAGCATCGATCGACAGCCAGGCTTGGGACACAGTGAGAAATCACCAGAGGAAGGTCCCAAGAGTGACAGCTAACAGGAGCCATCACTGGCCTCTGCCGAACAGCAGGCCCTGAATGCCAATGTCCCAACCCCATCCTGCTAGTTGGCTCACCAGCAGAGGAAGGCGGAACAACAAATGATTCGCTCGAGGGGTGAGGAATCGCTGCCAAAGCGACCAAGTGTCCCAACCGACCAGAAGCAAACCTAGCCAGATGAGACGGGGCAGCCAGCAAACCTGTACAGCTTCTCTGAGAAGCCAGGGAAGACTGGGAGCCCAGTGACACACCACCAGAAAAAGGGCTGCACGGTATTCGGATTGTAGTACCAGTGACGGTATTGAAAACAATACCGTGGTATACCGGTATACCGTGAAACAGTTCAGATTGAAAACAAAATAAAACTGAAATACATGTACCTCCTTACTTTTCTGAAAGTGCTTGATAAATGTTATGTACAAGGTCCCAGGTGAAAAACAACTCATGTAATTTGGTACATTCTAAGTTTTGAGTTTACTTTGGATGTAAAAGAATTCTGAAGTTCATTAATTCATTGTTTGTCAGCAATCTGACACAAAATTGTTTCAAATCACACATATTCACAATTGAGAAATGTGCAACAATTTTTGTCAAATATGACAGAGGTGTGACGCCATCACTGGGAGAAAACATTGTCGGCTGGTGATTGAAACCTGCAGACTATCATGAAACTGAAGGGTGATCATGTCTTGGAGGCGTGTTTAATATCAACAGACCGACTGGCCTGATATGTGACAGATGACATTTGACATTGTCATCTGAGGAAGTTCACTGCTGGAAGATAGAAGGGGAGGAGCTACTACTGGTTCTTTGTGAAACCAGGCCCTTGGAATTCCATCAACTGGACACCCGTTGTTTTGATAAAAAAAAAAGTTTTGTTTGCCACTGTTTTTCATGAAGCCACACATACGCAATTAACACAATGTGAAAATTGACTGGCTCAGTAATTAAATGCTTATCAGTCAAGAGCGGTTGACCATGTTTTTATAGGAATTTAATTGTCAGAGACTAATTTACTTGTATTCCAGATTCAGATGAAAGCCAGTAAACCCATGATAATTTTATGGCTTATTTTCGTATTAAACAATAGGTTCAATAACTTTGGAGACATGGATTATTATTGTCTTCCATTCAAATCACTCATTTTCCCAGAGCAGTAAGTGATACTTCTATCTTTTGCTCCAAAAATATCTGTTTTATTCATGATATCCCTCGCATTTAATATGTGTTTGCCATATTTTCGCGCATTATTTATATTTCAAGAAAACAAGAATTTCAAATCATAATACCGGACCCCAAAATTGTATACCGTTACTCATGGCATACCGGTATTCATTTTTGATGGACAGTTTTGAACCATTGACGATTTCAATACCGGTACCAACCGGTACACCATAATACCATGCAGCCTCAACCAGATACAACCTCGGACCCCTGAGACTGTATACCATCCCCGGAAGAGATGGCAGAAGCACTATCATGCAAGATTGGAGCAGCAGGAACAATCTCCTCAGCAACTGCCAATGATGCAGGTGGCAAATCAGAGAGAGTGACTGAGCTGACCTCAGAAAAACTCTCAATGAAAACAGTCGCCTCAAGGGTGACTTCCAGAGCCAAAGGAAGAGAGACTGCAGTCCCCACTGCAGGCATCCCAGCACCAGCACCGCCAACAGTTGCAGAGAAACTTGCTACCGAAAAAGGGTGTCCAGCATCCTGCGTGACACAGTCAACACATGCACTCTCAGAAAAATCCGAAGAGGCACGGCTACCTTTGCCCCGAGAACGAGGGATTCTAGCTCTGGTGAGAACCACCTTGTTCACGGAAGCCCAGAACTAGGAGGACCAAACCCCACAGGGATGGGCCTGAGAGCAATTGTTGCAAGTGACACAAGTATCGTGAACATCATCTACATGTTTCACATGCATACAAGGACAAGGAATAGTTTTAGGCATTGTCCAAAAAGGTGGCAGAATAATTTCTATTGGGAAAAAAACCCAAAAATATCCAAAGAATCAAGCCTCCCACCGACGGAAAACCGAACGCGGGTCGCATTTTCACGTGCGGAAGAAGCAAGACACGTAAAGAGAATACAAGCGAAAATGAGCATAAATATAGTAAAATACAATCAATTTAGAGCTTGAGTAAAGGATACAATCCACTTTGCACAAATAACAATAACAGCTAACGAAATAATCAAGTTGTTCACGAAGGAAACAATCTGAGCAGCAAGAGTCACAAAAATTCCGACCATGCACGATGGCGGAAAAAAAGGAATTGACGTCACGGTTGTTGCGCATGCACTCGGTAAATGCAAGAGGTGTGCAGAGAGAGTACCTGTAATGTCAAGCGCCGGAATCGCTCGACCCCTTTTCGATCTTTTTTTTTCAGGCTTTTACACTCTTCCACTTTTCCAACTTGTTTGGAAAAGTTTATTAGCTTGAGTTAGTTCTGAAGTAGGGCTTGCACTTATGTTACAGCCAATTGTAAACAATTGTGAGTAGGTTGAGAAGAAATTATTTTTCAGAACTGCATGTGGACAAAATGGCAGCTGAATTGATAATCTTTTGTAACAATATATAATAGGTAATGAAGTTTTTCAAGCAAGAAGACAGCAATCCAAAGTACCGGTATATTCCTAACCACATGATGAAAGTATACAGAAGCAATAAAGAACACATTTAACTGATACAAACTAAAATCACTGAAATATTCAATTACCAGTACTCAGCGATAATGGAGTACATATATCTTGTTTGTCATACCTCATAGGTATAATAAATTGAATGCTTAAGTTGCAAGCATCAGGGTTTTCGAGGATGTGTTTGTTCACAAAATGCTGCTTAGCAATTGTTCCTACTTGAGATAAAAAATACAAATCCCCAAATTTGATAAACGACTTTTACAAAGTGAAAACATAACACAATCACAGACCAAATCTGCCTGAAATCTGGGTCAAGTTCCTTTGCCCATAATTTGTCAGTCGATTTTTCTATCTTTTACCTGGATGAGCTAACACATGTTGACATCTTGTCTTATCAAGGCTGAACAATATTATGAGTCATGCCAGATGCGCCTTATCGAGGCTATAGAATATCACAGATTACTCAGGTTCTGAATGTTGTGAAACACTTTAACCCTCTCTGAATTCATGTTTACCCTTTATCCAACGTAATGACCAAAAGCGGCTAACGCTATTTACAAAATCATCATACAATTTTCATTATTTTTTTTTCATTTTTGTCTCTAAAACATAGCTTATGACCCCTCATTGGAATGAGCTTGCTGAGCCAATTCCAATGAGGGGTCATAACCTATGTTTTTGAGACATAAAAAAGGAAATTGTTTAGTTATTCAAGAATTTTGTTTGCAAGTGTCGTCTACCTTTCGTGTTAGGTAAAGGGTTAAAATAATGGAATTTCTTCATCAAATTCTTCACATCTTGCAATTATTAATTTAACTATTTCAATGAGTTCTCTCAAAAAAGATTTAATTGGTTAAATTTTTAGTTGCGTTATAGGAAATATTTGCAATTTCAAACCTTGATATTTCAATATCAGTGTCCAGAGAGTTAACACTTTACTGAATTCTGTAAAGTACTGTGAGTTAACTTATAGGCACAAATGTGTGCTTAAGTTAACTTACAATACTTTACAATAAGACCTACACAAGGTATTGTCTGGTCTCCTCATAAGTTGAACCTAAAACTCAAGTTTGAAAACTCTAGCAAAGGTCCATAACTCTGGTGGAAATGAGTTGGTTTGAGCTGATATTCAATACCAACATGTATGCCCACAATACGAACATGTATGCCCATATGTTTATGCTACAAACAAAATTTGAAAACTCTATATCAAATCATAGCCAAGTTATTGCACGGAAACCTACAAATGGCAAAATACAAACAAAGGGTCATTAGTTATGAACCGATAATCGGAATCGACAATCGGAACCGGCCAGTTATGGGGCACTGGCCGATTATGACAACCGGCAATTTCCAGTTATTCTATATTTCTCACTGACTATTAAAAATCTCTTTGATATCTGGCCATTTCAATAAACTTTTCCCATTAAAAACATGTGTAGTGCATTGCAGAGTATTTAGGGAGTTGCAGAGCAGGGATCACCACCATTTCCCAGCTGATCGAAGTCACTGGCCTTCAATCATGGTGCTGTACAACATTGCATGGGATATATGTATAAATAAAATATGTTCTGTCGGTAGTCTGTAGTACTTCATGATGCAAGCATCACAATACAATAAGAAATTAAAATTGGAGAAAAAAACACTCTTTTTTAAAAGATAAATGATTGTTATGCAACATGAAAGTCTCATGACTGTCACAAACACATTTTCAGTTTGTCAAGTTCATTGTTTAATTCAGTTACCTCCGTTGATGTTTCTCTCCAATGTTGATTGCAGAGTACACCACAGGTGTATTTGTAAAACATACTTCATGCAACTTAACAACACACATTGACATCAAAGTTATTCAATTAAGACACAAAGTATGTGTGCTCAGTATATTCCTGGTTAATACAGCCAAGTGTATTGTATTCTTACACAAAACCATATTAACACTATTTACCGGAATAAAACACAATCTTCACAAGAGAACAATATCATGTGATAGTATCGTTAATAACAATCTTCTACCTTCACCCCAACCGCCAAAAATGCAAATATTATTTTGGCTAATATTGCCCAGCACTAAATATGCATTCTCTCAGAAATTAGGTGGCATTAAGCTTTTGAAATTGGTGATTTATCAACAATATTCTGTGTTATAACAGGCACCAACAGATTTTCTTCTGTGTCCTATTTCAACCATCGAAATCGGCATCAGAATTGGCATAATCGGCAGAGAAATAATCGGTAATCAGTTCATAGTAAATTTTGATAATTGGTTCATCACTAAGGGTCGTAAGTCTGTCAAAAATGGAAGACGGTGCAAAAATTCATTCAAAACCTGTACTTCCATATGTTAATGCTACGAGCCAAATTTTTAAACTCTAGGTCAAATCATACTAAACTTATTGCAACAAACTGCCCAAGTTTGTACAAGAAAGGGTTGTAACTCTAGCAAAAATTGGCGAGTGGAGTTCAAATTCGATACCAGCCTGTATTCCCATATGTTTATGCCACAAACCAAATCTAAAAACTGCAGGTCAAATCATACTCAAGCTGCTGCACAGAAACCAACAAACAGCCAAATTTTGTACAAAAGAAGTTCCATAACTCTGGTGAAAATTGGCAGGCAGAGCTGAAATTGAATACAAACCTGCATGCCCATATGTTAAAGCTACGAAACAAATTTTAAAACTGTAGGAAAAATCATACTCAAGTTATTGTTTGCCAAAATGTTTATGGAAGGATGGATGGGCAAACAAATAACATGACATATCCCATCTTCAACAGGTGCTTAAAAATTTGTTATGCCACTCAGTGAACTTAAAATAGCACGAGGGCAACTACAAGATACCAGACTATGACTCATGATGAATATTATTATACACGGAGTCGAAAGTATAATAGAAACAAATGTGAAAAAAATAGCATAAAGGATGAAATATAATAGTTTGAATGTTACATGTTTATGGACAAGGAGTCATGCAAAGAGGTTAATGACATGTTGCTTTTGTCCAACCAACCGTATACAATTTTGCTACGGATTTCAAAATAGCACATGCTATCTGAGAATGTCAAATTGAATGGGTGACAATTTTCTTTGTGTTATGTTGTATTAGAGAGCCTGGGTTATTGAGAAAACATGCTAATTTTTGTCTTCCGACATTTTAAAAAATGCCAAGGTTAACCGAAAATCAGAGGTTGCATGCCATTCGTATGCATGAGGCTGGGATACCTCCAGATGAGCTCGCTGCTGAGTTCGAGTCAATGTGGCCACTATTTACCATCTCATTGGAAGGTATAGAACCACTGGATCTACTGCTGACCGACCGCGTTCAGGTCAACCAAGAATTATGATTCCCACACAAGAACGATACATCAGGACGTCTCGCTTGCAGGATCGCTTCCTTCCGACAACGAGGACAGCAGCAATTACTCCTGGTAGAACTAACAATAGAATCAGTGCACAAACTGTCTGCAACAGACTCGCTGAACACGGCATCCGAAGTAGACGTCCACACCATGGACCAAACCTTACCCAATGTGATCGTACCGTCAGAATGGAAGGGGAACATCAGCATGTTCTCAGGACTCATCAGCATTGGAGAACAGTTCTTTTGAGTGAAGAATCATGAATTTGTCCTTGGCATGCTGATGGTAGGACAAGAGTGTACCACCGATGAGAACGGTTTTCTGATGCTTGCAAAAAGAATGTGACTGTCGATGGTAATCTGAATGGACAGCGATATAGGGACAAAATTCTTAACACTGTTGTTGTCTCATTGTTCAAAGCTAACGCCGGATTGCAGTTATTCCAGAAAGACAATGCCCGATGTCACGAGGCACATATCCCTCTAGACTTTCTTGAGGAGCAGAGCATCGAAGTTCTTCCATGGCTCCCACTTTCACCAGATTTGTCACCAATCGAGCATCTTTGGGATCAATTGGACTGCCAGGTACGACCTCATGATCTTCAGACGTTAGGCAATTTACGTAATGTTCTATGGCAGGAATGGACCGCAACACCACAGGGTGACATCCAGAGACTTATTAGGTCCATGCGCCATCGATGTCTTGCCATCCAAGAGGCAAAAGGAGGGCATACACTCTATTGACAGCATGTGTGAACTTTTCATTTCACCCCATGTCTGAATTACAATGTCCTGATGTGACGCTGGCAACAGTAAGAACAAGAAATTATGCAAATTCATACAGCTAGATTAGAAATATGAATTTACAATAATTTGTTTGGAATTAAAGTCGATAATACTAAAAAATTGCTCCTCAAAGTTTATTAAACTTCCTTTTTTGACTCAGTATATATACGATATGGTCAATTTGATGTTTCCCTGACTTGTGTTATCACTCATGTTTCTTACTGAAATTCTTAGAGGCAGTGACTATCTTACATTCCAAGTGAGAATCAATGTAATAATATTATGCCACAGTCAACTAACCTTTTATCACATATTGCAATATGAAATCAAACAAAACCTACCCTGCCAAATATATCTGTACTGCTAATCATGATAAATTATATAGTTATCTGTATAAATTCAAATACATATTAACATATTTTCATTCAGTTAACATGTAATTAGTCTTTCAACCATATGAAAGAGCAAATCTCTGATAACTGAATCCCTGTCTATGCATGTGCATCAATCTATAGTTGCACCTCGGTACAAATAATGGAGGGATATCTTTTTTTTTTCAACCCTGCCTGTAAACGAAAAAAAAACTACCATACTAACCCAAGAGTAAGCCTAGGAGAATTTTGACACAATGTTAGCACAAAGTTAGGTGATTCGATTAATCCCATAACAAAGATGCATTAACCCTTTACCCAACGAATTGGCCGCATCCACCCGCATAATATGCAAATTCAGCAGTTGAAAAAATATTATTTTTCAAATAATTTCAACAAAACCATATCATGTGACCCCTCGTTGGAACAAGCTCGTTCCAACGAGGGGTCACATGATATGGTTTTGTTGTAATTTTTTGAAAAATTTGAAAAAATGATATTTAAAATAATAAATTTTGATATCGTCTGCATTGGGTAAAGGGTTAACCGTTTACCTTATGAATCAGGTGCATGCACCCACGTAATTTACAAATTAAACAGCAGAATAAATTAAACAAGAAGGACGCCAACGCCATATAGCTCACTAACATTCCTCTTTGATAGTAACTTTGTCAAACACAAGAACTGTATCAAACAGGCTCATAACATTGACAAAGCTTACCTAAACACAACCTCTTAAAAGTAAAACACAGAAACTGACATAAACACTAAGTTAAGCATGAAATTCTGAGCTAAACAGAAAACTAAACGCAACTAAAAATGTCAAGAAAAATGTTTAAAATGCAGGGTATGAGGGGTTAATCATGGAACAATGATACTGAGGAACATGTATGATGAATATAAGTGTCATGGGAAGAGAAGGAGCACAGCAGCTGACCTAAACACTAAGTTAAACATGAAATTCCGAGCTAAACAGAAAACTAAACGCAACTAAAAATGTCAAACAAATGTTTAAAATGCAGGGTATGAGAGGTTAATCATGGAACAATGATACTGAGGAACATGTATGAGGAATATAAGTGCCATGGGAAGAAAAGGAGCACAGCAGCTGACCTAAACACTTAGTTAAACATGAAATTCTGAGCTAAACAGAAAACTAAACGCAACTAAAAATGTCAAGAAAAATGTTTAAAATGCAGGGTATGAGGGGTTAATCAGGGAACAATGATACTGAGGAACATGTATGATGAATATAAGTGCCGTGGGAAGAAAAGGAGCACAGCAGCTGACATAAACACTTAGTTAAACATGAAATTCTGAGCTAAACAGAAAACTAAACGCAACTAAAAATTTCAAGAAAAATATTTAAAATGCAATGTATGAGGGGTTAATCATGGAACAATGATACTGAGGAACATGTATGATGAAAATAGCGGGGGAGGAATTCGCTAGAATTGTGCACTTGGTGATACCTTCCTGAAATTTGGCATGATGTAAGGGTAGGCATCAGAGATTTCAAAATCGATCGGCTACAAGTTGGCACCATCCTCTAGCCACCACTAGCAGCGAAATCCAAAATGGCCGCCAAGCGGATCGAAAAAAAGCTATTTTCGCCGATCGCACAACTGAAGCTCCAAACCTAACACCATACATGTGCTGTAATTGATGTGAATGATGGAGTGAAGCCCTTGGAACAAGTTGGGGGGAAGATTAATGGATAATGGGATCAGAATTTCCGTCGATGTGTGCGTCTGTGTGTCTGACTGTCAGTATGATCGTCCGTCCGTAGATAAATTAGTGTTGAATGTTTCTCGGGAATGCAATGGTCAAATGAACATGGTATGAGAGATTCCTGTCAACACATGAACAAGGGTACTCGATAGTATGCAGCAGTGGGGATACTTGGACATTTGATAATCCAATTAAAGTGACAGTCTATTCTCAACTTCCGGCATTTTCGATAGATTTATTTTCTAAGAAAATAAAACTATCAAATTTCTAGAGGAGTTCTGGTTCAATCTCAACACCATAGCGACACGTCTGCCAGCAAGGGCAGTGCTGGAATGAACTCGGGATGCATTAGTTCCCGTTGTTAATTATACAATGTTATCTTGCCAGTATAGAACATTGGCAAAATGGGACTAGAAGGGGTGAGTGTATGTTTGCAGTCATTCGAGGTACAGGAATATTTTTTGACTACAAGTAGTATTCTTCATTTTCGGCCAGTTAAGATGTGGTGTGTTCCAAGTCAGGATTAATGTTGCCGACACTTAATGCCCATCCCTCATGGTATGCTACTTTACCAGGGATATAGAGATATAGCCACCACTGGGAGCCAAAACATGACCTTTGATGTCGATGAGTGGTCGAAATGTTTTAGCGAATAACTTATCGAAATATGATCCGGTATGGCAATTTGATACCTTACGTTAGATTTATTAGATCAACTCAGGTATGGATTCATTGAGACATGAGTGCGCTACAAGATGAAGGATTTCCAAGTTGATTTGCTATGGAGTAGGAACTGACTAGTCACATGTGGCCTATGGCCAGAGAAAGACAAGGATACCATAGATGAACACACGGGTGAACGAAGGTATCAACTGTTGTACAGAGGCAAAATAGTTGGGGATATTGTATCATGCTATGCATGAATTAACACCGTCTTGTGCAGTAAATAACAGACTATTTTCCGAAATCTAAAACTGTATTCCTATACCCCGGACAATGTAGCAAGCCACATGGGATGAACATTTGTTAGCAAAATCAACTCAACTAGAAACATGACATGTGTTAACTGGCCGAAAATGGAAAAAAAAATACCAGAATAGGAGATGACTGGTCCTAACATGACAGTATACTACTCAATATTGTTACAACAGCCACCTTCACACTTACACAAAGGTGTGCACCTTAATCCAGCTTTCAAGCATTTGCAATTGCCCTTGCAGGCCTTGGCACAACTACAGTGGAGCATCAGTGCACATGCAGCACTTGCGTCTCCTAGGTGAGTCCAAAATGGGACCAGAATATTGAGACGTGGATTCCACTCCCATCCGTACTGTGATGGGTCTGGCACACATAAGTGTTTCTGCAGAGCACGATGCCAAATGAAAGATGACACAAGAATTACCCTTTTTACATGTTGATACAGAGCTGCTTTGGTGGGCGGGATGTTTTCCATAGACTTAAGGCCATGTGTGAACATATGCCGTCTCGCATCATTGACACGTGTACTGACACAACTGTTACTGTACATCTGTATGGTGAGTTTTTCGATATGCTGCATATGAGGGGAATCCTCTGAAAAGACTTGCGGATTCTCAGTCAATTCTATCATCATTTCAGTTGATGCGGGAAAATTCATCCATGCATTCCATCCTGTCTTCTTCCCAATGCCGAGCATGCTGGATGTTACATCACAACCTGTGAA
Source organism: Pictodentalium vernedei (assembly GCA_031216915.1). NCBI lineage: Eukaryota > Metazoa > Mollusca > Scaphopoda > Dentaliida > Dentaliidae > Pictodentalium > Pictodentalium vernedei. The sequence goes on from CM062290.1 coordinate 126,575,533, forward strand.
GGCGTGGAAGAAAGTCAGGGCCTTACAGTAATCAGGTCCAAGTTGTGAAGCTATCTCATGAATTGGCATATCTTTATATGCCTTTCCAATTCCAAACCCAATCCACAGCTCACTGAGTCCAAGGTCACGGAATGTTGCGAAATGGTGCAAAGACAGAATGACGACATCAGAATCAACCGTGCGAAGAAAAGCTATTTTGTGACCTTGTGAGACTGCATGGTTGAGATGAAGCATCATGCGCGTGTCTGCTTCCTCGTGGTTCGATGGAGATATGTCACATAAGCTAACATCCTTATTGCATAGTACATATTCTCCTGATGTCGTTAACAACTGGTACTCGGATGTTGATGTTAATTTCAGCAGTTCAGCAGACAGGAACTTGAAAAATTCGTCTTTATTCTCACTAACTTTCAAGAATGCCTGCCAATTCTTCCCTTTAGGTAAAGGGACGTTCTCGGACACCCGTATCAACCTAACTGCTGTCTCACCGAGGCGTTTTGCTCGCGTCTGATTCTTCAAACTGCCTTCGGGGTAACAGTCATAGATCGCATCAACCCTTGTGGTGTTCGTGTTAATCAGAGATTCGATGTATGGCAATAATTGCAATCGAGCATATTCTCCAAACAGATCCGCTTTCTGTGGTTTGATTACATGGACTACAGCAGGCATATCCAAGATGACAACTGAAGCTTGTCTAGCTGCTGAATTCTTCCCTTGTGCAGGAATAGCTGGTAAACAATTGAGAATTTGAGATTTTGTCCCACTCCGTAGCTTACCTCTATCGGATAATGCTGGCGGATCACGTGCATTCTCGTGCATGAAAAACTCATCCATGTTTGAATCAGGCCGGGCTTGCAGTGAAACGAACATCTGGGTAACTATTGCGGCAGTTGCTTTACTTGACATGAGTTTGTCTCGGCCTTTGTCCAGGTTGGCTGGGGGTGGGTTAAGGAAGGTATATATATTTGCCTTGGGAATAACATCATTCAGGGGTACGGTGCATTCCACAAGCCTTTCCTTCAAGAAAGTGGAATATAAATGCTTGCCCCTTTCGGGTAATGACCGTAAACACTTACTAACTTCGGGGTCCATATATTCACCAGTATCTAATGTCACCAGCTGACCACTAGTTTCATCATAAGGGTTGATAATGAGTCCCTGATTCACCAGATCGAGGAGAGATTTCAATTGATTCAGAAATTTTTTCTGCTCTGATACCGAACTTTCCGGGTGTTCCGTGTTATCTGATGATGTTGTGTGGAAACTTGCATATTCATACTCATCTATAACACGCAGAACTTCTGACCTTGAAAGCTCAATAACGACTTTCTCTTCAGCCTGGCCATAGAGACCTTTTGGACCACTGTCTTCTTTGAGTAGTTGGATACTATGTTCTTGGCTCTGATCTAAACCCATCATACTGAACTTCCTCTCACTACGCTGGACCACAAAATGGCCTTCCATGAATTTGTTGTGGATTGAAGGATGCCGCCTGGGTAGCTGAGACATGTCTCTCAGAAATACGGGGACCCACCGACAATAATTTGTATGTCCTAGGGCAAAAAAGTAACTGCACAACTCATCGATAGAACACAGTGTACCAGGCCAGTTACCGATTCGTTGGTTCCGAACGAATTGACAGCTTGTCAAGAGAAAGTTCCGAACGATTTCACCCCAATAGCGCGCAGTTGGAGATTGTGAAAGAATCCTCTGTTCCCACATTTCAAATGACTCATGGGGCCCAGTCTGCTGACAGTAAATCTCATAAGCATTCTTTCTGAGGATCTCAAGCCAAGCTAGAGTGAGAAGATATGCCTGTCGCGTCCTCTTGACATGTTTCCCACCAAGTAGGGATGATGCTACACCGGGTGTGAATATCTTTGCGAGGTGAAACATTCGCTCCCAACCAGAACCACCCATAAGCTTACCACCAGCTTCTTGGGTGCACATTTCAAGATGCAGGAATCCAATCATACACACCATTCGATCCTCACCTATCTCCTCTGGGAACAGCCATTGACATTTTTTCTGCCTGGCATACAACGGACAGTCACCTTCAATGACAGGTATCTGGCCGGGGTTTACGAAAGCAGTAGCTTCCCTGACCACATACATAGCATGCTTCTGCATACTGAGTGAGTCCGCTTTCTGCTCACTGAAAACAGGGAATACCCCAATAACTGCACGAGGTTTGACATTGTCTTGATCTTCATGTTTTGAAAAGAAGCCTGAAAAGGTCACAGGGACTTCATCAAGCTGCCAGCTGCCATCAACCTTCCCTTTATTGCTGATCTGTGACACATGAGACAACCAGTCATTCTCTCCCACGTTCAAATCTGCATATTCATTGGGCCGTACATTACATTCATCTGGAGATTCAAGCCTGATGTCCCCACCAAAGTCTTCAACGAAAGGAACAAATGCATAGTCGTCTGGGAGTTCAATTTGTGTGTCTTCTGGAACATCTAAACTCAGTGGTGGGGGATCAGTACCCACATTGTCCCTGCTCAGTTGACCAATGAGTGTGATGGACGTACCATGCATATCAGATCTACCAGATACATCAATGTTATCAGTGGTTCCTATCGAGAAAACATTACGTTTGCAGTTAGCTGGGACTACAACACCTTCGTTCTTGAACCGCAGTGAAACAGCTCTCGCGAAACTCCTGCGAACATCCATTACGCGATCATAAGAGACAGAGAGTCCCATTTGATGAAAATCTCTGATAAGATTTTTCATACGATCATGGGCATGCAACTTCAAACCCACATAAAGAGGCATTGGAGTTTCTCTGTCACGTCTCTGGTGAACATTTTGTGCATGTTCGGAGCGTTTCGCTGAATTGCTGATCAACATCTGTGAAATAGTACAAGCCACTCGAGTCTTGGCATTAACAGTCTCATCATCGCCTAAGTTCTGTATACTACATGTGCCCTCAAGTAGAACTCTAAGAAGAGTCAGGAGTGAGTTGGGTACAGGCTCGCTCAAGCAATAAGATGAAAATGATCCCGTGAAAGGAGCTTGAGATATGAGTATGTGTTTACGCAGAAGAAGACCCACATCAACTATCTTTTTTGCCTCTTCCTCAGACACTATACGAGTTGAAGATTCGGACAACAAGGAGCCAACTCGAAACCTACTTGAAATAAACACATCTCTACCCTGTGTGAAGGCGTCCCAGCCATCGCCCAATTTCTGCAACAAATGTTCTTTGAATCGAGTGGAATGTATTTCTTCACTAAGCCAATCAGAACCGACTTGCTTCAACCTCCGACTGTACAGATTCTTGAGATCGACAAGCTTCATCGCGGAATCGTTGTGTTCAACAAATGTTATGAGCTCTGCCATAACGAGAGGGTCATAGGGCAGGCCTGACGCGGAATGTTCGGCGTTCTTCGACTTTTTAGATTTAGCCGCTCGTGCTTCATTGGCAAGCTTACAATAACAGGTTTTGTGATAGTAAAGATCACTAGCAGCGGAATCAAATGCTGCATTGACCCGAGAAAAAACAACCCAGTTCTCGGCTTCCTTTGCCATAATTTTGAGTTTATTGTTATCAGACATTGATCTGCAAATAGGCTCACTGCTGTCACCTTCGCGTTTGTGACAATAAACACACTGGGGCAGTTTCCTGTCACAGCCAGATTCAAAACTTGTCCGTGTTCTTTTAGGACTCAGCGTGGAGCAGGATGCCACTGCCTCATTTCGCTCTCGCTTGTGTAGCACGCGCTGTACGATGTGAGTCCGAATACTGTCACGGCATGTCTTATGATATATTGCCTTATTCGTCAACAGTGACATCGACATACACTCATCACTCTCTCTCATCAAACAATCAATGGTCAAATTATATGGAAGCTCAACGCCATTATCTAGGAAGCGCGTTATGTCTTCCTCAATAGCTTTATAGGCGTCATGAAAACGAGATTCTCTATACGGACGCATCAATTTCTTGGAACTGTCTTGCTGGCAAAAGCAACAACGTTCCCAGTCAGTACTAGTCCGTACACGAAGAGGATTCTCACTCATTCTGTGAATGATTTTTGTGAACAATCGCGTTCTCGAATTAATTTCGACAGACAAATCAGAATTGCTTGCGGAATTACGCCAAACAAGAGATTGTATGGCAAAGAGACTGCTTCATAAAGAGCGTTGTTTCTCCGGGATCAGCGTCATTCAGGTTTGCCTGAATGACGCTGATCCCGGAGAAACAACGCTCTTTTCAAGTTCCAAGAAATTGATGCGTCCGTATAGAGAATCTCGTTTTATTCTACATCATCTCCCACGTCTGTTTCCAACACGTGCGTGGATCAGAGTTCACTTTCACGCCCTTACAATCGGATGTATAGTCGGTAGACCGTCGAAAAGGAGGTTCCCTTCAGCCGCTGGCGGCCATTTTGGATTGTGCCGCTACTGGTCGCCACCGGTCGGTGTCAACTTGTAGCCGATCGTTTTTGAGAACCTCATAGCCTACACTAACAGTGTGCCAAATTTCAAGAAGGTATCACCAAGTGCACAATTCACCTGTATGTGACGAATTCCTCCCCCGCTACATGGGAAGAGAAGGAGCACAGCAGCTGACCTAAACACTAAGTTAAACATGAAATTCCGAGCTAAACAGAAAACTAAACGCAACTAAAAATGTCAAGAAAAATGTTTAAAATGCAGGGTATGAGGGGTTAATCATGGAACAATGATACTGAGGAACATGTATGATGAATATAAGTGCCATGGGAAGAGAAGGAGCACAGCAGCTGACCTAAACACTAAGTTAAACATGAAATTCCGAGCTAAACAGAAAACTAAACGCAACTAAAAATGTCAAGAAAAATGTTTAAAATGCAGGGTATGAGGGGTTAATCATGGAACAATGATACTGAGGAACATGTATGATGAATATAAGTGCCATGGGAAGAGAAGGAGCACAGCAGCTGACCTAAACATTTAGTTAAACATGAAATTCTGAGCTAAACAGAAAACTAAACGCAACTAAAAATGTCAAGAAAAATGTTTAAAATGCAGGGTATGAGGGGTTAAATCATGGTATAATGATAATAATCATCATATAGCAGCATTATAAAGACCATGATATGGAAATAGGGTGAGTAAGTGACCTAAACAGAAGCTTTAACATTATTGGACACGTACGCTGATGCCGACGCCGACGCCGACAGATCGAGCCATGCCATAAGCTCACACAACTAAAGTTGGTGAGCTAAAAACAAAAACAATCTCGACAAAACCACATCGTGTGACCACCTCCCACCACCCACCCCCTGGAATGAGATCATCAAGCATGTTCCAATGAGGAGGTCACATGATATGGTTTTACTGAAATATTTTGAAACATCTGAAAAAAAAAAATAATTAAAACTACAAATTTTGATATCCTGTGCGTTAGGTAAGGGGTTCTTTTCACTGTAACAACTTACATGTACCAACATGGCTGTCATCGATGTTGTCATTACAAAGTAACGGACTGGGCTTATTTACAAGGAGGGGACTCTGAATTGAAATCTGAAAAGTTGGTAGGTGAGCTTATTTTTGATTATAGGCTTATTTCCGGGTCAGTAAAGTAGATTATGCCTGCAACTTTCACTACTTAAATGACACCAAAGTAATACTACTGACTTACCTCTCTGATTCACAATAGAATATCACAATTACTTTTTGGATTTTTATATATGAGTATCATTTTGTCTTGAGCACAAATATACAGAATTCAAACTGTCTGCTCTCATTTATTCACCAATACACAGTGTTGAATATTCACTCTCACCACCTGAAAAAATAAAGTATGAAGGATATGAATTGTATTGGTTATTATTTATTTATTAGTGTTTACGGTCAAATATTTCTGCACAATGGCTAATCATGACAGTGGGGGCACGGTGGCGTTTCAGTAACCAGTTCTTGTCAGATCACCGAAGTTAAGCAATGTCGAGCCCAGTTAGTCCTTGGATGTGTGACCGTCTGAGCGATCGAATCAGACTCCAGCATTGTGTCCTTGGGCAAGGCACTTAACCCTGATTTTCCACATGGGGGCATGATGATGCCATGTACGAAGGCGTACTACTACTACTGCATGTTAATGGTGCACATGTCTTCAACCAATCTAACTCTGCCTATGCTGCAGTGCGGAGTTATGATGTTGGGGAGCTGGCAGCTGCTTGTTGTTGCTCCGTTGTTCTCTCTGGGTACTCTGGCTTCCTCCAACCATAATGAAAGTGTCAATGACACTGTAGCTCAACTTGTTTAAGACATGTACATGTATAGTATGTGACACAACAATGACAAACATCTAGGTAATGACCTGATAACAAAGGTACATGTAAAATATTGTAACGGTCTTACATAAATGCTGACCGTAGCCTGTAACAAATATATAGGTAAGGTATTGTAAAAGTGGGGTGACAGTTAGATGCTAAACTAGAAAAGAAATCTTTTGAGTCTGACTGAACCCCAAAATATCTGTTCTCATAGCACAGTGATAACAAAGGCACCCCAAAACACTCGTTCCTGTCACAAGGTGATAACAAAGGTTCTCCAAGAAGTTTCGTGAAGATCAGTTCATAAATACAGACTCTAGCCGAGCCGTATTGATGTGTGCACTTACTGTGTGAAAGTAGCACTGAACAAATCAAAGTTCATCTGATTTGCATAATTTCTGCACGAGAAAAAAACCCATATTATATGTGATGTATTTCATGTTACTAAACATTCCTACAAAAATTTAATCAAATCAGAACTTTAATACAGAAGTTCTGTACAAAAAACTGATTGCACTAATTTTGGTACAAAAAGGCTTCTGACGGCCATCTTGAATTTTGGACCACACCCAAAAACACTCGTTCTCGTCACACAGTGATAAAAAAGGTACCCAAGAAGTTTCGTAAAGATCGGTCCATAAATACGGCCTCTAGCCTGAGCCGTATAGAAGTTGTGTACAAAAAACTGATTGGACCTAATTTTGGTACAAAATGGCCACTGGCAGCCGTCTTGAATTTTGGACTGCACCCAGAAACACTCGTTCTCATCCCAAGGTGATAACAAAGGTACCCAAGAAGTTTTGTGAAGATCGGTTCATAAATACAGCCTCTAGCCCGAGCCGTATTGACACATGCACTTACTGTGTATAAAAAGCACTGAATAAATCAAAGTTCATCTAATTTGCATAATTTCTGATCGAGAAAAAAACCTGTTAAAGTTTATATGTGATGTATTCCATGTTACTAAACATTCATACATAAAATTATTCAAATCAGAACTTTCATACAGAAGTTCTGTAGAAAAAACTGATTGCACTAATTTTGGTACAAAATGGCCACTGGCAGCCACCTTGAATTTTGGACCGCACCCAAAAACACTCATTCTCGTTCCAAGGTGATAACAAAGGTACCCAAAAAGTTTCGTGAAGATCGGTTCATAAAGACAGCCTCCAGCCCTAGCCGTATTGACATGTGCACTCACAGTGTATAAGTAGTACTGAATAAATCAAAGTTCATCTAATTTGCATAATTTCTACACGAGAAAAAAACCTGTATTATATGTGATGTATTCCATATTACTAAACATTCCTACAAAAATTTATTCAAATCAGAGCTTTCATAAAGTTCTGTACAAAAAACTGATTGCACTAATTTTGGGACAAAATGGCTACTGGTGGCCATATTGAATTTTGGACTGCACCCCAAAACACTTGTTCTCATCCCACAGTGATAACAAAGGTACCCAAGAAGTTTTGTAAAGATCAGTTTATAAATACAGCCTCTAGCATGAGCTGTATAGAAGTTGTGTACAAAAAACAGAAACACTCGTTCTTGTCCCAAGGTGATAACAAAGGTACCCCAAGAAGTTTCGTGAAGATCAGTTCATAAATACAGACTCTAGCCCGAGCCGTATTGACATGTGCACTTACTGTGTATAAGTAGCACTGAACAAATCAAAGTTCATCTGATTTGCATAATTTCTGCACGAGAAAAAAGCTGTACTATATGTGATGTATTTCATGTTACTAAACATTCCTACAAAAATTTATTCAAATCAGAACTTTCATACAGAAGTTCTGTACAAAAAACTGATTGCACTAATTTTGGTACAAAAAGGCTTCTGGTGGCCATCTTGAATTCTGGACCACACCCAAAACCACTCGTTCTCGTCCCACGGTGATAACAAAAGTACCCAAGAAGTTCTGTAAAGATCGGTTCATAAATACGCCCTCCAGCTCCAGCCCAAGCCCAAGCATTGGCATTTGCAGTTGCAGTGCTGAAAGTAACATTAAATAGATCAAAGTTAGTCTAATTGGCATAATTTATGCACGAGAAAAAACCTGTATTATATGTGATGTACTCCATGGTACTAAACATTCACACAAAAAATTATTCAAATCAGCACTTTCATATCGAAGTTCTGCGCAAAAATCTGATTGCACCTAATTTTGTACAAAATGACTGCCAGCGGCCATCTTGAATTTCGGACCGGACCCAAAAACACTCGTTCTCGTCTCACAGTGATAACAAAGGTACCCAAGAAGTTTCGTAAAGATCGGTTCATAAATACGGCCTCTAGCCTGAGCCGTGTGTACGGCGTGACAGACGGACGACAGGCCATGACAATACTCAAATTTGGCTTCGACAAAGTTGAGCTAAAAATGTCACTGACACTATATGACCTTGGCTGTTAAAGTGCCATTAAGCCTTAATAAATAAATAAATAACATAAATAAATCATAACTGTATTATGGAGATAAAATCAAGTTTAATCAATCGTTTATACCTGTGTTGCCCATTTTAGAGAACTTCCACCCCAAACATTGTTGACTGGGTCCTATTTTACCAGTAAAACGCCTAAAAACGTTGGGGAGCTGGCAGCCGCTCATCATTGCTTGGTAGTTCTCTCTGGGTACTCCGGCTTGCTGCACCTGTAAAACTGTCACCGACACGATATGACCTTGCATGCTAAGTGTCATTAAACTTTAAGAAATGAATAAACTTCCGTAGGAAGCCCAAATATTAACCTAGGGACTTGGTTTGAACAATCTTGAATCTGACCCTCATAACAATGGTGTATACCAAACATTAAAAGATTCTGACTGATGGTTCTGAAGAAGAAGATTTTTAAAGAATATTCCCCATATTACCCCATGTTAAAACTTTGGGCTCCTGTAGAGCGCCCAAATATGAACCATTGAGCTTTATTTCATCAAACTTTTATGTGACACCCCTATGAATGCTGTATACCAAATATCAAAAGATTCTGATGATTGGTTCTGGAGAAAAGATTTTTTTTAATTTTTGCAAATATGCTGACTCAGCATTTTTTCAATGCCCATTATTACAGAACACCCTAACATAACCGATGGCAATTTTTTTTTACCATTCAATTCTACTGGTCCTAAGAATACTTCATACCAAATAACAGCTCTCTGTTCAGTGTAGTTTGGGAAATATGGGCGTTTAAAAATATTTAGATTTTTAGCCCCCAGGGTTCCCATGGGGATGCAGGAATTTTTATCCCCGCTTTCGTCGGGGATATTTTCGTTATCTCCGTCCGTACGTACGTCCGTCCGTACGTCCGTCCGGTGTCACATTCACTTGCATTAATGTTTAAACTATGCTAATGTGTTCAGGTATCACCAGTACATGGGCATGAAGGTTTCGGGATTTTGATTTGGTTCCAAGTGGTTCCAGTGGAACCATTTTTATCCTTAGAAAATCTTTGTCTGCTCAAAGGTTCTTAGGGTATTGAATTCGATACGTTTAAACCATGTTAACATGTTCAGATAGCATCTGTAGATGTGCATGAAGGTTTCGGAATTTTGATTTGGGTCCAAGTGGTTCCAGTGGAACCACTTTTATCCTTAGAAAATCTTTGTCCGCTCAAAGGCTCTTAGGGTATTGAATTCGAAACTTTTAAACCATGTTAACATGTTCAGATAGCATCTGTAGATGTGCATGAGGGTTTCGCAATTTTGATTTGGGTCCAAGTGGTTCCAGTGGAACCACTTTTACCCTCAGAAAATCTTTGTCCGCTCAAAGGCTCTTAGGGTATTGAATTCGAAACGTTTAAACCATGTTAACATGTTCAGATAGCATCTGTAGATGTGCATGAAGGTTTCAGAATTTTGATTTGGTTCCAGGTGGTTCCAGTGGAACCACTTTTATCCTTAGAAAATCTTTGTCAACTCAAAGGCTCGTAGGGTATTGAATTTGAAACATTTAAACCATGTTAACATGTTCAGATAGCATCTGTAGATGTGCATGAAGGTTTTGGAATTTTGATTTGGGTCCAAGTGGTTCCAGTGGAACCACTTTTATCCTTAGAAAATCTTTGTCTGCTCAAAGGTTCTTAGGGTATTGAATTCGAAACGTTTAAACCATGTTAACATGTTCAGATAGCATCTGTAGATGTGCATGAAGGTTTTGGAATTTTGATTTGGGTCCAAGTGGTTTTTCAATCATGTGACAATGATGTGATCAGAACACTACCCTTTATACATCATGTTGGGTGAAGTATCTTGTTTGAAATATTGAAGTAGTTTCACATGTGAGTCTTCAGGAGGAAATTAAATACTGTTTTATCATTTTAAATCACACACATGCGTGAAGCCTTTTTATCCAAGTCTGTATCCTTCACTAACCAAAAAGGAAAGTGCAAATGCAGGGATATACTATAGTGTGCTTCGCACACAAATGGCACCATCTAGTTTTTTTTTTGTATGGGTCAAGTACTTATGACCCAATAATACCACAGACCAATTTGGTTCATACCGGACCATCGGTTCAGAAAATAGAAATTTTGGGTGGGGCCAAAAATCTTACCCCTCCTATTACAAAGCCAAATATTACTTCACGAACTTCGTTTGAACAAATTCGATTCTACACCTCATATGGAAGCTCCATAGCAAATATCAAGTCATTGTACACACTGGTTCTTGAGAAGAAGATTTTAAAAATATTTTGGAGCATTTTCCCCCACTCCCTCCCTATGGGGCTGAGCATGTTGAGTTGAACAAAAATGAAATGGCCCTTTGAGACCATCACTCACACAAACTTTCACTTGAATTGGCCCAGTGGCTTTGGAGGAGAAGACCAAAACATGGTGTTGACGGATGACGGACGGAGAGCGATGAGATTAGCTCAGCTTGACTTTGTCAAGATGAGCTAAAAATGAAAACCAGTCTTTTTGACAATGAGACTGTCTTTACCACAAAACTGGTCACATTTTCCTTTTACAATTGAATGAACTTTGAAATACATGTAACCTACAAATGATTGTTGAGGTTATGTGTGGGTTATGTCAGTTATAAACTACATGAACAGACTACAGATTACGACAAAGAAATACAACATAACTTTACTAAATTACTAATATCACATGTTTTAGCTGAAAGACTTCACAATCTTTTGGAACTATCTCAAACTATGCACATTTAAAGAGAGTGGTATGTTCTTTCCATCCTGAAAGTATTTCCGCAAAAAATAGCAACAACTAACAAGCGATCTGACTTCGACGAGTTCGCACATTAGTTGTTGATATTTATTCAGGAGGAAATCCCATTAAGACGTTAAACAGTATACCTAGTGTAGTAATACAGAGAAGTTGGAGAAGCATCACAACACCCTTTTTCCTTTGGGTTACCACCATCCTATATAGCATAACCTACCAATGGGTTATTTAGTAAGCCCTTTATTTCCACGCATGAAATTGTCTCTGAAGAGCAATGTTTGGATATATATATATATACAGTATAAACTCAGGAATATTCACTTGCAACATGCATAGAAAAAATATGTCTAATTTATTTTATCCATCCAAGAATAAAACTAAATGATTGCAGGTTATGCATTTATTAGACTGATTTTCTCTAATCAAATAAAACAAGAATAAAACTGAAAACACCCCAAGTTTTCTATGAAAAGCCAAACCTGCTGCAGTGAAACTGAGTTACAATTTTGAAAAAACACACCTCCGTCTTCCCATAATATGCAAATGTGTCCATTCCTTTTTACTGCAATGGATAGAAATGAAAGTGTCAATGACACTGTAGCTTAACTTGACTGTGTGTAGAGTTTAATGAAAAGCATAATGTTCAATGTTTAAGAAAGAATTATGAAATAAGACAAGAATTGTGATAAGGGAGAATATGTTAATTTCTATTCCCTACATGCTATGTTTTCAATAAGAATAATCTGAGGTGTACACTGTACTATTGGATACAATCAATAAAATGTCAATTACTGTATTAACAACAGACTAATGCAGGTGACAACTGACTGTAATGCAATTATGGTGCTATACATTTGGCCACAAGTTATTCTCAGGAAATATTATTGTATTGTCAGTTCTGGTACGAATATGGTAGCAGTATTCCAGGAACCAGTGGTGCCTGCTGTCAACTCTATGAGTTGATTACATATGTGTTTCGTGTTCTATACATCTCAACTGTCATTTTGATGTACATAATTTGTGTATATTTAATTTAAATTTAAGGAATATCAGAGGTGGGAATTTAAAAAAAAAAAAAAAATTCTCTTACTTATATAGCACCTGAAGTACCAACAAGGCAAGGATTAATAACACCTTCGTGCACACCATGGAACTTCCACCAAGTTACTTACTACAATTCAGGAACTTACTGCAAATAGGCGGGTCCTCCTAAACACCGCTGACCACTGATGGCTACCGATCAGGGACTGATATAAGCTTCATACACCGTAACCTTAAAATAGGTTACGGTGTGCCTAGCATAACGTAACCTATAGGTTTCAGTAGTGTAGATATAAGGTAAATAATTAAGGTGATCAGTTTCCTCCCGTAACCTAATAATAGGTCTCGAGTTTATAGAAACACGTAACCTCCCCCATAACCTAACCTATAGGTTACGGGTTATGTCGGACCCTGCCGATGGCCACCCGTTTTAACCACAATTATCTCGTTTAAAAAGATAATTCCAATTAAATAATCTTTATTTGAAGTGGGGGTATCGTTTCCAACCATTGGTTTGGTTAATTGTTTTTTTCAGAAAAAGTATTATAATAGTTCAAAGTCTGTCTCCACATCCAGTGCGGGAAAGCGATCGTCACCGATGGCTGCTCAACTCAAGCAGTTTCAAACATATTTGCCTACTGTAAAAGTATAATTCCCATTAATTTATCTGTATTTCATGAGGAGTGATCATCAGCACTTGGTTTTGGAAATTAAATGATCTTTTTTCAACCAAAACCTTATAATAGGTAAAAATCCATTTCCCCAACCAGTCAGTGAAAGTGATCGTCAAGCCAGAAAATATTAATAAGCAGACTGTCATCTGAAAAATGAAGTCCCCAGAGGGTGAATTTAGTGATGCTACCCTGCACAGCAGGGTAGCATCTCCAAATTTACCCTCTGTGAACCTCAATCTGAATCAGGGTCGCAAAACTAAACAGAAAGAGGTACAAAAGATAAATTGGCCCACTGTATGGGATAGCATCATCAAATTCACCCTCTGGAGACCTCGTTTTCAAATGTCTGACTGCTTATTTTCAGGCCTGGTGATCGTCACTGATGGCTACCGATGGCCACCCAATTTAATCACAATCATCTTGTTTAAAAATACAATTCCAATTAAATAATATTAACTTGGTGTGGGGGTGGCCGCTTCCAACAATTAGTTTTGTAAATTAATTGGATGTTTTTCAGCAAAAAGCATATAAAAGTATAATTCCCATAATTTATCTTATTTAATCTTTGGCTAATCATATTCATCCAATTGTGAATAAATATTCAATGAATTTCGGAGAAAAAACAGGGAAAATGTTTCCGATATGACTTGAATCTTTTACTCCCAGGCTGTCGGAATTACTGGTGGCCATCTAATTCCAGCTGATTTCCATAAAATTCAGATAATCAAGAGTGAACAAACCTGGTTCGAATAATATAAGAATAAGACCTCAGGGTCACAGGATTTTGACCGAGTGATGGTCACCGAAGAATGGTGAATTGTCACTGATTTGAGTTGACATTACTTCTGACAAAACGGTATTGCTCTCACAACTTCCACTATGATTGAGCAGAGCTGTTCTGGATCAAACGGTAAATGTGGTGAATCCAAGAATGTTTGTTTCGCAATATCTATGAACTCCAATCTGGAGGTAGTAGAATTCATTTCCTGAAAGCCACGCCAAATGTATTTTGCTTCAAAAACATAGCTCATGACCCCTCACTGCAGTGAGCTCATACCACTGAGGGATCATAAGCTATGTTTTGAAGCAAAAAATGGAAATGTTAATATTGGAATGGCAGTTGTCATGTATCTCACTAGATGGTTTAACCATTATGGTAACTAAAGGGTTAATAACACCATTGGGGGGGGGGGGGGGGGGGTGTCTGAGGAATCATATGGGAAAAGGATTGCAAAAAACTGTTCTAAAATAGCAATTTGGAGCTATCCTGAACATGCTGGATGGAATTTTCTCGGATCGTCGATGTGAGCATGGAAACATTCAACGGTAAAACTAATGAAACATTTTTCAGTACTCTCCTTGCTTTCATGTATCAATATACATGTCCATGTATGTACAGTTCTGTGCAATGCCTGTAGGAGGTGTGAAAGCAATTATCGTATTGTCAAAAGACAACTGAAATTGGTAGCCATCACTGATTACTGTTTTTTTTTTTGTTAACATATTTTATGAAAAATAAATTCAACTCCCTGAGGTCTTATTCTCATATTGTTCGAGCCAGGTTTCCTTGCTCACTTTGAATCCCTGAATTTTATGGAAATCGGCTGGAATTAGACGGCCATGGGTAATTCTGACAGCCAGAGAGTAAAATATTCAAGTTATATCAGAAGCATTTTCTCCGTTTTTGCTCCGAATTCACCGAATATTTATTCACAAATTGGATGAATATGATTATCCAAACCTTAAATAAGATAAATTATGGGAATTATACTTTTACAGTCAATTACAGTCAGCAAATATGTTTGAAATGGCTGGAGTTGAGCGGCCATCGGTGACGATCACTTTCACTCACTTGATGGGGAGATGGACTTTGACCTACAATATATGCTTTTTGCTGAAAAATCCATTTAATTTACAAAACTAATTGTTGGAAACGATCACCCCACAACAAACTAGAGGCTCTAAAGAGCCTGTGATCGCTCTCCTGGAACTACATATAAAAATGTGACTTCCCATAGGCTTTCCATGATAACTATGAGCTGAAATTGTGGTCATATTTGCAACATTACATGAGGTTCATTGGTAGAAGGTGCCCCAGTCCTCAATCATGTGAAGTTTCAAAACATTTGACTTTGAAGTTTCCGAGGAGAAGATTTTTGCAAAATCTATCCATCAGAATCAGAGAATGTCTCTGGCCATATTTTCCAACCAATGGGAACAAAAAGAGGATTGTTTGTAGAGGGCCTCCTATAGACCATTCCTGCAAAGTTTGGTTCACGTCGGCTCAGTAGTTCCAGAGTAGTTCCAGAGAAGAAGATGAAAATGTGATTTCCCATAGAGTTTCTATAGCAACCATAAGCCACAATTGTGGCCATGATTGCAACACAATCAACATTAAATGAGGATCTTTGGTAGAGGGTGTCCCAGTCATCAACCATGCAAAGTTTCAAAACATTTGGCCCTGTGGGTTTTTTTTCAAAATTCACCAATCGGAATAAAAAAAGCTTCTGGCAGCCATGTTTTTCAATGCACGGTACCCAAAATTTGTAGAAGACCTCCCATAGACTATCCCTGTCAGGTTTGGTTCACGTCGACTCAGAAGTTCCAGAGAAGAAAATGAAAATGTGATTTCCCATAGGGTTTCTATAGTAACTATAAGCCGCAATTGTGGCCATGTTTACAACCCAATCAACATTAAATGAGAACCGTTGGTAGAGGGGGTCCCAGTCATCAACCATGCAAACTTTCAAAACATTTGGCCCTGTGGTTTCAGAGGAGAATATTTTTCAAAATCCACCAATCAGAATCAAAGAGTGCCTCTGGTGGCCATGTTTTCAAACCCATGGAAACAAAATGAGGATCGTTTGTATAGGACCTCCCATAGGCTATCTCTGCCAGGTTTGTTTTCACGTTGGCTCAGTAGTTCCAGAGAAGAAGATGAAAATGTGATTTCCCATAGGGTTTCTATAGTAACTATAAGCTGCAATTGTGGCCATGTTTACAACCCGATCAACATTAAATAAGGATTGTTGATAGAGGGTGTCCCAGTCATGATTTATGTGAAGTATCAAAACATTTGGCCTGGCAGTTTCAGAAGAGAAGATTTTTGAAAATCCACCAATCAGAATCAAAGAATGCCTCTGGCAGCCAAGTTTTTCAACCCATGGGAACAAAATGAGGATCGTTTGTAGAGGACCCCCACAGACCATCCCTGCAAAGTTTGGTTCATGTCGGCTCAGTAGTTCCAGGGAAGAAGATGAAAATGTGATTTCCCACAGGGTTTCTATAGTAACTATAAGCTGCAATTGTGGCCATGTTTACAACCCAATCAACATTAAATGAGGATCATTGGTAGAGAGGGTCTCAGTCATCATTTATGTGAAGTATCAAAACATTTGGCCTGGCAGTTTCAGAGGAGAAGATTTTTGAAAATCCACCAATCAGAATCAAAGAATTCCTCTGGCGGCAATGTTTTTCAACGACAACCCATGGGAACAAAATGAGGGTCATTTTAGAGGACCTCCCATAGACCATCCCTGCAAACTTTGGTTCACGTCGCCTCAGTAGTTCCCGAGAAGAAGATGAGAATGTGATTTCCCATGGGGTTTCTATAGTAAATGTAAACCGCAATTGCGGCCATGTTTGCAACCCAATCAACATTAAATGAGGATCGTTGGTAGAGGGGGTCCCAGTCATCATTTATATGAAGTTTCAAAACATTTGGCCTGGCTGTTTCAGAGGAGAAGAATTTTGAAAATCTGCCAACCAGAATCAAAGAATGCCTCTGGAAGCCATGTTTTTCATCCGACAGGAACAAAATGAGGATCGTTTGTAGAGGACCTTGATAATTGTGGTTAAAACATGTGGCCATTGGTGTTTATGAGGACCGACCATGGGTATGTTTCAGTTCAGGCACGTTTTGGCTTCGGTACGTTTTTGTCTGGATACATTTTGACCAGCATCCCTTTGAAATTATAGTCGATTACGGATGTTTGCGACTTCCCGACATGACAGGCCTAGTATTTGGGGGTATTTAAATTTTAGATGAATTTGCCTGTGTAGAGGCACACTGGCCTGATCTTGTTTAACGTCCAATATATAACAGCCTTTTACGTATTGCGATCAACTGTTTGGACTATTATGTTTGAATACTCCCGAAAAGGCCACTGTCTCTCTGGTGTAGACCTCTATATACGATAATGTAATTTCTCACTTCTTATAGATTCCACTTCTTCAGGAAAGTGTATTAATTGTGAATTAATAATTACTTAAGATGACATGGAAGATGCTATATGGCCACACCCCATAAGTACAATGGCCACACTCCATAAGTACAATGGCCACGGCAACATGTCACTATGTGTTGTAGTGTGCAATGAGTGATGCGCCAAGCCCAAGTAAAAAGCTCAAGTTCTTGAATCAGTGTGCGGCTTTTGCTCAAGAAGCAATAATAAACAAGAGGCCCTAGGGGGCCTGAGGCGCTCACTTGACATGGTAGCCTAAATATCAACCTGAAATGCACTAAGTTTGAATTCGAGCTTCTATAGTGAGCCCAAATATGAATCCAGGGGGCCGATTTGAACAAACTTGAATCAGATCCACCCCACAATGTTGCATACCAAATATCAAAAGATTCTGCCTGCTGGATCTGGAGAAGAAGAATTTTTAATGTTTTTCCCATTGTCAACAGTGTTAAAAAGTGCTGACTCAGCACTTTTTCAAAGTCCCGAAACAGTACCCTATGATAAAACCGATGGCAATTTTTTTTGACCAACCCTTTCTGTTGGTCCTAAGGAAGCTTCACACCAAATAAAAATTCTCAGTGCCGTGCAGTTTTGGAGATATGGGTGTTTTAATTTTTTCTATTTTTAGCTCCTGCGGTTCCCATGGGGCTACAGGGAAAAAAATCGGCATAAATTAGATACTTATGACCCAATAAGCCCTCACATAAAATTTGGTTCAAATCAGCCTCTCGGTTCGGAAAATAGAAATTTCGGGTGGAGCCAAAAATTTTGCCCCTCCCATAATGACGCCAAATATAGCTCATCAAACTTCTCTTGAACAAATCTGAGTCTACACCTTAAAAGGAAGCATACCATATATCAAGTCTCTGCTACTGCTGGTTCATGAGAAGAAGATTTTCAAAGATTTTGGTTCCCCTTGGGGTAAAGGCACCACCCAGGAGGAGGGGCAACTTCATTTGAACAAATCTGAATTGGCATTAGGTAATAAACATTTACCAAACATTTGAATAAAATTGAGCTAGTTGTTTAGAAGAAGTCTATGTAAAGTTAACGCCGGACGACAGACAGAATGTGATCAGTAAAGCTCCCACTGAGCTTCGCTCAGGTGAGCTAAAAAAGGAACCCACTAACATATATCATTGAGTGGTTCACTGGAAGCTGGACTATTTGCCCTGACGGAAAATTTTCCCCTCTGTTTTGGGACCATTCATCCCTATTTTTTTAAAATAAAATTCCTGAGATATTTTGCTATCAATGGGCCTTCTAGGTAGCGATGCGGGCATATTATGTGTTAAGCATAATTCCCCAAGCACCCTTTTCTGTTCCTAGCACATAGAAACAAACTGTTTGATGCTGTCCCTTACTTCTTTCTTCAACTTTCACTGATCGTATTGCCCAATATCCAGGTGGCCTTCACACCCCTTTCCCAATTTCATCACCATAAGCCTAGTGAATCTTACTCTGTTCGACTATTTTGGATAACCTAGAAGGAAGAATGTGCTCCTGGGTCTCCATTACTACCAAATCACCCATTTGACACACGTTATCTTTTTCAAACACACTTATAGTCTGATCCTCGAATGGTTAGACCCTGGGAAAAATAGTAGCAAGATACTTTTGGCATCATTCTGACTGACCTCTGGAACAACATGTCCATCCTAAGACAGCGGCATCCACCATACCAAGGGGATGATGGAAACATGTATCTGTCACCGGCCGAGTACACACCTCTCCTCCAGGCCTCACAGTTCACCCAGAACACCTCAGTACTTAACTGCAAGACTACCGTTTTATTAAACCTTCCTCATTTACAATATACATTACACTCATTTTTACATATCTGTGTTTTTTTTCTAACCCCAGTCCAGCATATGCTTCCTGCCAAATATATCAGGAAGACATCTGTCAATCTGTCATTCTGATACCAGCAAAAATATTTCTCACCCACAGAGTGCAAGTTAATCTAATATCTCTGTGATTCAACACCAGAAGTCAGGTTAAACTTTCTTGTGGAATGTTTACTATACTGGCTGGAAAGTTGAATGGTAAGAATCTGAACGTAGAGGGGTAGCCACTACGTTCGGATCGCTGAACTATAAACCCTCCACTAGGGCAAATCCGTGCGCACCCCGGGAAACCAAACCAGCAGAATCATCAACCAGTTGATGGAGGCTGGTTCTAAAAAGAAGAAGGTGAAGGTGTAGAATAGGGGACTTTTCGGTTTTTTTAAAAAATAACGCGTATCTCACTATTTTTTTCTCTGTTTTCTTAAGGTAAATTATATTTTGAACAAAATGACACAAAATCACATACTTTTATCGTTTTTTTCAAGAAATATTACCGATTTTATTGCGACAGCACCGTCGAACTCACTACAATCGCTCTGTTCCATTATCGCTATCATAGGGGGAGAGTTTAGTAATTGAAATGTCGGCTGACAAACCCTGCCCCCTCACTAAACTGACCCAAGATCAAATTTTAGGGTCAGTCTAGTGAGGGCCAGGGTTAGCTTACCGATGAGCTCACCCTGGTCCTAACTGAACTGACCTTAAATCGAGGAACACGCACACAAGCGAAGCGCACCTGCTAACATGCACACAAGCAAAGCGCACCTGCTAACACGCACACGAGCGAAGCGCACCTACTATCATATAGAATGATTTCTCCCCCGTAACGTCACTCGTAACAGCGAATGAAAACAACAGATGCTGCGAAATTTTCAGCGGATTAAACAAATGGCAATTGAGAAACTCGCAATTCAAGGGGATTTAAAATCTATTCTCTTACATGTTAAAACATGATAGGGGTACCTAATTTTGTGTCATTTTGTTCAAAATATAGTTTACATTAAGAAAACAGAGAAAAAATAGCGAGAAAATGGTTATTTTAAAAAAAAAAACGAAAAGTGCCCTATTCTACACCTTTAGGCTTTACCAAGAAGAAGAGCAACTACCGGTGCGCCTTTATACCGCAGGACCCTGATTTTACCGCAGGCTACCGCAGGTCCCTCAAAATTACTGCAGGTCCCTTGTTTTGCGGGGTATTATTTTTGTTTTGACTAATAGGTTGAGGCAACTGTCGTCTCGTTGATATTTGGGGGTATTTTACACCAAAAATCAATAATAACGGAGCGTATTTTTCTATTTACGCTATATAAACAACATAAACTTATCACACTCTTCTCGTCTAAACAACCACAGCCCCGCAAAATTACCGCAGGTCCCTTGTTTTGCGGGGTATTATCTTTGTTTTAACTAACATTTTGAGGCAAATGTGGTCTCGATGATATTTGGGGGTACTTTACACGCTGATAACAGCTGTTTGAACGATCCACTGTACATGACAATTTCACAAACCGATCTAATCATATCAGTTATATCCGTAGCGTAGCCTCAAAGTCTACATAATACACCATTCTTAACACACTGATACCAGTCGTGTACACGATCTTCTTAGAGACTGAATTGATTAGCAGAGAGTAAAAGCACAAGGCTATCCTCTTCTATAAATATAATGACTGAGTGAGCCTAATCCACGCTCTGTAGTACCACTCACCATCTGCAGTGTAAAATCGCACTTCAGTACAGCTTCAACAAGCTGCTTGTCACTATAGATAACAGAACAGTCGAAATATTTCTCAAGCGCATACACACTATAATAACTGACCACAACATAACTCTAAGTGGTCCATGTAAACACAATCTACACACGAAATCTTATGTATTTGTTTATTTGATAAGACCTTACGGTTGAAACTATAGTCATACCAGCGGCTCTGCCGGGCAAATACTACGAGATTTCCTTTCCCCCAACATGGGGCTCTACATTCTAACTCACTGAAACAAATACAAAAGTCCACCTCACACAGTAATGGACAAACATAGAAACATGCCTCCCCCGGACTCCTTCAGTCCAAATGCTCAAGGGGAGCTAGATCAAAAACCATCCGACTGACTATGAGAAAGGAAACATCTCCATGTTGATTCCAAGTGACTTCTATGGAACCAACTGAATGAGAAAATACAAAATATAGTGGTCGGTTAGCAAAACACAACTGTATATACACAAGCCTAGCTTATTAAACATTCTGACAACGATAAAATAGTATGAATGATAGACTTCATACCGGTACCTATCAAACTCTGCCAAATATGATAGGTGAGCTGTTCAAATTATGAATAAGCGAAGCTCTTCCATAAAACAACCAAACGCTATGCTTACGCAATCAAGCTCGCCGACAAAGCAGCCAAGCTCCTCGATAAAGCAGCCAATAGTCAAATAAATAACCCTTAAATGAGGGTGCTGACATCTGATACAGCCTAATCTGTTCTTAATGGCAATAAAGGGTTATATAATCCCAATGAGTGGAAATCCACCCACATGATTTTTCAGCACAAATTAAGTGCAAATAAAGGGCACGAACTGACAAATAATAGCGTACACTGCACACTTGCTCTCAATCTATCGACAATATCCTTTGAAATGTCGACAATTAATTACTCAGGCAATGTACTCAGCCTGATAGTTGGAAAGCACATTACTTCCAACAATACAGCACACACATGCTGATGAGCCTTCTGGTACGGCCATATTTAATACTGCGCGCCGACACTGATTCGGCCTTACACGCTAAAAATAGGGCCAGATCATTTTACTGGAAAACACTGACGGCCTCGGCGTCGTATCATGGAAAGCACATGCATTCAACAGTATAGCATGCAATTATAGATGAGCCTTAGAGCGAGGTCTAGGGTGAATGGAGGAAACGGGTAGCTAAGTCATCCACCTTTGGTCCTCCGCCAGTGCCATCGTCCTTCACGCATACCAAATACTGATACGATCTCACAAATAAAACAGTGTACACGTAGTATATTCGATTTGCACCCAATTAGTGAAACACATATTCTCACACGCAGCAGTTACTCAAAAACCACAAACAACATGCTGTATCATGCGCTAAATAAGTAATCCGTACCTAAGCTCAGCCTACAGCTGATGGAGCGCAATCCATTTTCATAAGCAGTGAAAAGTTATATAACTCCACGGGGTGGAAGTCCACCCATATGAGTGTCCAAAACATGGACCACAATCTATAACAATTCTCTGCCCATATACTCAGCGTGCAGAGAGCCGTGACCGCATACTCTAAGAGTATTGGAGGGGTACCACCCTCCCCACATACACACTATGTTGGACCCACCGAATGTCTCGCACTAAACATGCAGTGGTAAACATGCAGCCACAAGACTAGCTCTTGAGACATCCTAACTCTCTCTTCGCAAAAAGTCATGTAACAGACTCCCACAACTGCCTGTAAGCATGTCTTTGTTTCTGACTCCCCTGTTTCAATCATATTTTCTATTCACGCTATCACGCTCTTCGTGTCTAAACAACACACATGCACACAATCGGAAACATGATTCAAAATATTCCAGCGATGCAGGTTAGCCCAACTTTGTGACATTACTATATCGTATTTCTCGGGGCATGGCATTTGGTAATTCATTGCATTTATTGGGCATAAAAGACCTGCTGTCGAGCCTGACCACAGGTCCCAAAATCGATCATAAACTACTGCAAGTCCCTTCAAATAGATTTCTTTCGCTAAACAAGATGGCTGTTTCTTCCACAAGTCGAGGGACCTGCGGTATATTACAGGGATTTTTCCTACCCTTTTTGGGAAAGGGTCCAGGGGCCTTTCCAATTGGGAAAATTAGCGTCGCAGAGGCCACAAGTGGGAATTTATCTGAGCGACTATCAACAAGAAATAAATAAACTTACTAGCATATCCTTGTGAGAAATCAGTCTATTAATCAATGAAAACCTGTTGTATAATTGTATTTACCCACTGGCTGCTTAGAATTATTACATTGTACTGGTGATTAATCAATCCTAGTGATGAAAAAGGATTGGTTAATGATCACCCACATACATAAGTCCTCACCTAAGCAAGCCAAGTTCAGTCAGCAGGAGTACTTGGCCTGGTGGACGGTTTGGGTAAAATAATTGTGGACGGTTCGTTCTGGGGACGAAAGTCTATTCAGGTTTCATGACATCAGTCAGCAGGAGTATCAGACCTGGGGAACGGTTTGAATAAAATACAGGTTACCAGACAGGATTTCAGATGTGAGCTGAACCTAAAAATTGGTACCGTGCTTTAAGAAGCACGGAACTCGGCTGTAACAAAATTTAGGTACCATTCATGAGCCGTTATGGTTGACAGCGATGCATTTTGTCACTTTGACTCACGCACTGCGAGTCGCGTCATTCAGTTGTGATTCTATGCACATCAAGGGAGCTAATTTAGAGTGCTGATTCTAGGAACACACTGTCAAGGATGCTCCTTGACACTGTCAAATGGTTTCAAAACAACACAAGTGAATACCCTTCGTACTGAAACAATTCACACTGCGAAGTCCACTGGCAAATATTATTCGGTGCTGGTCACTTAAAAATAATCGACTGGTCACACAGAAATGAATTCTTAACTGCCGTGAATTGGGAATTTTTGGGAGCAAATTGGGAAAAAAAGTGACTATTTTCGATTGGGAATGGGGCCGATATTCGGCCCCTCTCGTTGGTCAAAAAAAAACCTGTATTAAAACTATCACAAGCTACCAGAGGGCCATATGAATTATTTCCCTGCCCTCCCCCCCCCCCCCCCCCCCCAAAAAATAAAAAATTCTAGCAATGTACCACACCATTCTCGAAACAAGGAACCTGCCAGTGCTGTAGAACAAAAACTATCAGAAGCTATTGCAGGGACCAGCCTAGGAGGAAAATTTAGGGAAACTCCATGTCTCCCTCCAGAAAAAATAGGGAGACTGCAGAGTCATGTAGGGAGACTTCATAGGCAAGTGGGGAAAATTAAGAATATTCATGTACCACCCCCGCCGCCCCTTCATATTTTCAATTTGTGGTCCTCCATTAATGTCCCAATAATCCAGGTCCAGTTGTCTATGAGGCATCTATGCCAGGTTAAAAAATCACAAAGTAATTATTGACTGAAAATCCCCCACTGCTACCCTCTCCTTCATGACCCCCTCCCCTCTTCTTCATGCCAATCTCCCAGCACCCTCCTGTGGTTGCCTTTCACCAAAGTCTACGAAGCTAATAATTTCATAAGTCTGAAAGTGTGAACAGGACCAGATGTAAGAAGGTTGCTTGGGAGGTACTTTGTTAGTAAAGAAACAAAATACATTCTGGGGTCGAGTATTTTGTAAAAGAAATGTCATTCCGCATCATTTTATGGCATTCTGGTGTCATTCCGCGTCATTTCATGTCATTCCGTTGTTTAGGAGGACCCTTTTTCAAGATCGTCCACATGCACTCTTGTGTCCTGTACAAAGCTTTTCTTGTCATCACTAAAGCTTTTTTCATGTGTTTCAATTCCATTCGTGTTTTTGTGGGAATAGACGGCCCAACAGTTAACAGTCGTCAGCAAAACGAAATAAAAATACTGTGTTATAAAATACATCCGTTGTGTATACATTTTCGGCATCCTAAGCGACGTAACCTACTTTCAAACTGAGTTATTTTGTTGAGTCGCGTAAGTCACCTATTTTCATTTTCGACGTTTGAAGCTCCGACACTGAAACGCAACGAAATAGAAATAAAAAAATCCGCCAAAAGAGACAATGGACAATTGATTGTCGTGTGATTTCATTAAATGGACGTTTATTTGATGAATTAAAATGCCCATTTATCACACTCGAGCACATTCGATTTTTGAAAATAATCGTTTTCATGCAGAGCTCGCATCACTCAGTTCAGCCTTTCCTCATTTTGGCCAATTTTTAGAGGGCGACTTGTAATCGCCCCAACTATTTTTCTAGGCGACTTTGAGCTTAGAAGGGTGACATAATCGCCCTAGTCGCCCTCACGGCTGGTCCCTGACCTATTGCATGGAATTGGGATGTATTACCAAGACAAAAAAAAAAAAAAAAAAAAAAATTAAATTATTTTTTAGTGATGACCAAAACTGGTTATTATAATATATTTTTAATAATACCACAGGTCGCTAGTTTTGCTGTGACTTTCACAAAACAATGGACCTGCGGTATAATAAAACTATCACAAGCTACCGCAGGTCCCTTTTAGTTTTTCCCCTCATCTTCACTCTCTCCGTCATTTACTGCAGGTTAATACTGATAAATGTTTTGTTTCGCGGGGACTCTGGGGTGAGACCGGTCTACTCTGTAGTGGTATCCTGTACCCTGGCAAGCTCTGAAAGCCTGATGAATTGCATATCGGAATGTTATGTACAATAGAAGACAGTTTTTATATTAGTTATAGTTTTATAGGTCTGCACACGTTGTTTTGACACGAACAGCGTGATAAGTTTATGTTGTTTATATAGCGTAAATGGAAAAATATGCTCCGTTATTATTGATTTTTGGTGTAAAATACTCCCAAATATCAACAAGACGACAGTTGCCTCGAACTATTAGTTAAAAAAATAATACCCCACAAAACAAGGGACCTGCGGTAATTTGAGGGACCTGCGGTAGCCTGCGGTAAAATCGGGGACCTGCGGTATAAAGGCGCACCAGCAACTACCATACGTTCAGATTGCTGAACTAGCCTCTGTGTAGCAACTATATACTGTCCCTCCTCACCACAGGGGCATGAGCTCCAATTTAGGGGAGGGTCCCATAACTGATTTCTGTAGACACCAATTCTGGACTCGGACTCGGTTATATACTTTTTAGCCATGGGCCAAATAGACTGCCGAGACAACTGGGCTGAGGCAGTTGCCAAATAATTGCATTTTCTCATAAAACTGAGACGATATCACTTACAAATGTTGCAATATTCTATCAGGATATGCATTGTTACTTTCGAGGATGGTAAATAATAAACATCGCTGTTCTTTGCTTGCAACATTTCCATGTTCAAATACTTTCCAGATACCCAAATACTTGATGTTCAGCCATTTTGTGTCGCAAGCCGAACGTCTAATGTAATCTATAGTGTGATTGGTCAAGCTGAGTATACGTCAATTTCTCTCTTATACCTTGAGATATTTTGTCCATAACAAACACGACCCACAATTGATTCGCTTTATGGATCCCTCTCACAATGGTCCCCACATGAAGGTGACTTTAACCGCCGCCAAGAAGAAAAAAGAGGAAAAGAAAGAGTCCCCAACCAAGCGCCTGCACGCGCTTAACCTGAATACACCCAAACAGTCTTCTAGCCAAACCGTCCTCTGCAATTTGACCGAAGCCGGCCGCTACATTTTGAACCAAACCGACCGTTAATAAATCCGGGATCGGGAAGTTTCGTCCCCGGGAAGTTTCGTCCCCGGGAAGTTATGTCCCCGGGAAATATCGTCCCCAGTTAGTGGGAAGTTTCTACCCGGGGAAGTTTCGTCCTTTGTACTTGTTAAATAATAAGCTTTGGGCTGGCGAGGGATTGTAAGGGTGGGTACAAGTAATAGTATCTTTTGATTAATCACATTTTATTCAATTTTATTCAATGATTCACAGGTTAAAAACACCGATAACAACAAAAGGACACACAATAAAAATATAAAATGATGAAAAATCTAACATTGTTTACCGGTAACAATATTTTACAAACAGAGAAACACATTCATACATTCAAGTGGGAAGTTTCGTCCTCTCCAGAGGACGAAACTTCCCACTAACCTGGGGACGAAACTTCCCGAGGAAGAAACTACTCTGAACCATAAATCCGAACCCTCCTCCAGTGTTTATAGAGAAAAAAATGGACATTTTCTATAACTTCATCACTATAATAGTCATTGGCAAACATTTGATCGATTTTTTGTTGGTTTTATTGTTGAGTGGGTGAGGGGCGACTAGAAGTAGCGGCGATTTTCCTGATTAAAGTCTGTGTAAACTTTAGTTGAGTAAGTTAATCAGATTACAATCATTGTTCATCAGTAATTGCAAATTATGTGCTTGTGCATAAATATGCGCCATTTAATTACCAGCTTGTAAACGTCTCTGCTATTAATAACAGAAGCTTGTTCACATATTTCGTATTGTTATTAAAATAATATTTGTAAACGACACCGTTCCCATTAGAACTAGTCACTTGTTGTAGAACTTTAACTTATAGCAGATTGTGAACTTATTTACGAATAGTATTTTTTTATCAGGAATTAAAAAAGACAGCAATTTTTAATACCAAACAGACCTATTAACAAAATAATAGTTGTACACGGCACCACATTTTTTTTTATTTTAAAACTGAACATAAAAAATAAATAAACAATTTTTGTTACGTTATTCATAAGAATCAAAACTTTTCTAGAGGACCGTTAGATCCAAATTGGCAGAGGGCGATTCGGCCATGGTGGAGTACGGTTCGGGGTAAATAAGCGTCCTGTTTGGGTCAAATTGCTGGAGGACGGTTTGGTCATAGAACGGTATGGTTGTAATTCGCTTAGCCCCTCCCACTCCCGTCGGGGAATCTGCCACCTTTATTGTGTGCTTGTCGGGGTATACTGAAGCCCCGCGTCCTGGAAATTCTTGCGCCATCAATGCAGTAGGCCTATCCCGTATCCATACCCAGTATCTATACCCAGTTGCCTCCTTCAGAAAGGTTAAGCCGGCATGAAATGCAGAGGCAGAAATGGAAACTGACTCTTCGGGCCTTCGCCTTCAGGAGCGCATAAAAACCTGGAAAGATTCTACTTCGTGCAGACACTCCATTTTCACTCCACACTCGCTCTCATTGATTGCTTGGACGTCCAAGTGATCAGACGTACTTGCACCTGATTAGAAGACATTGATTTTCTACCAACACAAATCAGAGACACCTTGATGATACTGAACTCCAGTTCGCCTATCAACTGGACAGTCCACGTTGATGGGGGCTGATTTCAGCTCCCCATTAAATATCGCCACAAACCCTCTTCAGGTAGTGATAGTACCTTTCGCGGGGCCTACCGCACTGGTCCACACCTGAGGATGGACCCAGACTCCAAATCGTTAAGACTCGAAAGGGGCCAAGAAGACCAGCCGCCATCGCAGCAGCAGAAAAAAAGAAAAGGAAATCACCATCGGCCAGAACACGGGATGCCAGATGGTTAGAAGCTTGGCTCGAGCGGAGAAGAGCTGAGACGGTGAATCAGGAGAAGGTGACAACTGTCAAACCATCACCTCCATCCTCCCCTCCCATGTCATCCTACACCTATTTACCGAAGAGATCGGAAGGCAGGGAGATGGCGCGGGAGATGGAGGTCGCCCTATCCGAACCTAGATCTCCAATCAGCTCGGATCGCTCGAACCACTTCTCCACCTCACTGGACTCTGAGGAAGCTATTCAGGACGAAAACGGATGGGGAGACTTCATTGACAACCTAGATGGACACATCAGCAGCAACCATGGCAGCCTGAAGCTCGACTCTCACAGCACGCTCGAGCAGTACATCCAATAAGTTCCAAACACCACGACCAAAAAGTACAAGAGAAGATGCTGAATCATTTCACCTACAGACAACGGGAGGCCTGCAAAATTCGTGACCAGGACTTCCACAAGTACATGGACTACCCCAGAAAGCCTTCCTAATACTCAGGATCTTCAACCAAACGAGCCCTGGGAAAAAAGGCTAACTCTACGGCTCCTGAGCTCTCTACCCTCGACATACATATCAAAACGCAAAAGAGGTCGCAAGGGTTTCCACGAACCCCACATCGCCCCAGTACGCCTTCGGCACGCGAAACCTTTGGTAGTTTACAAACAGGGACATCACTTCCCTTCCTTTTGATTAGGACTCCCAAGAGCCACCACTGAGTATCATAAAAAGAGCTGAGAGAACAGTAAAGACAGAATGGGCAACGATCCGCGAAGGCGAAATGGCAACACAACCGGACCTTATAACACCAATAAAAACACCCTCTAGATCACCTCACAAGAAAAATAAAAAAGTAAGATAGAAGATCCAGCAATAATGACACTAGGCTACCCAACCTTAAAGTTTCGAAACTGTGTCTTTTCCACATTCGGACAGCACTGTCACAGCAGACATTTCACGAGGCCGTCTGCCATAGTACCGCCCCTACGGCGCGCATTCGGAGCACGGAAGCCATTACCGTCTCTGACGCGAGTTATGGGTAGCATTGCAATTTAAAATTAGCCAGTGATAAGTACCACATTAAACTAAGAACACATTACTATTGTAACATCCTTCTCTAACAAATTTCTACCACGGATGAGATACGGTCTTGAATATTGCCCGTAAGCCAAATCGACCGCTGGTAATTATTGGCAAATCAGCCTCCAGTAAGTTGACCAGAGAATAGGTCACTGACATTTTCAGTTGACACGACCGCCAAAGATATGTTTAATCTTATGGAATAATTATTGGAGAATTGACTTGTAGAGAAACAGGTTGGAAGTGTGTAAGTAGTAGTGCTCGCACGTTTCGACCCTCATTGGCAGGACCTCGGTGCAGGACCTCTGAAGTGACGTCATGTCACGTGACGTAGTGGCGCCATGTTGTGTTGTCATGGTAACCCGCGTGAGCGGCCATGTTGTGACGTCATCTCCATAGTGATACGTGGTGTGAGTGCGCATGCGCAGCGCGTGTTGTTAGGGTGATACTTGTTTCCGTCGTCCATTTTGTATACTGGAGGCCGCCATTTTGGTTTTTATGGTAGCACGTGATTGCTATGTTACCAATGGCTTCTAACAAGACAGGGGTATGTTCGGGGGTGTGTTCCTTTGTAGAAGAGTAAATCTGATTACCACAAACAACCCGACAATCCCTCCAAATCACCAAAATCCACCCAAAATCACCGAAATTGACTTTATTTCCCCAATTTATCGGCTTAGCACGCAGTGCTATAGTACTAAGGGGGTACCGGGGTGCGTTCGATTGAACAGGAGTAATGTTCTGGCTTAGAATTCTCCCAGAATCCCTTTTTGGATCCCTATCCCATGACGTTTTTCCCATGAAAAGACACGTTCCTTTGGTCATTACCCAGAATTCTCTGCTTCTATCTATATATGCAATAGTTTACGTCTCTCTGGCCATGTTCCTTTGTTCTAGAGTATACTCCAGTAAGGTAGAAGAGCCTATTAGTTGGAACAGCCTTGCTTATTATCACTATATTTAGCTATTCTAGTCTATTCTTGTTAGTTCTGACCCTATTCCGTGTACTCTTGTTGTTTCATTTATCTAGATCATTTATATAATTTATAACTAACCAATCAGATTGCTTGATTTCCCATAACAGGTACTTAATCGCATAGAGTTATCTCCCCTTATTACAACGAAGTTGTATCAGATTCTCATCACATCTATATCCAATGGTAATATCCCCGGGCACCCCAATTTCGGCACCCCTTTTTTAAAAAACATATGACCTTCGGCACCCCTTTTTTGTCATATGTGCTTATGTGAAAAAGCACAATGTGACACAATGTGCCCTAGCACATAGGCACATGATTTATGTGCCGATATGTGCATATGTGAAAAGGCACAATGTGACACAATGTGCCCTAGCACATAGGCACATACGGGTATTTGAGGATAGATAGATAGATAGATAGATAGATAGATAGATAGATAGATAGATAGATAGATAGATAGATAGATAGATACATAGATAGATAGATAGATAGATAGATAGATAGATAGATATTTATTCGTTCAGTTGCATACAGGAAATACAATGGTTACAATCACATAGTTCAATTAATATATAACATTTTGTATACTACTGGGAGATGACATAGCCAGATTGGCTGTCTTCAAGTCATCTCCCTAAGGAATATTTTGCAATACTGTTTACGGGCCCAGACTGTCGACGTTCTTATAAAAATTATCTCATCGGTTATAGAAAATTTACTATGTAAGGGTTGTGTTAGACTTGGCAGTTAAAGTGTTTTCTTGTGGATGTATTTCAGCTTGGGGCCTTCTGGCTGTATGCTACAAATGAAGCAACCTAAATTGAGCAGTTCGAGTAAAAGAGATATAAAAATTTGCTTCAATCCTTTATTTATCTTGAGATCGGCCCAAAGCTATAAGACATCCCCAGGCGAGGTCATTTAACGCGGACAAGGTGGGTATAGCTATTTGGAGGACAGAATGTCATTTCGTCTGGTCATTTAATTTGTTCATATATAGGTAAAGTAAAGCAGGAAGACGTGTTATGACGGTGTCTAAATCAGCAAGATCACGCCCTCTCTCAATCCAGGGGTTAGAACGGGTCGTACTACCGCTGATGTGATCACCGCCGCTACGATGTTTTATATAGTGCAATCTGGACAACAAGGATTACAGCATTCAACATTGTCTGAATAAAGTGCTAGAAGCCTGGACAACAGCTTCTTTTTAAATACGTTTCTATTGTTCATCGTACGTAGATCTCTATCTAGGGCATTCCAAATCCTGGGATACAGGTTGGTAGGTAGACGGTCCAGGGCCTTTGTCCTTGTTCTAGTTATTTGGAGAAGATCACGTTGTCTAGTGGTTCTGACAGGCATACTAGCTACTCTGAAGAAGTTATCAAATGACTGGGGAAGATTGTCGTTTTTCCAATCAAAGACGAAGAGGGATACATGGAATTTATACAGGTCAGTCACCTTGAGTATTTTGTCCCTTTTGAAGAGTGGTTCTGTGTGGGCATTATACTTTTTGTTATTAATTATGCGCAGTGCACGTTTTTGAAGAGTTAGAAGTTTATTGATAGATCTCGAATTTCCCCATGCTTGGATTCCATATACCAAGTGACTATGTATAAGAGCGAAGTGTTCTCATAGCCTCTATGCAAGAGCGAAGTGCGCGTGCAATCTTGGAACAAAGTTGAGCTATGTGGGCGTTATATGATAGACAATTATCAATGGATATACCTAGAAATTTCAGTGATTTTTCAGCTTCATTTGGTCCAACCTTATTTATTATTTGGTTGTTGACGAAAATATTATTGTGAGAGAGCGCTTGCTTATGGGATGGATTAAACACAATATATTTAGTTTTACTTGCATTCAATGCCAATCTATTCACAGAACACCATTCGGAGATGTTTTCTAACTCTTTATTCACAGTAATTGTCAGATTGTCAGTATTAGATCCCGAAAGGTGTACGTTGGTATCATCGGCAAAAGATAAAGGGTTTAATGTTGTTGAATTGCAAAGATCATTTATGTATAGCAAAAATAAAATAGGTCCTAATATTGAGCCTTGTGGAACACCACAGGTTATTTCAGCTAAGTCAGATGTGCCTTCACCGTATGCAACAAATTGGTGTCTATTTGATAGGTAACTTTTGAACCAATTGTTGGAGATGCCCCTAATTCCATACCATTCTAGTTTCTTCAATAGGATATCATGGTTTATGGTGTCGAACGCCTTAGATAAGTCCAAAAATACCGCTAATGTTATGTCTTTACTTTGCCTATTATTTGCATCGGCAATGTACTTTAGGAGATGTAGGACAGGGTGGATAGTTGAGTGATTTTTTCTGAACCCATATTGACTGCTACATAGAATTTCAAAGCGATCGAGAAAGCTTATCAGCCTAATTGACACGAGTTTTTCTAGAACCTTTGAAAAGGTGGAGAGGATACTGGTAGGTCTATAATTGGTAAAATTATGCACATCTCCAGATTTGAAAATAGGGATTACCTTTGCAATCTTCATTTGTTCTGGCACTACTCCTTGGACAAAGGAGTTATTGATAATATGTGAGAGGGGTACTACAATTTGGTTGATTGATTGCTTGATGAGAGTTGACGTGATATCATTACTGTCTTTACTTAATTTTGATTTCATTGACTGCACTATGGTAACAATTCCGGCTGGCGTAGTTGGTGTCATAAAAAAGTTATTTCGAAAATCCCCTTTCATGTAATCCCAGAAAGGCTTATTTGACATAGGTAATAACTCACTTGTTTGTTTCCCAATGTTCGCAAAAAAACTGTTAAATTCTGTGGCAATTTGGTTATGATCAGTTATTTCTCTTTCACCTTGCTAAAAAAAGGAGGGCAGTTTGGCTTCTCGTTTTGCTTTGTTTATGCTATCATTTAATATTTGCCACGTTTTACGCATATCATGTTTATTTTGAGCTAGAATGTTCTTATAATACATGGCCTTGCATTGTTTTTTCACTCTGTTGAATATCCTACAGTAATTTTTGTAGTTTTGAATATTGCGGTCGCTCGGACACTTCAGTTTTTTCAGGTAGAATTTTCGTTTATTTAATGACGAGATCAAGAGGCCCTTCGACATCCAAGGTTGTTTTCTTGTAGTATTTGTCTTTGCCTGTGTCTGGGATAGAGGAAAGGCAGTTTCAAAGACATTTAGAAAAATTTCAATGAATGTGTTATAAGCCATGTTTGGGCAATCTAGTTCCATTACAGGAGAGAAGTCACACTGAGATAAAAGTAAGTTAAAGTGGGCAACACTTTCTTTGTTTATTTTTCGTTTGGACACAACAGGTCGACGTATATTTTCTTTGGTATCGGTTTCAATATAGAATGTGCCAAAATGGTCAGATACATCAGTTATTACTATTCCCGTGTTAGAATTTGTTGAGATATTATTTGAAAATATGTGATCGATAAGAGTGGCGGAATAGGGAGTTACTCTTGTGGGCTTGGTTATTAGAGGTAGGAATCCCTGACTGAACATTAAATCAATAAAATATCTAGTCTTGTCATGGGAACTGAATTTTAACATGTTGATGTTCAAGTCTCCTACAATGTAGGATGGATTGTTTTCGCGATTTAGTTTGTCGGTTATTTCATTTAATTTCGATATGAAGAGGTCAATATCTGCTTTAGGTGGCGTATTTGGTCTGTATATCACTCCTATTATTTTCTTGGATTTCTTGGTATTGATTGCTATGAAGAGGGATTCAATTACATGCGGAATAAAAAGAGTCAGGTCCGGGCGAACTCTATAATCGACATGTTCCTTAATAAAGAATCCTACCCCGCCACGACCATCATCGTCATTTGGTCTACTGTTCATAAGGAGTGGGTGGTAGCCATTAAGTGTGTATGACATAGTGGGTGGAATTTTGAATATCTCTGTTAGTCCAATTATGTCAAAGAAACTGTCCATGTCATGCAGGTTGAGTAAAAGATCATTTAGGACATCCCAGTGTGCGGTCAGCCCTTGGCAATTTATGTGAAAAACAGAAAAGGACTTATTCAGTAGAGTACGACATGAGGCAAACTGTTCAGGGGAGTAGTACGAGCAATCATTTTTAACTTTTTTAAAGGGGAACAAGTCATCATCTTGTCCGTTGTAGACTTTTTCCTTATAATGACTAATAAAGTCGTATTCTGGCCGCGTTTGGATCTCGCCCAACTCTATTCTATCCGCCATTACTAACAATGTAACTGCCAAGTACTATAAGTGCACCACGCCTCGCAGAAAACAATATGAAATTTGGTAAAGAGAGATGTGTTGAATACGACAAGGTTTGAGCCAGTCTAAGGGTGACTGCACTGGACCTCATACTAAGGGCAACAGTCTGGGGCAATGCAATCATAATTATATTAATGGCGGAAACTAAAAAGGTTGAAACAAAAGAAAAGAAGTTGTTATAACAAATCAGGGGTATGTACATAGAAAAACAGTTGCTATACATGGGTTCTTGAATAACTGGGTTTCTGATCGACTCTCACATTTCATACAATTTTTTTTTAGTAGCATAGATGCATTTATTACTAATCGGTCACACACTCGCTCATCGACCCACAAATCCATCACTCAAGTCAGTGATTGAATGCGCGAGTAAATGAGCGAGCGAGTCAGGGTGAGGAAGCATCGAGTTTGCCAAGCAGTCATTTCGCGTAGTCACAGAGTTGATATTGAGTTATCATCTTCAGGTTAGGAGATGGCCACCAAGTACACTCACCCGCTCATCCAACCAACCATCCATCCTAATGAATAATGAAATGAATAAACAAATAAACAAATGAGCGGATGAATGAACGATCTTGGCTATTATTTCACTTGTAATGATTTAATTTCCAATCATTCATTCATCCATCCATCCATCCATTCAAACATCCCAATGAATGAATGAATGGATGAATGGGCGACTGGGTGGATAGATGGACGGGCGAATGAATGAATGAATGAATGAATGAATGAATGAATGAATGAATGAATGAATGAATGAATGGATGAATGAATGAATGTATGAATGAATTGGTTTGTAAGAAAGTCAGTCATACGTGCATGCATCCACTCCAGCAGTTACTCACTCGAATGAATGGATGGATAAATGAACGGGTGGATGAATGGATGATGAACGGAAGAGTAAGTAAATTGATGAATTGATGAATCCTTGGATGGATGGACGGATGGGCGAAGGAATGACAACAATGAATAAAAGAAAGAATGAATGAATGAGTTAACTACCATGAGGTATCCTGAGTCAATCATTCATCCGTCCAGTCATCCATACACCCACCCACTCCTAGGACGAATGAACGGATGAATGAGTGGATGCATGAACGAACGGATGATGAATGGATAAATGAACGAATGGGTGGATGGATGGATGGATGGATGGATGGATGAAAGAATGAATGAAAAAAGAATAAAAGAAAGAATGAATGAGTTGACTATTCTGAGCTTTGACTCTGGAGATGCAAGCAATCTGACTTGATTTACACCAAAATTATTTATGGTATTACATATTATCTGGAATGCCAGAATGGCGAAGAAAAGAAGCACATATTGATCACTAGAGTATAAAATTTTGCGAGGTTGTGTCTAGAAGTGAAAAGGTAAGGAGTTTTCTTGATCGATTAATCACTTGTCCAAATAGATATCTGAATAACTACCATACCGTTGATGATTTACAGCATGGACCCTTTACCCAACGTAACAAACAAAACCGACTGGGCCTACATATATAAATTTTTTTTTTTGTTTTCAATCTTTGTCTCAAAAACATAGCCCATGACCCACATCGGAACGAGCTCTTTGAGCTCGCTCCAATGAGGGGTCATAAGCCATGTTCCCGAGACAGAACATTGGAATTTTTTTTGTAATTTATGAATTCAGTTTGCAAGTATCATCCGCTACCCGCAGTGGGTAAGGTTTTAACATTGACCATTTCCAGCTTCTGATTCAGTATGATCAACATGCAAGTAAACAAGTATGTCAGCACGCATCTTGTATGCTTTGCTCTGTCTCATATAATTGATGTAAGTCAGTATGCACTCACTCAGTCAGACATGCACTCATTCACTCATGCGATCATTCGCTTGAATAAATGAATGAATGGATAAATGAATGAATGAATAAAGGAATGGACGAATTAATGGACGAACGAATGAATGAGTTAACAATACTGAACTTTGACTCCGGAGTAATGAGCTAACTGAATTGATTTACACCAAGAGTATTTGTGGTATTACATATTATCTAGAATGACTGAATGATGAAGAAAAGGAGCACACACTCGTCACAAGAGTATAGATTTTGGGGAGGTTGTGTCATGGGCATCGGTTTAATTACGGAAATCGAAGTAAAGACAAGTCAGTCCACAGCAGAAAGTATTGCAGTGTCATTGACTTAGAAAATAGCAATGCTTACCACTAAAAAGTATCAGACTTGTAAAAGAGAATTTCGAGGATACCTATTGCCTGGTATTGTATTATTCGAGGATACATACTAGAGAATCCCTTTTTTTGTCATTTGTTCTTATGTGAAAAAGCACAATGTGACACAATGTGTCATAGCACAAAGGCACATGCTTTATGTGCCGATATGTGCTTATGTGAAAAGGTACAATGTGACACAATGTGCCCTATCACATAGTCACATACGGGTATTTGAGGATACCTATAACCTAGTATTATATTATTTGAGGATACCTATCTAGGATACCTTCTGGTGAATCCCTTTTTGTCATATGTGTTTATGTGAAAAGCACAATGTGACACAATGTGACCTAGCACATAAGCACATGCTTTATGTGCCGATATGTGCTTATGTGAAAAGGCACAATGTGACACAATGTGCCCTATCACATAGGCACATACGACCAAAATGGGATTCCATAGCCACAGGTGTTTTCCAAAAGGGATTCTTTAAAAAGGATTCCATAAAATGGAATTCCTATCCGACTCCGTAAAATGAGATTCCGTGTTTTATCATCGACACTCGAGGGTATTCCCCTTCCCTATTAGAAGAATTCAGTTCAATGGGTTGTAGTTCATTAAGTTTAAAATTTATTCTGTTAAATGTCGTTCAGTTCAAAGGGTGTTTATTTATATTAGATATAAAAAGTTCATTCAAAAAGTTCAAGGGTGTTAATATTTATTTATATTTAGGGGTTATAGTTCATTCAAACAGTTCAAGAGGGTTAATTATATATACCTTCATTAGGGTTGTAGTTCATTTTAAACAGTTCAAGAGGGTTAACATTGGGTTATATTTAGGGGTTGTAGTTCAATCAGATCGGTTCGATCTTCGTTCACTTTTTTCTGTTCACTTCGATCTTGGCTGTATTAGATCTTTGTTCATTTTTTAATGGTTAATTCACTTCGAGTTTGCTTATATTCGATCAGATCAGTTCGATTTTCTTCAATTTGTTCTGTTCACTTCGATCTTGGTTGTGTTGGATCTTCGTTCTGTACCTTTATTGTTTTGTAGTGGTTGGTTGTCTCTGTTCAGTTGTTTCCAACTAGTTCGATCTTCGTTCATGTTGCGTCTGTTTAGTTAGGTTGTTGCATGTAGTATTTAGGGGTTACAGTCCATTCAGATTAAAATTTTTATTGTATATATTGGGTGTTAAGATTAAGTCAAAGTTTATGTTGTGTTCCCTTCGACCTTGTTGTAGTTAGTTTAAACATTATTTTATTTCAATACTGCATATAAATATACAAGGTATAGAACAGCATGCTGAGATACAGTATTAGAAAGTGGATTCAGCAGCAAGCCGAAGCTTATGTAAGCTGTCTCCTTGTTGTAGTTGATGAATTAGGCTTTATTAGTCCCTTTCCATACCCTCGAGTGTCGATGATAAAACACGGAATCCCATTTTATGGAGTCGGATAGGAATTCCATTTTATGGAATCCTTTTTAAAGAATCCCTTTTGGAAAACACCTGTGGCTATGGAATCCCATTTTGGTCGTATGTGCCTATGTGATAGGGCACATTGTGTCACAATGTGCCTTTTCGGTAACAGGACAAAACCCCCCTCAGGACAAAACCCCATCAGACAAAACCCCCTCATTTTTTGCATCGTAGGACAAAAACCCCTCAGGGAAAAAACCCTCAGGACAAAACCCCCTCAGACATTATATATATACTAACTTGTGTCTTGTGTTTCAGTAACACCATTTTGCAAGTCATCTGTACTTAACCATTAAAAGTACAGATGGCTGTTGTTGTTGTTATAACAACAAATCTCCAAAGTACTGGGATACTAGCTTGTGTCTTCTGTTCCATTACTTCTTTGAGGTATAGCTTTGTTGTTTTAGTAATACCATTTTGCAAGCTATCTGCATTTTCAATTTTTTAATTTTGTCTCAGATGGAGACTCTTTTCTAATATATGATAATGGTGTTGACAGTACCAACCGTATGTTGGTGTTTGCTACCAATGAAGGGTTAAGACATCTCGCTAATTCCTCATCTTGGTTTATGGATGGAACTTTTAATGTGGCACCAAAACTCTTTAACCAGCTGTATGTAATCCATGCTGCCCTTGGTGAAAGTTCAGTGGCTTGTGTGTATGCTCTGTTGGTGGACAAAAAACAATCTACATATGAAGAACTGTTTGGGGCAATTCAGGACTATTGTGAAACTTTAGGATTCCAAGTAGACCCAACGACCATTACAATGGACTTTGAAATACCTGCAATGAAGGCAGCGACAGAAATATTTGGTCCACAACTTGTTATACATGGATGTTTTTATCATTTGACTCAAAGTACGTGGCGCAAAATTCAGAGTTTGGGTTTGGTAACCTGTTACAGGGAGGATGACAATGTTAAGCATTTTTGTGGAATGTTGGACAGTCTAGCCTTTCTGCCAGTAGATGACATTCATGAAGGCATGTCACATCTGCGAGATGTCACCCCTGATGGACTAGAACCTCTGTTGGCCTATTTTAACAATACATATGTGACTGGGTCTTATAGAACTATCAAACCACCATCTCGACCTGATGGAACACTTGCCCCAATTAAAGTCAGGCGCTTACCGCCTACGTTTCCACCTCCAGTTTGGAATGTGCATGACATAACAGTTTGTGGTAATGCTCGCACAAATAACATTTGTGAAGGTTGGAATAATGGGTTTATGAAACTTGTAGGCCATGCACATCCAACAGTCTGGAGAGTAATAGACAGTCTCAAGTAGGGCTGTCACGATTAATCGATTAATCGACTATTGATCGGTCACGGCGAAATCGATTAGTATTTTTCGTTGTCGAATAATCGGTAAATTGTATCCCGTTTTAGAGTTTAATAATTAAAAGAAAATTTGATGAAAAAACTATTGTTTCTAAAGGTAAAGAGTTAAGAACATCGATGTTAAACCCCAAGACGCTGTTGGAAGCAATAGTCTTCCAGGTACATTCATCAAAGCTTTGATGTTCTGAACTTTTGAACCGTCAGTGTAATAATCAAGACCGGTCGGCAGTTGCGAAGTTCGCAACTGCCGACCGGTCTTGATTATTACACTGACGGTTTAAAAGTTCAGAACATCAAAGCTTTGAATGCACCTGAAAAGGATCGTCTTCGTTGTTTCCTTGAGGTAGGTCAACTGACTTGAACTTCATTTTTATTGACTTTAAAGAGAGGAGGGGGGGGGGGGGGTCATTTAGGTGCGATTAATCATCGATTATTTGCGACGATTAATCGATTCCTCAATTAAAAAATCGTGACAGCCCTAGTCTCAAGAAAGACCAGGTATTGGTCTCTACAACTCTCCTTAGACATGAACGAGGTGAACCTCCATCAAAACGTCAAAGAAAACACACAGTTAAACTTCAGAAGAAACTTGTAAAACTGTGTGAGGATAGGCGTGAGGGTAAACTCAATGTGGCAGACTTCTTGAAATATGTTGGTTATTGTATTCGGTTTTGGAAACTTCACTCATATATATGAAACAGTTTTAAAAATATAGTGCTTCACCTATACGTCCGTCCGTCAACACGGTAAAAACATTACATGGTATCCATATCACAGGTTAGATTTGTGTAATAAATAGAGGATCTACGACGGGTTCCCATTTTATAGCTCTATTTACAAAACGAGTTCAGTAAATTGGGTCTTGGCCGAGCTTTAGCGAGGCCAAGACCTAATTTACTGGACGAGTTTTGTAAATAGAGCTACAAAATAGGGATCCGTTGTAGATTCTATTTATTACATGATCCAGGGTAACTCAAAAACGCGACTTGAACCACAATGAATTTTTGTGAGTGTCAATTAGATTTATTATTATTGGATAATTACTTTATAGATGTTGTAATTTGTAAGGCAAGATGATCCTAATTAATATAATATTTGTATGTTCTATAGTTCTGTGTGAAAAAGATCGCTAGCTGTTACATGTTGTCAGTATTATATATATATATGTCATTAAATATTAATTACAATTACCTGCAAACAAATTTAATAAAACTCTATATTTGTTTAAATATTCTTTTTATTTATTCACTTCAACATTTATCACCTCATTTTTTTCATCATCACTTTTTTCTCAAGTGATGGGGTTTTGTCCATTTTGTCAGTAAAAGTGAGGGGGTTTTGTCCGAGGGTGTTTTGTCCTGAGGGGGTTTTGTTCGAGGGTGTTTTGTCCGAGGGGGTTTTGTCCTATATTCGCCTTTTCACATAAGCACATATCGGCACATAAAGCATGTGCTTATGTGCTAGGTCACATTGTGCTTTTTCACATAAGCACATATGACAAAAAGGGATTCTCCAGAAGGTATCCTAGATAGGTATCCTCAAATAATACAATACTAGGCTATAGGTATCCTCAAATACCCGTATGTGACTATGTGATAGGGCACATTGTGTCACATTGTGCCTTTTCACATAAGCACATATCGGCACATAAAGCATGTGCCTTTGTGCTAGGACACATTGTGTCACATTGTGCTTTTCCACATAAGCACATATGACAAAAAAGGGATTCTCTAGTAGGTATCCTCGAATAATACAATACCAGGCAATAGGTATCCTCAAATACCCGAATGTGCCTATGTGCTAAGGCACATTGTGTCACATTGTGCCTTTTCACATAAGCACATATCGGCACACAAATCATGTGCCTATGTGCTAGGGCACATTGTGTCACATTGTGCTTTTTCACATAAGCACATGACAAAAAAGGGGTGCCGAAGGTCATATGTTTTTCAAAAAAGGGGTGCCGAAATTGGGGTGCCCGGGGATATTACAATTGGATATAGATGTGATGAGAATCTGATACAACTTCGTTGTAATAAGGGGAGATAACTCTATACGATTAAGTACAGGTTATGGGAAATCAAGCAATCTGATTGGTTAGTTATAAATTATATAAATGATCTAGATAAATGAAACAACAAGAGTACCCGGAATAGGGTCAGAACTAACAAGAATAGACTAGAATAGCTAAATATAGTGATAATAAGCAAAGCTGTTCCAACTAATAGGCTCTTCTACGTTACTGGAGTATACTCTAGAACAAAGGAACATGGCCAGAGAGACGTAAACTATTGCATATATAGATAGAAGCAGAAAATTCTGGGTAATGATCAAAGGAACGTGTCTTTTAATGGGAAAAACGTCATGGGATAGGGATCCAAAAAGGGATTCTGGGAGAATTCTAAGCCAGAACATTACTCCTGTTCAATCTAACGCACCCCGGTACCCCCTTAGTACTATAGCACTACGTGCTAAGCCGATAAATTGGGGAAATAAAGTCAATTTCGGTGATTTTGGGTGGATTTTGGTGATTTGGAGGGATTGTCGGGTTGTTTGTGGTAATCAGATTTACTCTTCTACAAAGGAACACACCCCGAACATACCCCTGTCTTGTTAGAAGCCATTGGTAACATAGCAATCACGTGCTACCATAAAAACCAAGATGGCGGCCTCCAGTATACAACATGGACGACGGAAACACGTATCACCCTAACAACACGCGCTGCGCATGCGCACTCACACAACGTATCACTATGGAGATGACGTCACAACATGGCCGCTCACGCGGGTTACCATGACAACACAACATGGCGCCACTACGTCACATGACATGACGTCACTTCCGAGGTCCTGCCCCGAGGTCCTGCCAATGAGGGTCGAAACGTGCGAGCACTACTACTTGTGTATCGTCCATCGCGCCATATACGGGAAAACTAAAACTAAAATGGCACCACCAGAACACCGCAATACAGCTTTAAAATGGAACAAAACTGAATGGCGCCATAAGTTGTCCACTTAGTCTATCATTGCCAGAATAGTAACTTACTAACTCAAAGACCGAGATAATTATGCCAAAAAGCAAGGAAGCCTAATGACCACCTGTGGGTCTCAATCGGATACTGGACAAGTTGCCGTCGGGACAACTCGCCGTCGGACGGCGAGTTGTCCTGATTTTTACGGCGAGTTGTCCCTTTTTTGTTTTTTAAAAAATTTAATTTATTCTTAATTTATTCTATTGAAATACTGTTAATTTCATCATTTACTTACCTGTAGAGTATTTTTACAGATAAATCCAACCTCCGTGAATTGAAAAAAGAATGAATGGATGAAAGGTTTTAGCGCGCCGAAGGCGCGCAGGGACGATGTGGGATTTACCAATCCCTTGCGACCCGATTAACCTTATTTTATTTCACTTGATTCACACAGGCCTAGCTTCCTATTGCCTCAAATGGGGTCTGAGGTGGTATGCACGCGGTTAGAATTTCCGGCAGATTACGTTGGAGTGATAGATTGTCAAT
Organism: Pictodentalium vernedei; assembly: GCA_031216915.1. Taxonomy (NCBI): domain Eukaryota; kingdom Metazoa; phylum Mollusca; class Scaphopoda; order Dentaliida; family Dentaliidae; genus Pictodentalium; species Pictodentalium vernedei. The sequence continues at coordinate 126,618,832 of CM062290.1, forward strand.
AATCAATCCCTCAACGCCATTAAGACTATTAGAGAGTCGGCTTTATTCGGTTCCAGCTTGGCGATTGTAGAGGTTTGATTCCCACCATGGTGGCGAGTCAGAATATAATTTTGTCCGATGGCAAATTTAAGGGAAGAAGAGAGAAGAAAACCAAACAGCAACGCCGGTTTGGTAGCGACCCCGAATATACGATCATAGCGGTTACAAAAAAGGAGCGGAGAAAGCACCAACAGTTTAGTTTTGAAAAACCGGGAGTTTGATAATAATTTCCAACGAACAGGTGCATGCTGTACCCCTTTGTATAAGCACGATCTGTAAAAGAGTAAATTTGCTTGAAAATGTATTAATTAATTATTGTCATTGATTTCAACGCATCGTCTGTCACTCTAATTAATCTTGTAATGTTAGTAACTATTATTTTATATGTTATATTATTATATGTTATTTTGAACCTGTCTTGTTATATAAGTCATGAGTATTAATAAAGATAATTTAATCCTATGCCGCGTGTTACTTATCAATTACTACTCCACGGTGACTTGTCCCGATGGCGACTTGTCCCGACGGCGAATCGTCCAACATCGTGTACGGCGAGTTGTCCCGTTCCCGTCTCAATCCACCCTCCAGATCTGCACGGCGAGATGGAAATCCGCCCATTGTTTCGAAATATAGGTTAAATGTCGAAGTGTGGGTACATTTGCAGATCAGAGATTCCGAGTCTGGAATTAAAAGTCGACACTATTGAGTGACGAACGCCTGAAGTCGGCTTTATTGCAGAACAGTCTGGCTTTTCGCTATAACCAGTAATCTATCCTGAACTCCACAAAGAATCATGCAAAAATGAAAGTGGTGTAAGCTCTCAAATGGTGCTAGGATGGATATCCAAGTCAACGATACAGATTCACAGTAGACATTGTGCGTTTTCACATAACCACATATCGGTCTTTCAGGCACGTGTTGTATGAGTTGTTCTTACTTTGTTAACCACAGCACAAACGCATTTCGGACCTACGAACAACGCTGGCAGATTCACAGAATGGGCTAGGAGTCCCACATACGGAATTTCACTCACGAAATCCCACTTACTAGAATACCTTCCACGGTCAGTCTGTGATTATAAAATCCATTTTTTTTCATCGCATGTGCCCATATGCTGCATGCGGCTTCATTCTTTCGAGCAATTGCACACAAGCACATATCCAACGTGTGCCCATGTGCTGCATGTAGCGTGTACACATTGTTACACATTGTGTGACAGCACGCAGACACATATCGATTTTTCAAACATGTGAGTAGCATGTCAGGGGCTGAACGACACTAATTTGCCGGGACCTCAGTGCAGGACTCCGGAAGTGATGCCATGTTGTGGTGCATTGTGGGGGGGGGGGGGGTCACGTCGGTTATCATGGTTTCCCACGTAAACTGCCATGTACGGACGTCATCGTTATGGTGATACGCGGTGTCAATGCGCATGTGCAGTGTGTGTTATTGGGTGATAAATATTTCCGTCGTCCCTTTTGTATACTGAAGGCTGCCACCTTGGTTTTTATGTGCCACGTGGGTCTCATTGGTTACAGCATTGAACTTAAATCCGAAACATGCACGACACGATCCTTGTGGGAGGTTAGTACTTATCCATCCGACGTCTTCCATCTGTAAAACTGTCCAACACGGGGTGACCCTGGCTGTTGAAAAGTGCTATTGGACCCCAATAAATAGAAAAAACAACTGGTGGCACGTGGTTGCGATGTGATCCAAGTTCTACACTAGGACGGTGCAGAAGGAATCCGATCCAGCAAAGATGCACTTATACACTCAAATACAATCTTATTGGGCCACAGCTAGGGAGGATTATTGGAAAATCCGAACACGAACCAAATAAAGTCCATTCCGGTGATGTTGAGTGGTTTTCGATGATTTTCGGCCGTTGTCGGGTATTTGTGGTACTTTGCCATACTCACGTACAATCGTACATATCATCAGAACACATCTCCACACTTTAGAAGGACTGCCAGGCCCATGGCAACCACCTGCCATCATAGATGGCGGCCATGATAGGCAAAAACGAAGATTCTGGAAGTTTTGGGGACATTGTCGGGTTGTTTGTGGTAATAAGGTTCACTCCTATTCAATCGAACACGACCGATCCTATTGTAGACCTTTGGGTAACACAGAAACTATGATGGCGGCGTCCAATATACAAAATGGATGGCGGAAACAATTGTCACCCGAACAACAAGCACTGCGCATCGACACCACATATCACCATGACAATGATGTCACATTTCCGCTCACGCTTGATACCACGACAGGCCACGTGGCACCACAATACACTGCAACATGACGTCATTTCCGATGTCCAGCAAATGGGATGCCCCAGCCCTGATATACTACTCATGTGTTTAAGTGCCATGTATGTGTTGTGCTTACATTCTTAGCTACCACATTAGCACATCTCGGTACGATCAACAGATAATCTTTTGAATGTGAGGCACCCCAGCAAGCACTAGGTCAAGAAAGAGCATAAACCGATTCAGGTGAAGATATATGGAGCGATCCCATTGAGCCTACTAAGACTTGGCGGAGGGTAGCGATCGAAACAGCACTATAGAGACAGCTAGCAAATCTGTAATAGTGCTATAGGCCAGTAGTAATAGTAGAAGGTGGTAAGAGTGGTAAAAGACAAGGGAAGTCATAAAATAAGTAGAACGGGCACAGGAATGGAGGGAATATAGGGTCGGGGATATGTACAAAACGAAGATTCTGAGAGAAATCGCCACAAATACCCAGTAATTGACTTGTTTCCTTTAATTAGCTTCTCTCCGACTCAATCGAACATATCATTACAACACACCCCTTCCTATTTTAGGTCACTGCGTCTAACAACCCTGAGCCAGCCGAGATCCCAAGATGGCGATCTCCATGAAGTAAAATGGACAACGGGATCATGTGCCACCCTAACACGCGCTGCGCATGCGCAGTGATATCACGTACCACCATGGTAATAACGTTACAACATGGCCGCTCACGATGGCTATCATGACAACCCAACATGACATAACTGACTCGTAACTATGACACCACAATCGGGTCCGGAGCAAAGTACATCAACTGCAAGGTGAAACCTTTTGACTTATTATTGACAATCACGGGTATACTGCTCTGATCGAGTGTGGGCTCACGAGCGTAAAATACGGGGGTTGGGGTGGAACGGCAAAAAATTGTCGGAAAATTTTATGTTCAGTCATGTTTGTCTCCCTTGAAACTCAATCCATTCTCGATATTGGAAGACAGAAAAAAGATCGCGACCAGTCAAAGTACACCCTTTACACGTACATTTTGAATTTCTCACAAACTTTAGGAGGTGGCATCGTCATATAATACCCCCTGCTTTCCATTGCTATATTTTGTCGGAACATTTATAGTCATAAAAATCTATCTGTTGCAACAGGCAACAATGTAGGTTAAATTGCGAGATCGAGGACAGCATAGGCACCTGTGTCTCCGTTCCGCGAAAGTTAAAATTGGGATGGATTACTCGAATTTGGGGGCTGGGGAGGAGGAGTTGTGTCCCCACATTGCTCTCAAGTTGGATCGAAGATTAATTTGAGAGTGCACTCTAATATTTGTTCTATGTTGTCTGTTACACATGAGGAGGATCTGTAATGATTTTGCTGGTAAATAACCCCTGGAAGGGCAGAATTGTTGTTTTTGGTGGAAGAGATCTCAGGTGGCATTTCAGATATATTGCGACCGGGGAAACGAGACGCATTGCCCTGGTAGGATAGATGATTGCTCCTATGTCAGCTATGTAAATCCTGACAGAAAAAGAGCTGTAGGTATGGTCGTTGACCTCTTGTTTTGAATTCATCCCCATGACGGTCCGGTACAGTTGGATACAAGTGTGTGATTCGCCGGTTAAGCAGGTAAAGTTTGAAGGCTAAGCATACCACAGATGTGCGACTTCTTCTCAAGTCGCTTTTGATCTATTACGTTCGGTTTGGACATGGCATGGCTGTGTCAATATTACCGAGGTTTGAAATTTGGCTCCATATTACTTTTCGATTGTGGAGGTGGTCGTAGCAAAGAGTTCTCTAAAGCTGGATAGGAAGATCATACATAAACAAAGAGGATGCTGGTCATGCCTTCAATAGAAGTTTGAGAAAGTGTGGACCTCTTTCTCTGGTTATCGGAGAGCATTAGGGGGCGCAGTGGCGTTGCGGTAACCGGTTCTCGTCAGATCACCGAAGTTAAGCAATGTCGAGCCTTTTAATCATCGGATGGGTGACCGTCTAAGCGATCAATTCGGACTCCCGCGTTGTGTCCTTGTCAAGGCACTTAACCCCGATTGCCCACATGGGGGCACATTGACACCGTGTACTAAGGCGTACTGCACGTCGATGGTACGCATGACTTCAGCCAATCTAACCCTGACTGTGCTGCTGTGCTGAGTTGCGATGTTGAGGAGCTGGCAGCTGCTCGTCGTTGCTCGGTAGTTCTCTCCGGGTATTCCGGCTTCCTCCACCCGTAAAACTGTCAAGGTCATGATTAGCCATCGTGCATAAGTATATAACCTTAAAAAACACCAATAGATTGATGAGCATTGTTTAAGAGAGGAGTTTGGTTTGGAGTGTGGGGATGGGGGCACCGAGATCGCCCTTCTTTACGAGATGGTATCACAGGGTGGAGAGAGGCAGCCGCTGCCAGGAAGCGTTTAACATTACGAACGGTGTCGCCGGCAGTTTATACCAGACCAGGTCGGTTTTGAGAAAAGAGTCCACAGCTTTGAAAGAGGGTAGTACTAAAATGAGACAGCAGGTAGAAATGAGACCGCATGCAAAGTATAGGGGGTAGAACATCAAAATAAACGCTATCTGATCATATACTATGTACAAAATATATATTCGAAGTTTGGTACCGATATTTTAACGTTAATCCATATTAAAGATTCCACTTTTAATGTATAGCGCGCTATCTGACTTGCAGCCTCACTTTTCCGCAACTAGGGACAAAGAGACCGCAAGTAATCTTCTGGTCCTTAAAACACCACATAAACGCTATCTGGTGAATTTGGGTATATTCAATACATATCCGAACTTTGATATCGATATTTTAATTTTAACCCCTAAAATTTCACTTTTAATGTAGAGCGCAACTTCCGATTTGCGGTCTCGATTTTCACAACCAGGGACAGAGAGACCGCTATTTGATGAGTTGTGGTGTATTTAATACATATCCAAAGTCTGGTACCAATATTTTACTTTTATCTCATAAACTATAGCCTTTAATGTGTAGTGCGACTTTCGATTTGCGGTCTCAATTTTCAGATGCAGAGACAGACACCGTAAGTAAACAACGAAGCTCAAAAACTTCAAATGAACGAGAAAGTACACGCAATATCACATATAAAACATACTCCAAAGATGATTTTTATGATATCTTGATTTTACCCTGTATTATTAGACCCCAACGGGAACCGTAAGGGGACAAAAGGATTGCACTCCGTCCGTCTGTCCGTCCGTAAGTCTTGTCTGTTTTTATGTTACCACCTCTCCCTCCAACATGCTTTAAGCTACACCTTTCATATTTGGTACATGGATAAATGGTTCTGAGGGGATGAGGCACGCTCAAACTTTTTTTTTCAAAGTCCAAGATGGCGGAATGGCGGCCATTTTTGTTGTGCTTTTAAGCTTTTTTTCTCTATTTTCATGTTACCATCCCTCCCTCCAACATGGTTCAAGCTACACTTTGCATATTTGGCACATGGATAGAGGGTTGGGAGGGGATGATGCACGTTCAATATTTTTTTTCAAAATCCAAGATGGCGGCCATTTTTGTTGTGTTTTTTTAAGCTTTTTTCTCTATTTTATGTTACCACCCCTCACTCCAACATGGTTCAAGCTACACTTTTCATATTTGGCACATGGATAGAGGGTTGAGATGGGATGATGCACGTTCAATATTTTTTTTTCAAAATTCAAGATGGCGCCATGCCAGCCATTTTTGCTGTGTTTTTTAAGCTTTTTTCTCTATTTTATGTTACCACCCCTCCCTCCAACATGGTTCAAGCTACACCTTTCATATATGTACATGGATAAAGGGTTGTGAGGGAATTATGCACGCTCAATATTTTTTTTTCAAAATTTAAGATCTGTCTGTCTGTCCGCCTGTCTTTATGTTACCACCTCTCCCTCCAACATGCTTTAAGCTACACCTTTCATATTTGGTACGTGGATAAATGGTTCTGAGGGGTTGATGCACGCTCAATATTTTTTTTTTCAAAATCCAAGATGGCAGAATGGCGGTCAATTTTGCTGTGTTTTTAAAGCTTTTTTTCTCTCTTTTTATGTTACCACCCCTCCCTCCAACATGGTTCAAGCTACACTTCGCATATTTGGCACATGGATAGAGGGTTGGGAGGGATGATGCACGTTCAATATTTTTTTTTCAAAATCCAAGATGGCGACATGGCGGCCATTTTTGTTGTGTTTCTAAAGCTTTTTTCTCTATTTTATGTTACCACCCCTCACTCCAACATGGTTCGAGCTACACTTTTCATATTAGGCACATGGATAGAGGGTTGTAATGGGATGATGCACGTTCAATATTTTGCTGGACTCGACCTTCTTTTCACTGGACCGGACCATTACTGGCGGTCTTTGTACTTCTTAATCTACTAACCTGAAATGCAGAGATGCTTATATACTCTAGTGTCTTATGTGACAAAAACACCTTATGTCACAAAAGCGCCGTAGGGGACTAATACCACCTCGGCGGTCAAACACTTGTTTTTTTGTTATTTTGTCTGATAGAAACCGGGCAGTGAGCCATTTAAGTGGATTTGGTATTGTCATTAAGTGTTAATTACAAAAAAACACTTATCCTTTATCGGGGCTTCAAGAAGGAAATTGTGAAAATTTCTCGGTTGACTTGAAATAAATAGTTTATAATTTATCCACACTTTTCATTAATTCATTCACTTCTCACATTTTATCAAGATCGAGTAGTACAATGCCTGGCAGATTTAAAGTTTTTTCTACAGTGAATTTTGCTACTGTGTTTAAACTTCATCAACTCCCCTCATCTTTTACCCGGGTTTGGAACCGTGAAGTATAAAACTTGGCAGATTTAGGGTTTTTTTCGGTTAGAAAGTGGTATTCAGTATTCCTATCTGAAGATCACCTGGATCATTAACAACAGGGTACAGAGATCTTATCGGTCTTGAGATGACTGTATTGGCGGCATGTATAGTCGATGCTGCTGAATATGATTCTCTTCCTCCAAATTTTGAACAAGCTATTGCTGCATCAGCATACGAAGGACTTACAGGAATGATCTGTGTTTTTGAATGGAATGATTCTTAAAATGTTTGTTTGCTATTTCAATGCAAGTTTGAACACGAAGTTCAGTCTCCTAGCATTCATTTCCATACAGGGATACCGAAATTGCATTAACTGAATTTTTGATCCTCAAAACATTGAATATTTAAGGCGTTTCAGAACCTTTGAGGCTATAGCCCCTATACTTTGCCTGCGGTCTCATTGTCTACCTGCCGTCTCATTTTAGTACTACCGCTGAAAGATGCTTCTCGGAAAATAACTTTTTCAGTATCACACAGGTTATTGGTAACGCATTCAGACTGTTGTGGATTATTTGGTTATCGAGGCTGGGCGTTGGGTATACATTTGCACCGCTTAAACGACATTTTTAACACACAGGAACTTGGTAATGGTAGAGTATAACTTCAGTGAGTTGCAATCGAAATACCATACATCGGTTCACATCACCAAAACCAAGGGGCGTGTGAGCCAAAGGGTAACCAAAAAGTGACGATGCTGATATGTATTATTGTTTCAGTTTTGATGAAAACAAGCACAGAAAACCACACATTTGCCAGAAAAACTCCCCCAAACCGGTCATTCAACTATGACAATAAGCTGAAACAGTGCCATTGGACATTGGAGATTTAGTTTTATTCACACAGTGATTACACAGGAACACGAATGTGCACTGTTGTTTACATTTTATAATTATACTGCCTCTTGGAAAGATTATTCGCTCACACGGCATCAACTACCATTTCTTTGCTTTGTCTATCCGATTTACATCAAATTTACCCCCCCCCCCCCCCCCCCCCCCCAGACTTGGAAGACACTGAATCAGAATTTCAGATCATGGGTAAATGTGTTGGAAGACATTAGAACTTCACACCTTTGAACAACCTAAAACTTAATCATGACAAAACACATTGTTTTTTTTCTTCTTATTTTTAAAAACCGGGTTGCCACAGGAAGTTCATACATGTACCCAGAGACTTGATTTGAACAAATCTGAATCTGAGCCCTCTAAAGATGTTGGATAACACACATCAAAAGATTTTGATAGTTTGTTCTGGATAAGAAAATATTTGAAGATTATTCCTCATACTGTACCAAGTTAAAATTAGCGCTCGCATTGAGAACCCAAACATGAATTTAGTGACTTGATTTGAACAAACTTGAAGTTTGTCCCCCCCCCCCCCCCCCCCACCCACACACTCAAGGACGTTGTACATCAGATATAAAAATATTCCAGCTGGTAGATCCAAAGATGATTTTCAGTTCATTTTCTTTACGATAAGCTCAAAATAACAACCCAAGGACTTCAAGGACTTCGTTAATAAATAAATAAATAAATTTGGTTCTGGCCCCTATAAGGATGCTGTATACCAGCTATTGGAAGATTCTGACTGATTAACCAGTAATTTATTTTAAAGAATATACCCCATATGGCCAAAGATTAAAATTCGGGAGCCCAAATATGAACCCGTGGACTTGATTTGGACAAACTTAAATCTAACCCTTTTCCTTCCTCCACACAGCCCACCTCCTAAAAAAAATGCTGTAAACCAAATATGTGAAGATTCTGGATGGTAGATCTGAAGATTTAAAAAAAAACGTTCTTCATATGACACGAAGTTGAAATTCAGGTCCCAAAAGAGGCCCAAATATATAACCCAGGGACTTAATTTGAACAAACTTGAATCCGACCTCCATAAGGAGGCTGTGTATAAAAAATCAAAAGACTTTGATTGATAGATATCAATTTTAATAGAACATACTTCATCCTGAAGTGAGTTAAAATTTAGGCTCCCACATATGAACCCAGGGACCTGGTTCGAACAAATTTGAATCCTAAAAATGCTGAAGACCAAGTATGAAAAGTTTCTGCCTGGTGTATTATTCTGAAAATGATTTTCAAACAATTTTTCTCATATTGCAACTAAGTTAATATTCAGGTTCCCATGAGGAACAAAAATATGAACCCAGAGACTGGCTCCTATAAGGGTGAATTATACCAAAGAAAAAAAAGGTGGAGAGGTGTATCTGAATAAGACTTTTAAATATTTCTCATATTGAATTAGGTTAAAATTCTGGCTTACATGCCCCCCCCCCCCCCCCCCCCCCCCCCACAACCCACAAATATGAACCAACATTAATTTGAACAAATCTAAATCTGGGCCCCTTGAGGCTGCTGTTTACCAAATATGAAGATTCTGCCTGGTGACATAAGTTATTTATTTATTGGTGTTTAAGGTCACATATTTCTGCCCAATGGTTAATCATGAGTGCAACATGGGTATAAAGTTAATTCCAGTCAAACATTTATATCCTTGTTGCCCATTGTATAGGACTTCCACCCCAGGCATTGGTACTATAGGGACCTGAAATATGAACCCAAAGACCAATTTGCACAAACTTAAATTTGCCCTTAAAAGGATGTGGTATTCCAAGCAAAAGAAGATCCCAACTGGTAGATCTGATGAATTTTTTCATATAGCACCAAGTTAAAACCTGGGTTCCCATAAGGAACTTAACTATGAACCCATGAACATACCGGGGTAATTTCACAAATTATAATTGCTCCCCCCCCCCCCCACCACATTTTAGGAGGCTGTATATCAAATATATTCTGCGGTGACTCTGGGGAATTTTTTTTTAAACTTTTCCTCATTTTACATCAAGTTAAAAGATTTGTGCTGCCCAGGGAAGTCCAAATATGAACCCAGGGGCTTGATATGCACAAACCTGAATTGGATCCCCCATGGATGTTGTATGCCAAATGATTCTGACTGGAAATTTCTAGAGAAATTTTTTTTTCTTTCCATTTTTGAAAAGTGCTGACTCATCATTTTCCAATACCCCATACAGCACTCCATGACACAATTTATTTATTTAAGGGGGTTTAACAACACATTTGACAACCAGGGTCACCTCGTATCCAACAGTTGTACAGGTGCAGGAAACCAGAGTACCCGAAGAGAACCAAGCAATAGCAAGCAACTCTCAGACTTCCCAACATACTATTTATTTATTGGGATTTAATGACACTTTCGACAGCCAGGGTCATGGGTGGAGGAAGCCAGACAGAACCACCAAGCAACAGTCAGACTCCCCAAGCAGGGTTAGCATTGGTTAAAGACAAGTGCATCATCAACGTGCAATACACGTTAGAAAACAGCGTCATGCCACAATTAATTTCAGAGTTTTTTAGCCTATACAATGCTACTAGCCGTAAAGAGGCTGAACAACAAATAGCAATTCTCTGTTCTGTGAAGTTTGGAAAATATGATGATTTGAATATTTTTCTATTTTTAACTCCATCGGTTCCCACAGGAGCACGGAAAATTTCCTTTGGGCATAAAGGAAGTACATATCCCCTATTACTATTGCATACCAAATTTGGTCCAAATTGGCCAACTGGTTTTGAAAATAGAAATTTGGGGCTAGGCCAAAAATACTGCTGCTCCCACAAGTCTAAATATTGCCCTTGAAGTTTCTTTGAAAAACTTGAAACTCGAGCAAACAAGGAAGCTACATACCAAATTTAAAAGCATTGAGACTGGTGGTTTACAAGAGCATTTTTCACTTGAGTGATAAATTATTTTTATTTTAAAGGTGATTTGAAACATGGGTATTTTTTTCCAAAGATACCATGCCACCAGCAAGAGCAGCCTTAATTTAGCAAGATTTTGTTCATAAATAATTGGGTTGGTTACAATTTATTGGAGAGTGTCAATAGCACTCTCCAATAAATTGCAAACGAACACTTTTATATAAGAAATTTTTCTTCTACTGCTTAGCAAACATCAATCTAATGCATACAGTGTAATGCCACCAAAGTGGCTTCCAGCACTTTTTAGTGGAGCCATGATAGTGGCTTCTAGCACTCAACCAGTTAAAAAATTTGGGTTTTTTCAGGCACTGCCCAAGCTCGCTGGTCTTAACTCCTTCCACTGAACAAATGTGGAAGGGTGAGATAACTTATACCAAATTTGGATGAGTTTGGTCCAGTGGTTCTGGATATGTAAAGTTAATGTACAGTGGATACCAGGTTATGGTAATAGCTCACCCTGACTCTCAGGCAGGTGAATGTTTTTTTGGAACCTGAGGAAGGCATGTGACCATGCTACATGTGTTGTTTATTAACATATACAAAATAGCTTTGGGAGCATTAAATACAAAAGAGACCCCTTACAAACCCATTTACCATAACTGCATAAAGGTTAGAGCAAACTCCTGTTAATTGAATAAAAACAAATTGTACCTCAACAATCACTGAATTTGTTTTGCTTATACTGACCTGTATGGTCTCAGTACATCTGATACAGGTATTTAACATAAAATATATCTCGTGTGACAGTGCTCCGTGAGCAATAATATCACACAAGATACAATAGAATAAATGCTCAGTTTATCTCTCAAATAGAGGAAAGTGCCCAAATCCCTGTTAATTTAATACTGCTGCTAACTGAACAATTTTGATTGGCAATGTGGGTTTAATTAACAGGGTTCCACTGCATGCAATAAAGTAGTTTCAATGCAACAATGAATAAATACTAAACTGGAAATATCACTGAGGCTGATGAATACGCCCAACTTTGGTCTTTCCAGGATGCCCTTCTGAATTAATTTAAAAATCTGTTAAGAAATACGTGAATTGTGTGCCCAAAAACTAAATTTATGTTCAAGAGGAGAAAAACTGATCAAAACTGATGCAGCTTGATATGTCTGAAACATAGACATGTCCACTTGGAAGTCCTCATGTACAAAAAGTTTCATCAAAATCAAATTATACAAGTAGGATGACTTTCATGTTGTAGAATGTCATACAGAAATTTAAGTTCAAGAAGAGGCAACCTGAGTAAAATGTATGCAGATTGAATTTCTGAAATATGTGCTTGTTAGTGAGCATATTTTGAGAAGTTTCATCAAGATCAGTTCATAACTGTACAGGACGTGCATACAAGAATCTCATAGAGAACTCGACATACCCTTGTTGAAGTCATCACAAACTGAAAATGTGGAAATATGCACATGTTCATTTGTTAGTGTTCATGTATGTGAAGTTTTATTGGAATCAGTTCAGAAATGGAGGATAAGAACCTCATTAGAAATTCATAATAAATCTAAGTTCATGTTTGAGAAGCTTCATATGACAGAGGAGACCAGCATATTCATTTAGATGGCATAAGCTCCCCTCACATAACCTTTGTGTACAAAACAGGTCACACATGAAACATTGGCAGTGCACAAGGCTTGTCAGAGAATTGCTGAGGTGAACTCACTTTAACATTAAATAAGTAGATATTGGTTGTTCATACTTGACTATTTATGTTCAAACTAACTTTTATAATTAGTATCAATTATAATATTAGTAAAAAGTTAAATTTGAGTTAAAAACAAACTTTAGGTAAAAAACATATTTAAATTTTACTGCATATATTCTCTCCATTGTGCTTCACACTTATGTTTATTGTTTTGTAAATAAAGTTCACATGGAGGGCACACATCATTAATATGGAGAATTCTGATAAAGTATATTTGATTCATAAGTTTAGAAACAGCTGCACATAGATAAATCTTCTAAGTTGAAGGAAAGATAATTTGGTTAAAACTGTCACAGACAGAAAATTTAGAACTATGCATTTTTTTCATTCATTTGTGGTTAAGCTTTTAGAAATCGATTCATTAAGGTATGAAGAGATGCATATCTTCATTAACTGGCAAAAATTCAACCCTCAACAGAGGGGAGAAAACTGCCACAACAGCCCCCAGCTGACACCTAACTCAGACAAGAGGCCCCAGGGGGCAGGAGGGTACTCACCTGACATGGAAGCCTAAATATCAACCCAGGGAATTGATTTGAACAAGTTGCATCTGCCCCTCCTCAGAAAGTCTTATACGAAATATCCAAGATTCTGACCAGTGGATCTAAAAAACTAGAGGCTCAAGACAGCCTAATACACTCACGTGGACAAAGTTGTCCTAAACTGTTAGGGTTATGGGTATGGAGAAAATGTAATCTGAATGAACCATATGACAGATTCGCCAGCAATTTTTTTGTCCAATTATTTCAACTGCTCAGAAGAAAGCTTCATACCAAATACAAAATCTCTAGTCCATGCAGTTTGGGAAATATTGGACTTTTCATTTTTGTTCTGTTTTTTTAGCTCCAGGGGTTCCCATGGGGAATCGCGAAAAATTTTGGGGGCATGAATGAAGTACTTTGGGTCAACTAATGCCACATATAAAATTTGGTTCAAATCGCTCCATTGGTTCTTGAAATAGAAATTTTCAGGGGAGCTCAAAAGTGAGCCCATCCTCTGGAGAGCCCAAATATGGACCTATCAACTTTCTTTGAACAAACTTTTAATCTTGAACACCACAGGAAGTCTCATACAAAATATCAAAGCATTCCCACTTGTGGTTCACGAGAAGAAGATTTTTAAAGAATTTCATCATATTTGGGCATAAGACCACGCCCAAAAAGGGCGGAGACCCCATTTGAACAAAACTAAAACAGAATACTCCCAAGATGATGTGGCCCATATATGTTTCAATTTGGGCCATTGGTTTGTGAGGAGAAGATTGTTTTGTAAATGCGAACGTACGATGGACGACGGAAGAAGGACAATGGATGCCAAGTGATGGCAATAGCTCACACTGACTTTCAGTCAGGTGAGCTAAAAAAGATTTTAAAGAATATTCCTCATATTGAACTAGGTAATAATTCGGGCTACCACAGGGAGGCCAAATATGAACCCAGGGACTTGGCTTGAGCTTGAATCTCACCTCCGTAAGGATGCTATATACCAAATATCAAGAGATTCTGACCAGTGGATGTGAAGAAAAAGATTTTTAAAGAAAATTCCTCATTTTGAACAAAGTTATAATTTGGGCTCCCACAGTAAGCCCAAATATGAACCCAGGGACTTGGGTTGAACAAACTTGAATTTGACATTATCTGGGAGTCATCCTACCAAGTTACAATGAAATCCCTCCTTAAATACGACCTGCAGACTGTGCTAAAGGTTTTGGGTATGGGCAGTTGTCACGGTTGACAGATTGAGACCAAATGGGGAAGTTCTCATCTAGACATCATATGGAGTCATCCTACCAAGTTACAATGAAATCCCTCAGTATTAAATATGACCTGTAGACTGTGCTAAAAGTTTTTGGGTTTTGGGCTTGGGCAGCCGTCAAGGCTGACAGATCATGACCAAAAAGGAACGTTATCATCTAGAAATTATACAGAGGCATCCTACCAAGTTACAATGAAATCCCCTCATAAATACGACCTGTAGACTGTGCTAATGATTTTCGGGTTTAGGGCTCCGGCAGCCATGACGGTTGACCGATAGTGACCAAAAGGGGACGTTCTCATCTAGACATGACCTCAAACCTGCATATGAAATTTTGTGATGATCGGACAAAAACTATGGGGTGTAGCCTGTGCTAAAGGAAAATGTGAACAGACTCACAGACTTCCGAATGCGTGATGGCAATAGCTTATCTTCACTTTGTCAAGTTAAGCTAAAAATTGAGAATATGTGCATGTTCATTTGTTAGTGGCCATGTTCTCTTTTTATAACCAAAGCAAACTTAAAAATCAAAAAATTAAATGGTTTATGTTTCATATTTTATCCAAGTTAATAAAACCGATAAATTTGTCCCCTGAGTGCAACAAGGCTTTACAATGCTTTAGCACCCAAGGGATGAAATACACCACCACCCATGCTATTCTGTAGTCTATGAGGCCTAAAACAAATTAAAGTGTCAATGACACTGTAGCTGAACTTGACCATGTGTTGTTTGATGAAAAGGATAATACAAGTTATCTCCGCCAACAGGTATGGTATATGGAGATTTAATACCTGGATGTTGGTTTTTAAACACCAAGCCACAGGCGAGGTGTTTAAATGAGACATCCAGGTATTAAATCTCCATATACCATACATGTCGGCTGAGATAACGTTTTTGTCCCATTTGAAACACAATACAAACATAGTGGAAATAAATTTGTGGACACATCTCTCAGCTCCACAATCACTTGGGACCAAATTCGTGATAATTATTTTGTTTTTATAATCACAGAAGACAAGAGATAGAGTTACATCCCTTGGGTCATTAAGGAAATGAGTAAACAGTATTTTATTAACATATCGTCCCCAGAGTTCCAAGGTGTTCTATGTGCCTACTATGCTAAATGTTTTCAGGTTTTGGGTTCAAGCAGCCATCATGGTTGAAAGATCGTTACCAAAAGGGGACATTCTCATCTAGACATTATCTGGAATCATCCTACCAAGTTACAACAAAAGCTGGACTTTCGTCCGGTGCATACCCCCACGTGGTGTACCGCCTAATGTGGGCATACCTATGACCAACAAATATCATTTATGAATATTCTCGTATGGACTGACGGACAGATGCACAGATGGACGGATGCAATCCAGTATACCCCCCCCCCCCCCCTTCCATTTTCTTCGAAAGTTTTCAACAATTTCCAATTCAAAAGGTATGGTAAATTGTTTGGTGTTTCGAAGGTTTATACAATGAAGCAGAAGCCTTTGTCATAGGCAAACTGCATGCCATATTTCACTGAAATCCGACAACCCCAATCCAGTATGCACCCCCCCCCCCCTCCCATTTTCTTCGAAAGTTTTCAACAATTTCCAACAATTTCTAAGTCAAAAGGTATGGTAAATTGTTTGGTGTTTGGAAGTTTTATGCAATGAGGCAGAAGCCTTTGTCATAGGCAAACTGCATGCCATATTTCACCAAAATCCGATAATCCATACCTGAGATACAGGATGAACAGACAAATAATGTCTATTTCCTACAATTTCTAAGTCAAAAAAGGGGGATAACAATATAAAGGAGAATGTGAGAAATACCATTGAATCCTTTTTTTAAAGCCTATACCATAAGCAGTGTTCATGGCAAATTTCATTGCAATGGAACATTCGATACCCGAGATACAGGCTGAACAGACAAAATTTGGCTCGGACGGACACAATTTCTAAGTGCACAATTAATACAAAAAAAAAAAAAAAAAAAAATAACTAGTGTGGGTATATCTATGACCAACAAATATTATAAAAAATAATAATTTACTTAAGTTATGAATACTTTCGGACGGACTCACACACGGACGCACAGACGCATGTAATCCAGTATACCCCCATTTTCTTCGAAAGTGGGGGTATAATGACATCCCTTCATAAATACGACCTGCAGATTATGCTAAAGGTTTTCAGGCTTCGGGCCCCTGTAGCCGTCACAGTTGACCAATCGCGATCAAAAGGGGATGTTCTCATCTAGATGTTATATGGAGTCATCCTACCAAGTTACAATGAAATCCCTCCATAAACGCGGCCAAATGGGGAAGTTCTCATCTAGACATCCTATGGAGTCATCCTACCAAGTTACAATGAAATCCCTCCATATTAAATATGACCTGTAGACTGTGCTAAAAGTTTTTGGGTTTCGGGTTTGGGCAGCCATTATGGTTGACAGATCATGACCAAAAGGGGACATTCTCATCTAGACATTATACCGAGTCATGCTACCAAATTACAATGAAATCCCTTCATAAATACAACCTGTAGACTGTGCTAATGGTTTTCAGGTTTTGGGCTCGGGCAGCCATCACGGTTGACCGATCGCGACCAAAGGGGGGACATTCCATCTAGACATGACCTCAAACCTGCATATGATATTTTGTGACGATCAGACAAGAACTAAATGAAAATGTGAACAGACTCACAGACTTCCGCACGCGTGATGGCAATAGCTTATCTTGACATTGTCAAGGAAAGCTAAAAACAAATCAAGATCATGAACTTCTGATGGCAAAGAAATAATTACAAAAATAAAAAATAAAATTAAACTAGAGGTACTGTGAGCAAACTCACAAAGTGATACCCCCCGCGCCTGAAATGTATAAGTTAGATTATCTCCCCTTGGAAATGTCAGAACGGAATTATATTGCTTCATGCACATCTTCATATGGAGTTCTTCCATTGTGTAAAGTTTCATGAAAATTCTTCAAACGGTTTAGGAGGAGCTGCGCTTACAAGACGGACAGACAGTATAAGTTAGATTATCTCCCCTTGAAAATGTCAGAACGGAATTATGTTGCTTCACGCACATCCTCATATGGAGTTCTTCCATTGTGTAAAGTTTCATGAAAATTCTTCATACGGTTTAGGAGGAGTTGCGCTTACAAGGATAGACGGACGGACAGGGAGATTCCTATATACCCTCCAAACTTTGTTTGCGGGGGGTATAAAAATGCCTGCCCGTCCGCCAGCAATTTTACAAAAAATGGCCTGAGAAACAGATCTACTTTGTGGAGCCGAAACAGAATTCTTTATAATATGCTCATGTTCACTTGTTAGTTTCATCAAAATTTGGCTTATTAATATATATAGGACATTTTGGGATCTATGAATATACATATGAAAGGATGATGTCAAATAAGTTTAACACAATAATATATTGTAATGATATTTGTTTATTCTGTCAAGGCATAATTATGTCACAAATAAAAAAAAAAATTATTACTGCAAACATAATTCAGACTAAACAGGTTTCTTCAAAATATACCTTACATCACGAGTGTTGAAATGTAAAGACAATCTTATTTTAAGCCAACATTTACAGAACTGTACAAATTGGACAAATGACTGTTTCACTTGTCTATCATCTTTCACAAAGGAATTTGGGTAACAATTTCTCAACCACCTACAAAATGGCACCTCTGGCAAAAATCTGTCATTTGTCAGGTCCTTCCCACTGATCTCTATACGACTAGAGTGCTGGAACATCAGTAAATGAAAGTGTCAATGACACTGTAGCTCAACTTGTCAAGACAAAGACATGTACATGTATAGTATGTGACACAGCAATGACAAACATCTAGGTAATGACCTGATAACAAAAGTACATATAAAGTATTGTAAGGGTCTGTACATAAATACTAACCGTTGCCTGTAACAAATGTATAGGTAAAGTATTGTAAAGGTGGGTGACAGTCAGATGCTGAACTAGAAAAAAATCTTTGAGTCCCAGAGTGGTCTGACTGAACCCCAAAATATTTGTTCTCATAGCACAGTGATAGCAAAGGCACCCCAAAACACACTCATTCCTGTCCCACGGTGAAAACAAAGGTACCCAAGAAGTTTCGTGAAGATCAGTTCACAAATATGAGCTGTGTAGAAGTTGTGACAAAAAACTGATTGGACCTAACTTCGGTACAAAATGGCCACTGGCAGCCATCTTGAATTTTCGACCGCACCAGAAACACTTGTTCTCATCCCAAGGTGATAACAAAGGTACCCAAGAAGTTTTGTGAAGATCGGTTCATAAAAACAGCCCCTAGCCCGAGCCGTATTGACATATGCACTTACAGTGTATAAGTAGCACTGAATAAATCAAAGTTCATCTAATTTGCATAATTTCTGCACGAGAAAAAAACCCGTACTATATGTGATGTATTCCATGTTACTAAACATTCATACAAAAATTTATTCAAATCAGAACTTTCATACAGAAGTTCTGTACAAAAGACTGATTGCACTAATTTTGGTACAAAATGGCTTCTGGTGGCCATCTTGATTTCGGACCTCACCCAAAAACACTCGTTCTCATCCCACGGTGATAACAAAGGTACCCAAGAAGTTCCGTAAAGATCGGTTCATAAATACGGCCTCTAGCCTGAGCCGTATAGAAGTTGTGTACAAAAAACTGATCAGACCTAATTTCGGTACTAAGTGGCCACTGGCAGCCATCTTGAATTTTGGACTGCACCCAGAAACACTCGTTCTCGTCTCAAGGTGATACAAAGGTACCCAAGACGTTTCGTGAAGATCGGTTCATAAATACAGACTCTAGCCCGAGCCGTATTGACATGTGTACCTACTGTGTGCAAGTAGCACTGAAAAAAACAAAGTTCATCTAATTTGCATAATTTACTGCACGAGAAAAAAACCTGTATTATATGTGATGTATCCCATGGTACTAAACATTCACACAAAAAAATATTCAAATCAGCGCTTTCATATGGAAGTTCTGTGCAAAAATCTGATTGCACCAAATTTTGTACAAAATGGCTGCCATTGGCCATCTTGAATTTCGGACCGGACCCCAAAACACTCGTTTTCATCCCACGGTGATAACAAAGGTACCCAAGGAGTTTCATAAAGATCGGTTCATAAATACGGCATCTAGCCCGAGCCGTATTGGCATTTGCACTTACAGTGCTCAAAGTCACACCAAAATCATCAAAGTTAGTCTAATTTGCATAATTTACGCACGAGAAAAAAACCCGTATTATATGTGATGTATCCCATGGTACTAAACATTCATACAAAAAAATTATTCAAATCAGAGCTTTCATATGGAAGTTCTGTACAAAAAGTTTTGCCCCCCAATCCCCAAAATTTGCATCTAAAACCAAAAGAAATGATGTCCTGAAGGATCTCCATACTTTGCCCTTACTGTGCATGCGCAGTGTCAAGGACGTTCCGAAATTGGCGCCAATTATCATTCTTACAGGCAGTGCCTGGTCAGCGCTATGTACTCAGCGGGGAGGTATGAGTTCCCAACTCCTGGGAGGGCCATCCCCGTCTGGGTCATTGGTAAGTATAAAAAATATATAAATTACTGTAAATTTTTTAACATTTTTATACTGTACCAATGACCCAGACATAGCTGAATAGTAAAAAGGCTGGAGGGCCTAGGACATAAAGGAAAATCCAATAAGCTCAACTATATAACATAGAGTCAACCCCTCAAGGAGAAAAGGGGTATTAGGCTTTACATGTATCTTTCTTATTTTACGATGAATTAGAAAGATACAATACCCTTCATAATTGAGCACAATAACATTCATGTTCTCTATTAACATCCAGTGTAACCCTTTATACTAATTATTTTTAAAGTAAGCCAATAAATAAAGTTAGTCCAGAGAATGGAGACTCTTTATATTCTTTAAAAGTGTCCGAGATTGTATATTAACGCCCGTTTGACACTTGACATATACAAATGCTTCACACCGAGCTACACTTTAAAAATATGACATGAATGAATTTTTAACATTAATATTACACTTTAAAACCATCCCGGAAACGACTCAGAATTACTGACTCCGGAGGAGGAATTCCCTTGCCTTTCACTATGAAGCAGGTGACCTAAGGGAACACCCTCCCCCCCCCCCTTCCCCTTGCCCTGGGTCAAATAGCCCAGAGCGAAGAGGGCAGCAGGACGGAGTCACTGCCGGAACAGAAAGCCTGCATAACTATAGTTGTAACTGTTTAGTGGACGACATTCTGAGCAACAGATAACTTACCTAAACAATGCGGGTCTCCAGAAATGGACTCAATATTTCTGAGATAAAAATTCGTGAATGTGGAAGGCTGAGACCAATAAGCAGCCTTCATTAAATCTGTAATAGCAACACTATTTGCGTAAGCCCAAGATGTAGCAAGAGCTCTTACTTCATGAGCCGAAATCTTAAGCACAGACTGCTGAGTAGAAGATAAATTTTCATAAGCAGTACGGATAGTTAATTGAATCCATCTAGCAATAGAATGGACCGAAATGTCCTTTCTATTAGGCATCAGAGACAGAAAGAAGCTTTTTCGTCCCTTTCTGATACACTGAGATCTTTGTTTATAAATACGTAAAGCTCTAACAGGACAGAGTAAAGGCCTACGCCCGTCTGAAGATGGCAGAGCCTTAATAACAATAGGTTCCGGATATTTATTAGGAGCCTGATTCTTAGATAGAATTTGAAATCTACTGTCCCAAGAGGCTCAAATGGCTTTTCCTTCAGTTTAAGAAGAACCCAAGCTAAATTCCACTTAGGAATTAATCTAAGAGTTCTGGGTCTATTTATCGAGAAGTTTCTAACTAACTTAGATAAAGAGACATTAGATCCAATTTGTAAACTATCGTGGTGTGCATAGGTATCAGATAACATAGACCTATAACCCTTAATAGTAACAGGCTGCAGTTTGATCTCGTCAAACAAGTATACTAGAAAGTTTGCAAAGTCTGGTATGGAGGGATCAAAAATATCAACAGAATGATCCCTACACCAACGACGAAAAACCTTCCACTTAGCCGCATAGTTTAGCGAAGAGGAGGTCCTCCTACAGTTAGAAATCGCGTCCACTGCTCGTCCTGTAAAGTGCTTGCCATGCAAGAAGGACTGCACAACGGAAAAACGTGAAGGTTGAGACCTTGCGGGTTGTGATGAAGTTGACATGGTTTCCCCTGCGAAAGAAGATCCTCCCGTGGAGGAAGCTTTCGCGGTAGGTCCCACAACAGACACCTGAGTAGATTTATCCACGGTCTCTGTGGAGACAGAGATGCTACCAACAGAATCTTGCATTGAGATTGTTTTATTTTTAGCAATACTTGCTGAATCAACGGCGCTGGAGGATACGCATATCCTATCATTCCGTCCCATGAGATCGATAGAGCGTCTACTGCAAATGCTCTTGGATCCGGACACGGTGACACATACGTCTGCAACAGATTGTTGAGATGTGTCGCAAATAAGTCTATCATTGGCCGTTCCCATTGGTAGCAAATCTGATTGAATACTTGTTTGTTGAGAGTCCACTCCGACGGCAACAAGCGACCCTTCCGTGAAAGGGAGTCTGCTAGTACATTCAGACGACCCGGTATATGACGGACCGAAAGTAGAACTTGATGTTCTACAGCAAACAGAAGGATTCTTTCCGTTAAATTGAATAACGGAACGGAATGAGTGCCTCCCTGGTTCCGTATATACGCCACTACTGTCGTATTGTCGGACAGGATTTGGACATGAGCTTTGTGAATAATGTCCATCCAATGATGTAACGCAAGCCAAATTGACATCATTTCCTTGATGTTTATGTGCTTGCTTAGGAACTGTGGATCCCAAAGACCCTGGCATCTCGAATCCGTTGGGATCAATGATGCACCCCAACCTGTTTGACTGGCATCCGTCATAATCGTAAAACTCGGATCCGGCAACTGCAGCGGAACTCCCTGAGTTAACCACTGAATGTTTGCCCAAGTCTGAATCTCTTGTTTCACTTGATCTGACAAGAGAATGTCTATGTCAAGCGAATGAATCTTCACACTCCAATTCCGAGTCAAGAAAATTTGGAGAGGACGAGTGCGTAACCGCCCCATCGGAATGAGATCTGCAGCGGCTCCGCACAGACCTATCAGTCTCATGAACTCCCTCGCTGTGACTTTGTCTGCATGAAGACAATAGCAAGCGTAACAACAGATTAATTTCGCTCTGGTTAACGGCAGACGAACGAGATTGTTGTGCGTCTCGAAGCTCATTCCCAGATGAGTGAATGACTTGGACGGTACCAGATCCGACTTCTCCTCGTTTATAAAAAAAACGAGACGTTGGAGCAATAGAAGCAGATTCTGCACACCGTTCTGAAGCGTTAACTCGTTGCCGTACCTCTGAAGAATGTCGTCCAGGTAGGCCGACGTTACCGCAGACGAATGAGCTCGGAAATACATCATTACCGAGTTCATTACCCGAGTGAAAGCCCAGGGTGCTAGGTTCAATCCGAAGCACATCGCCCGGAATTGATACACCACCCCTAGGACTGCGAAGCGTAGATACTTTCTGAATGTCGGATGTACCATGACATGAAAGTACGCATCTTTGAGATCTATGCTTGTAGCATAATCGTTCACCCGAATACTCGCTCTGACCGATCGAATCGTCTCCATATAGAACTTCGGAGCGACGATCAGCTTGTTTATCCAGCTCAAATCTATGACTGGACGGAACGAGCCATCTGGTTTCGGAACCAGAAACAGATGGCTGTAGAATCCCGGTGTTTCCTGGTCTTCTACGACCTCTACCGCGTTCTTCATTAAAAGAGACTGCACCTCCGATAACAGAGCGTCTCTTTTCTGCGGATTTGACGGAAGTTGAGTCCATTTTGGACTTCGAGTTAATGGAGGCTTTCGTTTGAAGGATATTCTTAGACCTTCCGAAATCACCCCTCTCACCCAAGGGTCGTCCGTAATCGACGCCCACTCTTCTGAAAAACTCGTCAACCTTCCGCCAACCGGAACACGATAGAGGTTGAAACCATCACCTCCTGGACCTGCGGGAGGAGAAACCACGTCCTCCACGACCCGCACCTCATCCCGTCGACCTCGGGGCGTCCGACCGGTTGTCCCGGCCCAAAGGACGTCCCGCACGTGAGTCGCTGCCTTGACGGTCTCTTGAATAAGACCAAGAGGATGCACCGGAACCTCTATAGGAACCTCTTTTGGGCGCATTAGTCCCAGAAGTGCCTGTCTTACTCTTATCTGCCGTATCCGACTTTTTGGAAGCAGATTTAAAAAGCAGAGAATCTGAAGCTTTCTTAGTACTTTTATCGTAGATTGCAGAAAGCTTGCCGTCGAAGAGAAGTTCTCCGGAGAACGAAGCGACTCTGAGAGAGTTCTTCACCTTACTATCCACGCGTGTGGATGTAGCTAGGGCTGCGTCACGTCTAACCAACTCCAGATTTGCCACTGAAAGGGAGGAGTTATACATGGAATAAGCTACTGCCCTTGAAAGAAGTCTTAAAGAGGATTGTATATCCTGGAATTCTTTCCCTTGAAGACGCAGTGATAACGTCTTTGTAAGGTGGTCTGCGTAAGATAAAGCATCTAAACTGGCCCTGTTAGACGTAATTGCCGTATCCAACACCGCGGTTGGAATGGTCGTAGACGACAGTAATGACAATTCTAAGTCTTCCGCCTCGTCGTCAAGACGCAGAGGAACTCTCGGAATACCCTGTCCTGCCGTATCGAATTTATTCCTTGCATTAATGAAAGGCAGGTTAAGAGCATTGGCGGACAAGAAACCAGCTTTGCCTGTTTTGGAAACAAGCTTGAAGATAGCGTCGTTCAATAATTCAAATGTTCTTGTGACATTATTGGACTGAGACGGAAACTCAGGAACGATGTCTCTGAACCGCTCGAAGAATTCAGTGTCCAATGACGCTATCAGTCTCTTATCCGGTACCGCGGCAGTCTGGCCCGACGGAACAACTTGAGGAAGGAAGTGCCGGATGAAATCCATGGCAGCTTTATGTTGTTCCGAAAGGGATAGCTCCAAGTCATCCGTATCCCTTTCGCTATCCGGTCGGACCTCATGATGCTCCCGGTCGTCCGCACCCGATGCTTCGGCGGAGAGTACCGACCCAGCGCCGTCGGATAATTCCCGATCCGACACCGATTCTGTCGATTGCTGGGATAATTTGTGCTATCTGAGCTAGCACGTCCGTCATCGAGGCCTGCGGAGTAGCGGTCTTTCGCTGCATAGCCGCGGGAAGCTCCGCATCAACTGACTCCCGCATACTCTTCCTATGCGAACGTCCGGAGTCTACTGGCCTCGTGTCCCTGGCTACCGGATGACATGACCTGGTCGCCGATGAATCCCTGATCAGCGAAGCTGGTAGAATATCTGCGGTCACGTAGCCAAGGTGTGGTCGTGTGCACTGGTGAGAGGATGAGGAAGCCTGAGCAGTCTCAGCGGACTGCCTATACAACGGAGCGTCCCGAGCGACGGACGTGTGCTCCGCTTGCGACACGTTTTGTACCACAACATCTGGTCCCAGATGTTGTTGTACGAGAGAGGGGCCTCTCTCGTTCGCGTCCCGGCTGGACCTGGACGAGCTAGGAACCGGACTAGAAGGCTTCCTCCGATCTCTCCTATTATCCGCCGTCACTGGGTGTGCACCTTGTATGTTTATAGTGCTCGCATCACCCAACATTTCCTCCTGGACCGCAACGGACGAACCCGGCTGCCAAACCATTCGGTGAATGGACGCTACACCGGGCGAGCTAGCGGACGACAGCGCCGTCGATCCTACTCGGGACCTCTTAGGCAACTGTCGTATCTCCATGAGCACTTTTGCCGCTAGCTCTGCATTCAATTGTGACGACGGAAGCGCACTTTTGGAAGATAACATGGAAACATCACCCTGTTCTTGTTCCTCTGAAATAGAAACTGATAGACAAGAGTGACCCTGTGAAGAAAGAACCGGTATAGCCCTTTCTCGACTAACAACATACCGTGACACACGTTTCCAATGTTTGTCATCCCAATATTCACATATTGAACAGGAGTTAGTGCGAGTACACTGACTACAATTAATACAATGATCATGAAAGTCAGAGGAAGATTTCTTCCTATTACAATTTGAACAATATCTTTTCATTGTGAAAAGACAAGTCCTAGTACTCGCACAAACCCCTAAAAACAAAGATACATAATAACATGATCCATTAACATTGAAAAAACAATTGAAATCCAAAATAATTTTTGAAAAATATTTTTTCAGCGAAGCCCAAGTTTCTGAAAAGTAACGTTGAGCCCCAATGGATCCCAAGGCTAAGTGTGGTTAAAAATTTTAAAATTATTTTAAATAATTAATGCAACACTTACGGATAATAATAATGTATCTTGTAATGAGATAAACTACTCCAAAGGCAAAAAGCCCCCCTCAAAAGAGACTGTTGCCAATGTAAACAAGAAGTGTATAAACACCAGAAAACATGACTCCAGGCACTGACAATACTGGCCCGAAATCAGTTATCAACAATACACACTATCTGATGCAAAACAGAGACTTCCAGGGAAGAATCTGCAGAACATCAGATGGTAGATGCAGAACACAACGTCTAAACACCCTTGGGTGAGAACGTAAACATGGGGAAAATAACAGAATTCATTCTGTAACCAAGCTAATTCTCCCAAGAAATTTTAGTAGTAATCTTACTCAAAAATATGCCAAAAGCATGTGAGAATAGCAAGGGGGAACTTACAGGATAAGGGGAGAGGAAACACTGAATAAGCAGTGCAACTTCATAGCAAGAATGACAACAACAGGCCCATGCCTCGAAAATAGGCAACTTAACATAATTTCATTACAAAATTTTAAGTTACAGCCCTGAATATTTTCTGTCACTCCTTTTTCCTCTCTCCTTCTATATCCTCCTTAGAATCACCATTTCTCCAATATTTATGTGTCTGGCATCATTTAAACTGAGATTTACAAGCACAAAGATCAGTGAGATGTTAACTGATGAAGGGCCAAACAAAGAATGATAATTGGTGCCAATTTCGGAACCTCCTTGACACTGCGCATGCGCAGTAAGGGCAAAGTATGGAGGTCCTTCAGGACATGATTTCTTTTGGTTTTAGATGCAAATTTTGGGGATTGGGGGGCAAAATTTGTGTTTGGCCCTAGATTTTTAAGAATTAGCACCAGTTATGTCTGGGTCATTGGTACAGTATAAAAATACAGATTTCTGCATCGTCGGTACAAAATGGTGGCTGGCAGCCATCTTGAATTTTGGACCGCACCCAAAAACACTCTTTCTCGTCCCACGGTCATAACAAAGGTACCCAAGATGTTTCGTAAAGATCGGTTCATAAATACGGCCTCTAGCTCGAGCCGTATCCAATTGTTGACGGACAGACGGGCCATGGCATAAGCTCAAATTTGGCTTCGCCAAAGTTGAGCTAAAACATGTTTCAGCTCAATCAACCTCTCCTCAAGATGGTATGCAAATCAGTGCATTAACTCCACTCATTGGTGACGTTTGATATGAAAGCTTTTTGCTGTGACAGTAGTTCATAGCTTTTACTTCATCAAATGTCAATGTGTTTAACTATCACAAATAATCTAGTAACATAGTATCGACTTTATTGTTATCAATAATAACTAAAATATGTACAGGCCTGGCAATCTAGAAAATCAACGAGTGCAAAATAGTTGTCCTCCTCAGATTGATAGGAAGTGCAACTGCACCTGAAATTTTCAATGCAAAAACTTGTATGCTATGGTTATATTCACTTGAAGGTATTAATATTGTGACTGAAAAATAGTACTACATTCAGCTACACAGTGGAAAATTGGCACACACATCTTTTCATTATTTAAAATGTTGCATTCAATTCTTATGTGATTGTTGTTTTCTACACTCAAAATGTATCAAAATGCGACACAGAATGGGTCATGAATTATTCCGAATCAATGCAAGATTGACAAATCGTCCCCTGAGTTCCAATGTGTTCTCTGTGCCAGTAGGCACAGAGAACACATTGGAATTCAGGGGACGAAATGATAATAGATTTTAAAGGCAGTCCAAAACAGGTATGGCATTCCAGAAAATCAAGGGGAGCAAAAAATTGCCCTCCTCAATTTTTTCTAGGCTTGCGGCACTCCAAAATGCCAGGCCTGGTTGTAAATATTCAAATTGCACTGCCATAAAAAATGTGCACATCAACATTTTAAGTTATTGTCATGAAATGCCGGCCATGTGGTCCAGAGGTTTTCGGCTTTGAGCTTATATTCAATTGAGACGCTTTGCATCTCAGTTGAACATACACTCCGAGCCGCAAACCTCAGACCATGATACTGTCAATTCATCACAATAACAAATAACACCCAAAACCCACATCGTGAAATGAACAAAGCAACTTCAATGAAATCAACTTTAATGATAACAAATTTAGTAAATAAACCTGTCATGTACCCCACAGTATCATTGAACCACAAAAAATCAATAACTTCAAGGCTGAGGTTACTCCATCTCAGTTCAAATCATGAACAAGTTCATGATTTGAACTGAAATGATGTAGCCTCATACTTTTCATAAGTGGGTTGTGGGTATACACTCATAGAATGATCACTGGCCTCGAAAAATACAATGCTAAAGGCACTTTGAATGAATCTCCTCCCACTGTTATCATTTCAAATATTTCACTTGGTGATGTCAGACGGTAACATTTACCACTGGAGCCATAAACATTGAAAAAATAAAAGGCCACACGTCCCCGAAAAAAGTGTGCAATTCGAGGTGTTTGAAACGAAAGTGTCAGTGACACTGTAGCTAAACTTGACAAACTTAAACTTGGTAAGTTATAAGTGAAATGGCAAAATTGAAGATAATTGGTTCCAATGTTATTTGGTGAAACTTCAACATAACAGCATTGTGTGTGCCCAGTGTCAAAGCAATCCATGCATTTTTAAATGCAAACTGTAGGGCTGGCTAAAGGAAGAATGCTGATACACAAATGCAGTAAGTTCAGAGGTTATTGTAAACAGCAACTTTTCACAGAAATGAATGCTAATCAATCAATGGCTCTTATCTGGAGGTCTCACCTAATGAGCACACCAAGTTCAAAAACAATCCTACGATAAATGTGCCCAGTAGGTCATGTCAAAGAAGAATATTGCTGCACAAATGCAATAAATTCAAAGATTGTTGCTGACAGCAACAGTTTTTGATGGAAATGAAAAGAAAATCGATAGCTCCTATCTTTGTCATCTTGAATAAGCATACAAAGTTTCAAAACAACTCAATAATGAATGCTCCTCTGAAGCATGCCAAAGGATGATGTTGATGCACAAATGTAATAAGTTTGATGGTCATTGCTTGTGACAATGGTTTTTTTTATGGAAATTCATAAATATACCCTGCAGAGAATGCAAAAGGGATAAGTTGCTGCACAAATGCAAAAAAAAGTTCAAAGGCTGGTGCTAACGACAATAATTTATGGAAATGAAAAAAAAATCTATAGCTCATGTCTAGAAGTCACCCCAGACACACATACCAAGTTTCAAAGTGATCCGATCATAAATGTGCCCTGTAGGGCATGCCAGAGGAATATACTGATGCCTGACTAAATTAAATTTGAAGCTCGAAGGTTGTTGCCAACGGCAACATTTTTTGATGGAAATGGAAGAAAATCGATTGCTCCCATCTGGAGGTCACCCTAAACAAGCATACCAAGTGTCAAAGCAATCCAATCATAAATATGCCCAGTGGGGTGTGCCAAAGGGAAATATCGATGCTTTACCAAACCAAGTTCAAAGGTCATTGCCAATGGCAACACTTTTTGATGGACAAGGAAGAAAATCAATACCTCCCATCTAGAGGTCACCCCAAAGAAGTATACCAAGTTTCAAAGTGATCCGATCATAAATGTGCCCTGTAGGGTGTGCCAAAGGGAAATATTGAGGCCTGATTAAACTAAGCTCAAAGGTCACTGCCAGTGATATTTTTTGACAGAAATGGAAGAAAATCGATAGCTCCCATATAAATGTCACCCCGAGCAAGCACACCAAGTTTCCAAGCGATCCAATCATAAATGTGCCCTGCAGGGTGTGTGAAAGGGAAATAGTGATGGTGTGAAAGGGAAATATTGATGCACAACTGCACTAATTTCATCAAAGATCATTGCCAGGGGCAACTATTTTTGACGGAAAATCGATAGCTCCTATCTAGAGGTCACCCCAAACAAGCACACCAAGTTTCCAAGCGGTTCAGTCATAAATGGGCCATGCAGGGTGTATCAAATGGAAATATTGATGCATAACTGCACTAAGTTCATCAAAGGTCATTGCCAACGGCAACATCTTTGGACAGACCAGGAAGAAAATTAAGGTTACCTCAAACAAGCACACCAAGTTTCAAAGTGATCTGATCATAAATGTTCCCTGTAGGGTGTGCCATAGGGAAACATTGAGGCCTGACTAAACAAAGGTCAAAGAGCATTGCCAACAACATTCTTTGACTGAAATCGAAGAAAATCAATAGGGCCCATTTGGAGGAAACCCCAAACAAGCTTATCAGGTTTCAATGCAATCCAATCATAAATGTTCTCTGTAGAGTGAGTAAAAGGGAAATATTGAGGTCTGACTAAACTAAGTTCAAAGGTCATTGCCAGCTGCAACATTTTTTGACGAAAATGAAAACAAAATCGATTGCTCCCATCTAGAGGTCACCCCAAACAAGCACACCAAGTTTCAAAGTGATATGATCATAAATGTGCCCTGCATCCAAAACAAAAAGAAATCATGTCCTAAAGGACCTCCATAGTACGACTCTACTGCGCATGCGCAGTGACGCAGTCGTCCCGAAATTGGCGCCAAATATCATTCTTACTGGCAGTGCCTGGTCAGCGCTATGTACTCAGCGGGGAGGCAAGAGTTCCCAACTCAGGGAGGGCCATCCCCGTCTGGGTCATTGGTAAGTATAAAAAATATATAAATTACTATAAATTTTTTAACATTTTTATACTGTACCAATGACCCAGACTTAGCTGAATAGTAAACAGGCTGGAGGGCCTAGGACATAGAGGAAAATCCAATAAGCTCAATTATATAATAAAGAGATAACCCCTTAAGGAGAAAAGGAGTATTAGGCTTTACATGTATCTTTCTTATTTAATATTAAATTAGAAAGATACACTACCCTTGATAATTGAGCACAATAACATTCATGTTCTCTATTAACATCCAGTATAACCCTTATACTAATTATTTTTAAAGCAAGCCAATAAATAAAGTAGTCCAGAGAATTGAGACTCTTTATAATCATTTAAAAGTGTCCGAGTATTGTATATTAAAGCCCGTTTGACACTTGACATATACAAATGCTTCACACCGAGCTACACTTTAAAAATAAGACATGAATGAAATTAAACATTAATATTACACTTTAAAACCATCCCGGAAGCGACTCAGAAATACTGTCTTGGAGGAGGCATTCCCTTGCTTTTCACTATAAAGCAGGTGACCTAAGGGAACACCCGCCCCCCCCCCCCCTTCCCCTTGCCCTGGGTCAAATAGCCCAGAGCGAAGAGGGCAGCCGGACGGAGTCACTGCCGGAACAGAAAGCCTGCATAACTATAGTTGCAACTGTTTAGTGGACGACATTCTGAGCAACAGATAACGGACCTAAACAATGCAGGTCTCCAGAAATGGACTCAATATTTCTGAGATAAAAATTAGTAAATGTGGAAGGCTGAGACCAATAAGCAGCCTTCATTAAATCTGTAATAGCAACACTATTAGCATAAGCCCAGGAAGTAGAAAGAGCTCTTACTTCATGAGCAGAAATCTTAAGCACAGACTGCTGAGAAGAAGATAAATCTTCATACGCAGTACGGATAGTTAACTGAATCCATCTAGCAATAGAATGGACTGAAATGTCCTTTCTATTAGGCATCAAAGACAGAAAGAAACGTTTCCGTCCCTTTCTGATGAACTGAGATCTCTGTTTATAGATACGTAGTGCTCTAACAGGACAGAGTAAAGGCCTACGCCCGTCTGAAGACGGAAGAGCCTTTATAACAATAGGTTCCGGATATTTATTAGGAGCCTGATTCTTAGCTAAAAAACCGACATTAGTAGTGAAGGTGATAGTGTTCCCAACACTACGATAATGAGAATCATCCACCAATAGTGCATGAAGCTCACTGACTCTTCTGGCAGAAGAGAAAGCTAAGAGAAAAGCTGTCTTATAAGATAAGAATTTGAAATCTACTGTCCCAAGAGGTTCAAATGGCTTTTCCTTCAATTTAAGGAGAACCCAAGCTAAATTCCACTTAGGAATTAATCTAAGAGTTCTAGGTCTATTTATCGAAAAGTTTCTAACCAATTTCGATAAAGAGACATTAGATCCAATTTGTAAACTATCATGATGTGCATAGGTATCAGATAACATAGATCTATAACCCTTTATAGTAACAGGCTGCAGTTTGATTTCGTCAAACAAGTATACTAGAAAGTTTGCAATGTCTAGTATAGAGGGATCAAATATATCTACAGAATGATCCCTACACCAACGACGGAAAACCTTCCACTTAGCCGCATAGTTTAGCGAAGAGGAGGTCCTCCTACAGTTAGAAATCGCGTCCACTGCTCGTCCTGTAAAGTGCTTGCCATGCAAGAAGGACCGCACAACGGAAAAACGTGAAGGTTGAGACCTTGCGGGTTGTGATGGAGTTGGCGCGATTTCCCCTGCGAAAGAAGATCCTCTCGTGGAGGAAGCTTCCGCGGTAGGTCCCACAACAGACACCTGAGTAGATTTATCCACGGTCTCTGTGGCGACAGAGATGCTACCAACAGAATCTTGCATTGAGATTGTTTTATCTTTAGCAATACTTGTTGAATTAACGGCGCTGGAGGATACGCATATCCTATCATTCCGTCCCAAGGGATCGACAGAGCGTCTACTGCAAATGCTCTTGGATCCGGACACGGGGACACATACGTCTGCAACTGATTGTTGAGATGTGTCGCAAATAAGTCTATCATTGGCCGTTCCCATTGGTAGCAAATCTGATTGAATACTTGTTTGTTGAGAGTCCACTCCGACGGCAACAAGCGACCCTTTCGTGAAAGGGAGTCTGCTAGCACATTCAGACGACCCGGTATGTGACGGACCGAAAGAAGAACGTGATGTTCCAACGCAAACAGAAGGATTCTTTCCGTTAGATTGAACAACGGAACTGAATGAGTGCCTCCCTGATTCCGTATATACGCCACTACTGTCGTATTGTCGGATAGGATTTGGACATGAGCATCGTGAATAATGTCCATCCAGTGACGTAACGCAAGCCAAATTGACATCATTTCCTTGATGTTTATGTGCTTGCACAGGAATTGCGGATCCCAAAGACCCTGGCATCTCGAATCCGTTGGGATTAATGATGCACCCCAACCTGTTTGACTGGCATCCGTCATAATGGTAAAACTCGGATCCGGCAACTGCAGCGGAACTCCTTGAGTTAACCACTGAATGTTTGCCCAAGTCTGAATCTCTTGTTTCACTTGATCTGACAAGAGAACATCTACATCGAGCGAATGAATTTTCACACTCCAATTCTGAGTCAGGAAAATTTGAAGAGGCCGTGTGCGTAGCCGTCCAATCGGAATGAGATCCGCGGCGGCTCCGCACAGACCTATGAGTCTCATAAATTCTCTCGCCGTGACTTTGTCTGCATTCAGACAATAGCGAGCGTAACAACTGACTAATTTCGCTCTGGTTAACGGCAGACGAACGAGATTGTTGTGCGTCTCGAAGCTCATTCCCAGATGAGTGAATGACTTGGACGGCACCAGATCTGACTTCTCCTCGTTTACTATGAAACCGAGACGTCGGAGCAATAGAAGAAGATTCTGAACATCGTTCTGAAGCGTTAACTCGTTGCCGTACCTCTGAAGAATGTCGTCCAGGTAGGCCGACGTTACCGCAGACGAATGAGCTCGGAAGTAGATCATTACTGAGTTCATTACCCGAGTGAAAGCCCAGGGTGCTAGATTCAATCCGAAGCACATGGCCCGGAACTGATACACCACTCCTAGGACTGCGAAGCGTAGATACTTTCGGAATGTCGGATGTACCATGACGTGAAAGTACGCATCTTTGAGATCTATGCTTGTTGCATAATCGTTCACTCGAATACTCGCTCTAACCGATCGAATCGTCTCCATATAAAACTTCGGAGCGACGATCAGCTTGTTTATCCAGCTCAAATCTATGACTGGACGGAACGAGCCGTCTGGTTTCGGAACCAGAAACAGATGGCTGTAGAATCCCAGCGATTCCTGGTTTTCTACAACCTCTACCGCGTTCTTCATTAAAAGTGACTGCACCTCTGATACCAGAGCGTCTCTTTTCTGAGGATTTGACGGAAGATGAGTCCACTTTGGACTTCGAGTTAATGGAGGCTTTCGTTTGAAGGATA
The DNA here is from genome assembly GCA_031216915.1 of Pictodentalium vernedei. NCBI lineage: Eukaryota > Metazoa > Mollusca > Scaphopoda > Dentaliida > Dentaliidae > Pictodentalium > Pictodentalium vernedei. The sequence continues at coordinate 126,652,729 of CM062290.1, forward strand.
TCTTTAGACCTTCCGAAGTCACTCCTCTCACCCACGGGTCGTCCGTAATCGACGCCCACTCTTGAGAAAAACTCGACAACCTTCCGCCAACCGGAACGCGATAGAGGTTTAAGCCATCACCTCCTGGATCTGCGAGGCCTGCGGTAGGAGAAACCACGTCTTCCACGACCCGCACCTCGCCTCGTCGACCTCAGGGCGTCCGACCGATTGTCCCGGCCTGAAGGACGTCCCAAACGAGAGTCGCTATCCTGACGGTCTCTCGAATAAGAGCCAGAGGACGCACCGGAACCTCTATAGGAACCTCTCTTGGGCGCATAAGACCCAGAAGTGCCCGCCTTATTCGTGTCTGCTGTATCCGACCTTTTAGGAGCGGATCTGAACAACAGAGAATCACTAGCTTTCTTTTTAATATTATCATAAATAGCGGAAAGCTTGCCGTCAAAGAGAAGATCTCCTGAGACCGAAGCGACTCTAAGAGAGTTCTTCACCTTAGAATCCACTAGTGTGGATGTAGCCAGGGCTGCGTCACGTCTAACCAACTCCAGATTTGCCACTGAAAGGGCGGAGTTACACGTGGAATAAGCTACTGCCCTTGAAAGAAGTCTTAAAGAGGATTGTATATCCTGAAACTCTTCCCCTTGAAGGCGCAGTGATAACGCCTTAGTAAGGTGATCTGCGTAAGATAAGGCATCTAAATTGGCTCTGTTAGACGCAATAGCTGTTTCCAACACTGCGGTTGGAATAGAAGCTGACGACGGTAATGATAGCTCTAAGTCTTCCGCCTCGTCGTCCATACGCAGAGGAACTCTCGGTATACCCTGACCTGCCGTGTCGAATTTATTCCTTGCATTAATGAAAGGCAGGTTGAGAGTATTTGCGGACAAGAAACCTGCTTTCCCCGTCCTGGAAGCAAGTTTAAAAATAGCGTCGTTCAATAATTCAAATGTTCTTGCAACATTATTGGACTGCGACGGAAACTCGGGAGCGATGTCCCTGAACCGCTCAAAAAATTCAGAGTCCAATGACGCTATAATTCTCCTGTCCGGAAGCGCAGCAGTCTGGCCCGACGGAACAACTTGAGGAAGAAAGTGCCGGATGAAGTCCACGGCAGCTTTATGTTGTTCCGAAAGGGATAGCTCCAATTCATCCGTATCCCTTTCACCATCCGGTCGGACCTCCCGATGTTCCCGGTCGTCCGCCCCCGATGCTTCGGCGGAGCGTACCGACCCAGCGCCGTCGGATAATTCTCGATCCGACACCGTTTCTGTCGGCTGCTGGGATGCTGCGATAAGCTGTGCTATCTGCACTAGAATGTCCGACGTCGAGACCTGCGGAGGAGCGGTCTTTCGCTGCTTCGCCGAGGGCAGCTCCGCATCAGATGGCTCCCGCATACTTTTCCTATGCGAACGTCCGGAGTCCATCGGTCTCGAATCCCTGGCTGCCGGATGGTGTGACCTGGTTGCCGAAGAATCCTTCATCGGCGAAGCTGGCAAAATATCGGAGGTCACGCAGCCAAGGTGCGGTCGTGTGCGCCGACGAGAAGAGGAAGCCTTAACAGTCTCTGCGGACTGCTTATACAACGGAGCGTCCCGAGCGACGGACGTATGCTCCGCTAAAGACACATTTTGTACCACAACATCTGGTCCCAGATGTTGTTGTACGAGAGAGGGGCCTCTCTCACTCGCGGCCCGGCTGGACCTGGACGAGCTAGGAACCGGACTAAAAGGCTTCCTCCGTTCTCGTTCACTATCCGCCGTCACTGGGTGTGCATCTATTATTTTTATAGTGCTCGCATCACCCAAAATTTCCTCTTGGACCGCATCGGACGAACCCGGCTGCCGAACCATTCGGTGAATGGACGCTACACCGGGCGAGCTAGCGGACGACATTTGTCTAATCTCCATGAGCACTTTTGCCACTAGCTCTGAATTTATTTGTGACGACGGACGCACACTTGAAGAAGATAACATGGAAACATCACCCTGTTCTGGTTCCTCTGAAATAGAAACTGAGAGAGTAGAGTGACCTTGTGGAGAAAGAGCCGGCATCGCTCTTTCTCCAGAAACAACATATCGTGACACACGTTTCCAATGTTTCTCATCCCAATGTTCACATATAGGACAGGGATTAATGCGAGAACACTGACTACAATTAATACAATGATCATGAAAGTCAGAGGAAGATTTCTTCCTACTACAATTTGAACAAAGTCCCTTCATTGTGAAAGAACAACAATAAGTCCTAGTTACTCGCAAAAACCCCTGACACAAAGATACATAATAACATGATCCATTAATAAATGAAAAAACAATTGCAAAACAAAATAATTTTGAAAAAATATTTTTTCAGAGAAGCCCAAGTTGCTGAAAAGTAACGTTGAGCCCCGATGGATCCGATGGCAAAGTGTGGTCAAAAATTTTAAAATTATATAAAATAATTAATGAGACACTTTCGGATAATATAAATGTATCTTATAATGAGATAAACTACCACAAAGGCAAACAGCCCCCCTCAAAAAAGGCTGTTGCCAATGAAAACAAACAGTGTAAACACACTAGAAAACATGACTCCAGGCACTGAAAAAACTGGCCCGGAATCAGTCATCAATTACACTCTATCTGATGCAAAACAGAGACTCCCAGAGGAGAATCTGCAGAACATCAGATGGAAGATGCAGAACACAAACGTTATACACCCATGGGTGAAAACGTAACTATGGGGAAAATAACAGAAAACATTCTGTAACCAAGCAACTCTCCCAGGGAATTTTAGAAATGAAACTTCTCAAAAATATGCCAAAAGCATGGGAGAATTGCAAGGGGGGACTTTAGAAGGCTAGGGGAGAGGAAACACTGAATAAGCAGTGCAACAATTAGCAAGAATGACAACAAGAGGCCCATGCCTCGAAAATAGGCAACTTAACATAATTTTAACAAAAAATTTTAAGTACAGCCCTGATTATTTTTTGCCACTTCTTTTTTCCTCTCCTCCTTCTATCCTCCTTAGAATCACATTTTCTCCAAAAATTACGTGTCTGGCATCCTTTAAACTGAGATTTACAAGCACAAAGATCAGTGAGATGTTGACTGATGAAGGGCCAAACAGAGAATGATATTTGGTGCCAATTTCGGGACGACTGCGTCACTGCGCATGCGCAGTAGAGTCGTACTATGGAGGTCCTTTAGGACATGATTTCTTTTTGTTTTGGATGCAAATTTTGGGGATTGGGGGGCAAAATTTGTGTTTGGCCCTGGTTTTTGTGGAGTTAGCACCAGCTAAGTCTGGGTCATTGGTACAGTATAAAAATATCGATAGCTCCCATCAAGAGGTCATCCCAAATAAGCATACCAGGTTTCAAAGCAATCCAATCATAAATGTGCGATGTAGGGTGTGCCAAAGGGAAATATTGTGGTCTAACTAAACTAAGTTCTAAGAACTTTGGCCGTGGCAACATTTTTTGACGGAAATTGAAGAAAATCGATAGCTCCCATCTAGAGGTCTCCCCAAACAAGCATACCAGGTTTCAAAGCAATCCGATCATAAATGTGCCCTGTAGGGTGTGCCAAAGGGAAATATTGAGGTCTGACTAAACTAAGTTCTAAGAATGTTGGCAGTGGCAACATTTTTTGACAGAAATTAAAGAAAATCGACAACTCCCATCTAGAGGTCACCCTAAACAAGCATACCAGGTTTCTAAGCAATCCAATCATAAATGTGCCCTGTAGGGTGTGCCAAAGGGAAATATTGTGGTCTGACTAAACTAATTCTAAGGACGTGGCCGCGGCAACATTTTTTGACGGAAATTGAAGAAAATCGATAGCTCCCATCTAGATGTCACCCCAAACAAGCGTACCAAGTTTCAAAGTGATCTGATCATAAATGCGACCTGTGAGGTGTGCCAAAGGAAACTGTGAACGTACGTACGCAGACGGACGAGAGGTGATGGCAATAGCTCAGCTTGACTAAAAATGAGTTATTCAAAGTGGTATTTTTTGTCACTTCTCTCCATGACAAATTTGTGTCATTATTACAGTAAACAAAGACATCAGCTGTAAATATTCATCAGCTCCATCCATTAAACATTTATCAACAACCTGAAATATGAAAATTAAAAGTATAATTAAATACAGGATCTGCACATCAGAGGTGCTGGGGTTGAATTCTGGTGACTAAAGAGGAATCTGTGCTAGCACCTGAAACTACTGGAACTGGAACTATCACTGAACCACTTCCTTCTTTCCAGACTGTACCTCTAAATGTGGCACTTCAAAATATGTTAAGATCAAGGGATGTAAAATTGTTATTTACATATATATTTACAGGTGTTTAGGGTCACATATTTCTGCACAAAGGCAGTATTGTTATTTATTGGTGTTTTAAAATCACATAATACTTTACAATGGCTAAACGTGCCCACAACATGGAGATAAAGTAGTCAATTGTTTATACCCATGTTGCCCGTTTTAGAGGACTTCCACTGCAAGCATTGGTGACTGGGTTCTATTTTACAAGTAAAACAGAGCTTGTTTACCACAGTAAACAAGCACTGCTTCACTTCCTAAGGTTCCTATAGGGCTGCACAAAGACTAATCATGACGGCAACATGGCTGTTAAGATTAGCCGATCATTTGTTCAAATGTTGCCCAGTATAGAGGACTTCCACCAAAAGCATTGGTTACTGGGTGCTATTTTATTTGAACAAAATAGAACTTTATTTAAAGAAATAATAATTTATAAACCTTCAATCCACAAAAGTGCTCTTTGGCTTTACAGTTGCTAATGGAATGCCTGCTGAAAGAGATGCGTTTTAACACTTTTCTTAAATGAACTGGTTTTTACACTTTTGGGGAATGAGTTCCACATAGTGGGAGCAGCCACAGAGAATGGTCTGTCGCCTGCAGTCTTCAGTTTCGCCCTTGACTGTGAAAAAAAAATTTCATTACAGAAAACATGACTTTAGGGTTCTGGCAAATTCATACCAATTCAGAAATTCAGAGAGGTAAGATAGTGCAAGGCCATGAAGGCACTTGAAGACCAGCAGACACAGTTTGTATTGGATTCTCTGACCTACTAGTAGCCTATGCAATTTGTAAAGGACAGGTGTTATATGGCATGTTTTTTTGTTCCATGTGACCATTCGGGCTGCACAATCCTGTGTGTTGTAGTTTTATAATGTTGGTGTTTCTTAATCCAAAGAACAGTGTGTTACAGTAATCAAGCCAATCTGCCACAAAGGCATGTACAAGTTGCTCAGCTGTTTTATAGTCTATTAAGTTCCGAATTTTGCTTATGTTCCTCTGGTGAAAATATGCAACCTGAAAGATGTGCTTAACATGTGTGTCAAGTGATAGGTTTTCATCTAAGAAAACACCTAGGTTACAAACTGACTGGGATGATGAAATACATACATCCTGGATATTTAAATCAAGTTTGGGCAAGTTCCAAAGTAGATAATTTATGTTTTGTCATGGTTCAATTTCAGAAAGTTAACAGTCATCCAAGATTTTATTTCCAGAATGCACTGTTCTAGCTGCTGCACTTCTGCACAATAGCTAATCGTGCACGCAACATGGAGATAAAGTAAAGTCTAGCCAATCGTTTATACCCATGTTGCCCATTTTAGAGGCCTTCCAATCCAAACACTGGGTCCTATTTTACCAGTAAACCAGAGCTTGTTTACCACAGTAAGCAAGCACCGCTTCACTTCTGGGGTTCCCACGGGAGTAGGACATGGAAAAAAATCTGGGCAGAACTGCAGTTTTGAATATTAGTCAAGTTAGTTCAGAAAGGTAGGGTTCGGTAATTGAATTTTGATTTTAGTCAGGACTGGTTTTTGAGCTCATGCAAGACATTCCTGAATAGAACTTGGATAAATTTTTAAAAATCAGATAACATCTGTTAAGTTATCATGCTGACACCACCTGCACACATTATTAATACAAAACAGGATATCAAAATTTATTAAAATCTAATGTTTATTGTTCAAGTTATTGGAAAAACAATTAAATTAAGAACAAAATTAAACAAAGGGCAATAACTCTCTCAATTTCTGAGGAATCACTGTGGTTTTCCAACTTTAAAGCAGTCTATCTAATTTTATTGAACTTGTCCAAAACATTGTTTTTATAAAGTAGAACACAAAAATTAATTGAAATCTGATAACCATTGTACAAATTATCACTTAAATACCTTTGGATGGATGGACAGACAAGATGGATGGATGGAAGGAAGAACAGACACACAGAGCTCTGGCTGCTATATCCCTTTGCAGGGATAATTATACAAAACATCAAATTCCATTCTTAGCCAAATAAAAACAGCTTTTAAAGAAGCAAATATTAAGAATATGTAACTCAAATGAAGCAAAGCATCAATGGCAGTCTACCTACACTGCAACACCCGCAGTTGGGTTTCCTGTGATATCACTGTTCACATCTAAAGTGCAGTGAAGCCAATTTAATTGGATATCGCTTAAGTTAACTGTGTTAATTGAATATATTTTTCCAACACCAAACATATACAATACCTTAAGGACACATTTGATCTGTTAATTGCACATAGGTTATAGAGTAAACTCCTGTTAATTGAACAAATCTTGCAATATGCTAAGAAATTACCCTAACAATCACCAAGCTCCCCCTTGTTTATAGATTTATTTGCCTTCAGAACATCCAATATAGGCATTTAATCTATTATTTTATATCTTGAGCTCCAAAAAATAGAATAAAAGCTTGGTTTATCTCAAAACTGCACGAAAGTGACCAAATCCCTGTAAACTGAATACTTCTGTTAATTGAATACTCCCGTTAACTGAATAATTTACACTGGCAAAGTGACTATTCCATTATCCCTAGCATTCTGGTAGTGCATCCGAATTCTCTCCAATTGCTGTTTTTCTCTTGTTTAACCATGCATTTACCCAATTATATCTTGTTTGACAGCGCTCACTGAGCTCTGTCAAACAAGATATACTTGGTTAAATATCTTACTGCATTATGGTAAATATTTGCGGCTGAAAACTTTGCCATTTTGACATCAGAGTGCAGAGGGTTAACAGGGTTCCTCTGCCGTGGTAGGTACATGAAATTAGAAAAAACAACATGTCATCAAAGTTCTAAAACTCTGTGATGTGTCATATTTTGGGGGAAAAATTAGCGACTTGACATATTTCCGAAATTATATTCTCTACTGAATGCAGAATAACACTTTGTAAAAAATTACATTATTCTGAGATTCAACAGACCGAACAAAATACAGAGTATGGTCACATGCAGGCAAGAAAATTAACAAGCTGTCATTTGCAGAATGAGGTCTGCACAGTGCCATGTACCAAATTTGGTTCAAATCAGTTCATCAGTTCAGAAAATCGAAATTTTGGGTGGGGCCAAAAACCTTACCCCTCCAATTACAAAAGCAAATATTGCCCTATGAACTTCATTTGAACAAACTTGATTCTACAATTCAAAAGGAAGCTAAGTACCAAATATCCAGTCATTGTACAAATGGGGAGAATTTTTCCCCACCCCTCCATGCAGGTCGGGATAGTTGTTTTGAATGAAATCAAAATGCAATATCAGAAAAGTAACCTCAAATTTAACTTAAATCGGTACAGTTTTCAAGAAGTCATCAACACCACGTTATCGAAGGACAGACCATGTTATGATGAACAGTGAGTGATCACTGAAGCTCACCTTGACTTTCAATCAGTTGAGGTAAAAATGCTCAGCTTTCTGAGCTGATAGAGTCCAGTAACTCCATATTATCGTTTTAGTTTTAATTTCGTTTCACTGGAGAGGGAGGAAGTATGGGGAAGCACCTGCCTAACAGACAAGCTTTGCGGCATGAAAATCTCTTTAATTTTTAGTTTTAATGCTTAACATATCTGGACAGTCTACCAGACATAAGTCTGAGGTACCCACACAACAGTTTAAAGTGAATTCCAATAATAAAATTGATGATACGCATGAAATTCAAAAACGGAAACAAGAGGCTCTAAAGAACCCGTAACAGCTCACTGGGCAGAACTGCATATCCCTCAGTTATTCTAATCAAAATAAAACAAGAGGCCCCACGTGGCCTTAATCGCTCACCTGACAAAGTGACTCTAAGAAGTATTTTAAGTCACCTTCACCATGTCATGCCTCATCAACATTAACTGGTTGAGTGATAGATTTTGTTTGAAGTTCAACATTTGTTACCTAAAATTAGTTTTATTTAAAATCGTTGGTGTGTGGCCAATCTCCAATGATTTTTAATAAAGCAAATTTATCTCTGCAGACAAACTGGTTTAGCATGAAGCACAAACAAGGAATGTGAAGAGATAGCCTTGGACATCTCTCCCCAACTGTGGATATCTTCCATGTGCTACATGTATATATTTGCATGCAAGAAAACAAAAATTTTCACAAAATTTCCAAAATATTAGTTTTTTTTATCATCATTGGAACAAGCTCAAACAGCTTATTCCAATAGGGGTATGGGAAGATCAGGTATATTTTTGAGACAGAAATGTGAATATATAAATAATGGTGTTTTTTTGTGAATGATGCTGGAGAATTTTGCGTAAAGATATGGTAAATGGTTTGTTCTAGATACAGAATGATGCAAAAGTATTTAAATTTGATTAGGCAAGTTGTTCCTATAATGCATTTAAAATTTGAAGTAACTGTTTTTTTGCTGACAAACTTTTAGATGTGTGTGTCTGTGTTTGTGTGTGTGTGTGTGTGTGTGTGTGTGTGTGTGTGTGTGTGTGTTTGTGTGTGTGTGTGTGTGGGGGGGGGGGGTAAGAGTGTTCTTGCAAACAAAATTCCTGAATAAATGGAAAATTTTATTTTTTGTGTGAAAGACATAGTGCGTGAATGTTGATTGGAACAAGCTTAGAGAGCTCATTTTAATGTGAAGTCATAAAGCTGTGTTTTACGTACGAAATTCTGGAATAACTAAAAAAATTGCTTTTTTGACTCAAAAAGCATGGTGTGCGACCTCTCATTGGAATGAGCTCAAAAAGCTCATTCCAATGGGGTATTTACAAGCGATAAGTACATGTATGTTTAAGAGACAAAAATTAAAATTTGACTAGCGATTTTTGCAAAGAATGCTGACAAGTTTTGGCAGTTATGCTGGTAAAAAGGTAAGATATGCAAAGTGGTTGTTTTTTAGAGGCGACATTTAATTAAGGGGAATTAACCCTTGATTACTGAGGTAACTTCTAAAAGTACTGAAATTTCATGAAGCAATGTGAATAACAGACAACAGTTGCCTAAAAATTTCATGAATAACTAAAATTTTTATTCCTTTGTCTCGAAAACATGGCATATGACCTTTGTTGGAATGAGCTGAATGCGTGTGTTCCAATGAGGGGTCATAAAATTTGAACGGAGATTTGTGTGAATAATGCATTAGTACTGCTAGATTTGGGTAAACGGTTCACCCTGGATACCACCCCTTCTATAGTAGATCTTTTCTGCAAATTTTGTCTAAGATTCTATCAACTTTACAAATAAATACGTTCATGAATCACAATCAGATCCACCCCACAATGTTGCATACCAAATATCAAAAGATTCTGCCTGCTGGATCTGGAGAAGAAGATTTTTTAAGAAATATGCCTGAAATGCACTAAGTTAAAATTTGGGCTCCTATACGGAGCTCAAATATAAACCCAGGGGGCCGATTTGAACAAACTTGAATCAGATCCACCCCACAATGTTGCTTACCAAATATGAAAAGATTCTGAAGCTGGATCTGGAGAAGAAGATTTTTTAAGAAATTTGCCTGAAATGCACTAAGTTCGAATTCGAGCTTCTATAGTGAGCCCAAATATGAAACTAGGAAGCCGATTTGAACAAACTTGAATCAGATCCACCCCGCAATGTTGCATACCAAATATCAAAAGATTCTGCCTGCTGGATCTGGAGAAGAAGATTTTTGAAGAAATTTGCCCGAAATGCACTAAGTTTGAATTCGAGCTTCTATAGTGAGCCCAAATATGAATCCAGGGGGCCGATTTGAACAAACTTGAATCAGATCCACCCGCAATGTTGCATACCAAATATCAAAAGATTCTGCCTGCTGGATCTGGAGAAGATGATTTTTTAAGAAATTTGCCTGAAATGCACTAAGTTCGAATTCGAGCTTCTATAGTGAGCCCAAATATGAATCTAGGAAGCCGATTTGAACAAACTTGAATCAGATCCACCCCACAATGTTGCATACCAAATATCAAAAGATTCTGCCTGCTGGATCTGGAGAAGAAGATTTTTTAATAAATTTTCCCGAAATGCACTAAGTCCGAATTCGGGCTTCTATATTAAGCCCAAATATGAATCTAGGAAGCCGATTTGAACAAACTTGAATCAGATCCACCCCACAATGTTGCATCCCAAATATCAAAAGATTCTGCCTGCTGGATCTGGAGAAGAAGATTTTTTAAGAAATTTGCCTAAATGCACTAAGTTCGAAATCGGGCTCCTATACTGAGCCCAAATATGAACCCAGGGGGCCGATTTGAACAAACTTGAATCAGATCCACCCTACAATGTTGCATACCAAATATCAAAAGATTCTGCCTGCTGGATCTGGAGAAGAAGATTTTTTAAGAAATTTGCCTGAAATGCACTAAGTTCGAAATCGGGCTCCTATACTGAGCCCAAATATTAACCCAGGGGGCCGATTTGAACAATCTTGAATCAGATCCACCCCACAATGTTGCTTACCAAATATGAAAAGATTCTGCCTGCTGGATCTGGAGAAGAAGATTTTTTAAGAAATTTGCCTGAAATGCACTAAGTTCGAATTCGGGCTTCTATAGTAAGCCCAAATATGTATCCAGGGGGCCGATTTGAACAAACTTGAATCAGATCTACCCCGCAACGTTGCATACCAAATATCAAAAGATTCTGCCTGCTGGATCTGGAGAAGAAGATTTTTGAAGAAATTTGCCTGAAATGCACTAAATTCGAATTCGAGCTCCTATAGTGAGCCCAAATATGAATCTAGGGAGCCGATTTGAACAAACTTGAATCAGATCCACCCTACAATGTTGCATACCAAATATCAAAAGATTCTGCCTGCTGGATCTGGAGAAGAAGATTTTCAAAGAAATTTGCCTGAAATGCAGTAAGTTCAAATTTGGGCTCCTATACTGAGCCCAAATATAAACCCAGGGGGCCGATTTGAACAAACTTGAATCAGATCCACCCCACAATGTTGCATACCAAATATCAAAAGATTCTGCCTGCTGGATCTGGAGAAGAAGATTTTTTAAGAAATTTGCCTGAAATGCACTAAGTTCGAAATCGGGCTCCTATACTGAGCCCAAATATGAACCCAGGGGGCCGATTTGAACAAACTTGAATCAGATCCACCCTACAATGTTGCATACCAAATATCAAAAGATTCTGCCTGCTGGATCTGGAGAAGAAGATTTTTTAATGTTTTTCCCATTGCCTACAGTGTTAAAAAGTGCTGACTCAGCACTTTTTCAAAGTCCCGAAACTGTACCCTATGATAAAACCGATGGCAATTTTTTTTTACCAATCCTTTCTGTTGGTCCTAAGGAAGCTGCACACCAAATAAAAATTCTCAGTGCCGTGCAGTTTTGGAGATATGGGCGTTTTAAATTTTTTCTATTTTTAGCTCCTGCGGTTCCCACGGGGCTGCGAGAAAATTTTTTTTTGCATAAATCAAGTACTCATGACCCAATAAGCCCTCACATAAAATTTGGTTCAAATCAGCCTCTCGGTTTGGAAAATAGAAATTTTGGGCGGGGCAAAAAATTTTGCCCCTCTCATAACAACGCCAAGTATAGCCCCACAAACTTCTCTTGAACAAATCTGAGTCTACACCTCAAAAGGAAGCTGCACACCAAATATCAAGTCTCTGCTACTGCTGGTTCATGAGAAGAAGATTTACAAAGATTTTGGTGCCCCTTGGGGGCGTGGCACCACCCAGGAGGAGGGGCAACTTCATTTGAACAAATCTGAATTGGCATTAGGTAATAAACATTTAGCCAACATTTGAATAAAATTGGGCTAGTGGTTTAGGAGGAGAAGTCGATAATGTAAAGTTAACGCCGGACGGACGACGACGGACGACGGACGCTGGACGACGGACGACGGACAGAAAGTGATTAGTAAAGCTCCCCTTGAGCTTCGCTCAGGTGAGCTAAAAATGCAGCTGGCTGTTATGCTCTTTCATCTGAGCGAAACAGAATGATTGTTTTCAGAGGATTTTCCATACATTATTTGTGCCAAGTTTGGTTCACACTGGCCAAGTAGTTTCAGATAAGATATGAAGACGAAAATGTGATTTCCCATAGGGTTTCCATGGTAATATGAGATGCAACTGCAGCCACATTTGCAACCCGATCAACTTTAAATGAGGATGGTTGGTAGAGGGTGCCCCAGTTATCAATCATGTGAAGTTTCAAAACATTTGGCCTTGTTGTTTCAGAGGAGGATTTTTCAAAATCACCAAACAGAATCAAAGAATGCCTCTGGTGGCCATGGTTTTTCATCCAACAGGAACATAATGAGGAACAGTTGTAGAGAACCTCCTATAGACCATTCTGCCAAGGTTGGTTCACATCGGCTCAGCAGTTCCAGAGAAGGAGATGAAAATGTGATTTTCCATAGGGTTTCCATGGTAACTATGGGCCAAAATTGCGGCCATGTTTGCAATACGATCAACATTAAATGAGGATCATTGGTGGAGGGTGTCCCAGTCATCAAGCATGTGAAGTTTCAAAACAGAAGTTTCAAAACAGAAGATTTATGAAAACCCACCAATCTGAATCAAAGAATGCCTTTGGTGGCCATGTTTCATCCGACGGGAACAAAATAAGGATCGTTTGTAGATGACCTCCCATAGACCATTCCTGCCAAGTTTGGTTTACATTGGGTCAGCAGTTCCAGAGAAGAAGATAAAAATGCCGATAGGATCACTGATCCAATGTAGAGTTGTGACAGCACAAAAGTGGGTTTAATCCTTATCAACTTATCGTCCGGAAACCAACTGTTTACAATTTACTATGTGAAGGGTCACTGTGACCTTGACCTTTGACCTAGTGATTCCGAAATAAATAGGGCTCTTTCTTGCACCAATGACAACCTAACTGTGAAGTTTTATGAACATAGGAGGAACCATTGTCAAATTATCATCTGAAACGAATTGTTTACAATTTATTATGTTCAAGGTCACTGTGATCTTGACCTTTGCCCTAGTGAGTCTAAAATAAATAGGGGTGTTCCACTCACCTAGGCCAACGTACCTATGAAGTTTCAGGAATGTGGGTCAAACCATTATCAAGTTATCGTCTGGAAACCAATTGTTTACAATTGGCTATGTTGAAGGTCACTGTGACCTTGACCTTTAACCAAGCAAGTCCAAAATAAATAGGGTTCTTCCTCTCACTGATGCCAACCTAACTATGAAGTTTCATGAACATGGGTCGAACCATGATCAAGTTATCATCTGGAAACCAACTGTATTGATTTACTATGTTCAGGGTCACTGTGACCTTGACCTTTGACCTAGTGAGTCCAAAATAAATAGGGTTCTTCCTCTCACAAAGGCCAACCTTCATATGAAGTTTCATGAATGTGGGTTGAACCGTAGTCAAGTTATCATCCGAAAACCAATTGTTTACAATTTACTATGTTCAAGGTCACTGTGACCTTGACCTTTGACCAAGCAAGTCCAAAATTAATAGGGTTCTTCCTCTCACCGATACCACCCTACCTATGAAGTTTCACGAACATGGGTTGAACCATTATCAAGTTATCATCCGGAAACCAATTGTTTATGCCCACCCGCCCTTCATCAAACTATAAGTCGAGTTTGACTTCGTCACAACTCGACTAAAAATGTGAAAAGTATACGGACGACAACTGACACCAAGTAATGACAATAGTCCACTGTGAGCTGCTCACATAGCCCTTTGGGCCAGGTGAGCTAAAAATGTTAATGTTGAAGGATCTTCAGGCTAAGTTCTCTTCTACATAGGTCATAGTCCATGCATGCATAGATTGTACTAATCAAGACATAACTTTAGTTTCTTTCATGTTTCAAAATTTGTGGCATTATCTGAGAACCCTTCACTGCAATTAGAGTGATAGCTTTGTTTCCAAGGGAGACAATGGGAAGACAGCCAATCTGGTTATGCTGTCTCCATGCGGTATACTACCAACGTACTATGTTGAACATGAAGGTAGTACTGAAGCAGAATATTTTTCTTTCTTTTGTGCCAAACTTATTTTGATTAGCATTGCCGGTACTACTATTTGCATTTATACTTCTAAATAAAAAATCAATCCAAGAAAGGGATAATGTAATGACACTTTTAACAGACATGCTTATGGAAAATAAGACAGGTTTATGAAAATAGAATATCAGAGAACATGTGGAGATCCAATGAGCAACACCAACTAACTAACACTTTTAAAATGTCTAACCTACTAAGCAAGTTTGAGCTTTGGGTTGAGCTTGCATTATACTTTTACCTTTTAAACTTGAAGTGTAGGCTTTTAAAATTTAAACCACAAATTTTAAGTTAAAAATTCCAAAACACCCGTGTTCTCTTTTTGGAAAAATGAAATATTAAATTTAAAGTGAATCGTATAATTTGAACTGGATTTATCTTCTGGATAACATGGGGAGGAGAGAGTAGTTGATTGATTGATTCCACCCATCTCGCACATAGTTTTGGAGACAACATCAAAGTCCCTCACTCCCATTTCCTTCCCAAGTATGCTGCAGAAAGCATTTCTTTATATTTCAAACTGTGAAGCTCAGATAATGGGAAAAAAAGCTGCATATAAGTAAAAGAAATCATGACTGTAAATGCAATTATTAAAGTTGTACTGATCATGCAAGAATAAAAAGTAACAAGAGGCCCCATGGGGCCTGCAGTGCACACCTGACAATAGTTGTTAAAGAAGGATTTAATTACCATCTATGGCTAGTTAACACTACAGAGAAATGAAGTTATTTAGGTACTCGATTTGAACTTGAATCCCCCCCCCACCCCCACGATGTTGTATACCAAATATGAAAGCATTCTGACTGGTGGATCTGAATAAGAAGATTTTAAAAGAAATTCTCTCATATTGCATTAAGGTAAATACCATAGTGAGCCCAAATATTAACTCCGGACACAATTTGAACAAAATTGAATCTGTCTGCCCCCCCCCCCCCCCCCCCCCCCCCCCCCCCCCCCGCCCCCCTCAAAGATGTTGCATATTAAATTTGAAAGCATTCTGACTGGTGGATCTGAAGAAGATTTTTAAAGATCACTCCCCATATTGCCCTAAGTTAAAAAATTGGGCTCCTGTATTGAAGCCAAATATGAACCCAGTGGCTTCATTTTAACACTCCTGTATATGACCCCCTATGAAGGCTGTGTACCAAATATCAAAAGATTCTGATCAGTGGTTGTGGAGAAATTTAAGAAATTTTTTTTTGCAAATATGCCGACTCCGCATTTTTTTCCATACTCCTCCACCCCACCCTCCTATAGAACACCCTAACAAAACCGATGGCAATTTTTTTACCATTCAATTTTACTAGTTCTAAGGATTCTTCATACCAAATAACAGTTCTCTGTTCCGTGTGGTGTGGGCATTTGAAAATATTTATATTTTTAGCTCTTGGGGTTCCAAAGCAGACACAGGAAAAATCTCATTTTGCATGAATCAAGTACTTATGACTCAAAAATACCACACATCAAATTTGCTTCAAATTGAACCATCGGTTCAGAAAATAGAAATTTCAGGAGGGCCAAAAATCAAAGACAAATATTGATCCACGAATTTCGTTTGAACAAACTTGATTCAAAAGGAAGCTGCATACCAAATATCAAGTCACTGTATCCAGTTGTTCATAAGATTTTTTTAAAGAATTTTGGTGGATTTTCCTCCCCCACCCCTCCCTATGACGTTGGGCATGTTGATTTGAAAAAAAAACCAAAATGTGATGTCAGAACAAGCAATCACCTCATTTATACGGAGTCAAAAAAGAAAGTATAATAAACTTCGAGGAGCAATTATTTTAGTATTATCGACTTTAAACCCAAACAAATTATTGTAAATTCATATTTCGAGTCTAGCTGTATGAATTTGCATAATTTCATAGCCAGCATCACGTCATGACGTCACAATTCAGACATGGGATGAAATGAAAAGTTCACACATGTAGTCAATAGCATGTATGTCCACCATTTGCCTCTTGGATGGCAAGACATCGACGGCACATGGACCTGATAAGTCTCTGGATGTCACCCTGTGGTATTGCGTTCCACTTATGCCTTAGAACATTACATAAATCACCGTCTGAAGATCATGAAGTCATACCCGACGGTCCAATTGATCCCAAAGATGCTCGATTGGCAACAAATCTGGTGAAAGTGGGGTCCAGGGAAGAAGTTCGATGCTCTGCTCCTCAAGAATGTAACGACAGATATGCGCCACGTGACATCGGGCATTATCTTTCTGGAATAACTGCAATCCGACGTTAGCAGTGAACAACGGGACAACAACAGTGTTAAAAATTTTGTCCCTACTGCGTTCGATGGTGCAAGGAAATTCCTGCCCAAAATCATTACACTACCCCTGCCAAAATGGTCGCATTCCCACACGCAGGCACCAGAAAACAGTTCTCCTCGTCGACGATATACTCTTGCCCAACCATCACTAAAAAGAACTGTGCTCCAACACTGTTGAGTCCAGCGAACATGCTGACATACCCATTCCATTTTGACGGTACGATGATGTTGGGTAAGGATTGGTCCGTGGTATGGACGCCTACTTCGGATGCCGTGTTCAGCGAGTCTGTTGTGGACAGTTTGTGCACCGATTCTATTGTTAGTTCTACCAGGAGTAATTGCTGTTGTCCTCGTCGCCGGAAGGAAGTGATCCTGCAAGTGAGCCATTCTGATGTGTCAGTCTTGTTCAGGGGTCGGAACTCTTGGTTGACCTGAACGTGGTAGGTCGGCAGTAGATCCAGTGGTTCTATACCTTCCAATGAGATGGTAAATAGTGGCCAGAGTGACTCCAAACTCAGCAGCGAGCTCATCTGGAGGTATCTCAACCTCGTGCATACCAATTGCACGCAACCTCTGATTTTCGGTTAACCTTGGCATTTTTTAAAATGTTGGAAGACAAAAACTAGTGTGTTTTCTCAATAACCCAGGCTCTCTAGCACAACATAACACAAAGAAAATCATCGGTCACCCATTCAATTTGACATTCTTTGGTAGCTCATGCCACATGCTATTTTGAAATCCGCAGCAAAATTGTGTACAGTTGGGTGGACAACAACAACATGTCATTAAACTCTTTGCATGACTTCTTGTCCACAAACATGCAACATTAGAACTATTATATCTCATCCTTTATGCTATTCTTTCACATTTGTTTCTATTATACTTTCTTTTTTGACTCAGTATATAACAAAAATTGGTTCAGTGGTTTAGGAGGGCCTGGTGCAAACACCATTTTCGCTGATGATGGACACCAAACGCTGGATGATAAACATTGAGTGATCACTATAGCTCATCCTGACTTTCAGTCTGGTGAGCTAACAAAGTATGTGGTAGAAGCCTAATTTCAAATTTGAAGAAACTAAGTTCGAAAACCGTTTTGAAATGGGTTTAATTAATGCCAATATTATTTTAAACCACAGTATACAGGTTCAGTAGACCTTGCCTCAAATGAAAAACAATGACGTTGTAACACAGTGTTTGAAGAAGGAAAGGTACAACCTCGAAAAAAATACTTGAATCTGCAACTTTAATCCAAAAGTTTAAGCTGGGAATAATTTAATCTGCAACTTTAATCCAAAAGTTTAAGCTGGGAATACTAAGTAAAATTGACTGTAAAAAAGGGTTCAATATTTCCTAAAACCGATAAAAGAAATCATTGATGTAAATGCAATCATTAAGTTGTATTGACTATGCAAGAATTAAAGTAACAAAGTATGTAGTAAAAGCCTAATTTCAAATACAAAGAAACTAAGTCTGAAAACATGTTTAAAAGAGATTAAAATCATGCCAATATTAATGAAAATCACTGTAGAAAGTTTCAGCAGACAGTAGACATTGTCCCAAATGAGAAACAGTGACATTCCACTAAACTGTTTGAAGAATAAAAGGTGTAACTTTGTAAACAAAAAACTTTAACCTGGAAGTTCCAAGTTAAACTGACTGCAAAAACGGGTTAAATATTTCCCGAAATAACATGAAACATAATGAGAATGATACAATCAATAGTAATTAATATTAATTAAAAAGAAAAAAACCTTTAACCTTCACTAAAAAACTTTAACCAAAACTCTAAATGTTAACAGACAAACAGATGGACAATAGTCATGACTGTAAACAGTCGGGCTAAACATTGAATGTCTTTCAGTTATCTAGGTTGAGTGTTAAAAAGAATTGGTATTTTTCCCATTCCAAGAATCCCCTATATCAAATTACACTTAGTTTTTTTAAGAATCAATCTGGGAATACAACTTACTGCCAATTTTTCACAAATTCTTGCCTTCTGTTTGTCACCGAGTTCTTCCAGAAACATTATTATATCATGCAACTGTGTAATTAGCTGCATGGCTGAGTGACCATCACAAATCATTTCCTGCAATCAATGAAATATATATAAGGTAATATCAAAACTATTTGAAGCCATTGGTCAATTAATACCATAAATACAGTTGGTGTGTGTGGGAGAGGGAGGGTGCAGGGGTGGGGAGGATTACATATTAAACTTTGGTGGCTTTCAAACATGCCCTCCCCCCCCCCCCCCCCCCCTCCCCCCCCCCCCAAAAAAAAAAAAAAAAATGAAAGTGTCAATGACACTGTAGCTCAACTGTCAAGCCAAGGCATGTACACGTATAGTATGTGACACAGCAATGACAAACATCTAGGTAATGACCTGATAACAAAGGTAGATATAAAGTATTGTAATGGTCTGTACTTAAATACTGACCGTTGCCTGTAACAAATGTATAGGTAAAATATTGTAAAGGTGGGTGACAGTCAGTTGCTAAACTAGAAAAAAATCCTTTGAGTCCCAGAGTGGGTCTGACTGAACCCCAAAATATTTGTTCTCATAGCACAGTGATAACAAAGGCACCCCAAAACACACTCATTCCTGTCCCAAGGTGAAAACAAAGGTACCCAAGACGTTTCGTGAAGATCAGTTCACAAATATGAGCTGTGTAGAAGTTGTGACAAAAAACTGATTGGACCTAATTTCAGTACAAAATGGCCACTGGCAGCCATCTTGAATTTTGGACCGCACCAGAAACACATGTTCTCGTCCCAAGGTGATAACAAAGGTACCCAAGAAGTTTTGTGAAGATCGGTTCATAAATACAGCCCCTAGCCCGAGCCGTATTGACATATGCACTTACAGTGTATAAGTAGCACTGAATAAATCAAAGTTCATCTAATTTGCATAATTTCTGCACGAGAAAAAAACCCGTACTATATGTGATGTATTCCATGTTACTAAACATTCATACAAAAATTTATTCAAATCAGAACTTTCATACAAAAGTTCTGTACAAAAGACTGATTGCACTAATTTTGGTACAAAATGGCTGCTGGTGGCCATCTTGAATTTCGGACAACACCCCAAAACACTCGTTCTCATCCCACGGTGATAACAAAGGTACCCAAGAAGTTTCGTAAAGATCGGTTCATAAATACGGCCTCTAGCCTGAGCTGTATAGAAGTTGTGTACAAAAAACTGATTAGACCTAATTTCGGTACAAAATGGCCACTGGCAGACATCTTGAATTTTGGACCGCGCCCAGAAACACTCGATCTCGTCCCAAGGTGATAACAAAGGTACCCAAGACGTTTTGTGAAGATCGGTTCATAAATACAGACTCTAGCCCGAGCCGTATTGACATGTGTACTTACTGTGTGTAAGTAGCACTGAAAAAATCAAAGTTCATCTAATTTGCATAATTTCTGCACGAGAAAAAAACCTGTATTATATGTGATGTATCCCATGGTACTAAACATTCACACAAAACATTATTCAAATCAGAACATTCATATGGAAGTTCTGTGCAAAAATCTGATTGCACCTAATTTTGTACAAAATGGCTGCCATCGGCCATCTTGAATTTCGGACCAGACCCCAAAACACTCGTTCTTGTCCCACGCTGATACCAAAGGTCCCCAAGAAGTTTCGTATAGATCGGTTCATAAATACGGCCTCTAACCCGAGCCGTATTGGCATTTGCACTTACAGTGCTAAAAGTAACACCAAAAGACATCAAGGGGGCGCGGTGGCTCAGTTGGTAGAGGTGCAGGCTGCAAGCCGAGAGGTCCTCGGTTCGAATCCCACCTGCGGCAACCGCGTTGTGTCCTTGGGCAAGACACTTCACCCCGATTGCCTACATGGGGGCACGATGATGCTGTGTACTGAGGCGTACTGCACGTCGATGGTGCGCATGTCTTCAACCAATCTAACCCTGCCTGTGCTGCGGTGCAGAGTTCAGAGTTACGATGTTAGAGAGCTGACAGCTGCTCGTCGTTGCTCGGTGGTTCTCTCCGGGTACACCCGTAAAACTGTCACGGTCACGATTAGCCATTGTGCATAAGTATGTGACCTTAAACACCAATAAATAATAATAAAAGACATCAAAATTGGTCTAATTTGCACAATTTACGCACGAGAAAAAAACCTGTATTATATGTGATGTATCCCATGGTACTAAACATTCACACAAAAAATTATTCAAATCAGAGCTTTCCTATGGAAGTTCTGTAAAAAAAACAGATTTCTGCATCGTCGGTACAAAATGGCGGCTGGCAGCCATCTTGAATTTTGGACCGCACCCAAAAACACTCGTTCTCGTCCCACGGTCATAACAAAGGTACCCAAGAAGTTTCGTAAAGATCAGTTCATAAATAAGGCCTCTAGCCCGAGCTGTATCCAATTGTTGATGTACGGACAGACGGACCATGACAAAAGCTCAAATTTGGCTTCGCCAAAGTTGAGCTAAAAATAGGGAGCCCAAATATTAACCCAGAGACTCGATTTGAAGAAACTTGTATCTGACCCCTATAGATGTTGTATACCAAACACTTTCGAAAGGATTCTGACTGGTGGATCTGAAGAAGAAGATTTTTGAAGAAATTTCCTCAAATTGCACCAAGTTAAACTTTGGGCTCCAATAGAGAGCCCAAATACTAACTCTGGGACCTGATTTGAACAAACTGGAATCTGACCCCCCTAGAGATGTTGTATACCAAATATGAAAGCATTCTGACTGGTGGATCTGAAGAAGATTTTTAAAGAAATTTCCTCATATTTCAGTAAGTTCAAATTTGGGCTCCTACAGGGAGCCCAATTATTAACCCAGCGACTCGATTTGAACAAACTTCAATCTGACTTCCCTACAGATGTTGTATACCAAACACGAAAGGATTCTGACTGGTGGATCTGAAGAAGAAGATTTTTAAAGAAATTTCCTCAAATTGCACCAAGTTAAACTTTGGGCTCCAATAGAGAGCCCAAATACTAACTCCGGGACCCGATTTGAACAAACTGGAATCTGACCCCCCTAGAGATGTTGTATACCAAATATGAAAGCATTCTGACTGGTGGATCTGAAGTAGAAGATTTTTAAAGAAATTTCCTCATATTTCAGTAAGTTAAAATCTGGGCTCCTACAGGGAGCCCAATTATTAACCCAGCGACTCGATTTGAACAAACTTCAATCTGACTTCCCTACAGATGTTGTATACCAAACACGAAAGGATTCTGACTGGTGGATCTGAAGAAGAAGATTTTTAAAGAAATTTCCTCAAATTGCACCAAGTTAAACTTTGGGCTCCAACAGAGAGCCCAAATCTTAACCCAGGGACTTGATTTGTACAAACCTGAATCTGACCCCCCTAGAAATGTTGTATAACAAATATGAAAAGATTCTGACTGGTGGATCTGAAGAAGATTTTTTTGAATTTTTGAAAACATTTATGGGTGCTATCAGATTTATGCCCCTTCTGGTGCCCCCTGTGGGTGCGGCAAGTTTATTTGTACAAACTTGAACTGACATATGATAAGGAACATGTACACAAAATTTGGTCAAATTTGGTAGAGTAGTTTGTGAGGAGAAGTCGATAATGTAAAGTTCACGACAGATGATGACAACGGACGGCAGGTGATAAGTTAAGCTCCCTTCGGTGAGCTAAAAAGCTGAAAGAGCTTGGGAGTATAACAGGAGGGTTCAGGAAAGGGAAGGGAAGTAATACTAACAAAACAACAGTGGAGTCATATTATAATGACGACGTTCAGAAGCATATGCCGAAATTGAGGAACATAAACAATTTTACATAATTTCATTAAGTACGATGGCTGCTAAGTGAATCTGTAGGGGAGACCAATTAATATTTTCAGCGTGCAGCCCTAAGGCTGCATGCTGAAAATATTAATTGGTCTATCCCCAAATAATAAATATGGACTCTTCCAGATCATTCAGAGACAGTGACCCCACTAACTTTAACAGAACACTGGGTCTTTTCAGGGAATGTTATAGGTTGAAGGTACTTGAGTGATTATTTAACCCTTTCATCTCTGGTGGTATCTTCCATGTCAGTTCAATGACAACAACTGGAAGAGTCCATATTCATTATTTGGGAGTAGAGAGATTAATATTTTCATTTTATGATCATTAAAGGTCTTCAAATGAAAGATTCTCAGGTAGAGCTGGGAGGTTCTGATTTTTCCGATTCAGAAAAAAACCTCTCCTTTCGGTTCAGTTTTTCTATATGTTAAGAACATAGAGTAAATAAGACTTCAGGCTCCTTAAATTGGAAAAAAATCCACAATTCTTTGTATGGCACAATTGTTTGTGAGTATCTCTATTAGGTTCAGCCTACCTTCCCTTTGATTATTCTTAAGGGATCTAGGGGATCAGTTTCTAAACCTATTGAGTCATAAAAAACATAAATTAGGGAAAAAAATGCCGCTCAGGATCACCGATCCAATGTCGAGTTGTGACAACAGTTCCTCGCACCAAGGCCAACACACCTATGAAGTTTCATGACTCTAGGTTGAACCACTATCAAGTTCTCATCCGGAAACCAATTGTTGCGATATACTATGTTCAAGGTCACTGTTACCTTGACCTTTGACCTGGTGAGTCCAACATCAATAGGGTTCTTCCTCGCACCAAGGCCAACACGCCTGTAAAGTTTCATGACTCTAGGTTGAACCACTATCAAGTTATCATCCGGAAACCAATTGTTGCGATATACTATGTTAAAGGTCACTGTGACCTTGACCTTTGATCTGGTGAGTCCAAGATCAATAGAGTTCTTCCTCGCACCAAGGCCAACCCACCTATGAAGTTTCATGAATGTAGGTTGAACTACTATCAAGTTATCATCCGGAAAGGAATTGTTGCGATTTACTATGTTCAAGGTCATGCTGACCTTGACCTTTGACGTAGCATGTCCAAAATCAATAGGGTTCTTCCTCCCCCCAAGACCAACCTATGTATGAAGTTTAATGAATGTGAGTTGAACCACTATCAAGTTATCATCCGGAAACCAATTGTTTACGCCCCGCCCGCACGCCCGCCATTCACCAAACTATAAGTCGAGTTTGACTTCGTCACAACTCGACTAAAAATGAATAAAGTGCGTCAAATGTATGTTGTGTTCTCATTGTCACAATTTCTCTTTTATTGACTCATCCAGTGGACAAGTCAATAAGAGAGAATATTTGACAATGAAAACATGATGTAATTGCTCCTTTGCTGGATAGATATTAACTGATGCGAGTCCACAGGGACTGCTAGTCCAGTTCTCTCCCAGTAAGATGGTTCGATCAGTATATGCACAAATGCAGTAAAACCATTCAGACGGTTTTTTGTCTCGAGATTTAGTTTTCTGGTTTGCCGTAAAAAACTGAAACTGAGCGGAAATGAAAAAAAACCCAGTCAGCTCTATTCTCAGGCAGGTATGAATTTCAAATCATTTGTGATATTTTTTATTCAGATACTTACTCTTACTGCTTTATCAACTTTGTCATATGAATCAGATCGACACACTTTTATTAAGCTTTCTACAGTATCTGTGGGGATAACCTGAAAAACAAGATAGACTGATTAATTTATTCAATCCATTGCCTAATGAATCAGCCACAACCACACGTGTTGAGTTACAAACTGAGCAGTTGTAAAAAATAGATTTTTCAAAATTTTTTCGC
Organism: Pictodentalium vernedei; assembly: GCA_031216915.1. Lineage (NCBI taxonomy): Eukaryota > Metazoa > Mollusca > Scaphopoda > Dentaliida > Dentaliidae > Pictodentalium > Pictodentalium vernedei. Next base: position 126,676,956 of record CM062290.1, read on the forward strand.
AAAACCATGTTAAGCTCGTTCCAATAAGGGGTCAAATGATATGATTTTGTTGAAATTGTTTGAAAAAAGTATAAACAAAAAAAATTTAAAATGAATTTTTATAATGAGTGCATTGGGAAAGGGTTAATTCAGACCAATTTTAGAAAAATCTTCTGTGCTCATTGAAAGTTTCTCAAATAACTTTGGAATTTAATAAACATTTTCTGTGCTCATTTTAAGTTCGTGTGAATATGTTGTTTCTCAAATAACTTTTGAATTTAATAAACATTTTCCAAATAGCTGACAAAATGGTAAAGGATATAACAGAGAATATTGAATGAAACCATCTTTCTCTTCTGTCTGTCGGGTCTTTATCTGTAAACGCTTACTAAAAGTTAAGTGATGCCTTACCATGCACTGAAGCAACTAAAAAGTACTCTTACACATAAACATTTTTCATGGTGTGCATCAGTGACTTCTCACTCTATATACTTTAGAGAAAGGTCAACTGAAAACATGGAGAAGTGGTGGCCGGAAAGGGAAGTTTAAACAATAGTCTTATGTACGATGCTCAGTGATAATACAGTGGAATCCTAATATTTTAACTCTCTACATTAGACTCTGTGGGGGTGGTTGATTACACCCTGAAGGTAACCTCAATTAAACAAAAGGCCTCCAAAGGGCCTTAATCACATTCATGGTTCATCAACACTACAGAGGAATAAAGTCATGAAATTATTCATAACTCAAGTCTCCATGTCAGAGGTTTATTAGCATAGGAATGGATTGGAACAAACTTGAACCTAATCTGTGCTGTGTAAATCGGCTCAGTAAAACGTGTTCCAAAAATCAATGGATCTTGAAGGATCGTTCAGAGGATATCGCAGGAAAATCAAAGTTGGATGGATATATGGATACACAGACGGGCAGACAAGCTGTGAACTATATTCTCCCCCAACACCCATTGCACCCCCCCCCCCCCCCCCCCACCCCCCCCCAAAAAAAAAAAAAAAGTGGCAGGAAAGAGACTGTGTAAATGGATATCTGAATAATATGCCAAAAATATTTTGTTTTGCAAAACAATACTGAAGTGGACAAAGTAACTAAAATAAGTAAAGATCCGTGTTTAGAAAACTGGACATGAATACCTCACAAAACAAAAAAAAATATCTTAACACTAACACTTTTATACGAATTGGACACTCTCTATCCTGTACTAGAGGCAGGGCATAACCCTTTAAAAAACATAAAATTGAAGACCAGATTATTCTCCAATGGCATGAACAGGTTAGCAGAAATTTAACTTCAACATAGTTTGTAAGTCTAGGTATCAGATAGCAAATTTACATAAGTCTTGGTTGCTTGTAAAAAAACAAGATTTAATGAAAGTTTCAATGACACTGCAGCTCAACTTGATCATAAAAAAGTAGTTTATCTCTGTATAACATTGACAAAACATTCTATGCAATCATACAGTGTCATCCGAGAGTTATGCAAAAAACTCATTAGTCATCAATTATGGTGTGTGAGTGTGTGTGTGAGTGCATGCGTGGGTGCATGCATGTGTGCATGTGTGTGCATGTGCGTATGTGCGTGTGTGAGAGATAGATAGTGATGAACCGATTATCAAACTTGCTATGAACAGATTACAGAATATTTCTCTGCCGATTATGCTGATTTCGATGTCGATTCTGATGGTTGAAATAGGACCCAGAAGAAAATCTGTTAGTGCCTCTTATACTGCAGAATTTTGTTGATAAATCACCAATTACGAAAGCTTAATACCACATAAGTTCTCAGAATATGCATGTATAGTGCTGGGCAATATTAGCCAAACTAATATTTCCATTTTTGGGAGTTGGGGAAGATCATTATGATACAATCACACGATATTGTTCTCTTGTGATGATTGCGTGTTATTCTGGTAAATAGTGTTAATATGGTTTTGTGTAATAATACAATACACTTGGCTGTATCAACCAGGAAGATACTGAGCACACATACTCTGTGTTTTAATTGAATAATAACTTTGATGTTAATGTGTGTTGTGAAGTTGAATGGCACATTGTTAAGATATTCATGAGATGTCAGAATATATCAACATTGGAGAGAAACATCAAGGGAGGTAACTGAATTAAAAAATGAACTTGACAAACTGAAAATGATAAATTTAAAGTAATTTGTATATTTTTTATACTTACCAATGGCCAGACTTAGCTGGTGTAAACTCAATATTATCAAGGGTCAAACACAAATTTTGCCCCCCCCCCCCCATCCCCAAAATTTGCATACAATACCAAAAATTAAAAGTCCTATCTGGCCCTCCATACTTTTACTATCTGCACATGCGCAGCAGTCAGGAAGAGACCGGAATTGGTGCCAACATCATTCTTTGTAGATGAGCGTACTAAATAATAACTCAGCGGAGAGGTACGAGTGCCCACTCATGGGCGGGTCATCCCCGTCTGGGCCATTGGTAAGTATAAAAAATATACAAATTACTTTAAATTTATCATATTTTTATACTAACAACCAACTTAGCTGAATCATACAAAGACGGAGGGCCTAGGACTCAAGAATTAGCAGACCAAATATAGCTCCTAAGCGTGCATTCCAAGGTGACAAGGAAATTAAAAGAATTACATGTATGTCTCTCTACACAATAATAGAGAAGACATATCATCAATAAGGAGCCACATCTAAGTAATTCCGTAATCTTAGCATGAATGGTTATGATTAATGATTAATTATTAATGATTATGCTAATTGGGTGTAATGACCCCCCAATTTAAGGCTATACTGGGCTAAGCCACTTAAAGCAGGATGGCGTATTCGAGAGTGGGAGACTAAACCCCACAAACACACGCCATATATATATATAATAAACAAGCTGTATCTAAGATCAGTAATAATCTAGACAAAAACAGCTTCACTCATAGTTACACACTTATTTTCAAGCTGAACGAGATGAAGAAAAATCCCCTCCCCCCTTTTTTTCGAAAGAATATTCTTCAAAACAAAGAGGGAAGCGCTCTGGAATCAGTGAAAAGCGGTACCAAATAATCAATATATATTTTATTGATAAGGAATCATATGCTCATATATGACTTATGAACGAACAACCACAGGAAACAAACCAACTAAATAGTGGATGTGCCAATGAGGTCGCCGTCAGAACACGACCAAGCCACTATCGAGGAGCCATGAAAGGCATGCATATACTTGAATGCATTCAAGGCTTACAGGAAGAAAACTAAGTCCTGTCCTGTAATAGCCCCTTAACACATTGGTGGAGGGGGGGGGGGGATTAGACAAATAATTCTTCTCGAACCCCTTTCACCTGTATTACTTGAATCGCTCTTGTGTTTGTTATCAAATATAGGAACCGCAGGGCTCCCTCACATCTGACCGACTCCATAATGCCACTAAGGATGGAGAGGGACGTGATGAACAAATAATACACCATATAGACATAATATCCAGTCTCTAAGGTGGAAATATAATCCACAGCAATAGATTGGATAGAAATGAAAAGGGAGACAAAAACAATGTTCCGACACCCGATCATAAAAATCTAGATGAATTCTTACGTTCGATCTGAAACAGGAAATATATTCTTGAGGAGATTAGTATAGGCATTTGAAGAAACACTCATTAATCACACTAGGTTAATATGGCGTCATCAATAAGGCTTATTGCCTCAGATAACTAACACCAAACCATACCAGTAAGAAGAGAATAACCTCCTCTAACATAACGGTATCATGTCCGATAGAACAATGAACCCAGCCTAGCTGAAGCAGCTAAGGGTTATCCGATCCGTGAAGACACTTAAAAGGCTGCAGCCTTAGAAGCTCACTAAGGAGACTTACAATGCCAGCCGTAGCTTATAAGTCTTCATCTCCATGAAGACACAGTGACGCATGGGAAAGGCACGCGATCGCTCTTGCACACCATCGCTCACGCAAAAATTGTCCAAGGTGCGCAAATAGTCGCTCGTCTCTATTCTTGGGTGTGTTTTCATGCTTTTGAGTTGCGTCAACAGAAACATTCAATTAAGTTTTGATGTTGGGAAATTTTCAAGAATCACTCACAATTTGAAGCGTTTATAGTACAATTCCAAACAATTTACTTTCCGTCGTTAAGAATATGACACAAGCACGACACACTAACAGTAAGAGGGTTGTACATTGACAACTCACCCAGAGCTTACTCCCACCACAAAACGAACACTAATGTTCAGATAAAACAAGAGGTCCCAAGGGGCCTTAATCGCTCACAGGCCAAAGTGGTTCAAAGAAGTGTTTGGGGGTCACATTCAGTTAGACATAGTTCATCAACACTACAAAGGAATGAAGCCATGCAAAGGCAAATTTTATGGAAATGGATCTGAACAAACCTGAACCCAACACGCCCCCACCCCCCCAACCCTGCCCATAGAGAACCCAAATAATAAGCCAGGGACTCAAATTGAAAAAACTTGAATCAGATCCCTCTGGAGATGTTACAAATGTATATACCAAATATGAAAGAATTTTGACTGGTGGATCTGAACAAGGAGGTTTTTAAAGAAATGTCCTCACATTGCATTAAGTTAAACTTTGGGCTCAAATAGGGAGCCAAAATTTTAACGCAGGGACCCGATTTGAACAAACTTGAATCTGACCCACCTAGAGATGTTGTATACTAAATATGAAAGGATTCTGACTGGTGGATCTGAAGAAGAAGACTTTTAAAAGAAATTTCCTCATATTGCACTAAGTTAAAGTTCGGGCTCCCATAGGAAGCCAAATATCAACCCATAGACCAGATTTGAACAAACTTGAATCTGACCCTCCTAGAAATGTTGTATACCAAATATGAAAACATTCTGACTACAGGGTCTAAAGAAGAGGATTTTAAAAAAAAAATTCCCTATATTGCACTAAGTTGATATTCAGGCTCCCATTGGAAGCCAAAAAATTTACCCAGGTAAGCAATTTGAACAAACCTGAAACTGACCCACCTCAAGATGTTGTATACCAAATATGAATGCATTCTGATTGGTGGATCTGAAGAAGAAGATTTTTAAAGAAATTTCCTCATATTTCACTAAGTTAAAATTCAGGCTCTCATAGGCAGCCCAAATATAAACCCAGGGACTCGATTTGAACAAACTTGATGCTGACTCCACCACCCCCCTCCCCCTCCCTCCTATAGATGTTGTATACCAAATATGAAAGGATTCTGACTGGTGGAGCTGAAGAAGAGGATTTTTAAAGAAGTTTCTTCAAATTGTACGAAGTTAAACTTTGGGCTTAAATAGCGAGCCCAAATACTAACTCAGGGATCCAATTTGTACAAACTTGAATCTGACCCCCCCCCCCCCCCCCCCCCCCATAGATGTTGTATACCAAATATGAAAGCATTCTGCTGACTGGAGGATCTGAAGAAGAAGATTTTTAAAGAAATTTCCTCAAATTGCACGAAGTTAAACTTTGGGCTCCAATAGAGAGCCCAAATATAAACCCAGGGACTCGATTTGAACAAACTTGAGTCTGACCCCTCACCCCCCCCCCCCTCCCGCCCCCCCCCCCCCCCCCCCCCCCCCCCCCTATAGATGTTGTATACCAAACATGAAAGGATTCTGACTGGTAGAGCTGAAGAAGAAGATTTTTAAAGAAATTTCCTCAAATTGTACGAAGTTAAACTTTGGGCATCAACAGAGAGCCCAAATACTAACTCAGGGACCCGATTTGTACAAACTTGAATCTGACCCCCCTATAGATGTTGTATACCAAATATGAAAGGATTCTGACTGGTGGATCTGAAGAAGAAGATTTTTAAAGAAATTTCCTCAAATTGTACGAAGTTAAACTTTGGGCATCAACAGACAGCCCAAATACTCACTCAGGGACCCGATTTGTACAAGGTTGAATCTGACCCCCCTATAGATGTTGTATACCACATATGAAAGCATTCTGACTGGTGGATCTGAAGAAGAAGATTTTTAAAGAAATTTCCTCATATTTCACCAAGTTGAAATTCAGGCTCTCATAGGGAGCCCAAATATAAAAACAGCGACTCGATTTGAACAAACTTGATTCTGACCCCCCTATAGATGTTGTATACCAAACATGAAAAGATTCTGACTGGTGGAGCTGAAGAAGAAGATTTTTAAAGAAATTTCCTCAAATTGTACGAAGTTAAACCATGGGCTTCAATATAGAGCCCAAATACTAACTCAGGGATCTGATTTGTACAAGCTTGAATCTGACCCCCCTATAGATGTTGTATACCAAATATGAAAGGATTCTGACCTGTGGATCTGAAGAAGACGATTTTTAAAGAAATTTCCTCAAATTGCACCAAGTTAAACTTTGGGCTCCAATAGAGAGCCCAAATACTTACTCAGGGACCCAATTTGTACAAGCTTGAATCTGACCCCCTTATAGATGTTGTATACCAAATATGAAAGCATTCTGACTGGTGGATCTAAAGAATTAGATTTTTAAAGAAATTTCCTCATATTTCTCTAAGTTAAAATTCGGACTCCTACAGGGAGCCCAATTATTAACCCAGGGACTCGGTTTGAACAAACTTGAATCTGACCCCAATAGAGATGTCATATACCAAATATCAAAAGATTCTAAATGACGGTTCTGGAGAAGATTTTTTTAATTTAAAAAAAAAAATTTGTGGGTGCTATCAGAGTTAGGCCCCTTGTGGTGCCCCCTGTGGACGTGGAAAGTTTATTTGTACAAACTTGAATTGACATATAAGGAACATGCACACCAAATTTAGTTCAATTTGGTCCAGTAGTTTGGGAGAAGTCGATAATGTAAAGTTCACGACGGACGGCAAGTGATAAGTTAAGCTCCCTTCGGTGAGCTAAAAAATGGTGGTCATTCTGAGATCTGAGAAATGTTTTAATACTTCCATATTTTTTTTAGCAGACATGCAGAATGTTACCCCCGTTCCTTATTTTTATTTATTCTTGTGACACCTGTCGCCCCAGTTCACCAGTGACACGAATTAATGAAAAAACACCGCACATGATTCTAGCTAGGCTACTATGGTGTAAACAATACGACTCAAGTCTATGACGCCTAGGAAAACAAACCGAGTCTCAAGGTAACTACGCAGCTATGAGTATTCGTCTGCGTGAAGACATATCTGTGTCACTTGCGGCTTTTGAAAGCTCACTAAATGGAGACTTACAACACTAGTCGCTAATGTATAAGAAAAGACCGCTGTAACAATACATAAGGCTGCTATGGCGTCCACAATGGTATTAAATGTTCTCACGCTAAGGAATACAATACCGAGAAGGAAAAGACGTACTTATTCCCTCTAACAGCTCTATTCCAAACAAGACAGCTGTCTCAGCCTAACTATCACTATGGAACCTCTATTCGTAAAGAATAGGGCATAGCATTTCTTATACTATTGCTAAGGCAAGGAAGGCGTCATTAATCGGGACAAAAGCCCTCGACACCTGAGCCAAAAGATCCAGGGATGAAAGATCTTCGTCTTTCCATCGCCCGGTATAAGCTGTTTTCTGCCTAGCAAATGCACACTTATATTCAGATGGAACAATATTCTAAGAGCTTAAGACTAAAATTTCATAGTCTTAAAGTGCCCTTCTGCGAGGGATGGAGACTCACATTCCGTAGCCCTCCAACCATCCAAATGTTCCATCTGAAAATATGGTCAACTCCATCCGACTGAACGGATGACAGGACCAACGCAGCACCGTCTGACAGCTCACCATCGGAGTCTGTTAACTGCTAGTAACAGTGACTACTGGAATGCTGCGATATGCAGAGCAATCTGCTGCAGCCAGTCCATGACCGAGGCTAACAGAACAATGATAATCCACTTGTTACCATAAACTGCTCACGAGACGGAGATCTGGCCCCAGATCCTCAACATATGTCCCGTATAGAAATGCCTCGAACGACTAGCTATCGACCCGAACATGCGAAGTCAGATAGCTAGTCTGTGGTCAACGTGCTTCATTAAGATGCCATAGCTGCAACCGGATCCGGCTGCTGTGTGGAAGGTGCATCCTGAATCGCAAGCGTGAACGGGCGTCCCAACTCACTGAAGTTTCTCGAATCAAAAACAGTCGACACTGACTGCTCACGGAAAGGAGATGGTTCTCCAGCTAGTGGTCTGCTTCAGACCTCACCGAGCGTTCCGTTAGAAACTTGTAGGCATCTATCCATTATCGTGCACATCCATGGAAGAAGAGGAAGCCGTAACCACAGCCGACCCTGGCTAAGTGCAGAAGAAGCATCCCGATTTGTCACATAGGACGGATGCTCCTACTCATTGAAGTTTCTACAACACAAAACAGTCGTCCCGCCTGTTAATGGGAAGAAAAATGCTCTGCACTCGCGATCTGTCCCCAGATCTCGCTTAAAAACTTCTAGGCTAATCCTCTTTCGTGCGCTTCCATGTAAGTAGAAGCCATAACTGCCGCCAGCCCTGGCTGCAGTGTGGAAGGAACGTTTTGAATTATATTGCGGTGAGCTCTGGCAAAGGGACCTCACCGCCAACAACGTACGGCAACTCCCGTCTCAACCTCTGTCATCCCAATGTACACAAGTAAGACATGAATCTGCAGGCGAGCGTCGACTACAGGCAAGGCAACAGGCATGTAAATCCGAGGAAGACTTCCTCGCCTTGCATCTAGAGCAAGAGCTGACAATTTATATGCCAAATCCAAGATGGCAACAAGTGGCCATGTTTTTCAAAGAAATTCAGAAACATTTTATAGCTCATCTAGACATCACAACAAAACTACGAATGAAATTTGAAAAAGATCAGGTGAGAGATGCAGCCTGTGGCGTGTGGTAATGGAATTGCTGACAATTTATATGTCAAATACAAGATGGCCACCAGAAGTCATGTTTTTCAACAAAATTTGGAAAAATTTGATAGCTCCTATTTAGACATTACCCCAAAGCCACCAATGAAATTTGAAGCTGAGTGGGAGATGCACCAGAGATGGTGTGCTAAAGGAATAGAGAATGGACAGAGGTACGGACGAACAGCGAACAGATCACAAACTATCCCAATAGGTCATACTTGATTATAAAATATATAAATTAAAATATTGAAAAGATGTTGTTATTTCATGTTGGGGCACCTGTTATTTATTTATTTATTTATTGATGTTTTAAGGTCACATATTTATGCACAATGGCTAATCATGACCGTGACAGTTTTACGGGTGGAGGAAGCCGGAGTACCCGGAGAGAACCACCGAGCAACGGCGAGCAGCTGCCAGCTCCCCAACATCGTAATTCTGCACTGCAGCACAGGCAGGGTTAGATTGGTTGAAGACATGCGTACCATCGACGTGCTGTATGCCTTAGTACACGGCGTCATCATGCCCCCCACATGGGCAATGGGGGTGAAGTGTCTTGCCCAAGGACACAACGCAGTTGCCGCAGGTGGGATTCGAACCGAGGACCTCTCGGCTTGCAGCCTGCACCTCTACCTACTGAGCCACGTCGCCCCCCCCCCCCCTGGGGCACCTGTTCCAGAAAAAATCAAACCTGATAAGTTGGATATGGGCATTTACTAATTATCCCCAAAACAAGAGGCCCCACAGGGCCTGAATCGCTCACCTTGAACAGGACACAATATAAACAGAGTCCAAGAATGAGTCTACATTAAGCAATCTATCTCCAAAGGATACACTGTCAATCCTTGAGCCCCTCAGGAGTGACAAAAATAGTCCGAGTATCATGCCTTTTCTGCAGTTGATCATAATGTAAAATGTGGGGCTCCACTATGAAGCCCCTTGAGACAATCTATGTGGATTAATCTTAGTTACACACTCCAGAGGGTAATAAACAACAAAATTCTTAATTCTTCAGCTACATGGCCAATTCCAGCTCCCATAGGGAGCCCAAATATTAACCCAGGCTCTCGATTTGAACACAATTGAATCTGACCTCCCTAGAAATGTTGTATACCAAATATGAAAGCATTCTGACTGTTGTATCTGAAGAAGAAAAATTGTAAAGAAATTTCTTCATATTGCACTAAGTTAAAATTTGGGCTACAATAGCGAGCCCAAACATTAACCTATGGACCTGATTTGAACAAACTCGAATCTGACCCCCCTAGAGATGCTGTATACCAATTATGAAAGCATTCTGGCCAGTGGATCTGAAGAAGATTTTTAAAGAAATTTCCTCATATTGCCAGATATTGAACCAAGTTAAAATTTGGGCTACCATAGGGAGCCCAAATATTAACCCAAGGAACCAATTTGAACAAACTTGAATCTGACTCCCCTAGAGATGTTGTAAACCAAATATGAAAGGATTCTGATAGGTGAATCTGAAGAAGATTTTTGAAGAATTCCCTCATATTGTGCCAAGTTAAATTTCAGGTTCCCATATGGAGTCCAAATATTAACCCAGGCACTCAAATTGAACAAACTTGAATTTGCCACCCCCCCCCCCCTCCCTCCGAAAGATGTTGTGTATACCAAATATGAAAGCATTTCGACTGGTGGATCTGAAGATTTTAAAGGAAATTTCCTCATATTGCACTAAGTTAAAATTTGGGCTACCATAGTGAGCCCAAATATACTCCTAGGGACCCGATTTGAACAAATTTGAATCGAACCTCCCTAGAGATGTTGTATACCAAATATGAAAGTATTCTGACTTGTGGATCTGAAGAAGATTTTTAAAAATTATCCCCCATATTGCCCTAAGTTAAAATTTGGGTTTCCATAGAAAGCCCAAATATTAACGTAGGGACTTGGTTTGAACAATCTTGAATCTAACACTCATAACAATGATGTATACCAAACATTAAAAGATTCTGACCAGTGGTTCTGGAGAAGATTTTTAAAGAATATTCCCCATATTGCCCTAAATTCGGGTTCCTGTATTGAGCCGAAATATACTCTCCCAAAAAAGAAAGTGTGCACGCTAAAAATAACACTAAAAAAAGATATATATCATTTTCATTCATGGAAATTTTATTCAATCACAGATGAATCAATTTGTGATCAACACGAGAAATTTCATTACGCTACGACGAATACTCTTGGTGCCATGGAGAGTCAAAGACACTAAGGGTCAAACACAAAAGTCACACACTCAATATCTGGTATGACCTCCATCTGCATCGACTACTGCTGTGCATCTACGCCTCATGGAAGCGAACAAGTTAGCATGGAAGTGTTGTGGGATGTTGTTCCATATTCTGATAAGCTGTCCACAAGCGTTGACGGTGCATGGGGAAGCCGGCGTAGCTGACATTTCATTTCGTCCTATACGGGTCGGGCATTGTCCTGCTGTAGAATGACGCCGGGGCTGTGGCGTTGCAGAAATGGGACAACAACAGGTGTAAGCACTTCATCACGATACAGTCCTTCGCGTGAGACGGGCGCTATTGTGCTCGCAAGCGCCCGTAATTTAAAAAAGACGAGCGCAAAAAATCGCACCCGTCATCGAACAGTTCAACTTCACTTAAATTGCACTCAACTCACAAGCATTGCCACGCTTCAAGTCACAATGGACATCTATTTTGTTATTGTCCATTGGTTAATGGTAAAACAAAAACAAAATTAAAACTGCTGTTATATGCCCCCCCGCCCACCCCTCCACCTTCATATCACCATCTGCTCCGCAAGAGGTCGGAATCGATATTATCAGTGAAAACTGAAACATTTACAGTTTCCTTTGTTCATTGCACATGTCATTATACATCCCCATTCATCCAGTAAACGAAACCGAAAGTACAGCGCTAATTTAATCAGAATTTGCTTTAAAAATTCTCATAATTATCTTGTACATACGTTTCATTTTCAGATTTCGGGTTTTAATTCTCAATTTAATGAATAAAACAAACAGAAAACCATGCAGTGTTGTTTTCATTTTTGTACAGGTTACTCTCGAAGCTAAAAATGGACGTAAGTTAAGTATTTCAATCAACACTGCAAACCACCCCCCTTGAAAACAGACAAACATAGTCTGTTTAAAAATAGCTGTTTTTTTTTTAAATATGTATATTTATTACGAATAAACAAAATATAGCTTCACACAAAATCAATAAAAAAAAATCATAATGTGAAGACCAGATAAAATTTACAAAGCGGAATATGAATAACAAAATAGTTGCCTCCCTTGGCAAAATTCAAAAAATTGATTTTACACTGAAAGTCATAATTTCACATGTTGCAGAGCATGATGGAATGATAAATGAGCATGTTTTATTAAACCAATAAGTCATACATCATATCGCTGGTTAAATTGTCATATAATTCTCAAATACCAGAGTTGTAATTATTTTTTATTTTTAATTACCACTTTCTCATTAATTCTGAACACCCGTTTTCACAGTGAGTTGTGCACGCTCGAAAGTGGCAGTGTTCTATCACAATGAGTGGTGCACCGCTCGAAAGTGGCAGTGTTCAATCAGTATCTTTGTGATGATGTTCGACCACTGTGAAAACTATATGTTATGGGCGTGTTTCAGACAACTATTGACAGCAGTCTGCACACTTACTTGAAACAAGTCACAGCTTCCAAAACGAGGTTGACAAAAAATAAACAAGTCAATTTTGCTTGGGATATATAATTTTTTAATAAAGACTTATTACACTGAACACATACATAATGTATTACACAAAGGACGAATTTATCAACACAAAAACCCCAACTCCCAAAAATATACATAATACAGTATTACAGTTCTATTTGATACCGGGGTAAGTACAGTGTTGCAACAAGTCACCTGTTTTTCCATTTGATGCCTGTAATGGCTGTATTAAATTTGACGTCTCAAACAACCTTCGTCCTATTTGAAACTTAGCGGGGTGGGGCTTTGACTCGAGTAGGGCACTCTGGTTCATAAATCTGAAAAGGCAAGGGTGGGCCTAATCACAAATATGGGCTTCGACACGTGTGAGTACGGTAGCTGTGTTTAAACATCTGTCTCAAACATGCACAGTTGTGAAACTTTGGGGAATTTTGCGAGTGCAATCGCACTCGCAACACAATTTGCGAGTGCACTTTTTTGCACCCGTAAAATTTACTCACGCGAAGGACTGACGATATCTGGCTGCAATGAGATTGCCATCAATAATGACCAGCTCAGTTCTGTTACGGGCAGTGATGCCACCCCACACCATGAGAGACCCTCCCCCATAACGGTTTCGCTCCACGACACATGAATCTGCGTAGCGTTCGTTTTGACGTCTGTACACTCTCTGGCGGCCATCTGATGATGAAAGATGGAAACGACATTCATCTGTGAATAAAACACGTCGCCACCAGTGTAAGGGATGCCTGAGATGTTGTCTACACCACTGCAGTCGAGCACGACGATGACGTAACGTCAAAATCGTCGAATTGCAGGTCTTCGAGGACGTAAGCCGTATTCTCTCAGCCGGTTGATTACTGTTTGAGGATGTATCCGTCTCAGGTTAGGGATGTTCCTGGCTGTCACCGTTGCCATTTGTTGCCGGTTCCGGAGATGGACGACACGGATATACCGATCTTGTGCAGGGGTGGTAACTTGGGGTCTCCCGGAGCGGGGTCGGTCTCGAACGTCATCATGTTGTGCATGTCGATGGACTAGCCTGTCTACAGTGTTACGGTAAGAGTTCAAATGCTGGGCAACCTCTCTTGTGTGTTCTGCCAGCTCTAATCATACCCAGGGCAAGGAGACATTGATTCATTGTCAATCTTGGCATGCTAATGTTGAGTCGTTTTAACAGCAGCGCAAGTTTGAATGTGAACGATAGGAAGGACTTACTTTAGTGTTTAAATACCCAAGGATTCACACTGCTGCATGAATTTTCAGACTCTCCACGTGCAAAACATGCATTTTCACATACATGCAGCACGTCATTTAACGTTAATGCAATTTTAACAGGGAAAGCTGTTATTGTGTTCAATACAACTTATTCATGAACAGGTTAACACTCTTTACACCTACGAAATTATTTTTTGGAGTTTGATCAATTTCTGCAATGCACACTTTCTTTTTTGGGCGAGTATATGAACCAATGGCTACATTTTACCAAACTTGTATCTGACCCCCCTATGGATGTGGAAAACCAAACATCAAAAGATTCTGACCATTGGTTTGACTCAGAATTTTTTCGATGCCCTCTACAGAACACCCTGACATAACTGATGGCATTTTTTTAACCATTCCATTCTACTAGTCCTAAGGATGCTTCACATCAAATAACAGCTCTCTCTGTTCCATGTGGTTTAGGAAAAATGGGCGTTTAAAAATATTTCTATTTTTAGCTCCTGGGGATCACACGGTGCATTTTGAAAAAAATATTTGGCATAAATCAAGTACTTATGATCCATTAATACTTCATATCAAATTTGGTTCAAATTGGCCTCTTGGTTTGGAAAATAGAAATTTTGGGTGGGGCAAAAATTCTTGCCCCTCCCGTGACGACAAATATTGCACCTCAAACTTCTGTTGAACAAACTTGAGTCTACACCTCAAAAGGAAGCTGTATACCAAATATCAAATCTCTGCTACAGCTGCTTCATGAGAAGATTTTTAAAAAAATTGGTGCATTTTGGCCCCACCCCCTCCTCAATATGAGCAGAAACCCAATTTGAAGAAAATCCCAAATGCTCCTATATAACCACTACTCCTGTGAAATTTCATTAAAATGTGGCCAGTGGCTTGGAAGGAAAAGACCCAAACCAGACACAGGGACCAGCCTAGGGGGGGAATTTTAGGGAGACTTCATGTCTCCCTCCAGAAAACATAGGGAGACTGTAGAGTCAAGTTGGGAGACTTCATAGGCAAGAGGGGAAAATTAGGAATATTTATGTACCACCCCCTGCCGCCCCTTCATATGTTCAGCTTGTGGTCCTCCATTAACGCCTGATTAATCCAGGTCCAGTTTTGTATGATGTATCTATGCCAGGTTAAAAAATCACAAAGTAATTATTGATTGAAAATCCCCCACTGCTACCCTCTCCTTCACAACCCCTCCCCTCTTCTTCGTGTCAATCCCCCCCCCCCCCCCCCCACAAGCACCCTCCTGTGGTTGCCTTTCACCAAAGTCTACTAAGCTAATAAGTTTGTTGAGTCGCATTAAGTCACCTATTTTCATTTCGACATTTGAAGCTCCAACTGAAACAGAACAAAATAGAAATAAAAAATCTGCAAAAAGCGACATTGGACAATTGATTCTCCTGGGATCACTCAGTTCAGCCTTTCATCATTTTGGCCTATTTTTGGAGGGAGACTTGTAATCACCCCGACTATTTTTCTAGGTGACTTTGGGCTTAGCAGGGCGACATAATCCCTGGTCCTTGACCAGACATGTTAAATCTCCCGAATGCCAGGGAAAATCCCATAAAATCAGTGAAGTTTCTGTCCTCCCGGAAGGGAATCAGTTTTAGACAAAATTCCCGGAAAATTGTACAGTCACAACTTTTTCACTTTCCAGACGTTCTGTGTCAATTCTTAGGCCTTCAAAGCATTGATCATAATGATAAAACCAAAAAATATGCATACAAGTGAATTATATTTAACAAGTGTTTGACCACCGAGGTGGTATTAGTACACTATGGCGCTTTTGTGACATAAGGTGTTTTTGTCACAAAAGACACTAGAGTATATAAGCATCTTGGATTTTGAAAAAAAAAAATTGAGCGTGCATAATCCCCTCACAACCCTTTATCCATGTACCATATATGAAAGGCGTAGCTTGAACCATGTTGGAGGGAGGGGTGGTAACATAAAATAGAGAAAAAAGTCTAAAAAAACACAACAAAAATGGCTGCCATTCTGCCATCTTGGATTTTGAAAAATAAATATTGACTGTGCATCATCCCCTCAGAACCATTTATCCATGTACCAAATAGGAAAGGTGTAGGTTGAAGCTAGAGCTGTCTCGGTGTTGAAATTTGACTTCGATGTCGATTTTCGATTTTTTGGGACAAAAAAACGCGATGTTGATGTCGGTGTTAATAACACATGTGCCTCATTCAGTCTTTCGAGTTTGAAAATCGTGCGCTTGTGAGGTTTTAGTAACTTTTAGCGCTATTTTGAGAAAAGTGGGCCTTGTTTCAAGTCCATAAAAACACTTCTTTTGTAAAATATTGAAAAAAACACAGTACCTTTATGATCGTCAGGCATTAATCTAATAATCTATGCATGTCATGATGTGTATTGAATATACTATCAATCAACGTAATGAAATTAAGAGCCTTTAAATCCACAATGTTAGTTTAGGTTTCACGTGTAAACATCTAATTAACATCAGAGCGCGTGCTGAATATGCACACTCGATTGACAGATGAGTGTTCCTGCTGCAAACTCTTGAAACAAAAGTCCAGTAATTAATTGAACAGAAAACGGCACACAGATTGGAAGATTATCGGGACTGAGGGATTTGCACAATTAGCAGCAGGGACACTCGACTATCAATCAAGTGCAGGGCTTGCCTTGCCTAAAAAAAGTCCCCCAGATGTTGAGTTCGGGGCCTGCTGGGAGCCTGAAAAAAGTCTCCCAGATATTGAGGTTGAGGCCTTTTGGGGTAATTTTATGTTGTAACATTCTTTCCAATGGCGACCTTAGTTGATTGCTTTTGCTTACAAAAAAAAAATATAGGTAGATAAAAAACACATTCCAGTGGAATGTGTTTCTTATCTATACCTAGATGTTTTTTAGGCAAAAACAAATCCACAACTTAATGTGAACATGTGATGTGTATCATTAAAACTGGTTTGGCAAACCATTGCTAAGGATGTGATCATGTCTTGTTACACCATGAAAAAAATCCAACATC
The DNA here is from genome assembly GCA_031216915.1 of Pictodentalium vernedei. NCBI lineage: Eukaryota > Metazoa > Mollusca > Scaphopoda > Dentaliida > Dentaliidae > Pictodentalium > Pictodentalium vernedei. The sequence continues at coordinate 126,693,730 of CM062290.1, forward strand.
CCATATCATCTTAATGATTTGCTATTCAAGTGGGCGTTTCGTCTCTGGGAGGGGACGAAACATCCCACTCTGTCAGTGTCTCGAGGACGAAACGTCCCACTATGTTAGGGGACGAATCGTCCCGGGATGGAACGACTTGAACCTATCATGTGGGTGTTGGACGTTTCGTACATAGACATTTTGGATTTTTTGTTGATAAAATTTTAGGACGTTTCGTACATATTGTGGGGTGTGTATTTTCGATGCAAGGGTTGTCTCAAAGAAAAAAATTGAAAAAAAAACCCATTTTAGTTTACCGTTTAAATAATTTCAATCTATGAAAATTCCCCACAGCTTTGGATATTTCAGAAATGGAATGAACCCCCCCCCCCCCCCCCCACCTCTCCACGTAGACACAGGTACACATTTTATTTTATTTCGTACATTTATTTTGATGGCAGTTTCTGTGTCTTGTGTTGCATTTATTCAGATGTTAGGATCGGATGTGCCCGCGCATAGTATTGTGGGATTGAAGGGAATTCCCCCATTAGTTGACAAGCGTGCTTTCGAAGTCTCGTAAATGTGTTTGGTTTTTTTGTTTAATCTAGGGATTTTCTCAGTTTTCATGCGGATTTAGGTGGATGTTAATTCGAATCAGACAAAAACAGTTTGTATTATTATTTTATCTGTTATTTCCTGCTTCTATTGTAATCACACTTGTGTGAATGCGACGTTAATGGAAAAATTAATCTCTCAAAATTTCGTTGCCCAAACCTTCCAACACCGAGATTTTTCGGGAGCCAAGACAGAAAAAAAAGTCGTGGCAGAAACAAAAAGCCCCAAGAAGGGGCCTCTCGGGGCCAATCGGCCCCGACTCAAGGCAAGCCCTGGTTAGTGTGCGTACTGACCACACGCTCTTATGTTAATTAGATGTCAATTATAAATAAGGAAAATATTGAGAGAAAAAATTGTAACTTGCTGACTTTCTTTTATGCGAATGGCACGTCGCTCCATGTTGCAAACGCACAACAGCAACAGAAAATTGCATTATGGATTTAACATCGACTTTCGCGATTTTTTAAAAATTGCTTCGGTTCGATTTTCGGTGTTCTTGTACACCGAAAATCGCACTGAAAAAACCGACACCGAGACAGCTCTAGTTGAAGCATGTTAGAGGGAGAGGTGGTAACATAAAAACAGACAGACAGACAGACACACAGATGTTAGATTTTGAAAAAAAAATATTGAGCGTGCATACCCCAACCCCTTCATCCATTTACTATATATGAAAAGTGTAGCTTGAACCATGTTGGAGGGAGAAGCGGTAACATAAAATAGAGAAAAAAGCTTGTTTGTTTGTTTGTTTGTTGGTGGTTAACGTCACATATTTATGCACCATGGCTAATCGTGACACAACATGGAGATGAAGTCAAGTTCAGGCAATCGTTGATCTACATGTTGCCCATTTTAGAGGACTTTCACCCCAAGCATTGGCGACTGGGTCCTATTTTACTAGTAAAGCGGAACTGGGTTACCACAGTAAATAAGTGCTGCTTTACTTCCCGGGGTTACCACGGGGAAGAAAAAAGCTTAAAAAACACAACAAAAATGGTTGCCATGGCACCATCTTGAATTTTGAGAAAAAAATATTGAACGTGCAACATCCCATTACAACCCTCTATCCATGTGCCAGATATAAATAGTGTAGCTTGAACCATGTTGGAGTGAGGGGTGGTAACATAAAATAGAGAAAAAAGCTTAAAAAAACACAACAAAAATGGCCGCCATGCCGCCATCTTGGATTTTGAAGAAACAATTTTGCGCTTGCATCATCCCCTCAGAACCATTTATCCATGTACCAAATATGAAAAGTGTAGCTTAAAGCATGTTGGAGGGAGAGGTGGTAACATAAAAAACAGACAGACAGATGGACAGAGTGACGGACGGACGCTCCAACATTTTGGGTTTATGAGCTACCAAAAAAAACATTTTGTATGTCCAAAACCTTATTTTACCCAGAACCACAAGCCCTCCACCCTAGAACTTATATTTAACTCTAACCCAAAACCACACCCTAACTCTACCCCACCCTGACCCTAAACCCTAAAAGCCCACCCCAGGCCCTAACCCCCACCCACCCCCAGGACCTAACCCCCCCCCCAACCTTAAGCCCTACTCTGGGGCTACCTCTAACCATAACCCCACCCCTGACCCAACCCCACCCTAGCCAAACCAATAGGATTAGGAGCTATTTTTCGGTTTAGGGGCTACTAAAACTAAAAAAAAAACCCTGACCCCCCCCCCCTGGGACCTAACCCTCCCCAACCTTAAGCCCTACTCTGGGGCTACCCCTAACCCCACCCCACTCCTAACCCTAACACTACCTTAATTTGGAGGTAGCCCCAAATAATAATATCCCCAAAACCCCCCAATGTTGGTCCGGACAGACAGACGGACAGATGTACGGACAAAGTGCAATCCTATAGTCCCCTTACGGTTCCCATAGGGGACTAATAAAAGGGTCCTTTATTATAAAGATTTCACTTATATCCAATTTTTTTTTCTGTTTTATTCATTTCATTTTCGCTGTGTTATCAATTTATGAGTGTCGAAGTGAAAGTTAAAAAATTTATAGTAATTTATATATTTTTTATACTTACCAATGACCCAGTCTTAGCTGGTGCTAACTCTTAAATATGTAGGGCCAAACACAAATTTTCCCCCCAATCCCCAAAATTTGCATCAAAAACCGAAATTTACATGTCCTATATGGTCCTCCATACTTTTACTCCACTGCACATGTGCAGTGTCAAGGAGGTCTCGAAATTGGCGCAATTATCATTCTTACAACCAGTGCCTGGTAAGCGTTATGTACTCAGCGGGGAGGTATGAGTTCCCAACTCATGGGAGGGCCATCCCCGTCTGGGTCATTGGTAAGTATAAAAAATATATAAATTACTATAAATTTTTTGACATTTTTATACTGTACCAATGACCCAGACTTAGCTGAACAGGAAAAATGCTGGAGGGCCTAGGACATAAAGGAAAATCCAATAGGCTCAACTACATACAACAGAATTATCCCCTCGAGGAGAAAGGAGAAATAGGCTTTACATATATCTTTCTTATTTGCATCAAAAAAAAAAGAAAGACACAACACCATTCTGCAATTGAGCACAATCACATCAATGATCTCTATTAACCTCCAGTATAACCTGTTATGCTAATTATTTTTAAAGGAAAGCCAATAAATAAAGGAAGTCCAGAGAAATGAGACTCTTTATACTCATTAAAAGTGTCCGAGGATTGTATATTAACGGCCGTATGACACGTGACATATACAAAAGCTTCACACCGAGCTACACTTTAAAAATATTACATGGATGAGTTAACATTAGCTTTACACTTAAAAACCATCCCGACACCGACTCAGAATTACGGACTTCAGAGGAGATATTCCCTTGCTTTTCACTATAAAGCAGGTGACCTAAGAGAACACCTCCTCCCCCCCCCCCCCCCCTGCCCTGGATCAAATACCCCAGAGCGAAGAGGGCAGCAGGACAGAGTCACTGCCGGAACAGAAAGCCTGCATAACTATAGTTGCAACTGTTTAGTGGACGACATTCTGAGCAACAGATAACGGACCTAAACAATGCAGATCTCTAGAAATGGACTCAATATTTCTAAGATAAAAATTTGTGAAAGTGGAAGGCTGAGACCAATATGCAGCCTTCATTAGATCTGTAATAGAAACACTATTAGTGTAAGCCCAAGATGTAGATAGAACTCTTACTTCATGAGCTGAAATCTTAAGCACAGACTGCTGAGTTGAAGATAATTTATCATAAGCAGTACGGATAGTTAATTGAATCCATCTAGCAATAGAATGGACCGAAATGTGGAGGAAGCATCCAAGGCATGTCCCACAAGAGACACCTGAGTAAATTAATCCACGGTCTCTGTGGAGACAGAGATGCTTGAGCAATATCTGCAGAATCAACGGCGCTAGAGGATACGCATATCCCACCAATCCGTCTCACGAGATCGATAGAGCTTCTACTGTAAACGCTCGAGGATTCGGACATGGTGACACATACGTCTGCAACTGAATGTGGAGATGCGTCGCAAATAAGTCTATCATTGGCTGCTCTCACTGGTAGCAAATCTGATTGAATCCTCGTTTGTTGAGAGTCCATTCTGACGGCAACAAGCGAACCCTCCGTGAAAGGGAGTCCGCTAATACGTTCAGACGACCCGGAATATGACGGACCGATAGGAGAACTTGAAGTTCTAGTACAAACAGAAGGATTCATTCAGTTAACTTGAATAACAGAATGGAATGAGTGCCTCCCTGGTTCCGAATATATGCTATTACCGTCGTATTGTCGGACAGAATTTGCATGTGAGCATTCTGAATATCGTTCATCCAATGACGTAGCGCAAGCCAAATTGACATCATTTCTTTGATGTTTATGTGCTTGATTAGGAACTGCAGATTCCAAAGACCCTGGCACTTCAAATCCGTTGGGCTCAATGTTGCGTCCCAACCTGTTTGACTGGCATCCGTCATAATTGTAAAACTTGGATCCGGCAATTGCAGTGGAATTCCCCAAGTTAACCACTGAATATCTGCCCAAGTCTGAATCTCTTGTTTCACTTGATTGACAAGAGGATGTCCATATCGAGCGAATGAATCTTCACCCTCCAATTCTGGGTCAGAAAAATTTGGAGAGGACAAGTGCGTAGCCGCCCCATCGGAATATAATCCGCAGCAGCTCTGCACAAACCTATCAGTCTCATGAATTCTCTTGCTGTAACTTTGTCTTAGTGAAGACAATAGCGAGCGTAACAACTGATTACTTTCGCTCTGGTTAACGGCAGACGAACAAGATTGTTGTGCGTCTCAAAGCTCATCCCCAAGTGGGTGAATGACTTGGACGGCACCAGATCAGACTTCTCCTCGTTTACTTATGAAACCGCGATGTCGGAGCAATAGAAGCAGATTCTGCACATCATTCTGATGCGTTAACACGTTGCCGTACCTCTGAAGAATCTTCAGGAAGGCCGACGTTACCACAGATGAATGAGCTCAGAAATGAGTCATTACCGAGTTCATTATTTGAGTGAAAGCCCAGGGCGCTCGATTCAGACCGAAGTACATTGCTCGGAACTGAAACACGACTCCTAGGACGGCGAAGCGAAGATACTTCTGAACGCCGGATGTACCCTGACGTGAAAGTACACATCCTTGAGATCTATGCTTGTAGCACAGTCGTTCACCCGAATGCTCGCTCTGACCGATCGGATGGTCTCCATATAGAATTTTGGAGCCATGATCAGCTTGTTTATCCAGCTCAGATCTATGACTGGACGGAACTAGCTGTCTGGTATCGGAACCAGAAAAAGATGGCTGTAGAAACCTGGAGATTCCTGGTTTTCTACGACCTCTATCGCGTTCTTCTCCAGAAGAGACTGGACCTCTGATAGAAGTGAGCCTCTTTCTGCGGAACTGACGAAAGCTGAGTCCATCTTGGACTTCGAGTAAACGGAGATTTTCCTTTGAAGGACTGTTAGTCCTTCCGAAATCACCCCTCGACCCCAAGGGTCGTCCCAATTGGTTGAGAAACTCGACAGTCTTCTTCGCACTGGAACACGATAGAGGTTTATACCATCACCTCCTGAACTTGCGAGGCTTGCGGAAGGAGAAACCACGTCCTCCACGGCCCGCACCTCGCACCGTCGACCTAGGGGTGTCTGACCGGTTGTCTCGGCCAGTATTACGGCCCCTACCTGAGTCGCTACCCTGACGGTCTCTAGAGTAAGACCTAGAGGACGCATAGGAACCTCTATAGGAACTTCCCTTGGACGTATTCGCCCCAGAAGTGCCTGTCCTACTCTTCTCCACTGAATCCGACTTTATAGAAGCGGATTTCAATAGCAGAGAGTCTGAAGCTTTCTTAGTTATCTGATCATAGATTGCGGAAAGCTTGCCGTCGAAGAGAAGCTCTCCGGAGACCGGAGCGACTCTGAGAGAGTTTTTCACCTTACTATCCAAGCGCGTGGATGTAGCCAGGGCCGCGTCATGTGTAACCAACTCCAGATTTGCCACTGAAAGGGCAGAGTTATACGTGGAGAATGCTATGGCCCTCGAAAGAACTCTTAAGGAGGTTGTACATCCTGGAATTCTTTTCCTTTGAGACGTAATGATAACGCTCTGGTAAGGTGAACTGCATACGATAATGCGTCTAAACTAGCTCTGTTAGACGATATTGTCGTTTCCAACGTCATGGCTGGAATTGACATAGACGACAGTATAGACAATTCTAGGTTTTCGGCCTGGTCGTCTTGACGTGTAGGAACTCTCGTAATGCCCTGTCCTACTGTTTCGAATTATTCCTTGAATTGATGAAAGGCAGATGTAGAGCATTTGCCGATAAGAAACCGGACCTGCCCGTTTTGGTAGCAAGTTTATATATAGCGTCATTCAATAGTTCAAATGTCCATAAGACATTTCTGGACTGTGTTGGAAAGTCAGGGACGATGTCCCTAAACCAATTAAAGATTTCTGTGTCCAGTGGCGCTATCAGTCTCTTATTCGGCAACGCAGCATTTTGGCCCGGAGGAACAATGTCACAAAAGAAAAAGCCGGATGAACTCTACGGCAATTTTATGTTGTTCTGAAAGGGAAAGTTCCAACTCCTCCATATCCCTTTCGCCATCCTGTCAGACCGCTTGTAATTCTTGGTCGTCCGTGCCTGCAACTGCAGCAGAACATACCGACCCAGCTTCCTCGGATAATGCCTGATCCGACAGAGTTTCTGTCGGTTGCTGGGATGCTGCAATAATTTGTGCTATCAGCGATAGCACGTACGTAATGGAGGCCTGTGGAGCTGCGGTCTTACAAAATTTAGCCGCTGGAAGCTTCTAGGACGTTGACTCCTCAATACTTCTTTATGCGAACGTCCGGAGTATGAAGGCCTTGTATCCTTGAATACCGGATGGCGCGACCTGGTCGCCGTGGAATTCCTGGTCGGCGAGATTGGCTGGATATCACTGGTGGGAGGACGTAAGTTTAAAAAAAGGTTCCGCATGTAGTGACTGTAAATAGTTCAAAATGCATATTGGACAAAAGAAGGGAAAAAAAAGCCTGATGGGGGGTGGGGTGGTGGTGGGGAGGTGGTGGTAGTGTTTGTCTGGGTTTTTAACCACAAACTTGGAGTCATCCTACCAAGCTACAATGAAATCCCTTCATAATTATGGCCTGTGGACTATTCTAAAGGTTTTCGAGCTTCGGGCCTCTGTTGCCGTCACAGTTGCCCAAAAGGGGACGTTGTCATCTGGACATTACATGAAGTCAACCTATCAAGTTACAATGAAATCCCTCCATAAATATGACCTGTAGACTGTGCTAAAGGTTTTCGGGCTTCAGGCCCGTTGCCGTCACAGTTGCCCAAAAGGGGACGTTCTCATCTAGACATTATATGAAGTCAACCTATCAAGTTACAATGAAATCCCTCCATAAATATGACCTGTAGACTGTGCTAAAGGTTTTCGGGCTTTGGGCTCGGGCAGCCATCATGGTCGAATGATCACAACCAAAAGGGGACATTCTCATCTGGGCATCATGTGGATTGATCCTACGAAGTTACAATGAAATCCCTTCATAATTATGGCCTGTGGAATATTCTAAAGGTTTTGGGGCTTTGGGCCTCTGTTGCCGTCACAGTTGCCCAAAAGGGAACGTTCTCATCTAGACATTATATGAAGTCAACCTATCAAGTTACAATGAAATCCCTCCATAAATATGACGTGTAGACTGTGCTAAAGGTTTTCGGGCTTTGGGCTCGGGCAGCCATCATGGTTGAATGATCGCAACCAAAAAGGGACATTCTCATCTGGGCATCATGTGGACTGATCCAACGAAGTTACAATGAAATCCCTTCATAAATATGACCTGTAGACCGTGCTGAAGGTTTTTGGGCTTCGGGCACATGTAGCCGTCACAGTTGCCCAATCAAGTCCAAAAGGGGACTTTCTCATGTGTAGAAATTATATGAAGTCAACCTATGAAGCTACACTGAAATCACTCCATAAATATGACCTGTAGACTGTGCTAAAGGTTTTCGGGTTTTGGGCTCGGGCAGTCGTGACGGTTGATAGATCACGCCCAAAGGGGGAAATTCTCATGTAGACATCATACGGAGTCATCGTATCAAGTTACAATGAAATCTGTCCATATTAAACATGACCTGCATACTGTGTTAAAAGTTTTGGGGTTTCGGGCTTGGGCAGCCATCACAGTTGACAGATCATGCCCAAACGGGGACGTTCTCATCTAGGCATTATACAGAGGCATTCTATGAAGTTGCAATGAAATCCCTTCATAAATACGACCTGTAGACTCTGCTAATGGTTTTTGGGTTTTGGGCTTGGGCAGCCATACCGGTTGACCGATCACGACCAAAAGGGGACATTCTCATGTAGACATGACCTAAAACCTGCATATGAAATTTCCTGAAGATCAGACAAAAAATACCGGGTATAGTCTGTACTTGAAGGTTGAATAAAAAACTTTTAACCATAAACTTTAACCAAAACTAAACTCCAAATGTCAACTAAACAGGAAGAAAAAAAAAAAACACTTGAACCTTCAGGAAAAAACTTTAACCACAAACTTTAACCAAAACTCTAAATGTTAACAGAAAAAGACAGACGGACAAAAGTCATTACTATAGCACTCACTGTAAACAGTCGGGTTACAAAATGAAATTACATTTTATTGCTCATTCCAGAAGGAAATTATTAAGGAAATTATTATATGACTGTGCACTTTGGTCAAATTATAACCACAGGTTGTGGTGTGTGTAATAGCACGAAAGGGGGAGTGGAGGAGGAAGATGAAGTATTTGAACCAATGATTTTTTAACGTGGCATTAAGGGCATAAGCAAAATTTTAGCTTATAAACTACTGGGTGCAACCTAGTGACAGTGGTGGTCTATGAGCTGACATCTTTTAGTTCTTATGTATATTGTTCACGCACGGACGGAACATTTTCCTCCTGAGCGCGATGGCGTTGCAATAACCGGTTCTCGTCAGATCACTGAAGTTAAGCAACGTCGAGCCTGGTTAGTCCTCGGATGGGTGACTGTCTGATCGATCGATTCGCACTCCCGCGTTGTGTCCTTGGGCATGGCACTTAACCCCGATTGTCCACATGGAGGCACGAAGACGCCGTGTACTAAGGCGTACTGCATGTCGGTGGTGCGCATGTCTTCAACAAATCTAACCCTGCCTGTGCTGCAGTGCGGAGTTACGATGTTGGAGAGCTGGCAGCTGCTCGTCGTTGCTTCTCTCCGGGTTCTCCGGCTTCCTCCACCCATAAAACTGTCACGGTTATGATTAGCCATTGTGCATAAATATGTGACCTTAAACACCAATAAATAAATAAGTACATTTCCCTTAGATTCATCCAATTTCACTGAAAATCACTCTTAAGTTCCCTGAAATTTTTTGTCTGAGGTTAACATGTCTGATCCAAGCACTACCTTCACGACGGAGGATAGGTGAAAAGTGATCAGAATAGCTCACCTGACTTTCAGTCAGATGAGCTAATAAAGCCCAAATATGGGTTTGCAGCCCTCTAATTGCTCACAGCTTTTGATCTAACAGTGAAACATGGGAAAGGCATGCGATCGCTCTCACGCACCATCGCTCATGCAAAAATTGTTCAAGGTGCGTGAATAATCGCTCGCCTCTGTTCTTGGGTGTTTCTTATCCATTTGAGTTGCGTCAACAGAAACATTCAATTAATTTTTGCAGTTGGGAAATTTTTAAGAATCACTCACAATTTGATGCGTTTAAAGTACAATTCCAAACAATTTCCTTTTCGTCGTTATGAATATGACACACAGTAGTTCTCTTATACATCCACACACAACACGCTAACAGTAAGAGGGTTGTACATTGACAACTCGCCCAGACCTTACTCCGGCCAGAAACAAACACGCATGTTCAGATATAAAAAAAAATGGTTTAATACTTCCGTATTTTTTTTTATCAAAGACATGCAGAATGTTGCCCCGTTTCTTATTTTCATTTACACACGTGACACCTGTTGCTCCAATTCCCCAGTGACACGAATTAATGTGCCTGATTTGGAATTTACACATCCATTTTCCACGATTTTAATAATCTGCTATTTAAAATCCAGAACTAATTTTAGTGGGTTACATATATTTTCACCATCAAAATTTCCATCCGTGTTCAGTTGTATTCATACATTCATTTCGAAGGACGCTTGTCAATGGAATTGCGAAATAAATTTTTGTACATGCTATAATATATAGTTCACTTCAGATTATCTAGATCTTACCAAGATAAAAGTTCATTTCACGAATTCTGGAAATACATTTAATAAACAAACACTAGATTTCAAGCTTGCAATTTTATTCTGAACCACAGGCAAGTAATAACATTAACTCAACTTAATTTAGAAAAAAATACACTTTGAATGTACAATTCAACAGTATTAAAAAAATGAAGATAAACATTGAATCAAAATCACTCTCCTCACATTTTTCACTCTCGCAAACTTGATTTGAGGTGAGCGATTTTCCACTCTCCTCCATTTTGCTTCCATTCGTCACTGATCAAGTTTCTCAAGCAAGTTCCAAAAAGCCATCAAAGAATGTTTTGGGGGATACAGCCAATTTGATATGGAAGGAGGTACATATTACGTGAGAGGGTTGGATAGTCTCTATGATAAACATTACTAACCCCTGATATTTCATTAATATCAGCCACTGTTATTTCACTGTCAGCTTTCAATCTGGAAGCACTCTGAAGATAGGTAATTGCTTTTCTCAAATCTCCTTCTGAAACATTCATAAGAGCCTTTATTACCTGAAAAATAAAGAATTTGTTCCAAGAAATGAAAAAATAACCAGCATGAGCTCATGAAAGAATAAATGAGAACAGCATGCCTGATAATTCAGCCTCAGTACAGGCCTTTGAAAATTAGTCAAATGGTCATTTTGTTTGTGCAATGGTTATGCAAACTCTCAGTGGCATAACCCTTTTCCTGTTTGTGCAAAATTCCAGAAGAATTGATCGCAGGTTTGATCATTTCCCAGTCTATTCAATCATATCTGTACACATTAAAGTGAAATGTGCAGCACATCGTTTTGAAGAAGTTTGAATTATTACTTAAGACCGAGGAAAAAAAGGAAATGATTTCAGTTTCCCGACCACCTTAATTTTTGCAGCAAATCCTAATCTTTTTATGAGCACTTGACAAAAAACTAAAATTATATCCTAACTTTACACTGAAAAGCATCGTGATCAGACAGCCATGCAGATGGGACACTGTCCAGAAATGGATCAATTTATCTCTGTCAAGTTGGCTACATTTCTTTCAAAGCAATCCAATTATAAATGTGCCCTGTAGGGTGTGCCAAAAGGAAATATTGATGCCTGACTAAACTAAGATTAAAGGTCGTTGCCAGCGGCAACATTTCTTGAGAGAAATGGAAGAAAATTGATAGCTCCCATCTAGCGGTCACCCCAAACAAGCACACAAGTATCAAAATGATCCGATCATAAATGTGCCCTGCAGGGTGTGCCAAAGGGAAATATTGATGCATAACTGCACTAAGTTCATCGAAGGTCACTGCCAGCGGCAACATTTTTCAACGGAAATGGAAGAAAATCGATAGCTCCCATCTAGAGGTCACCCCAAACAAGCATACCAAGTTTCAAAGTGATGCCATCATAAATCTGCCCTGTAGGACGTGTCAAAGGAATATATTGATCAAGGTTCAATTTAACTGGTGTCGCATAGAGATTTTCGATAGAGTTGTGCGATATTGAATTTTTGTCTTCGATGTCGATATTTTTCTTACAAATATCTCGAAATCGATAAGATATTCGATATTAATTATGAAGTTGATGCTAGATTTTTTTTTTCAAATCAAATTCAATTTATTCAATCATATTCTATACCACGTTTGTGGTGATATATGTATAACTACATTCTTACAAGCATATATAAGCAGTATCAACACATACTTCATTCAGTTTCAGTGGGATACAGTGGCCGGAGAGCAGTCACTCTGTACACTAGCTCTGTACACTAGGCCAGAAAATACCTATTTTAATTTTTTTAACAGCCTAGGTGTCTTATGTTTTGAAGAATAAGCCATTTATGAAAGCCTTCTGTCAAGAAACAGCATGCTTCTCTATCAGATGGACTGTATATCGTTCATTGTTTTTACGAATTCTTTCTTATGGTGATGTTCAATATGTGATCTAAGATTCGAAGTACCGTACTGACCCGTGTCCAAGCCCATACTCGTGTGTAAGCCCACCGACCATGTTTTCAGATTTCAGAATCAAGGAGCTCTACCCGTGTCAAAGCCCATTCCCCAAGTTTCAACTTGGCTGAAACGTCAATTTCAGAAGAGTAAAATGAAAATAGGTGACTTGTTGCAACATTCTACTTAACAAATCAGGACTGGATATTGGAGTTTTTATTTTTTGAGTGACTTTTTTTTTAGCTTTTATTTGATAAACTCTGTAAATAAATAATATATACTGATGTTCAGGTTGCTCATTTATTCCCCTGTTCACTGAATGAGGCCGTAAATCCATTTTATTTAGCACAGAAAGAGAGGTGCCCCAGTTTTGAAAAACAGCTGTTGATGAAAGGGAAATAACTGCATAGGAGATTCCTCAGATTGTAAATGAAGATATTTAGAGACGGAGAAAACCCCTATTGAACAGTGCTTCAGTTTTCAAGTACACGTGCTGTCTTGTGCAGAATTTATTTTCTTTAGTGTCAAAAAATATTACCAGCAATGATTTTGGAGGGTTCAGATGTTGAATACACTGACATCGTATTATTACTGCAGATTTAGAAAAATTCATCAAGTATTTTTTTCTCAAGATTTCAATATTTTCAGTGTAATATTGAATATCTGAGCCCATTGTGCACCTCTCATGATCTCCACTTTACCTACAGTTTACATCACATCACACTGACAGTTGGGGAAACCCAGCGAGTAAACAATAGAATAGAATCAAATTTTTTATATTTTTTATTGAATTAAAACGTATTTACCAACTATTTGAAAGTACGATTTATATTTTTCATATTTTTATCAACTTTTTCACTCTAAATTTTAATGCAAAATAACAATCAAAGCATGTGATACCTGGAGAAAATATGGCTTGATAGCATGGTCTGCAGTTGTCAAATGTGATGTTCTATTTGTTCAACATTTTAAACTTATCTCTTATTAAAACAGTTGACAAATATGTGTGAGATAATTGGGTGGATATTTTTTATTTAGGCGTGTACTCTCTCTTTCTTAGGCGGTTTTCTACAATGAAAGTGTCAATGACACTGTAGCTCAACTTGACAAACTTGAACTTGGTAAGTTATAAATGAAAAGGCAAAATTGAAGATCATTGGTACCAATGTTATTTGATGAAATTTCAACATAACAGCATTGTGTGTGCACAATGTCAGAGTAATCCATGCATTTTTAAATGTAAACTGTAAGACAGGCAAAAGGAAGAATGTTGATACACAAATGCAGTATGTTCAGAGGTTATTGTAAATGGCAACTTTTTTCACAGAAATCAATAGCTCTTATCTAAAAGTCTTGCCTAATGAGCACACCAAGTTAAAAAAAAATCCTAGTATAAATGTGGCCTGTAGGCCATGTCAAAGAAGAATGTTGATGCACAAATGCAATAAATTCAAAGATTGTTGCTAACAGCAACAGGTTTTGATGGAAATGAAAAGAAAATCAATAGCTCCTATCTTTGTCACCCTGCATAAGCATACAAAGTTTCAAAACAACCTGATAATGAATGTTCCCTCTGAGGCATGCCAAAGGAAGATGTTAATGCACAAATGCACTAAGTAGAAGGTCATTGCTTGTGGCAATGTTTTTGGGGGTTTTTTTTATGGAAATGCATAAATATACCCTGCAGAGAGTGCAAAAGGGATAAGTTGATGCACAAATGCAGTAAGTTCAAAGGCTGGTGATAACGACAATAATTTTTTATGGAAATCAAAAAAAGCAATAGCTCACATCTAGAGGTCACCCCGAACACACATACCAAGTTTCAAAGTGATCCGATCATAACATAAATGTGCCCTGAAGGGTGTGTTAAAGGGAAATTTTGAGGTCTGACTAAACTAAGTTCAAAGATCAGCGGCAACTATTGATGCCTGACTAAACTAAGTTCAAAGATCGTTGCTAGCGGCAACATTTTTTGATGGACTGAAATGGAAGAAAATTGATAGCTCCCATCTAGAGGTCACCCCAAACAAGCATGCCAGGTTTCAAAGCAATCCAATCATAAATGTGTCCTGTTGGGTGTGCCAAAGGGAAATATTGAGGTCTGGCTAAACTAAGTTCTAAAGAACGTTGGCCGTGGCAACATTTTTTGACGGAAATTGCAGAAAATCGATAGCTCCCATCTAGAGGTCACCCCAAACAAGCATGCCAGGTTTCAAAGCAATCCAATCATAAATGTGCTCTGTAGGGTGTGCCAAAGGAAAATACTGAGGTCTGACTAAACAAGTTCTAAGAACGTTGGCCACGGCAACATTTTTTGACGGAAATTGAAGAAAATCGATAGCTCCCATCTAGAGGTCACCCCAAACAAGCATGCCAGGTTTCAAAGCAATCCAATCATAAATGTGTCCTGTTGGGTGTGCCAAAGGGAAATATTGAGGTCTGACTAAACTAAGTTCTAAGAACGTTGGCCGTGGCAACATTTTTTGACGGAAATTGCAGAAAATCGATAGCTCCCATCTAGAGGTCACCCCAAACAAGCATGCCTGGTTTCAAAGCAATCCGATCATAAATGTGCCCTGTAGGGTGTGCCAAAGGGAAATATTGAGGTCTGACTAAACTAAGTTCTAAGAAGGTTTGCCGTGGCAACATTTTTTGACGGAAATGGAAGAAAATCGATAGCTCCCATCTAGAGGTCACCCCAAACAAGCATGCCAGGTTTCAAAGCAATCCGATCATAAATGTGCCCTGTAGGGTGTGCCAAAGGGAAATATTGAGGTCTTCTGACTAAACCTAAGTTCTAAGAACGTTGGCCGCGGCAACATTTTTTGACGGAAAAGGAAAGAAATTGATAGCTCCCATCTAGAGGTCACCCCAAACAAGCATACCAGGTTTCAAAGCAATCCAATCATAAATGTGCCCTGTAGGGTGTGCCAAAGGGAAATATTGTGGTCTGACTAAACTAAGTTCTAAGAAAATTGACCGTGGCAACATTTTTTGACGGAAATTGCAGAAAATCGATAGCTCCCATCTAGAGGTCGCCTTAAACAAGCATACCAGGTTTCAAAGCAATGCAATCATAAATGTGCCCTGTAGGGTGTGCCAAAGGGAAATATTGTGGTCTTACTAAACTAAGTTCTAAGAACATTGGCCGCGGCAACTTTTTTTGACGGAAATTGCAGAAAATCGATAGCTCCCATCTAGAGATCACTCCAAACAAGCATGCCAGGTTTCAAAGCAATCCGATCTTAAATGTGCCCTGTAGGGTGTGCCAAAGGGAAATATTGAGGTCTTCTGACTAAACTAAGTTCTAAGAACGCTGGCCGCGGCAACATTTTTTGACGGAAATTGATGAAAATCGATAGCATCCATCTAGAGGTCACCCTAAACAAGCATACCAGGTTTCAAAGCAATCCAATCATAAATGTGTCCTGTAGGGTGTGCCAAAGGGAAATATTGTGGTCTGACTAAACTGAGTTCTAATAACGGTGGCCGCGGCAACATTTTTTGACGGAAATGAAGAAAATCGATAGCTCCCATCTAGAGGTCACCCCAAACAAGCATACCAAGTTTCAAAGTGATCTGATCATAAATGCGACCTGTGAGGTTTGCCAAAGGAAATTGTGGATGTACGTACGTACGTACGTACATACGTACTCCGACGGACGAGAAGTGATGGCAATTAGTCATTTCCCATTCCGATGCACACCGACTTGACTTGCAGGCTTGATTACTCGTTCTGAAGTCCACTCCCCACTTTTTTATTTTTCTACTGCATGCACCCCCTGGGCTTCGAGACGGGTCAGTATTACCGTGCCAACTTGCACTTGCAAGTTTTTTTATCCAGCCTTTCAAAAAACGATGACCACAGACTGTTAATTTGCTCCGCCATGATAACAGTGAATGCATAAGTAACATGGGGATTCCCAACTTCCCCTATTGTTATGGAACGGAAACTGATATCGTCGATCCGATATTGTTTGTTTGTTTGTTGGTGGTTAACATCACATATTTATGCACCATGGCTAATCGTGACACAACATGGAGATGAAGTCAAGTTTAGTCAATCGTTGATCTACATGTTGCCCATTTTAGAGGACTTTCACCCCAAGCATTGGTGACTGGGTCCTATTTTACTAGTAAAGTGGAACTGGTTTACCACAGTAAACAAGTGCTGCTTACTTCCCGGGGTTCCCACGATCCGATATTTTCCAGTTGCACTCGATATGATATTGATAAGGGAACAATATCATATCAAAAATACGATATATCACACATCTCTAATTTTCGAATCAATTGTCAACTATAGCTAATCAATTTCACATGACAAAAACATGTAATAGGAAATGCTAATCAAAATGCATCCAAGTTAGTAAACTGCTATTCAATTTTTAAAAAATAAACTGACCCCTGCTATTCATGGCTGATGAAACTAAGTTCAAAGGTCATTCCCAGCGGCAACATTTATTGACAGAATTGGAAGAAAATCGACAGCTCCCATCTAGAGGTCACCCTAAACAAGCACAAACAGTGTCAAAGCAATCCAATCATCCTATTTTACTAGTAAAGTGGAACTGGTTTACCACAGTAAACAAGTGCTGCTTACTTCCCGGGGTTCCCACGATCCGATATTTTCCAGTTGCACTCGATATGATATTGATAAGGGAACAATATCATATCAAAAATACGATATATCACACATCTCTAATTTTCGAATCAATTGTCAACTATAGCTAATCAATTTCACATGACAAAAACATGTAATAGGAAATGCTAATCAAAATGCATCCAAGTTAGTAAACTGCTATTCAATTTTTAAAAAATAAACTGACCCCTGCTATTCATGGCTGATGAAACTAAGTTCAAAGGTCATTCCCAGCGGCAACATTTATTGACAGAATTGGAAGAAAATCGATAGCTCCCATCTAGAGGTCACCCCAAACAAGCATGCCAGGTTTCAAAGCAATCCGATCATAAATGTGCCCTGTAGGGTGTGCCAAAGGGAAATATTGAGG
Source organism: Pictodentalium vernedei (assembly GCA_031216915.1). Classification (NCBI taxonomy): domain Eukaryota; kingdom Metazoa; phylum Mollusca; class Scaphopoda; order Dentaliida; family Dentaliidae; genus Pictodentalium; species Pictodentalium vernedei. The sequence continues at coordinate 126,711,033 of CM062290.1, forward strand.
TCTTCTGACTAAACCTAAGTTCTAAGAACGTTGGCCGCGGCAACATTTTTTGACGGAAAAGGAAAGAAATTGATAGCTCCCATCTAGAGGTCACCCCAAACAAGCATACCAGGTTTCAAAGCAATCCAATCATAAATGTGCCCTGTAGGGTGTGCCAAAGGGAAATATTGTGGTCTGACTAAACTAAGTTCTAAGAAAATTGACCGTGGCAACATTTTTTGACGGAAATTGCAGAAAATCGATAGCTCCCATCTAGAGGTCGCCTTAAACAAGCATACCAGGTTTCAAAGCAATGCAATCATAAATGTGCCCTGTAGGGTGTGCCAAAGGGAAATATTGTGGTCTTACTAAACTAAGTTCTAAGAACATTGGCCGCGGCAACTTTTTTTGACGGAAATTGCAGAAAATCGATAGCTCCCATCTAGAGATCACTCCAAACAAGCATGCCAGGTTTCAAAGCAATCCGATCTTAAATGTGCCCTGTAGGGTGTGCCAAAGGGAAATATTGAGGTCTTCTGACTAAACTAAGTTCTAAGAACGCTGGCCGCGGCAACATTTTTTGACGGAAATTGATGAAAATCGATAGCATCCATCTAGAGGTCACCCTAAACAAGCATACCAGGTTTCAAAGCAATCCAATCATAAATGTGTCCTGTAGGGTGTGCCAAAGGGAAATATTGTGGTCTGACTAAACTGAGTTCTAATAACGGTGGCCGCGGCAACATTTTTTGACGGAAATGAAGAAAATCGATAGCTCCCATCTAGAGGTCACCCCAAACAAGCATACCAAGTTTCAAAGTGATCTGATCATAAATGCGACCTGTGAGGTTTGCCAAAGGAAATTGTGGATGTACGTACGTACGTACGTACATACGTACTCCGACGGACGAGAAGTGATGGCAATTAGTCATTTCCCATTCCGATGCACACCGACTTGACTTGCAGGCTTGATTACTCGTTCTGAAGTCCACTCCCCACTTTTTTATTTTTCTACTGCATGCACCCCCTGGGCTTCGAGACGGGTCAGTATTACCGTGCCAACTTGCACTTGCAAGTTTTTTTATCCAGCCTTTCAAAAAACGATGACCACAGACTGTTAATTTGCTCCGCCATGATAACAGTGAATGCATAAGTAACATGGGGATTCCCAACTTCCCCTATTGTTATGGAACGGAAACTGATATCGTCGATCCGATATTGTTTGTTTGTTTGTTGGTGGTTAACATCACATATTTATGCACCATGGCTAATCGTGACACAACATGGAGATGAAGTCAAGTTTAGTCAATCGTTGATCTACATGTTGCCCATTTTAGAGGACTTTCACCCCAAGCATTGGTGACTGGGTCCTATTTTACTAGTAAAGTGGAACTGGTTTACCACAGTAAACAAGTGCTGCTTACTTCCCGGGGTTCCCACGATCCGATATTTTCCAGTTGCACTCGATATGATATTGATAAGGGAACAATATCATATCAAAAATACGATATATCACACATCTCTAATTTTCGAATCAATTGTCAACTATAGCTAATCAATTTCACATGACAAAAACATGTAATAGGAAATGCTAATCAAAATGCATCCAAGTTAGTAAACTGCTATTCAATTTTTAAAAAATAAACTGACCCCTGCTATTCATGGCTGATGAAACTAAGTTCAAAGGTCATTCCCAGCGGCAACATTTATTGACAGAATTGGAAGAAAATCGACAGCTCCCATCTAGAGGTCACCCTAAACAAGCACAAACAGTGTCAAAGCAATCCAATCATAAATGGGACTTGTGCAGTGTGCCAAAGGAAATTGTGGATGTATGTACGTACGCCGACGGACAAGAAGTGACGGCAACTAGAGGCTCAAGAGAGCCTAAAACGCTCACCTGGACCAAGTTGTCCTAAACTGTAAGGGTTATTGGTGTGGAGAAAATGTAATATGAATGAACCATATGACAGATTCGCCAGCAATTTTTTTGTCCAATTGTTTCAACTGTTCAGAAGAAAGCTTCATACCAAATACAAAATCTCTAGTCCATGCAGTTTGGGAAATATTGGACATTTCATTTTTTTTCTATTTTTAGCACCATGTGTTCCCACGGGGAGTCGCGAAAAATTTTGGGGGCATGAATGAAGTACTTGGGGTCAACTAGGGTCAACTAATGCCACATATAAAATTTGGTTCAAATCGCTCCATTAGTTCTTGAAACAGAAATTTCCTGGGGAGCTCAAAAGTGAGCCCATCCTCTGGAGAGCCCAAATATAGACCTATCAACTTTCTTTGAACAACTTTTAATCTTGAACACCAGAGGAAGTTTCACACCAAATATCAAAGCATTCCCACTTGTGGTTCATGAGAAGATTATTTTTAATGAATTTCATGATATTTGGGCATAAGCCCAAGCCCAAAAAGGGCAGAGACCCCATTTCAACAAAACTAAAACAGAATACCCCCAAGATGATGTGGCCCATATATGTTTCAATTTGGGCCATTGGTTTGAGAGGAGAAGATATTTTTAAAAAGGTAAACATGTAATCTTTTTCCCATTAACTTCAGTGTTAAATGAAAGTGTCAATGACACTGTAGCTCAACTTCTTTAAGACATGTACATGTATAGTAGGTGACACAGCAATGACAAACATCTAGGTAATGACCTGACAACAAAGGTACATATAAAGTATTGTTATTGTCTGTACATAAATGCTGACCGTAGCCTGTAACAAATGTATAGGTAAAGTATTGTAAAGGTGGGCGACAGTTAGATGGAAACCTAGAAAAGAAATCTTTGAGTGCCAGAGTGGGTCTGACTGAAACCAAAAATATTTGTTCTCATAGCACAGTGATAACAGAGGCACCCAAAAACACTTGTTCCTGTCCCAAGGTGATAACAAAGGTACCCAAGAAGTTTTGTGAAGATCGGTTCATAAATACAGACTCTAGCCCGAGCCATATTGACGTGTGCACCTACTGTGTATAAGTAGCACTGAATAAATCAAAGTTCATCTAATTTGCATAATTTCTGCACGAGAAAAAAACCTGTATTATATGTGATGTATTCCATGTTACTAAACATTCATACACAAACTTATTCAAATTAGAACTTTCATACAGAAGTTTTGTACAAAAAACTGATTGCACTAATTTTGGTACAAAAAGGTTGCTGGCGGCCATCTTGAATTTTGGACCGCACCCAAAAACACTCGTTCTCGTCCCACGCTGATAACAAAGGTACCCAAGAAGTTTCATAAAGATTGGTTCATAAATACGGCCTCTAGCCTGAGCCGTATAGAAGTTGTGTACAAAAAACTGATTGGACCTAATTTCGGTACAAAATGGCGACTGGCAGCCATCTTGAATTTTGGACCGCACCCAGAAACACTCGTTCTCATCCCAAGGTGATAACAAAGGTACCCAAGAAGTTTCGTGAAGATTGGTACATAAATACAGACTCTAGCCTGAGCCGTATTGACATGTGCACTTACTGTGTATAAGTAGCACTGAATAAATCAAAGTTCATCTAATTTGCATAATTTTTGCACGAGAAAAAAACCTGTATTATCTGTGATGCATTCCATGTTATTAAACATTCATACAGAAATTTATTCAAATCAGAACTTTCATACAAAAGTTCTGTACAAAAATAGGCCGATGAAATCATCAGATGTGTACCCAAACACGCAACTAGTAGAAAGCTGTATGACGGAGGGCCATCACGGATGCCGACATTATGTACACCATACAAGGTATGGGTACATATAGAAATGGATTGGAGAAGTGTCTAATTTGATGGATAAAGGGTTAATATCTCCAGATCAAATTATCAGATTTACATAAAAAACTATGCAGCACCTCAGTAACCTGAATAAATATACTTAGATGTGAGTCTTCCATGGAAGACGTGTGTCGTCTGCACTATATTTTAATATTTCAGACAGAATTCTAAGTGGAAAAGGGGCATAACTCTGGTAAAAATACAGCAGATCAAAAAATAAAATAGGAGGTGCACAAGCCATTATGTGATGAAGAATCACTGAAAGTTTCATCAAAATCCATTCATAGGTTAAACAGGAGTGGCGGATAAGAGAAAGTGTGACGCGGACGACGCAAGACGACAAAAGTAATCCCTATATGTCGATCGAATTCGTGGGGCGGCGACACAATAAAGTAACATGACAATCGGATTGATATTTTTTGAGTTATCTCATGCCAAAGGGATTGGAGGAATTTTCAATTTGAAGGATAAAGGGTTAATATCTCCGGATCAAATTATCAGATTAACACCAAAAACTATGCAGCTCAGCACATCAGTAACCTGAACACAATTATAAAGTAACTTGACAATCCAAGCAATATTTTTCAAGTTATCAAATGCCAAAGGGATTGGAGGAATTTTCAATTTGAAGAATAAAGGGTTAATATCTCTGGATTAACACAACAGATTTACACCAAAAACTATACAGCTTGGCACATCAGTAACCTGAACACAAATATGAAGTAACTTGACAATCCAAGCAACATTTTTCAAGTTATCGAATGCCAAAGGGATTGGAGGAATTTTCAATTTGAAGGATAAAGGGTTAATATCTCAGGATGAAATTATCAGATTTACACCAAAAACTATACAGCTCAGCACATCAGTAACCTGAACACAAATATAAAGTAACTTGACAATCCAAGCAATATTTTTCAAGTTATCTAATGCCAAAGGCATTGGAGAAATTTTCAATTTGAAGGATAAAGGGTTAATATCTCAGGATCAAAATAACAGATTTACACCAAAAACTATACAGCTCGGCACCTCTGTAACCTGAACACAAATATAAAGTAACTTGACAATCCAAGTAATATTTTTCAAGTTATCGAATGCCAAAGGGACTGGACGAATTCTCAATTTGAAGGATAAAGGGTTAATATCTCGGGATCAAATCATCCGATTTACACCAAAAAGTATACAGCTCGGCACATCAGTAACCTGAACACAAATATAAAGTAATTGGACAATCCAAGCAATATTTTTCAAGTTATCGAATGCCAAAGGGATTGGAGGAATTTTCAATTTGAAGGATAAAGGGTCAATATCTCAGGATGAAATTATCAGATTTACACCAAAAACTATACAGCTCGGCACATCAGTAACCTGAACACAAATATAAAGTAACTTGACAATCCAAGCAATATTTTTCAAGTTATCGAATGCCAAAGGGATTGGAGGAATTTTCAATTTGAAGGATAAAGGGTTAATATCTCAGGATCAAAATAACAGATTTACACCAAAAACTATACAGCTTGGCACATCATAACCTGAACACAAATATAAAGTAACTTGATAATCCAAGCAATATTTTTCAAGTTATCGAATGCCAAAGGGATTGGAGGAATTTTCAATTTGAAGGATAAAGGGTTAATATCTCGGGATCAAATCATCAGATTTACACCAAAAACTATACAGCTTGGCAAATCAGTAACCTGAACACAAATATAAAGTAACTAGACAATCCAAGCAATATTTTTCAAGTTATCGAATGCCAAAGGGATTGGAGGAATTTTCAATTTGAAGGATAAAGGGTTAATATCTCAGGATCAAATTATCCGATTTACACCAAAAACTATACGGCTCGGCACATCAGTAACCTGAACACAAATATAAAGTAACTTGACAATCCAAGCAATATTTTTCAAGTTATCAAATGCCAAAGAAATGGATACGGACGCCGGACGGACGAACGACGGATGGTCACCCCGGATGCCGGCATTATGTGTACCATACATAGTATGGGTACATATAAAAAACTGATTGCACCAATTTTGGTACAAAATGGCCGCCACCAGCCATCTTGAATTTCAGGCTGCACCCAAAAACACTCGCTCTTGTCCCAAGATGATAACAAAGGTGCCCAAGAAGTTTCGTAAAGATCGGTTCATAAATACGGCCTCTAGCCCGGGCCGTATTGGCATTTGCACTTACAGTGCTGAAAGTAATATAAAATAGATCAAAGTTAGTCTAATTGGCATAATTTATGCACGAGACAAAAAACCCGGTATTATATGTGATGTATCCCATGGTACTAAACATTCACACAGAATATTATTCAAATCAGCGCTTTCATATGGAAGTTCTGCGCAAAAATCTGATTGCACCAAATTTTGTACAAAATGGCCGTCAGCGGCCATCTTGAATTTCAGACCGGACCCCAAAACACTCGTTCTCGTCCCACAGTGATAACAAAGGTACCCAAGAAGTTTCGTAAAGATCGGTTCATAAATACGGCCTCTAGCCCGAGCCGTATCAGCATTTTGGCTGCTGGTGGCCATCTTGAATTAACGGACCGCACCCAAAAACACTTGTTCTCGTCCCACGGTGGTAACAAAGGTACTCAAGAAGTTTCGTAAAGATTGGTTCATAAATACAGCCTCTAGCCCGAGCCATACTGAATTGTTGATGGACAGACAGACGGAGTTGTGTCAAAGTTGAGCTAAAAATGCTGAGTCATCATATTTTCATAACACCAAAAACAGACCATATGACAGATTCGCCAGCAATTTTTTTTGTCTAATTGTTTCAACTGCTCAGAACAAAGCTTCATACCCATATATAAAATCTCTAGTCCATGCAGTTTGGGAAATATTGGACTTTTCATTTTTGTTCTATTTTTAGCTCCAGGGGTTCCCATGGGGAACCGCGAAAAATTTTGGGGTCAACTAATGTACTTAGGGTCAACTAATGCCACATATAAAATTTGGTTGAAATCGCTCCATTGGTTCTTGAAATAGAAATTTTCAGGGGAGCTCAAAAGTGAGCTCATCCCCTGGAGAGCCCAAATATGGACCTATCAACTTTCTTTGAACAACCTTTTATCTTGAACACCAGAGGAAGTTTCATACCAAATGTGAAAACATTCCCACTTGTGGTTCATGAGAAGAAGATTTTTAAAGAATTTCATCATATTTGGGCATTAGATCACGCCCAAAAAGGGCGGAGACCCCATTTGAACACAAGTAAAACAGAATACCCTTGGTTTGTGAGAAGATTGTTTTGTAAAAGCTAATGTACGATGGACAACAGAAGACGGACGACGAAAGACGAACGGCGGATGCCAAGTGATGGCAATAGCTCACACTGACTTTCAGTCAGGTGAGCTAATAACTCAGCTCAACTTGACCAAGTTGCACTAAAAACCAAGAGTTAACCCGTTTTGGGCTAGTTAAAGAGTGATACCCCTCCAAAGCTGAAAAAATTAATGTTTTCGATGGATTTCTCTAAAAACACCTCGAAGGTTTTCAAGAAAAATTGACCATTCACAGGTCTTAGTGTGGCAGTACAAGTTGCAAGGACAAAATACTCCAGTAAGGCCTAAAAAAAAATAAAAAATCTGTTTCTCAGGCCCTCCCGCATGGTCCTTTTGGTTGCTGAATGCTCTCTTTTTATAACCAATTTAAACTTGAAAAAAAAAAAAAAATTAAATGGTTTATGTCTGATATTTTACCCAAGTTAAAACAATTGATGAATTTGTCCCTTGAGTGCAAGAACGCTTTGCAATGCTTTAGCATTGCAAAGTCTTCTTGCACTCAAGGGATGAATTACACCACCACCCATGCTATTCTGTAGATTATGAGGCCTAAAATTTGAACCAAGAACATGAACTTTTGATGGCAAAAAAGTAATTACTGAAATAAAAAATAAAATAAAAAACCGCTCGCCCGCATGCAATTTCACAAATAATGGCCTGAAAAACAGAAGATCTGCTTTGTGTGGCCTAAGCGCTTGTTAACCCTCCACAGGCTCTCAAAGAAATTAATTTCTATAAAATGGGCTGTTTTCGGACACCGACAGCACCCAATGGGTATGACACAGAGAAACATAACTTTTTTTATCGGATGCAAAATTTATAGGGCTTTTTTTTTTAAAGTAATAAGGATATTTAAACAAGAGGCCCCAGGGGGCCTAAGGCGCTCATCGAATGTTCCATACTGTTAAGACACAAATTTTATCAAAAGCTATTCTTAAGGTTCTACAGAGTAAATCTATACTCTCTGTGGAGCTAAAACATCAACAGGACTGAATGGGACAATGCTGCTGATCAAATATCAAAAGATTCTGCATGATGGTTCTGAAGAAGATTTTTAAAGAATTTTCCTTGAATTGTACAAAGTAAACATTCATGCCCCCATAGTGAGGCCCAATATTGATCGAGGGACTCAATTTGAACAAACTTGAATCAGACCCATACCAAGATGCTGCATACCAAATATCAAAAGATTCTGCCCATTGGTTCTGGAGAAGAATATTTTTAAAGAATTTTTCTTAAATTGCACTAAGTAAAAATTCACGCCCCCCCCCCCCCCCCCCCCCCATAGTGAGCCCCAATATTGGTTGAGGGACTCGATTTGAACAAACTTGAATCAGACCCATACCAAGATGCTGCATACCAAGTATCAAAAGATTCTGCCCACTGGTTCTGAAGAAGATTTATTAATAATTTTTCTATAATTCATACGGTGTTATCAGAGTTATGCCCCATACAGAGCCCCCAAGGAACGTGGCCATTTCATTTGAACAAACATGAATTGCCATATAGTAATGAACATCCACATGAAGTTTCGTGAAAATCAGACCAGTGGTTTCAGAGGAGAAGTCATTAGAAAAATTGTAAATTGCACCAAGCTGAAATTCAAATTCCCATAATGAACCTTAATATGAACAAAGGGACTCAATTTGTACAAACTTGAATCAAGCCCATACTAGAATGCCGTATACCAAATATCAAAAGACTCTGCATGCTGGTTCTGGAGAAGAAGATTTTTAAAGAATTAGACTTGAATTGCACAAAATAAAAATTCATGCCCCCATATTAGTGTTGTACGGTTAACTGGTTTTATAAGTCGGTTTCGGTTTTGCTTGAAAACTGAAACCGTGTAACTGGTAAATGAGTATGGTTTCGGTTTTTTCCTAAAATGTCTAGAAGAGATGTTTTCTTTATTCAGTTTGCACTAACAATGTCTGAAATGTTGAGCATTGTCAGAAAATAACAGTGTCATCAATGCACGCCACATTCTGGGTGTAAAGGGGTCACTCCAGCATGTCCAGATCACTCGAGAATGATGTATGACAAGTTGTCAATCACACATCGTTGACGTAAAAATGGGTTGTGTTTTCTGTGAGAATGACAAAACAGACAGCCAACACGCCTACATTTCACTGATTACAGGAAATACCTTGTGCAATTGGCTTCGTTTTTGAATAGGTTTGTCTGACATAGTCAATCAGTTTAATTAAAATTACTTATCTACAATCTGTTGGACAGTGAATAATATCATATCAGAAAAAGGTCTTGGCATTTCATTGTCGTATTCGAAAATAGCATTTGTCACGGGTTTCCCCACCACGTGTTTCGTATGTAGTCTGTTGCCTCCCTTGATGTGCTTATCCGGGAAGAGGTTTCCTTGCGGTTCAAACTTGGGACGTTCCGACCTGAGACGATTTGTCCTGAAGGTTTCAGCCAACTAAAAACACGAAACCGCAAGTTCTTATTCTATTTAGTTCAATATATGAAGGCTAAAACGTCTTGAACCGAAATGTCCCGAGGCTGAAACGTTCCAAGACCAAATCGTCCATATCCACGGGAAAAAGCTTCGTTCCATAATATCACTGTCAACGTGCCACGGTTGCATTCCCACAAAACTAACTTTAAGGGGGGCAACCAAAGGAACAAATCAGCAGTAGAAATAGAAAGTGGAATGGCAAGAGGCAAACGCAAAAAAGTTGCAATATACAACAGTACACCAGTGAATTTGTGAAATCAATTCCGTTGAGCTAATACCATTGCGTGCGCGAGGTGTGTGTGTGTGTATGGTGGTGGGGGGGGGGGGGGGGGGGGGGGTTCATAGGCAATAGGTATTTGGTAAAGTGGTTCGTTTTGAAGCTCACCCAGCTACAAACAATATGACTTTCCCATTCCAGGCTGACATGAAATGATGGAAAATGTATGGAAAAGAGTCCATACATCAGTTCATTGTCAGGTATGTTAGGATGGGTGTCTAGGTGACCCACTTGGCAACACTTGTTATTATTTGCAATGCCTGGTAGGGTCTCTTTGTTAGGCTGCCCAGGGCCCCACCCAGGAGTGAGCACTGAACAGAGCCCTGGGAAATTGTGAATTAGCTGGTTTCACACCCATGTGTTAATATCAATTCACCATAGACTCGCTTATGCCTGAACTTAAAGACCAGAGGTGAGGGGGGGGGGGGGGGGGGGAGCATGGGAGCATGTACCTAGAATTGGTGAGTGGTGATATTCTACAAACACTGTTACATTTTATTTTCTGTTATATTATTTTGTTTTGATAATGCCTGCCATTTATACACTTAGCACAAATGCTAGTCACTGCCAATTAAATCATCATTGAAAAGATGACAGTATGGGCATTATATTGACACTACATAGTTTCTGTTGGAAACTGCAGATGTCTTAGTATAAAAAAACGAAAACCGACCTATAAACCGAGTTTTTTTTAAAAAACCGAACCGAAACTGAACCGAAACAAGAAAAATAAAACCGCACAACACTACCCCATATTGAGCCCAAATATTGATTTGGGGGGGGGGGGGGGGGATGGGGGGAGGAACACAATTTAAACAACTTGAATCAGACCCATACTAGCATCTGGAGAAGATTTTAAAATTTTTTTTCTTAAATTGCACTAAGTAAAAATTCACACCCCCATAGTGATCCCCAATATTGAACGGGGGATTCAATTTGAACAAACTTGAATCAGACCCATACCAAGATGCTGTATACCAAATATCGAAAGATTCTGCCCATCGGTTCCAGAAAAGAAGATTTTTAAAGAAATTTTCCTAAATTGCACTAAGTAAAAATTCACACCCCTTTAGTGAGCCCCAATATTGATCGAGGGACTCAATTGGAACAAACTTGAATCAGACCCATACTAAGATGGTGTATACCAAATATCAAAAGGTCCTGCCCATTGGTTCTGGAGAAGTAGATTTTTAAATTTTTTTTCTTAAATTGCACTAAGTAAAAATTCAGGTCCCCATAGTGAGCCCCAAAATTGATCAAGGGACTCCATTTGAACAAACTTGAATCAGACCCATACCAAGATGCTAATACCAAATATCAAAAGATTCTGCCCACTGGTTCTGGAGATGATTTTTCCTTAAATTGCACTAAGGAAAAATTCATGCCCCTATAGTGAGCCCCAATATTGATCAAGAGACTCAATTTGAACAAACTTGAATCAGACCCATACCAAGATGCTGCATACCAAATATCAAAAGATTCTGCCCATTGGTTCTGGAGAAGAAGATTTTTAAAGAATTTTTCTATAATTCATACAATGCTATCAGAGTTATGCCCCATACAGAGCCCCCAAAGGATGTGGCCATTTCATTTGAACAAACATGAATTGCCATATAGTAATGAACATCCACATGAAGTTTCGTGAAAATCGGACCAGTAGTTTCCGAGGAGAAGTCGTTTGAAAAACGGACAGTTGAGCTCCCTTCGGTGAGCTAAAAACCAAGCCTTAACCTGTTTTGGCCTGGTTAAACAGCGATACCCATCAAAAGCTTAAAAATTCATGTTTTCGGTGGATTTCTCTAAAAACATCTCACGTCTTGGTGTGACATTACAAGTTGCTTGGAAAAAATATTCCGGTAAGCATTTGTTAACCCCCCCCCCCCCTCCACAAGCTGCCAAACATCAAAATTTTAAACACAGTCGAGATAAAATGGGCTTTTTTCAAATAGCCACAGCATTCAATGGGTATGTGTCAAACAGACATAACTCCTTTTACCACACTTACACTTGTCGGACGACGATATTGATAATAACCCTCTCCATCAATAATGATAGTTTCAACCTAAACTTTTTTTTATCAAGCTGAGTCATTTGATTTAAAAACAATTCTTTAGACACTCTGGGGTTATGAAAGATCATGGAATCTTATCTGGAAAAACATGATTCTCCAGAACCATCAAGTCTAGTTTTCCATGTTTTAGGTTGTTTTCAAAGTTCCCAGACACTAGAAAATTTCATTATGTCTGACAGACCGAAAAACTTAGATGAAATGTGGCAATCAATATTTGGCTCCAGAAATTTTATAATTTACCCAAGTAAATATAACATGAGAATTTTTTTTTGTTTAATATTAAGACAAAAAAACGTGTGAGGTACATGGACCTGAGAAACAGATGTACTTTGTTTGGCCTCATGTAAATTTAAAATCATCTTGGTCTGACTAGCAATCATTAGTAACAGTAACAGTTATGAACACAATAAATTACATTGAAAATTGAAGAAACTGGCCTGGAAAAATGATAAATTTAAAGTAATTTGTATATATTTAATACTTAACAATGGCCCAGACTCAGCTGGTGCAATCTCAATATTATTAAGGGCCAAGCACAAATTTTGAACCCCCAATTCCCAAAATTTGCATACAAAACCAAAAATTAAAAGTCCTATCTGGCCCTCCATACTTTTAGTACTTGCGCATGCACAGTACCCAGGAAGAGACCGGAATTGGCGCCAACATCATTCTTCCTAGTTGTTCCTGCTGAAGTGATAACTCAGTGGGGAGGTATGAGTGCCCACTCATGGGAGGGCCATCCCCATCTGGGCCATTGGTAAGTATTAAAATTATACAAATTACTTTAAATTTATCATATTTTAATACTAAAACCAATGGCTTAGACTTAGCTGAATCGTAAAAAGGCGAAGGGCCTAGGACTTAAAGAATTAGCAGACGAAAATACAGCTCCTTAGCCTGCATTAGAACTCCCAAAGTGAAAAGGAGTTTCAATATTTCAAGGAATTACCTATATGTCTTGCTATACCACAATATAGAAGACATACCACTGAAATAAGGAGCAATATCCAAGTAATTCCCTATTATTTAGCATAAATGATTATGCTAAATGGGTGTAACAAGCCCCCAATTTTAAGGCTAGTCCAGAATAATACACTTAAAATTAGGAAAAGCATGTCCGAGAGTGAGAGACTAATGCCCACAAACACACGCCATATAAAATGTAACAAGCTGTCCATAATATCAGAATAATCTACAGACGAGAACAGCTTAACTCATAGTTACACACTTATTAAAAGGCCAGAAGAGGTAAGGAGAAAACACCCCCTCCCCACCCCTTTTTTGAAGGAATAATCTTCAAAACAAAAAGGGGAGCGGTCTGGTAACAGTGAAAAAGCGGTACCGAATAATATATATATTCTCTAAAAGGCACACGGCTATTAATTATTATTAATTTATTGGTGCTTAATGCCACATCAGCAGCTAAGGCTATATCATGGCGATCCCAGGTATTAAAATCCCAAGCTTCACGGAATAGGTAGATAGGTCGAAAACCAGTGATATAAAAATGTACAACCTTAAAACTTGTCCAACTGAATCCCAATGGAAAGTTATCTAATAGAACTACACATTTCTTAGCCAACACACAGGCGACCATGTTCAGGTGTACAATTCCAATAATGAACCACCGAATTGTAACCGTACAATTATATGAGTGTAGGAATAAGCCTTGTGTACCACTTAACAGTTGAAAACTGCATTCCGAATATGGAACGGGATACGATTAAAAAGCATGTCAGGGACCGTCCCCAATAATTCATTGTTCCCTAGGTTGGTTAAAACCAATGACTGTTCGGAGAAAGAATTCACCACTCAGAATAATGAAGTCAAAATTAGAGAACGTATGCATAGACAGCTTGTTGGAAACTCCATAACTGATCCACCTAGCCCCCAAATTCTCATAAGCTCTATAGTAATGCAGAGCCATAGAGAACCTATTCTGTAATAATAGGAATGGCACTATTGCAAGGAATATACCTGCTGAAACAGCGTCGAATATCCCTAGAAATAAAGACAGTATGCCATGTCGTCAAATAATACACCATATAGACATAATATCTAATCAGCAAGTGGAAATATAATCCACATTAGATTTGATAAGAATAAAAGCGGGAGACGAAAACTATGTTCCGACACCCGATCACAAGAAACCTAGATGAACTCCTTGCATCTCGTACCGATTATAGCAGGAATATAATCCTGCAAAGGAGTTAACTATAGGCATTCGAAAGAATGCTCATTAATCACACTAGGTTAATATGGCATTATCAATAGGGCTAAAAGCCTCAGACAACTAACATAAAAAGAATACCGCTAAGAAGAGAACAAACTCTTCTCATGTAACGGTACCTTGACCGATAGGACAGTGGTCTCAGCATGGCTGAAACAGCTAAAGGTCTTTCTATCCGAGAAAACAATTAAATGGATGATAACTGCGGCCCTAGAAGCTCACTAAAGGAGACTTACAAAGCTAGCCGCTAATGACAGGGATAAAAACACCGCTCAAATTTAAATTAAGGCTACTAAGATGTCAACAATAAGACTAAAGTCTATGACACTTAACTGGTACAGTGCTGGAAGCCCATATTTGGGCTTTATTCTGAAGTGCAGGTACTGCAACTTAGAGGGTTCAAATTCAGTGGCTGCATTTTATATTATCTTGAGGTGATACCATTTACTCGAATAAGACTTGTCTTTGTTACAATTTATAGGAGAGTGCCCACAGGTAAACAACACTCTTTTCCTTTAGCGGTTCTATTCCCAAAAGACAGCGGTCTCAGCAAAGCTAATGGTGCTGAGAAGACTTCATCTCTGTGAAGACAGATATCTCGGTGTAAATTTTGCGACTTTAGACAGCTCACTGTACGAAGACTTACAATGTTAGTCGCTCAAGTTAAAGGAAAAAGGGGCTGCACTTGATTCTTATAAGGCATCAACAAAAGGACTAAAAGCCCCAGATGCCTAAGAATACAACACCAAGTAGGAAACAACATACTCTTTCCTTTCAACGGTCCTAATTCCAAAGAGACAGCAGTCTCCTATTAGATAGCGTAGCTAATAAGTCTTCATCCCATGAAAACAGATATCTGGGTGAAACTGCGACCTTGAAAGCTCACTAAACGGAGACTTACAACATTAGTCACTCAAGGTAAGGAATAAGGACGGCTCTAAAGACCTAATTTCCAAAGAGACAGTAGTCTCAGATAGCTAAAGCAGTTGTTGGTCTTCATCTCCATGAATACAAATATCTGTTTCACCTGCAGCCTTAGAAAGCTCACTAAACGGAGACTTACAACATTAGCTGGAATGCATAAGAAAAAGACCTCTGTAACAATATATAAAGCCACTATGACATTAGCTTCTCATGATATATAGACACAGACCGCTCTTAATTCACATAAGCCAAATTAAGGCATCAACAATAGGACTAATTGCCTGTGACTCCTAGGAATATTACTGCGAGAAGGAAAACGTAATTCTTTCCTTCTAACGGCTTATTCCAAACAGCTAGCGATCTCAGCGTAGCTAACGGAGCCTATAAAGTCATGTGTCGGTGAAAAACAGATATCTGTGTTTAACCCTGCAGCCTGAGACAGCTCACTAAATGGAGACTTACGATGTTAGCCACAAATGTATAAGAAAAAAAATGCTCTAACTGTACATAAGGCTACTATGGTGTCCACAACGTACTTACTCCTTCTAACTGCTCTATTCCCAACAAGACAGCTGTCTCAGCCTATCGATCTTCTATTTGTAAGGAATAGATCATTGCCTTTCTTATACTGTTGTTAAGCCAAGGGAGGCATTGTTAATCGGACCAAAAGCCTTAAACACCTGAGCCGAAAGATCCGGGAAAGAAGATCTTCGTCTTTCCTTCGCCCAGTACCTTAAGCTGTTTTTTGCCTAGAAAACGCATACTTTTGGTCAGAGATTCGAAGAGCTTATGAATACAAATTCAAAGTCTTAATGTGCAGTTCCGTGAGGGCTGGAGAATCAACCTCCGTAGCCCTCTCACCATCTGAATGTTCCATCTGAAATATGGTCAACACCATCTGAATGTACAGATGACTGGACCAACCCAGCACCATCTGACAGCTCACTACCAGAGACTGTTGATGGCAGAACCTGCAACTACTGGGATGCTGTGATGCGCTGCGCAATCTGCGGAAGCACGTCTGTGAACGAGGTTTGCAGAGCAGCGATTATCCATTTTTTCATCATATGCTGCTCACGGGACGGAGATCTGTCTCCAGATCTTCAACGCATGTCCCGTATAAAATGCCTCGAACAACTAGCTACAGGTTAATCCGACTTCGGTGGTGAAGACTGGGAACAACTCCATGGGACAGCATGAACATGCAAAGTCGGATAGCTAGTCTGCGGTCTAATGTGCTTCATCGATGAAGCAGAGGAAGAGGTCATAGCTGCAACCGGCCCCGGGTGCAGTGTGGAAGGAGCGTCCCGAACCGCAAGCGTGAACGGGCGTCCCAACTCACAAAAGTTTCTCGAAGCGAAAACAGTCGACCCCGATTGCTGACGGAACGAAGAGGGGTCTCCTGGTCATGGTCTGGCTCCAGAACTCGCCGAGCATTCCATTTAGAAACTTGTAGGTTTCTACCCCTTAACACGCTTATTCATGGGAGTAGAGGAAGCTGTAACAACAGCCGTCTCCGGCTGAAGTGTGGAAGGAGCATTGCTCCGACTCATAAAAGTTTCTCACACCGGACAAACAGTCGACACCAACTGCTAACAGGACGGAGAACAATCTCCAACTCGCAATCTGGCTCCAGATCTCGCCGAGTATCTGGTTGAGAAACTTGTCGGCTAATCCACGGGACGGAGAACGCTCTCCAACTTGCGATCTGGCTCCAGATCTCGCTGAGTATCCCGTTGAGAAACTTGTTGGCTAATCCTCTTTGCGTGCGCTTCCATGTAAGAGGAAGAAGCCATAACCGCAACCGATGCTAGCTGCATTGTGGAAGGAACATTCGACGCGTGTTCCAACTCATTATAGTTTCTCACAACGGACACAGTCAACTCCGACTGCCAATGGGACGGAGAGGGTTTTCCAACTCGCGATCTGACCCCAGATCTCACCGAGCATCCGGTAGAGAAACTTTAAGGCTTCTTCTCCTTATTGCCATCGTCGCTGGGTGAGCTTTATATTATAAGGTGCTCGCTCTACCCACATTATACTACTCGACTGCAACGGACCTACCCAGCGTCTCGGCTCCCTTAAAAGGGCCAACCACTGCACCGGTCGAGTTAGCTGCATGCAGAGAATTAAGCTACTCCAGCTTTAATCCTGTGCATTTATATCATGAGCACCTTGGCAGCTGGCTCTACTCCTCAGAGCAGGGCTCATCAGAGTGCGACAACAGCAGCATGTAACGGACAGGTGTCAAAGTACCATCAGCATGTTCTTGTTCCCCTGAAGAAAAGCCTGAAAGACTAGTATTAGCCAGCGGTGAAGGCTTCACCGCCCACCACACAGGTCGACACCTGTTTCCAATGCTCGCATCCCACAGTACAAGTATTGAAGGAGTGCTGCGACTATCAGCAAACAGCAAGCCTATATTCCGAGGCTTTTTTGACTTACACTAAATATCAATTATTATAATGGCAACAATAATAATGAGGCCAAAAACTTAAGTCCGCTGTACTCCCAAAAATAAACATCACAAGGATACATAACATAGACAAAACAAAAAATTTTCGAATAAAATTTTTAAAAAAAATTTGAATGAAGCCTAAGTGCCCCAAGGGAACCCCATGAGCTCAAGGGCATCCCGATAGAGCCCAAGTGTGGACAACCACTAATTAATAAAAGCTAAACTACCTGAATAAGATATACTATCCTAATAGAAAAATTGTGATTGTTTAAAACTAAACATTGAATTAATATGAATCCAAAACGTTACTGAACAGACAACGTCAAGAGGAAAAAACGGAAACTAACCAACAACAGGCACAACAAAGGCTCCGAGTCAGTAATTGATCAACAACCACCTGATGCAAAGCTAGATCATCATATGAAGAAAAAACAAGAGGCCCCACAGGGCCTGAAGCGCTCATCTTGAACAGAACACAATATAAACAGAGTCCAAGAATGAGTCTACATTAAGCAATCCATCTTCATAGGATACAATGTCAATCCTTGAGTCCCTCAGGAGTGACAAAAATAATCCAGGCATCATGCCTTTTCTTCAGTTGATCATAATGTAAAATGTAGGGCTCCCCTATGAAGCCCCTTGATACAACCTATGTGGATTAATCTTAGTTACACACCTCTAGAGGGTACTGAATACAAAATTTTTAATTCTTCAGCAACATGGCCAATTCCGACTCCCATAGGGAGCCCAAATATTAACCCAGGCTCTCGATTTGAACACAGTTGAATCTGACTTCCCTAGAGATGTTGTGTACCAAACATGAAGGCATTCTGACTGTTGGATATCTAAATTTTATAGTAAATTTCCTTTCTTATTATACCTTCCACAATTGTTTACTTCAGGCTTGCACTACAGTGGAAGTCCCTAACTCGGATAAAATACTCTCTATTTTTGTCTTTCCCAAGCAATTTGGGAAAGAAAAGTGGTGCAAAAGCACCAATGAAAAATAAGCCAAAACTGGGTCGAGTGCAACCGGCGCAGACCCGGTACGGGACGCTCTCTCCCAAGTACAACTCCACGACTCCCGTTGCCAGTGCGCATATACCGTCTCTAAAGACTCATTCTTTTTGAATCCGTCAACGTTAGAATTATGTGATCAGTGGGGAGGAAAGATTCTTTACCCGTAAAGAAGACGGGAGGGCCTCCATGTAAACAATTGTGGTAGGTATAATAAGAAAGGAAATTTACTATAAAATTTAGATTTCTTATCAACCTACTCACAATTGTTTACTTCAAGCTGAATAGACAAAAGGCTGGAGGGAATCGCATAACCAACCCACACATAACCCCAGTGCACTGGAACCGTGAAGCAGAAGGAAGAGGTCCCGAGGCTTATCAACCATAATGTCGCAATCATTGGTAAAGGACAATCAAAGGAGACATATGGGCCTGTGTGACACACAGACAGAAAAAGGGCAGTAACAGCACAAGGCTGAAACTGACCTTCAAGAAGCCTAATGGCTATGGCAGACAACAGCCTGAGCAGGAGAAAGAGGACCCAGGGCAAAAAGGTCCTCCGACTGCTCCTGCAACTGGCACAAATAAAAGGTGGAGAAAATAGAAGCATTTCTCCAGTAGGCTGCCTGCATAACATCTGACAACTTGATGGAGTTAGAATAAGCCCAAGAGGTGGACAGTGCCCGCACCTCGTGGGCAGAAATACGATTGGTAATACAATCGCCAGCTGCTAAACGATCATAAGCCGTACGAATAGCAAGACAAATCCATCGAGAAATGGATTGAGGAGAGATCTTCTGTCGACCCGGAATAAGAGACAGAAAAAAACGTTTCCTGCCTTGCCGTATGAAGCGTGTCCGATCGAGATAAATGCGAATAGCACGAACCGGACAGAGCAAAGGGCGATTACCCTCAACAGAAGGAAGAGCCTTGATACAGATAGGAGGAGGAGTAGTATCTGGTAACTGATTCTTGGCCAAAAGGGAGCTATCAGTGGTGAAAGTAACACTGTTGGGAGAGCTCCTAAAAAAAGGCCGGGTCAACCGAGAGGGCGTGAAGCTCACTAACCCGTCTGGCCGAAGCAAATGCCATCAGAAAAGCTGTCTTATATGTGAGAAAATGCATATCCACCTGGGATAAAGGTTCGAACGGCACCCCCCCCCCCCCCCCCCCCCCCCCCCCCCCCCCCAGCAAAGCAGCACCCACGAAAGATTCCACTGTGGAGTAAGCTGCAAAGTCCGAGGCCTTTTCAAAGAAAAGTGCCGAACAAGCTTGGAGAGGTAAGGATTAGTGCCGATACGACGCTTCCCCACATAAGAAAAAGTCTCTGAAAGCATGGACTTGTAACCCTTGATGGTAACAGACTGGAGACCCCGAGAATCAAACAGATATACCAGAAACTCCGCAATCTGTGAAATCGAAGGATTGGCATAATCAACAGAGTAATCAGCACACCATCGACAGAAGACCTTCCATTTAGCTGCATAAGCTAAACCAGTGGAGTGCCTCCTTGAAGAAGAAATGCACTCCACTGCTCGTCTTGAAAAACCTCTACGGAGGAGACAGGACCTGACAAAAGATATGCGTGAAGACACAACGAAGTCGGGTCGACGTGAAACCTCCTCGGGCGACCTTGACAAAGAAGGTCGCGACGTAGCAGGAGACGTGCCGGAACCGCCCCCATCAGCGAGCGGAGCTGATTGATCCACACCCGCTGAGGCGACAGGGGAGCGATCAGAATGATTCGACAACTGCAGGTTCGAATTTTGGCGAGAACCTGAGGAAGAATCGGAACCGGCGGGAAGGCGTAGCCGACTAGACCGTTCCAATCGAGTGACAGAGCGTTCACGGCAAAAGCCAGAGGATCTGGACACGGGGACACGAAAGTGTCCACCTGATGGTTCCAACAAGTCGCAAAGAGGTCGATGTGGGGACGTCCCCAGAGATCGCAAAGCGACTGGAACACTGCCCTGTTAAGCATCCACTCGGTGGAAATAACCCTGCCCTGTTGGGACAGGGAGTCGGCTAGGACGTTCAGACGACCGGGAATGTGACAAACAACCACTCTGGCGTAAACATCCTGGGCGAGCAGTAGAGGATCCCGAGCTAATTTGTACATCGGAACCGAGTGCGTGCCGCCCTGGTTCCGAATGTAAGCAACCACTGTCGAATTGTCGGATAGCAGAAGGACCTGGCGATTCGACAGGTGAGGGATCCACTGCCCGAAACTCAGAAGAAGAGCAAGAAGCACCTTCTGGTTGATGTGTAGAGCTGCTTGATCCCAGTCCCACATCCCATGTAGGGAAAGACCGAGAGGATCCAACGTCGCACCCCATCCGAGATCGCAGGCATCCGCCGTCAGAACGCGATCGGACGTGGGTAAGTCTAATGGAACACCCTGCGTAATCCACTGAACATCTGTCCAGGGAAGAAGGTGAGGATACAGAGATTCCGGAAACGGAAGCACCTGATCCAGAGAACCTACATTCGGCCTCCAACGACTGAGCAGAAAGTGTTGGAGAGGTCTGACACGCAGCCGACCTAGAGGAATGAGATCCGTCACCGAACCGCAGAGACCAATCAGCCGGAGAAAACTCCGAGCGGTCGCGGACGTGGACTGGGACAGAGTCTGAGCAAAACCTGAGAGAATCACAGCCTTGGCCTGGGGAACCGCTACCAAATTGAATTTGGTTTGGAAAGACATCCCCAGATGACAAAACAACTCAGAAGGGACCAGGTCCGACTTCTCCTCGTTAACTCTGAATCCTAGTGACGTGAGCAAGCTCAACAGAGTGGCGACATCCGACTCCAGTAAGGCAGCATTGGAATGCCTCTGGAGGATATCGGTCGCATTCGGCCGTCCTTCTTCGGCACCAAGAACAGGTGGGAAGAGAAACCCACTGACTGAATGTTCTTGACGACCTCGATCGCCCCCTTTGCGAGGAGATTGGCAATCTCCGCAGACATAAGTTCCCGATGTAAAACGTCTGAAGGAACTGTGGTTGGAAGAGGCACCCTTGACAGAGTGGGGTGCCGTCGGAAGGATATTCGCAGCCCGGACCGAACAACATCTAACACCCACAGATCGGATGTGATGGTGGCCCAATGGTCTGCGAACTCTGCTATCCTTCCTCCAACCTGGGACGAGTCGAGGTGAGGACCTTCATTTCGAGCCCTGACGAGGCCCATGAGAGGAGAAACCACCTCCTCTACTAAATGAAGAATCCTGAGACTTCCCTCGATTCTACCGATCCTTACCTTTACCCCTTGAGTAAGAAGTAGAGGCGGCGGCAGAAGGACCAGCCTTTTGCTTCACAGAGGAAGCAGAAGGGCACTTGTTAGGCTTGGAACGGCCCTTGCCTCCCCTGGAAGGCTGATCAAGCTGACGAAACAGCAGCTGATCTTTGGAATGACGTAGGACGACATCCCGGACCGTCGACACGGAACCATGGAAAAGTTGCGGACCTGCCAAAGAAGCAGATCGAAGAGCAGCACGCTGCTCCTCGAGAAGGGATCGTCCTGTGTCCAGCACAGCGTCCCTTCGAACTAACTCCAGATTAGCCGTGTTACAGGCATGCGTGTGAGTAAGGTGCATAAGCGCCTTGGACAGCACACGCAAAGGAGCCTGTACCTCGTCAAACTTATCTGGAGGCAGATAAGAAGCCAAAGCTGAGACGACGTGATCTGAGAGAGAAAGCATGCCAAGCATCTCTCTAGATAAGCCCAACATGGACTCCAGAGTCGTCATTGGAATGACGGCAGACTTGGGCTTGGAAAGCCCGAGAGAAGTGGAGTCCTGATCCAGAACCGTCAAAGTCTAGCAGACCGACGGATTGGCGGAATCGTAGGAACGATAACGCACAGGAGGCAAAAAGGTGTCAACCCTGGTGAAGAACGAAGTCTTCAAAGCCTTGGAATTCAGCTTGGAGTCCACTGCTGAAAAAGCTTCAACCACCTGTACCGACTGGCACGGTCGAAGGTGCCCAGAAGCAGGTTTTTCCATAGGCTGTTGGCGCGCGACTGATGATCGCGGCCAGGCTGACACTGTTGGCTGGTTAGCACGTTTGAGATCAGGCAGAAACCCAAACACAAAGTCAAGAGCTGCCCCCAAGTCCGAAGACTGCTGGCCCCCGACCTCAAGCATGTCGGACTCCTCCCCAGAGTCGGAAGACACATAACCCATCGTGGGCAAACCAGCCGACGCCTCCCATGGTGTCGGGACACCAGGGGAATCAGAAACCGGCCTGTTTCCAATCCCGGGAGGCGGTGCCATAGGAGGCGCCTGGAAACCACTCATAGCCTCGCTGGAAGCAACAGGAAGGCTCTTAGAAAGAACCTGAGTGAGTAAGGAGAGGGCCTCCCTAAGCTCACTGCCCGTACCGACCGGTTCGACAGGGGAGCGAACCGGCAAAGTGGCTTCACCTCTGACCCTCTTAACCAGCGAAGGGTCACGATCCTCCAAAACACCCGACGCGGGACGACGGGTGGCAGCCGAAACATCTGAAGGCAGACGTGTATAGGAGTACGAAACACCCCGAGGATCAATATGGCGAGAACTCATGAGAGTCACCGTGGACCTCTGCAGGGCAGAAGGTCCAGGCTGCACAAAAGACGTTGGTCCCCCAAAACTGGTCGTGAGGCCAGAATGAGTAGACGGAAATGCCACGGAGTTCATAGTGTTTCCACTAAGAACATCCGAATCCAAAGACAAAACTGTGGTGCTCGACGGCGAAGAGACCACAGAGATGGGTTCGGCCGGCAGCCCCTTCCGACTTCGCCGAGTTGAAGTCAGGGAAGGCTGAGGCCGATATCCCACGTCTACAGTACCGGACATTCCTGCAGTCCCCTGCAGCGAAAAGCCGAGGCCGGCTGAAACTGACGACGAAGCAGACGGACCAGCAGTAGTAGTAGATACGTCGGGAGTCGTTGAGGCTGGTGAAATAGTGGAGAGAGCACACTGGCTCGGCTCCGAAGGAGGAGTCACAACCCTAGTGACAGCCTCAGATGTCGACTGGAGGGGGACCGTAGTCCCGGAACCAGGCACCTCATCACCAGAACACTCAACGGCTCCCGCAGTATCCACTACAGGAAAAGACTGGACATCACCCACGGAAGAGGAATAACTCTCACCAGACAAGGTCGGCTCGGGAGGCCCCGAACGACCATGTTCTCCTTTCCCGCTGGAGTGGGAGGCACGGCCACGAGAATGAACGACACGGTTAACTGACGCCCAGAAAGTGGATGACCATGATCCACAGACACCACATGGCCGCTCGGCCGAACACCCATTACAGGAGGAACAAGACGAATATAAATCGTCCACATGCTTTGGCAGCAGACATTGCCCACAAGGAATTGTCCTGGGCATGATAGAGGTGAGAGGAGCAGAGAAGGTGAAATCAGAAAACAGAAGAACACCCCCAAAGAAGAGAGAAAGGTGACAAAAACAAAGACCCCAGACGGTCGACCGGGAACCACACAACAGGGTGACTACTCTCAAAAGAAAGAAGAACAAGAGGCCCCAAGGGGCCTGAGGGCACTCACCTGACATGGTAGCCTAAATTTATATCAACCCAGAGAATTGATTTCAACAAGTTGCATCTGCTCCTCCTAAGAAAAGCTTATACCAAATATCCAAAGATTCTGACCAGTGGATCTAAAAAAAAAGAAGATTTTTTAAAGAATATTCCTCATATTGAACTAAGTTATAATTCAGGCTCCCACAGGGAGCCCATATATGAACCCAGGGACTTGGCTTTAACAAACTTGAATCTCACCCCCCTAAGGATGCTGCACATCAAATATCAAAACATTCCGACTGCTGGATCTGAAGAAGAAGATTTTTAAAGAAAAGTCCTCATTTTGAACTAAGTTACAATTCGAGCTCCCACAGTGAGTCCAAATATGGACCTAGGGACATGGCTGAAGAAGAAGATTTTTAAAGAAAAGTCCTCATTTTGAACTAAGTTACAATTCGAGCTCCCACAGTGAGTCCAAATATGGACCTAGCGACATGGCTTGAACAAACTTGAATCTCACCCCCTAAGGATGCTGCATACCAAATATCAAAACATTCCGACTGCTGGATCTGAAGAAGATTTTTAAAGAAAATTCCTCATTTTGAACTAAGTTATAATTCGGGCTACCACAGTGAGCCCAAATATGAACCCAGGGACTTGGCTTGAACAAACTTGAATCTCACCCCCCTAAGCATGGTGCATACCCAATATCAGAAGATTCTGCCTGCTGGATCTTGAGAAGAAGATTTTCAAAGAAATTTGCCTGAAATGCACTAAGTTCAAATTTGGGCTCCTATACTGAGCCCAAATATAAACCCAGGGGGCCGATTTGAACAAACTTGAATCAGATCCACCCCACAATGTTGCATAACAAATATCAAAAGATTCTGCCTGCTGGATCTGGAGAAGAAGATTTTTTAAGAAATATGCCTGAAATGCACTAAGTTAAAATTTGGGCTCCTATACGGAGCCCAAATATAAACCCAAGGGGCCGATTTGAACAAACTTGAATCAGATCCACCCCACAATGTTGCTTACCAAATATGAAAAGATTCTGAAGCTGGATCTGGAGAAGAAGATTTTTTAAGAAATTTGCCTGAAATGCACTAAGTTCGAATTCGAGCTTCTATAGTGAGCCCAAATATGAATCTAGGAAGCCGATTTGAACAAACTTGAATCACATCCACCCCACAATGTTGCATACCAAATATCAAAAGATTCTGCCTGCTGGATCTGGAGAAGAAGATTTTTTAATAAATTTGCCCGAAATGCACTAAGTCCGAATTCGGGCTTCTATATTAAGCCCAAATATGAATCCAGGGGGCCGATTTGAACAAACTTGAATCAGATCCACCCCGCAATGTTGCATACCAAATATCAAAATATTCTGCCTGCTGAATCTGGAGAAGAAGATTTTTGAAGAAATTTGCCCGAAATGCACTAAGTTTGAATTCAAGCTTCTATAGTGAGCCCAAATATGAATCCAGGGGGCCGATTTGAACAAACTTGAATCAGATCCACCCCGCAATGTTGCATACCAAATATCAAAAGATTCTGCCTGCTGGATCTGGAGAAGATGATTTTTTAAGAAATTTGCCTGAAATGCACTAAGTTCGAATTCGAGCTTCTATAGTGAGCCCAAATATGAATCTAGGAAGCCGATTTGAACAAACTTGAATCAGATCCACCCCACAATGTTGCATACCAAATATCAAAAGATTCTGCCTGCTGGATCTGGAGAAGAAGATTTTTTAATAAATTTGCTTGAAATGCACTAAGTTCAAATTTGGGCTCCTATACTGAGCCCAAATATAAACCCAGGGGGCCGATTTGAACAAACTTGAATCAGATCCACCCCACAATGTCGCTTACCAAATATGAAAAGATTCTGCCTGCTGGATCTGGAGAAGAAGATTTTTTAAGAAATTTGCCTGAAATGCACTAAGTTCGAAATCGGGCTCCTATACTGAGCCCAAATATGAACCCAGGGGGCCGATTTGAACAAACTTGAATCAGATCCACCCCACAATGTTGCATACCAAATATCAAAAGATTCTGCCTGCTGGATCTGGAGAAGAAGATTTTTTAATGTTTTTCCCATTGCCTAGTGTTAAAAAGTGCTGACTCAGCACTTTTTCAAAGTCCCGAAACTGTACCCTATGACAAAACCGATGGCTATTTTTTTTTACCAATCCTTTCTGTTGGTCCTAAGGAAGCTGCACACCAAATAAAAATTCTCAGTGCCGTGCAGTTTTGGAGATATGGGCGTTTTAAATTTTTTCTATTTTTAGCTCCTGCGGTTCCCACGGGGCTGCAGGAAATTTTTTTTTTGCATAAATCAAGTACTCATGACCCAATAAGCCCTCACATAAAATTTGGTTCAAATCAGCATCTCGGTTTGGAAAATAGAAATTTTGGGCGGGGCAAAAAATTTTGCCCCTCCCATAACGACGCCAAGTATAGCCCCACAAACTTCTCTTGAACAAATCTGAGTCTACACCTCAAAAGGAAGCTGCACACCAAATATCAAGTCTCTGCTACTGCTGGTTCATGAGAAGAAGATTTACAAAGATTTTGGTGCCCCTTGGGGGCGTGGCACCACCCAGGAGGAGGGGCAACTTCATTTGAACAAATCAGGAATCATCAAACATCGAGCTGGAGAAACACTGATAAGCGTGCAAAAACATCTCGACACGAAGCGGATTATAAAAAGAATGAGTCTTTAGAGACGGTATATGCACACTGGCAACAGAAGTCGTGGAGTTGTACTTGGGAGAGAGCGTCCCGTACCTGGTCTGCGCCGGTTGCACTCGACCCAGTTTTGGCTTATTTTTTATTGGTGCTTTTGCACCACTTTTCTTTCCCAAATTGCTTGGGAAAGACAAAAATAGAGAGTATTTTATCCGAGTTGGGGACTTCCACTGTAGTAAAAGCCTGAAGTAAACAATTGTGAGTAGGTTGATAAGAAATGAAGAAGAGAAATTTTAAAGAAATTTCTTCATATTGCACCAAGTTAAAATTTGGGCTACCATAGCAAGCCCAAATATTAACCTATGGATCCGATTTGAACAAACTTGAATCTGCCCCCATGTGGTTTGGGAAATATGGGCATTTGAAAATATTTCTATTTTTAGCACCCAGGATTCCCATGGGGATGTGGGAATTTTTTTTTTTTTTTGCATGCGTCAAGTAATTATGACCCAATAATACCACATACCAAATTTGGTTCATACCAGACCATCGGTTCAGAAAATAGAAATTTGGGACGGGGCCAAAAATTTTACCCCTCCCATTACAAAGCCAAATATTGCTTCACGAACTTCGTTTGAACAAATGTGATTCTACACCTAAAAAGGAAGCTCCATACCAAATATCAAGTCATTGTACACACTGGTTCTTGAGAAGATTTAAAAAATATTTTGGAGCATTTTCCCCCACTCCCTCCCTATGGGGCTGGGCATGCTGAGTTGAACAAAAATTCAATGCCCCTGCGGGACCATCACTCACACAAACTTTCACTTGAATTGGCGCAGTGGCTTTGGAGAAGACCAAAACATGGTGTTGATGGACGACGGATGGATAGCGATGAGATCAGCTCAGCTTGAATTTGTCAAGATGAGCTAACAATGCATCTGGCAGAAGATGTAAGAGAACAAAAATGCTCTGAACCGAAATAGACAGAACATAAACATAGGGGATAAACAGAATACCTATTCTGTTTAGAATAGTGCTGGGAGGTTAACCGAAAATACAATTCGGTTTCGGTTATTTAAAAACACCGACCGACCTGAATGTGTGATAACCGTCAGTCGGGACATGCACGGTTATTTAACTGCACAATCTTGAATGTGGTCACTTCGTGTAATGTGTTAAATAAAAGGGAGGAAATCAAAGAAAAAAAAAATCAGAGCCCGGTAGGCCTAATTAATAACTTTTTTGGTCCCACAATATAACTGTATTTACTTGTTAAATAAACTTTCTTTCGAATGACAAATGAATGAAATGATAAAAATCACCCCATTCAGTGTGAGATTGAAAGCGCCACCTGGCTTTGGACAAAAATAAAACAAACATCGAATTACCAAAATGACCACACAACTTCACTTGAATGCAATATCCATGCACCTGCTGGCCACTGTCAGTAATTTCTATGTATATGTTTGAATGGAAATAAAACAAGAGCGCACGTATTGCTGAAGCAATACAATGTCCCCTACCAGACTAATGAGCTTTAATAATTATACAAATGTTATAACCTATATGTGATCAGCATGAATTCTGTTGAAGCATTTCCAAAAAAAAAGTCCAGGAAACTGATATTTTGGCACTTTTCCATATTTCCAAGGGCTATAACTCACACAAGAATAATGCAATCAGCATGAAACTCAAACTTGAACTGTAAGTCATTGTTCTATAGTAGGTTACCAAGAATGAAATCATTCGGTTGAAGCATTTCCAAAATAAGTCCGGAAAACTAAAGTATGACTGACAAACTGACTGACAGACTGACGGATGGACAGAGTGCAAATGAAACTTGATCTGTAAGTCATCGTTCTATAGTAGGTTACCAAAAATGAAATCATTCCATTGAGCGTTTCCAAAAAAAGTCCGGAAAACTAAAGTATGACCGACAGACTGACTGATGAATGGACAGAGTGTAAATGAAACTTGATCTGTAAGTCATCGTTCTATAGTAGGTTACCAAAAATGAAATCATTCTGTTGAAGCGTTTCCAGAAAAAGTCTGGAAAACTGATATTTTGGCACTTTTCAATATTTCCAAGGGCCATAACTCACACAAGAATAAGGCAATCAGCATGAAACTCAAACTTGATCTGTAAGTCATCGTTCTATAGTAGGTTACCAAAAATGAAATCATTCTGTTGAAGCGTTTCCAAAAAAAGTCCGGAAAGTTAAAAAATTTATAGTAATTTATATATTTTTTATACTTACCAATGACCCAGACATAGCTGGTGCTAACTCTTAAAAATCAAATTTTGCCCCACCAATCCCCAAAATTTGCATCTAAAACCAAAGAAATCATGTCCTGAATGGCCCTCCATACTTTGCCTCTACTGCGCATGCACAGTGTCAAGGAGGTCCCGAAATTGGCGCCATTTATCATCCTTACAATCAGTGCCTGGTCAGCGCTATGTACTCAGCGGGGAGGTATGAGTTCCCAACTCCTGGGAGGGCCATCCCCATCTGGGTCATTGGTAAGTATAAAAAATATATAAATTACTATAAATTTTTTAACATTTTTATACTGTACCAATGACCCAGACATAGCTGAATAGTAAAAAGGCTGGAGGGCCTAGGACATAGAGGAAAATCCAATAAGCTCAAATATATAAAATAGAGTCATCCCCTCGAGGAGAAAAGGAGTATTAGGCTTTACATGTATCTTTCTTATTTATGATAAATTAGAAAGACACAACACCCTCCATAATTGAGCATCATAACATTCATGTTCTCTATTAACATTCAGTATAATCCTTATACTAATTATTTTTAAAGTAAGCCAATAAATAAAGTTAGTCCAGAGAATTGAGACTCTTTATACTCTTTTAAAAGTGTCCGAGGATAGTATATTAACGCCCGTTTGACACGTGACATATTCAAATGCTACACTTTAAAAATATGACATGAATGAATTTTTTAAAACATTAACTTTTCACTTTAAAACCATCCCAGTAACAGCTCAGAATTACTGACTCCAGAGGAGGTATCCCCTTGTTTTCATTATAAAACAGGTGACCCAAGGGAACACCCCCCCCCCCCTTCCCCTGGGTCAAATAGCCCAGAGCGAAGAGGGCAACAAGACGGAGTCACTGCCTGAACAGAAAGCCTACATAACTATAGTTGCAACTGTTTAGTGAACGACATTCTGAGCAGCAGATAATGGACCTAAACAATGCAGGTCTCCAGAAATGGACTCAATATTTCTGAGATAAAAATTCGTGAATGTGGATGGCTGAGACCAATATGCAGCCTTCATTAAATCTGTAATAGCAACACTATTTGCAGAAGCCCAAGATGTAGAAAGAGCTATTACTTCATGAGCTGAAATCTTAAGCACAGACTGCTGAGTTAAAGATAGATTATCATAAGCAGTACAGATAGTTAATTGAATCCATCTAGCAATAGAATGGACCGTAATGTCCTTTCTATTAGGCATCAGAGACAGAAGAAGCTTTTACGTCCTTTCTGATAAACTGAGATCTTGTTTATAAATACATAAAGCTCTAACCGGACAGAGTAAAGGCCTATGCCCGTCTGAAGACGGAAGGGCCTTAATAACAATAGGTTCCGGATATTTATTAGGAGCCTGATTCTTAGCCAAAAATCCAACATTAGTAGTAAAGGTAATAGTGTTCCCGATACTACGAAAGTGAGAATCGTCCACCGATAGTGCATGAAGCTCACTGACTCTTCAGCAGAAGAGAAAGCTAAGAGAAATGCTGTCTTATAAGACCAGAATTTGACATCTACTGTCTCAAGAGGCTCAAATGGTTTTCTTTTAGTTTAAGAAGAACCCAAGCTAAATTCCATTTAGGAATTAATCTAAGGGTTCTAGGTCTATTTATCGAAAAGTTTCTAACTAATTTAGATAAAGAGACATTAGATCCAATTGTAAACTATCATGGTGTGCATAGGTATCAGATAACATAGACCTATAACCTTTAATAGTAACATGCTGCAGTTGATCTCGTCAAACAAGTATACTAGAAAGTTTGCAATGTCTGGTATGGAGGGATCAAAAATATCAACATAATGATCCCTACACCAACGACGAAAGACCTTCCACTTTAGCCGCATAGTATAGCGAAGAGGAGGTCCTCCTACAATTAGAAATCGCGTCCACTGCTCGTCCTGTACAATGCTTGCCGTGCAAGAAGGACCGCACAACGGAATACGTGAAGGTTGAGACCTTGCGGGTTGTGATGAAGTTGACACGATTTTCCCAGGGAAAGAAGATCCTCTCGTGGAGGAAGTTTTCGCGGTAAGTCCCACAGCAGACACCTGAGTAAATTTATCCACGGTCTCTGTGGAGACAGAGATGCTACCAACAGAATTGTATTGTGATTGTTTTATCTTAGCAATATTTGCTGAATCAACGGCGCTGGAGGATACGCATATCCTATCATTCCGTCCCACGAGATCGATAGAGCGTTTACTGCATATGCTCAGGGATCCGGACATGGTGACACATACGTCTGCAATTGATTGTTGAGTTGTGTCGCAAATAAGTCTATCATTGGGCGCTCCCATTGGTAGCAAATCTGATTGAACACCTGTTTGTTGAGAGTCCATTCTGACGCTGACGGCAACAAGCAACCCTTCCGTGAAAGGGAGTCTGCTAATACATTCAGACGACCCGGAATATGACGGACCGAAGCAGAACTTGGTGTTCTAGAACAAACAGAAGGATTCTTTCCGTTAAATTGAATAACGGAACGGAATGAGTGCCTCCCTGGTTCCGGAAATACGCAACTACTGTCGTATTGTCGGACAGGATTTGGACATGCGCTTCTGAATAATGTTCATCCAATGACGTAGTGCAAGCCAAATTGACATCATTTCTTGGATGTTTATGTGCTTGCCTAGAAACTGCGGAACCCAAAGATCCTGGCACTTCGAATCCGTTGGGATCAATGTTGTACCCCAACCTGTTTGACTGGCATCCATCATAATCGTAAAACCCGGATCCGGCAACAGCAGTGGAACTCCCTGAGTCAACCACTGAATGTTTGCCCAAGTCTGAATCTCTTGTTACACTTGATTGACAAGAAAACGTCTATATCGAGCAATTCATAGATTGCTGAACGGTTGCCGTCGAAGAGAAGCTTCTCCGAGACCGAAGCGACTCTGAGAGAGTTCTTCACCTTACTATCCACGTGCATGGATGTAGCTAGGGCTGCGTCACGTCTAACCAACTCTAGGTTTGCCACTGAAGGGCTGAGTTATACGTGGAAAAGCTACTGCCCTTGAAAGAAATCTCATTGAGGATCATATCCTGGAATTCTTTCCATTGAAGACGTAATGATAACGCCTTAGTAAGGTGGTCTGCGTATGATAAAGCGTCTAAGTTAAGTCTGTTAGACATTATTGTCGTTTCCAATGTCGTGGTTGGAATTGACAGACGGCGATATAGACAATTCCCAGTCTTCAGCCTGGTCGTCTAGACGCAGAGGAACTCTCGGTATGCCCTGTCCTGCCATTTCAAATTTATTCCTTGAATTGATGAAAGGCAGATTTAGAGCATTTGCGGACAAGAAACTAGACTTGCCTGTTTTGGTAGCAAGCTTATATATAGCGTCGTTCAATAATTGGAATGTTCTTGTGACATTATTGGACTGTGTCGGCAACTCAGGGACGATGTCCCTGAATCGATCAAAAACTCTGTGTCCAATGACGCTATTAGTCTCTTATCCAGCATCGCAGCATTTTAGTCCGACGGAACAACCTCTGGAAGATAATGCCGGAAGAAATCTATGGCAGCTTCTGTTGTTCCGAAAGGGAAAGCTCGAAATCCTCCGAATCCCTTTCGCCATCCTGTCGGACCCTATGAAGTGCTCGGTCGTCCGTACCTGATGCTTCAGCGGAGCGAACCGACCCAGCGTTGTCGGATTATTCCTGATCCGACAGAGATTCTGTCGTTTGCTGGGATGCTGCGATAAGTTGTGCTATTTTGGATAGCACGTCCGTCACTGAGGCCTGTGGAGAAGCGGTCTTACGTTGCTTTACCGCTGGAAGCTCCGTGTACGTTGCCCCGTGCATACTTCTATTATGCGAGCGTCCGGAGTCTACAGGCCTCGTGTCCCCTGGCTACCGGATGGCGAGACCTGTTCGCCGTGGAATCCCTGATTGGCGAAGCTGGCAGGATATTCGAGGTCACGTAGCCAAGGTGCGGTCGTGTGCGCTGCCGTGAGGAAGAGGAAGCCTTATCGACAGTCTCTCGGACTGTCTATATAACGGAGCATCCCGAGCAGTGGACATATGCTCCGAATGCGAAACGTTTGTACCACAACATCTGGTCCCAGATGTTGTTCTCCGAGAGAGGGCCCTCTCTCGCTCGCAGCCCGGATGGACCTGGACGAGCTAGGAACCGGACTAATAGGCTTCCTCCGATATCTCCTCTGATCCGTCGTCACTGGGTGTGTACTTTTGTCTTATTATAGTGCTCGCATCACCCAAATCTCCTTCCTGGACCGCAACGGACGAATCCGGCTGCCGAGCCATTCGATGAATGGACACTACACCGGGAGAGCTAGCGGATGTCAACGTCGTCGATCCTACTAGGGACCTCTTAGGCGATTGACGTATTTCCATGAGCACTTATTGCCGCTAGCTCTTCATTTAACTATGACGACAGAGGCACACTTTTGGAAGACATCACGGTAACTTTTGCGAACAAGAAACCAGACTTGCTTGTTTAATAGCAAGCATATATATAGCGTCGTTCAATAATTCGAAAGTTCCTGTGACATTATTGGACTATGTCGGAAACTCAGGGACGATGTCCCTGAACCGATCAAAAAATTCTTGTGTCCACAGACGCTATCAATCTCTTATCCGGCATCGCAGCATTCTGGTCCGACAAAACAACCTCTAGAAGATAAAGCCGGATGAAATGTACAGCAGCTTATGTTGTTCCGAAAGGGAAAGCTTGAAATCCTCCGAATCCCTTTCGCCATCCTGTCGGACCCTATGAAGTTTTCGGACGTCCGTACCTGATGCTTCAGCGGAGCGTACCGACCCAGCGTCGTCGGATATTACCTGATCCGACAGAGATTCTGTTCGTTGCTGGGATGCTGCGATAAGTTGTGCTATTTGGGATAGCACGTCCGTCACTGAGGCCTGTGGAGTAGCGGTCTTACGATGCTTTGCCGCTGGAAGCTCCGTGTACGTTGACTCCTGCATACTTTTCTTATGCGAACGTCCGGAGTCTACAGGCCTCGTGTCCCTGGCTACCGCATGGCGTTACCTGGTCGCCGTGGATTCTCTGATTGGCAAAGCTGGCTGGATATCCGAGGTCACGTAGCCAAGGTGCAGTCGTGTGCGCTGCCGTGAGAATGAGGAAGCCTTATTGACAGTCTCTCTGGACTGTCTATATAACGGAGCATCCCGAGCGGCGGACGTATGCTCCGAATGCGAAACATTTTGTACCACAACCTCTGGTCCCAGATGTTGTAGTATGAGAGAGGGGCCTCTCTTGCTCGCAGCCCAGATGGACCTGGACGAGCTAGGAACCGGACTAATAGGCTTCCTCCGTTTTCTCCTCTGATCCGCCGTCACTGGGTGTGCACTTAGTTGATTTATAGTGCTCGCATCACCCAAAACTCCTTTCTGGACCGCAACGGACGAACCCGGCTGCCGAACCATTCGATGAATGGACGCTACACCGGGCGAGCTAGCGGACGTCAAAGGCCGTCGATCCTACTAGGGACCTCTTAGGCAATTGATGTATTTCCATGAGCACTTTGCCGCTAGCTCTTCATTTAATTGTGACGATGGAGGCACACTTTTGGAAGACATCACTGATACATCACCCTGTTCTTGTTCGTCTGAAATAGAGATTGATAAACTAGAGTGACCCTGCGGAGAAAGGACCGGCATGGCCATTTCCCCGCTAACATACCGTGACACACGCTTCCCATGTTGTCATCCCAATTGACACATACTGAACAGGAGTTAGTGCGAGTACACTGACTACAATTAATACAATGATTATGAAAGTCAGAGAAAGATTTCCTCTTATTACAATTGAACAATATCCTTTCATTGTGAAAAGAATACAAAAAGTCCTAGTACTCGCACCAACCCCTGAAAACAAAGATACATAATAACATGATCCATTAACATAGAAAAAATAATTGAAATCAAAAAAAATTTTTTAAAAAATATTTTTTCAGAATAGCCCAAGTTTCTGAAAAGTAACGTTCAGCCCCAATGGATCCCAAGCCTAAGTGTGGGCAAAAATTTTAAAACTATTTTTAAAAATTAATGCAACACTTACGAATAATAATAATGTATCTTGTTATGATTAAACTAACACAAAGACAAGAAATCCCCCTCCACAGAGACTGCTGTCAATGTAAACAAGAAGTGTACAAACACCAGAAACATGACTCCAGGCACTGATAACCATGGCCCGAAATCAGTTACCAATAATACACTATCTGATGCAAAACAGAGACTTCCAGGGAAGAAACTGCAGAACATCAGATGGTAGATGCAGAACACTACGCCTAAACACCCATGGGTGAGGACGTAAACATGGGGAAAAGAACAGAATTCATTCTGTTACCCAGATAAAACTCTCAAGAAATTTTAGTAATAATATTACAGAAAATATGCCAAAAGCATGGGAGAATAGCAAGGGGGGACTTAAAGGAAAGGGAGAAAGGAAAACACTGAACAAGCAGTGTAACTTATAGCAAGAATGACCAAAACAGGCCCCTGCCCCGAAAATAGGTAACTTAACATAATTTCATTAAAAAATTTTAAGTTACAGCCCTGATTATTTTCTGTCACTCATTTTTCCTCTCCTCCTTCTATTTCCTCTTTAGATCCACCATTTCTCTAATGTTTATGTGTCTGGCATCATTTAAACTGAGATTTACAAGCACAAAGATCAGTCAGATGTGAACTGATGAAGAGCCAAACAAAGAATGATAAATGGCGCCAATTTCAGGACCTCGTTGACACTGCGCATGCGCAGTAGAGGCGAAGTATGGAGGGCCATTCAGGACATGATTTCTTTGGTTTTTGATGCAAATTTTGGGGATTGGGGGGCAAAATTTGTGTTTGGCCCTAGATTTTTAAGAGTTAGCACCAGCTATGTCTGGGTCAATGGTACAGTATAAAAATACTGATCTTTTGGTGCTTTTCCATATTTCCAAGGGCCATAACTCACACAAGAATAATGCAATCAGCATGAAACTCAAACCTGATCTGTAAGTCATCGTTCTATAGTAGTTTACCAAAAATGAAATCATTCCGTTGAAGCGTTTCCAAAAAAACTTCGGAAAGTTAAAAAATTTATAGTAATTTATATATTTTTTATACTTACCATTGACCCAGACATAGCTGGTGCTAACTCTTAAAAATATAGGGCCAAACACAAATTTTGCCCCCCAATCACCAAAATTTGCATCTAAAACCAAAGAAAACATGTCCTGAATGGCCCTCCATACTTCACCTCCACTGCGCATGCGCAGTGTCAAGGACGTCCCAAAATTGGCGCCATTAATCATTCTTATAACCAGTGCCTGGTAAGCGCTATGTACTCAGCGGGGAGGTATGAGTTCCCAACTCCTGGGAGGGCCATCCCCGTCTGGGTCATTGGTAAGTATAAAAAATATACAAATTACTATAAATTTTTTAACATTTTTATACTGTACCAATGACCCAGACATAGCTGAATAGTAAAAAGGCTGGAGGGCCTAGGACA
This sequence comes from Pictodentalium vernedei, assembly GCA_031216915.1. Taxonomy (NCBI): domain Eukaryota; kingdom Metazoa; phylum Mollusca; class Scaphopoda; order Dentaliida; family Dentaliidae; genus Pictodentalium; species Pictodentalium vernedei. Next base: position 126,747,519 of record CM062290.1, read on the forward strand.
TAGAGGAAATTCCAATAAGCTCAATTATATAAAATAGAGTCATCCCCTCGAGGGGAAAAAGAGTATTAGGCCTTACATGTATCTTTCTTATTTATGATAAATTAGAAAGACACAACACCTTCCATAATTGAGCATCATAACATCCATGTACTCTATTAATATCCAGTATAATCCTTATACTAACTAGAACTATCACTGAAGGTGATTAATACCCCCGCTTTGGGTTTTTAGAGGAATGCACTTCTGATCATGTAGGCGAAGGCCATAAGGAAATGTATACATAAAGATCATTTTTTGTTGTTGAAATTTGTATTTGCATGTGGCCTTCCACAGAGCAGCACTGAATACTTAAAGAGCCCACACATATATGGTTTACATTTGGAAAAACACATTTACAATGTGCAACATGTATTCAAAATCGGTTCATTAATGTAGGAGGAGTTGCACACACAAGAATCCCATTTGAAAACCCATAATAAATCCAAGTTAAAGGGAGATAACCTGGTTAAAATTGTCGCAGATCAAAAATTTGGGAATATGCGTATGTTCACTTAGTTGTGATAATGTTTGAAAGGTTTCGTCAAAATTGATTGATAAATGTAGGAGGAGTTGCACGCACAAGAATTTCATGTAGAAACCCATAATAAATCTAAGTTAAAGGGAGATAACCTAGTTAAAATTGCCACAGCTCAAAAATTTTGGAATATGCGCATGTTCACTTAGTAGTGATGATGTCGGTAAACTTTCGTCCAAATTGATTGATAAATATAGGAGGAGTTGCGCACACAAGAATTTCATGCAGAAACCTGTATTAAATCAAAGTTCAAGAGAGATAACCTGGATAAAATTGTCGCAGATTAAAAAGTTTGGAATATGCACATGTTCACTTAGTAGAGATGATGTTTGAAAGGTTTCATCAAAATCGGTTCATTAATGTAGGAGGAGTTGCGCACACAAGAATTTGTTCGAACGGAAAGACATAATAAATCTAAGTCAAAGGGAGATAACCTGGTTAAAATTGTCGCAGATCAAAAATCTTGGAATATGCGCATGTTCAATTAGTAGTGATGATGTCTGAAAAGTTTTCTCCAAATTGATTGATAAATGTAGGAGGAGTTGCACGCACAAGAATTTCATGTAGAAACCCATACTAAATCTAAGTTAAAGGGAGATAACCTAGTTAAAATTGCCAAAGCTCAAAAATTTTGGAATATGCGCATGTTCACTTAGTAGTGATGATGTCTGTAAACTTTCGTCCAAATTGATTGATAAATGTAGGAGGAGTTGCGCACACAAGAATTTCATGCAGAAACCCATATTAAATCAAAGTTCAAGAGAGATAACCTGGTTAAAATTGTCGCAGATCAAAAAGTTTGGAATATGCACATGTTCACTTAGTAGAGGTGATGTTTGAAAGGTTTCATCAAAATCGGTTCATTAATGTAGGAGGAGTTGCGCACACAAGAATTTGTTCGAACGGAAAGACATAATAAATCTAAGTCAAAGGGAGATAACCTGGTTAAAATTGTCGCAGATCAAAAATCTTGGAATATGCGCATGTTCAATTAGTAGTGATGATGTCTGAAAAGTTTTCTCCAAATTGATTGATAAATGTAGGAGGAGTTGCACGTCAAAGGGAGATAACCTGGTTAAAATTGTCGCAGATCAAAAATCTTGGAATATGCGCATGTTCACTTAGTAGTGATGATGTCTGAAAAGTTTTGTCCAAATTGATTGATAAATGTAGGAGGAGTTGCGCACACAAGAATTTCATGTAGAAATCCATATTAAATCAAAGTTCAAGAGAGATAACCTGGTTAAAATCGTCGCAGATTAAAAAGTTTGGAATATGAACATGTTCACTTAGTAGAGATGATGTTTGAAAGGTTTCATCAAAATCGGTTCATTAATGTAGGAGGAGTTGCGCACACAAGAATTTGTTCGGATGGAAAGACACAATAAATCTAAGTCAAAGGGAGATAACCTGGTTAAAATTGTCGCAGATCAAAAATCTTGGAATATGCGCATGTTCAATTAGTAGTGATGATGTCTGAAAAGTTTTCTCCAAATTGATTGATAAATGTAGGAGGAGTTGCACGCACAAGAATTTCATGTAGAAACCCATAATAAATCTAAGTTAAAGGGAGATAACCTAGTTAAAATTGCCAAAGCTCAAAAATTTTGGAATATGCACATGTTCACTTAGTAGTGATGATGTCTGTAAACTTTCATCCAAATTGATTGATAAATGTAGGAGGAGTTGCGCACACAAGAATTTCATGCAGAAACCCATATTAAATCAAAGTTCAAGAGATATAACCTGGTTAAAATTGTCGCAGATCAAAAAGTTTGGAATATGCACATGTTCACTTAGTAGAGGTGATGTTTGAAAGGTTTCATCAAAATCGGTTCATTAATGTAGGAGGAGTTGCGCACACACGAATTTGTTCGAACAGAAAGACATAATAAATCTAAGTCAAAGGGAGATAACCTGGTTAAAATTGTCGCAGATCAAAAATCTTGGAATATGCGCATGTTCACTTAGTAGTGATGATGTCTGAAAAGTTTTGTCCAAATTGATTGATAAATGTAGGAGGAGTTGCGCACACAAGAATTTCATGTAGAAACCCATATTAAATCAAAGTTCAAGAGAGATAACCTGGTTAAAATTGTCGCAGATTAAAAAGTTTGGAATATGCACATGTTCACTTAGTAGAGATGATGTTTGAAAGGTTTCATCAAAATCGGTTCATTAATGTAGGAGGAGTTACGCACACAAGAATTTGTTCGGATGGAAAGACACAATAAATTTAAGTCAAAGGGAGATAACCTGGTTAAAATTGTCGCAGATCAAAAATCTTGGAATATGCGCATGTTCACTTAGTAGTGATGATGTCTGAAAGGTTTTGTCCAAATTGATTGATAAATGTAGGAGGAGTTGCGCACACAAGAATTTCATGTCCGGAAAGACGTACGGACGGACGTACAGACGTACGGACGTACAGGGCGATTCCTATATAGCCCCCACTTCTTCCAAGAGGGGGTATAATAATTTTTAAAGTAAGCCAATAAATAAAGTTAGTCAAGAGAATAGAGACTCTTTATACTCCTTAAAAGTGTCTGAGGATTGTATAATAACGCCCGTTTGACACGTGATATATTCAAAAGCTATAATTTAAAAACCATGACCTGAATGAATTTTTAAAATATAAACTTATCACTTAAAAACCATCCCAGTAACAGCTCAGAATTACTAACTCCGGAGGAGGTATCCCCTTGTTTTCATAATAAAACAGGTGACCCAAGGGAACACCCTCCCCCCCCCCCCCCCCCCTTCTCCTTGCCCTGGGTCAAATAGCCCAGAGCGAAGAGGGCAGCAGGACAGAGTCACTGCCGGAACAGAAAGCCTACCTAGCTATAGTAGCAACTGTTAAGTGAATGACATTCTGAGCAGTAGATAATAGACCTAACAATGGAGGCCTCCAGAAATGGACTCAATATTTCTGAGATAAAAATTCATGAATGTGGATGGCTGAGCCCAATGTGCAGCCTTCATAAAATCTATAATAGCGACACTATTAATGTAAGCCCAAGACGTAGAAAGAGCTCTTACTTCATGAGCCGAAATCTCAAGCACAAACTGCTGAGTTAATGATATACCATAAGCAGTACCGATAGTTAATTGAATCCATTAGCAATAGAATGGAGCATAATGTCCTTCTATTAGGCATCAAAGACAGAAGAAGCTTACGTCCTTACTAATAAACTGATATCTGTTTATAAATACGTAAACTCTAACCGGACAGAGTAAAGGCCTATGCCCGTACGAAGACGGAAGGACCTTAATAACAATAGGTTCCGGATATTTATCAGGAGCCTGATTCTTAACCAAAAATCCAACATTAGTAGTAAAGGAAATAGTGTTTCCGATACTACGAAAGTGAGAATCGTCCACCGATAGTGCATGAAGCTCACTGACTCTTCAGTAGAAGAGAAGACTAAGAGAATTATTGTCTTAAAAGGTCAGAATTTGAAAACTACTGTTTCCAAAGGCTCAAATGATTACTTAGGTAAATAAGAACCGAAGCTAAATTCCGTATAGGAATTTAATCTAAGGATTCTAGGTCTATTTATCGAAAAGTTTCTAACTGACTTAGATAAAGAGACATAAGACTCAATTGTAAACTATCATAGAGTGCATAGGTATGAGATAACATAGACCTATAACCTTAATAGTAACAGGCTGCAGTTGATCTTGTCAAACAAGTATACTAGAAAGATGCAATGTCTAGTATGGAGGGATCAAAAATATCAACATAATGATCCCTACACCAACGACGGAAGAGCCTCCACTTTAGCCGCATAGTATAGCGAAGAAGAGGTTCTCCTGCAGTAAGAAATCGCATCCATAGCTCGTCCTGTACAATGCTTGCCGTGCAAGAAGGACCACACAACGGAATACGTGAAGGTTGAGACCTTGCAAGTTGTGATGAAGTTGACACGATTTCCCCAGCGAAAGAAGATCCTCTCATGGAGGAAGTTTTCGCGTTAAGTCCCACAGTAGACACCTGAGTAAATTTACCCACGGTCTCTGTGAAGACAGAGATGCTATCAACAGAATTGTATTGTGGTTGTTTATCTTAGCAATACTTGCTGAAACAACAGCGCTGGAGGATACGCATATCCTATCATTCCATCCTATTAGATCAATAGAGCGTTAACAACATAAGCTCAGGGATCCGGACATGGAAACACATACGTCTGCAATTGAATAGTGAGTTGTGTCGCAAATAAATTATCATTGGGCGCTCCCACTAATAGCGAATCTGATTGAATACTTGTTTGTTGAGAGTCCATTCTGACGGCAACAAGCGACCCTTACGTGAAAGGGAGTCTGCTAATACAATCAGACGACCCGGAATATGACGGACCGAAGCAGAACTTGGTGAACTATAACAAACAGAAGGATTCTTTCCGTTAAATTGAATAACGGAATCGAATGAGTGCCTCCCTGGTTCCGGAGATACGCAACTACTGTCGTATTAACGGACAGGATTTGGACATGCGTTTCTGAATAATGTTCATCCAATGACATAGTGCGAGCCTAAATAACATCATTTCCTGGAAGTTAAGTGCTTGCCTAGAAACTGCAGAACCCAAAGACGCAGGCACTTCGAATCCGTTGGGATCAATATTGTACCCCAACCTGTTTGACTGGCATCCGTCATAATCATAAAACTCGGATCCGGCAACTGCAGTGGCACTCTCTGAGTCAACCACCGAATGTTTGCCCCAGTCTGAATCTCTTGCTACACTTGATAGACAAGAGAACGTGTATATCGAGCAATTCATAGATTGCTGAAAAGTTGCCGTCGAAGAGAAGCTTCTCCGAGACCGAAGCGACTCTGAGAGAGTTCTTCACCTTACTATCCACGCGCGTGGATGTAGCCAGGGCTGCGTCACGTCTAACCAACTCCAGGTTGCCACTAAAGGGCGGAGTTATACGTGGAAAAACTACTGCCCTTGAAAGAAATCACATTGAGGATCATATCCTGGAATTCTTTCTCTTGAAGACGTAATGATAACGCCTCAGTAAGGTGGTCTACGTATGATAAAGCGTCTAAGCTAAGTCTATTAGACATCATTGTCGTATCCAACATCGTGGTTGGAATTGACATATGAACTCTCGGTATGCCCTGTTCTGCCAATATAAATTATTTCCTAGAATTGAAAAAAGGCAGAATAGAGCATTGCGGACAAGAAACTAGACTATCATGCTTGGTAGCAAGCTTATATATATAGCGTCGTTAAATAATTCGAATGTTCTAAAGACATTATTGGACTGTGTCGGTAAGTCAGGGACAATGTCCCTGAACCGATCCAAAACTCCGTGTCCAATGACGCTATTAGTCTCTTATCTAGCATTGCAGCAATGTAGTCCGACGGAACAACCTCTGGAAGATAATGCCGGAAGAAATGTATGGCAGCTTCTGTTGTTCCGAAAGGGAAAGCTCGAAATCCTCCGAATCCCTTTCGCCATCCTGTCGGACCCTATAAAGTGTTCGGTCGTCCGAACCTGATGCAACAGCGGAGCACACCGACCCAGCACCGTCGGATAATTCCTGATCCGACCGAGAATTTGTCGTTTGCTGGGATGCTGCGATAAACTGTGCTATTTTGGATAGCACGTCCGTCACTGAGGCCTGTGGAGAAGCGGTCTTACGATGCATTGCCGCTGGAAGCTCCGAGTTCGTTACCCCGTGCATACTTCTATTATGCAAGCGAACAGAGTGTATAGGCCTCGTGTCCCTTGGCTACCGGATGGCGTGACCTGTTCGCCGTGGAATCACTGAATGACAAAGCTGGCCGGATACTCGAGGTCACGTAGCCAATGTGCGGTCGTGTGCGCTGCTGTGAGGATGAGGAAGCATTATTGACAGTCTCTCGGACTGTCAATATAACGGAGCGTCCCAATCGACGGACATATGCTCCGAATGCGAAATATCTGTACCACAACATCCGGTCCCATATGTTGTTGTACGAGAGAAGGACCTCTCTCGCTCGCAGCCCGGACGGACCTGGACGAGCTAGGAACCGGACTAACAGGCTTCCTCCGATCTGTCCTCTAATCCGTCGTCACTGGGTGTGTACTAAAGTCTATTACAGTGCTTGCATAGCCCAAATCTCCTTCCTAGACCGCAACGGACGAACCCGACTGCCAAACCATTCGATGAATGGACGCTACATCGGGTGAGCTAGCGAATGTCAACTCCGTCGATCCTACTAGGGACCTCTTAGGCGATTGACGTATTCCATGAGCATTTATTGCCGCTAGCTCTTCATTAAATATGACGACAGAGGCACACTTTTGAAAGACATATCAGTAACTTTGCGAACAAGAAACCAGACATCTTGTTAACAGCAAGCATATAATAATATATATAGCGTTGTTCAATAATTCGAAAGTTTGTGTGACATTATTGGACTGTGTCGGAACTGAGGGACGATGTCCCTGAACAGAACCAAAAATTTCTGTGTCCATCGACGCTATCAGTTTCTTATCCGGCATCGCAGCATTCTGGTCCGACGAAAGAACCTCTAGAAGATAAAGTCAGATGACATACAGAGCAGCTCATGTTGTTCCGAAAGGGAAAGCTCGAAATCCTCCGAATCCCTTTCGGCATCCCGTCGGACCGGATGAAATTTTCGGACGTCCGTACCTGCTTACGCGGAGCGTCCCGACCCAGCGTCGTCGGATAATACATAATGCGACAGAGATTCTGTCGTTGCTGCGATAAGCTGTGCTATTTGGGATAGCACGTCCGTCACCTAGGCCTGTGCAGTAGCGGTCTTGCGATGCTTTGCCGCTGGAAGCTCCACGTACGTTGACTCCCGCACACTTTCTTATGCGAACGTCCGGAGTCTGCAGGCCTCGTGTCCCTGGCTACCGGATGATGTGACCTGGTCGCCGATGATTCTCTGATTGGCGAAGCTGACTGGATATCCGAGGACACGTAGCCAAGAGCGGTCGTGTGCGCTACCGCGAGGATGAGGAAGCCTTATTGACAGTCGCTCCGGACTGACTATATATTGGAGCGTCCCGAGCGGCGGACGTATGCTCCGAATGCGAAACATTTTGTACCACAACATCTGGGGCCAGATGTTGTTGTACGAGAGAGGGGCCTCTCTCGCTCGCAGTCCGGATGGACATGGACGAGCTAGGAACCGGACTAAAAGGCTTCCTCCGTTCTCTCCTCTAATCCGCCGTCACTGGGTGTGCATTTGGTTGATTTATAGTGCTCGCATCACCCAAAACTCCTACTAGACCGCAACGGACGAACCCGGCTGCCGAACCATTCGATGAATGGACGCTACACCGGGCGAGCTAGCGGACATCAAAGGCCGTCGAACCTACTAGAGTCCTCTTAGGCAATTGACATATTTACATGAGCACTTTTCCGCTAGCTCTTCATTAATTGTGACGACGGAGGCACACTTTTGGAAGACATCACGGATACATCACCCTGTTCCTGATCGTCTGAAATAGAGATTGATAAAGTAGAGTGACCCTGCGGGGAAAGGACCGGAATGGCCAATTCCCCACTAACTTACCGTGACACACGCTTCCCATGTTGTCATCGAAATTAACACATACAGAACAGGAGTTAGTGCGAGTACACTGACTACATATACAATGATTATGAAAGTCAGAGGAAGATTTCCTCTTATTACAATTGAACAATATCCTTTCATTGTGAAAAGAAAACAAAATCCTAGTACTCGCACCAACCCCTGACAATCAAAATACATAATAACATAATCCATTAACATAGAAAAAATAAATGAAATCAAAAAATTTTGAAAAAATATTTTTTCAGAACAGCCCAAGTTTCTGAAAAGTAACGTTGAGCCCCAATGGATCCCAAGCCTAAGTGTGGACAAAAATTCTAAAAATATTTTAAACAATTTATGCAACACTTACGAACAATAATAATGTATCTAGTTATGATAAAATGAACATCAAGATATTATTTTCAAGAAATCCCCCCTCACACAGAGGGCTGTAGTAAATGTAAACAATAAGTGTAAACACACCAGAAGAAGACTCCAGGCACCCAGGCCCGAAATCAGTTACCAATAATACACTATCTGATGCAAAACAGAGACTTCCAGGGAAGAAACTGCAGAACATCAGATGGTAGATGCAGAACACTACGCCTAACCACCCAAAGGTGAAGACGTAAACATGGGGAAAAGAACAGAATTCATTCTGTTATCTAGCTAAAACTCCCAAGAAATTTTAGTAATAATATTACAGAAAACATGCCAAAAGCATGGGAGAATAGCAAGAGGGGACTTAAAGGAAAGGGAGAGAGGAAAACACTGAACAAGCAGTGTAACTTGATAACAAGAATGACCACAACAGGCTGTTGCCTCGAAAATAGGTAACTTAACATAATTTCATTAAAAAATTTTAAGTTACAGCCCTGATAATTTTCTATCACTCATTTTTCCTCTCCTCCTATATCCTCCTTAGAATCACCATTTCTCTAATATTTATGTGTCTGGCATCATTTAAACTGAGATTTACAAGCACAAAGATCAGTCAGATGTTAACTGATGAAGGGCCAAACAAAGAATGATTAATGGCGCCAATTTCGGGACGTCCTTGACACTGCACATGCGCAGTGGAGGTGAAGTATGGAGGGCCATTCAGGACATGTTTTCTTTGGTTTTAGAGGCAAATTTTGGAGATTGGGGGGCAAAATTTGTGTTTGGCCCTATATTTTTAAGAGTTAGCACCAGCTATGTCTGGGTCATTGGTACAGTATAAAAATACTGATATTTTGGCGCTTTTCCATATTTCCAAGGACCATAACTCACACAAGAATAATGCAATCAGCATGAAACTCAAACTTGATCTGTAAGTCATCATTCTATAGTAGTTTATCAAAAATGAAATCATTCCGTTGAAGCGTTTCCAAAAAAACTCCAGAAAACTGATATTTTGGGGCTTTTAAATATTTCCAAGGGCCGTAACTCACACAAGAATAATGCAATCAGCATGAAATTCAAACTTGATCTGTAAGTCATTGTTCTATAGTAGTTTACCAAAAATGAAATCATTCCGTTGAAGCGTTTCCAAAAAAAACTCTGGAAAACTGATATTTTGGTGCTTTTTCCCATATTTCCAAGGGCCGTAACTCACACAAGAATAATGCAATCAGCATGAAACTCAAACTTGATCTGTGAGTCATCGTTCTATAGTAGTTTACCAAAAATGAAATCATTCCGTTGAAGAGTTTCCAAAAAAACTCCGGAAAACTAAAGTGTGACTGACAGACGGACTGACAGATGGACAGACTGAGACGGATGGACGGAGTGCAGACCTATAGTCCCCTCCAGAGATACCGGTAGGGGAGTAAAAAACCCAGTTGTACACTATTCTTGCACCAATAACATTTTCAAGATGGCAGGCCACGATTCAGGGCTTTCAGTATCAACCCACGAAACTCAACACAATATTTATTAATTTTCATGATCTTCAACATCCCCGGTAAAACACTGTATCTATAAAATGATCAATTTATCTAATGCAGTTTCCTTTGCTGAACTGGAACTTACCACTTGCTCCGCATTTGTACTGTTCGACATATTTATTTCTACATGTATTTTTGATAGCTTTAACCTCAAAATAGGTTTCAAATTCACAGTTGGAAGTCCAATAAAAATTAGGGTTACAATGACCTAAATGAGCGACTTTTACTTTCTAAAATTTTTAGGGTCAGCATAATTTAGGGTCGTCGGTGGTACCCCAAACAAAGGGATTTCTTTTCTTTGGCCTGACATTTCACAACATTACATCTTCAGCATTTTTTACCCAAGTTGAGCATTGCTACCACAGAATTTTCCTCTTGTCTTGGTGTGTGTGTGTGTGTGGGGGGGGGAGGTTGAGGAGGGGGGGACTGCCAACGCTATTCAACTGTATATCCAGGGCTTTGTGAACAATCTTCATTGTCTTCTGGGTTAATGGTTCACTGAACGTGCTGCGCTATATATAATCTCATAATTTTAGAGAGAGGGGAAGGTACTTGCCCTTTGAACTTTTATTAAAACTAATATTTGGGAAAAAACCCAAGTGTTTATAGTGTTTAATACTTGAATATTTTTCTCTAAACTCCCAAGAATTTAATAAAAAAAATGCCGCTCAGGATCACCGATCCAATGTCGAGTTGTGACAACTGTTCCTCGCACCAAGGCCAACACACCTATGAAGTTTCATGACTCTAGGTTGAACCACTATCAAGTTCTCATCCGGAAACCAATTGTTGCGATATACTATGTTCAAGGTCACTGTGACCTTGACCTTTGACCTGGTGAGTCCAACATCAATAGGGTTCTTCCTCGCACCAAGGCCAACACGCCTGTAAAGTTTCATGACTCTAGGTTGAACCACTATCAAGTTATCATCCGGAAACCAATTGTTGCGATATACTATGTTCAAGGTCACTGTGACCTTGACCTTTGACCTGGTGAGTCCAAGATCAATAGGGTTCTTCCTCGCACCAAGGCCAACACACCTATGAAGTTTCATGACTCTAGGTTGAACCACTATCAAGTTATCATCCGGAAACCAATTGTTGCGATATACTATGTTAAAGGTCACTGTGAACTTGACCTTTGATCTGGTGAGTCCAAGATCAATAGAGTTCTTCCTCGCACCAAGGCCAACCCACCTATGAAGTTTCATGAATGTAGGTTGAACTACTATCAAGTTATCATCCGGAAAGGAATTGTTGCGATTTACTATGTTCAAGGTCATGTTGACCTTGACCTTTGACGTAGCGAGTCCAAAATCAATAGGGTTCTTCCCCTCACCAAGGCCAATCTACCTATGAAGTTTCATGAATGTGAGTTGAACCATTATCAAGTTATCATCCGGAAACCAATTGTTTTAAGATTTACTATGTTCAAGGTCACTGTGACCTTGACCTTCGACGTAGCATGTCCAGAATCAATAGGGTTCTTCCTCCCCCCAAGACCAACCTGCGTATGAAGTTTAATGAATGTGAGTTGAACCACTATCAAGTTATCATCCGGAAACCAATTGTTTACGCCCACCCGCCCGCCCGCCCGCCCGCCATTCACCAAACTATAAGTCGAGTTTGACTTCGTCACAACTCGACTAAAAATTCTTCAATAAAAAAGCCAAAAGAGCTTGGGAGTATAACAGGAGGGTTCAGGAGAGGGAAGTGAAGTAATAGTTACAAAACAACAGTGGAGTCATATTATAATGACGACGTTCAGAATCATATCACAAAATTGGGTAACATGAATAATTTACATAAAAATTATAAAGTTACAGCCCAGAACATCCGAAACCACCGTTATTCACTTCCAGCATTCTGTTACACTGTTGATTTCATGAAAACCATCACCGATTTGTGTCTGGCATCTTCAAAAATGAGAATTTAAATCACAGATGTCAGTTCAGTTGTTACTGACTTTGGGCCAAACAGAAGAATGATGTTGGCGCCAATTCCGGTCTCTTCCTGGGAACTGCACATGCGCAAGTACTATAAGTATGGATGGCCAGATAGGACTTTTCATTTTCGGTATTGTATGCAATTTTGGGGGATTGGGGGGGGGGGGGGTTCAAAAATATGACCTGTAGACTGTGCTAAAGATTTTCGGGCTTCGGGCCCCTGTAGCCGTCACAGTTGACCAATCACGACCAAAAGGGGACGTTCTCATCTAGACATTATATGGAGTCATCCTACCAAGTTACAATGAAATCTCTCCATAAATACGACCAGTAGACTGTGCTCAACGTTTTGGGGTTTTGAGCTCGGGCAACCGTCACAGCTGACAGATCACGACCAAATGTGGAAATTCTCATCTAGACATCGTACAGAGTCATCCTACCGAGTTACAATGAAATCTCTCCATATTAAATACGACCTGTAGACTGTGCTAAAAGTTTTGGGGTTTTGGGCTTGGGTAGCCATCATGGTTGACAGATCATGACCAAAAGGGGACGTTCCTATATAGACATTATACAGAGTCATCCTACCTGACTTTGGGCCAAACAGAAGAATGATGTTGGCGCCAATTCCGGTCTCTTCCTGGGAACTGCACATGCGCAAGTACTAGAAGTATGGATGGCCAGATTGGACTTTTCATTTTCGGTATTGTATGCAAATTTTGGGGATTGGGGGGGTTCAAAAATATGACCTGTGGACTGTGCTAAAGATTTTCGGGCTTCGGGCCCCTGTAGCCATCACAGTTGACCAATCACGACCAAAAGGGGATGTTCTCATCTAGACATTATATGGAGTCATCCTACCCAGTTACAATGAAATCCCTTCATAAATACGACCTGTAGACTGTGCTAAAAGTTTTCGGGCTCGGGCAGTCATCACGGTTTACAGATCGTGACCAAATGGGGAAGTTCTCATCTAGACATCATACGGAGTCATCCTACCAAGTTACAATGAAATCTCTCCATATTAAATAAGACCTGTAGACTGTGCTAAAAGTTTTGGGCTTGGGTAGCCATCACGGTTGACAGATCATGACCAAAAGGGGACGTTCCTATCTGGACATTATACAGAGTCATCCTACCAAGTTACAATGAAGTCCTTTCATAAATACGACCTGTAGACTGTGCTAAATGTTTTTTTGTTTTCGGTTCGGGCAGCCATCACGGTTGACCAATCGCGACCAAAAGGGGGCATTTTCATCTAGCCATGACCTCAAACCTGCATATGAAACTTCGTGACGATCAGACAAGAACTGCAGGGTGTAGATTGTGCTAAAAGAAAATGTGAAGCGACTCACAGACTTCTGCACGCGTGAAGAAAACTGCTTTGGACAATTGAAGTTTGGACAATGGGAAACTTGTCCTCTACAGGCCCAAACCACTTTCTAGTGGTTCTCCTAAGCAATTTGATCCTTTTTTCAGTTTAACTAAAAGGAAACTTGACAAAGATAAAGACTAGCTCCCTTAGAAGCTGGAAAATGACATTTCCAAGGCTTAAAATTTAAAATATCCTCACAATCTTGCAGAAACATCAACAGCCCAGTGTCTGCCGTTAACCTAATCTAAGGGACTGCTCTGCAATCAGGGTGATGCATTGCAAGTCACACAAATAGAATGTAGTAGTTCCTTTGAGATACCACTATACTTTATTTATTTGAATTGCATCAAACTGATTGCAAGAGCCAATGAACAGTGGACATGCTGAATGGAATGCATTTTTGAATTCTTCAGTCTACTTTAAATTGTGTCCCATAATGGAGTGGTTGAGTCTGTTAGTCTGAGTCCATCTGATGACAAACTGACGTAACCTTTCAGCTTCATCAGGGGAGAAATGTGCAGACTGAATAAAATGTAAGGGGTGACTTGTTGGTGTGCACTTTTGGAAAGAATTATTTCATTGGCCAGAAAATAAAAGATTTCTACTCTTCTATTTGAATTGCAAACGTAACCTGGGAACTCGGGGTACTCTTGCTACTCCAGAAAAAAGTAGCATATCGAACAGGAACAATGGTTATGCCAACCAAAATAGGTTATGACAAATGTTTTTGCATAACCTTTTTCTAGGTTAAACAAATTTCAAATTTTTAACCCTTAAAAAGCCTTGAGATTTTTCATACATTTTTGCCACAGTGACATTTAATGCTCTGTGACTGCAGTTGTGTCTACGCAAGTCTTGACTGCCTATATAGGCAGCCAAGGCTTGTCTAGAACAACTGCCAATGTACTTAGAGTGTATCTTGCAAGTTCACCAAAATACAGCAAGTTGGAAAACCTGTTCTGATACAGTAAAAACTGACCAAAGTCAGAAAAAGGCCCTTAAAGGTTTTTAAAGACCAGTCAGTATTTGCAATCTCATCATATTATTCAAACAGCTTATACAGTAGATTTATTCATAATGTGCTCTCAGTGTTAAAAGCTCAAGGATCACTTTGAGGAGATTCCAAAAAAATTTGTTCCAAATGACTCCACGTTAGCGTAACACCCCTATAGCATAACGGACGGATGGACGTATGTCGGAATATGAAAATATCTGAAAGAAATATAGGAGGTGCACATCTTCAGTGTATGTAAAAAATGTCTGAGAGTTCCAATGGAGTTTGTTCGATGGTCTAAGAGGAGTAGCGGATAGCAGATCTATACCCCTCCCTACTAAAACCTGAATTGACAAAGACCATTTTTGAATATGGGGAACCGTAAATATGAAAATATCTGAAAAGAAAATAGGAGGTGCACATCTGCAATGTATGTAAAAGAATGTCTGAAAGTTTCAATGAAATCTGTTCAATGGTTTAAGAGGAGTTGCGGATAGCAGATCTGTACAGAATGTAAATTGAATTTGACAAAGTTCATTTGTCAATATGGGAAACTGTAAAAATGAAAATATCTGAAAAGAAAATAAGAGGTGCACATCTTCAACATATGTAAAAGAACGTCTGAGAGTTTCAATGAAATCCGTTCACTGGTTTAGGAGAAGTTGCGGATAGCAGTTCTGTACAGAATGTCAACTGAATTTGACAAAGTTCATTTTTCAATATGGGAAACTGTAAAAATGAAAATATCTGAAAAGATGAACGTGTCAATGACACTGTAGATCAACTTGTCAAGACAAAGACATGTACATGTATAGTATGTGAATCAGCAATGACAAACATCTAGGTAATGACCTGATAACAAAGGTATATATAAAGTATTGTACTGGTCTGTACATAAATACTGACCGTTGCCTGTAACAAATGTACAGGTAAAGTATTGTAAAGGTGGGTGACAGTCAGATGCTAAACTAGAAAAAAATCTTTGGAGTCCCAGAGTGGGTCTGACTGAACCCCAAAATATTTGTTCTCATAGCACAGTGATAACAAAGGCACCCCATAACACACTCATTCCTGTCCTAAGGTGAAAACAAAGGTTCCCAAGAAGTTTCGTGAAGATCAGTTCACAAATATGAGCTGTGTAGAAGTTGTGACAAATGAAAGTGTCAATGACACTGTAGCTCAACTTGTCAAGACAAAGACATGTACATGTATAGTATGTGACACAGCAATGACAAACATCTAGGTAATGACCTGATAACAAAGGTACATATAAAGTATTGTAACGGTCTGTACATAAATACTGACCGTTGCCTGTAACAAATGTATAGGTAAAGTATTGTAAAGGTGGGTGACAGTCAGATGCTGAACTAGAAAAAATCTTTGAGTCCCAGAGTGGGTCTGACTGAACCCCAAAATATTTGTTCTCATAGCACAGTGATAACAAAGGCACCCCAAAACACACTCGTTCCTGTCCCAAGGTGAAAACAAAAGTACTCAAGAAGTTTTGTGAAGATCAGTTCATAAATACGAGCTGTATAGAACTTGTGACAAAAAACTGATTGGACCTAATTTCGGTACAAAATGGCCACTGGCAGCCATCTTGAATTTTGGACCGTACCCAGAAACACTCATTCTCATCCCAAGGAGATAACAAAGGTACCCAAGAAGTTTTGTGAAGATCGGTTCATAAATACAGCCTCTACCCTGAGCCGTATTGACATGTGTGCTTACATTGTGTAAGTAGCACTGAATAAATCAAAGTTCATCTAATTTGCATAATTTCGGCACGAAAAAAAACCCCTTACAATATGTGATGTATTCCATGTTACTAAACATTCATACAAAAATTTATTAAAATCAGAACTTTCATACAGAAGTTCTATACAAAAGACTGATTGCACTAATTTTGGTACAAAATGGCTGCTGGTGGCCATCTTGAATTTTGGACCACACCCAAAAACACTCGCTCTCATCCCACGGTGATAACAAAGGTACCCAAGAAGTTTCGTAAAGATTGGTTCATAAATATGGCCTCTAGTCTGAGCTGTATAGAAGTTGTGTACAAAAAACTGATTAGACCTAATTTCGGTACAAAATGGCCACTAGCAGCCATCTTGAATTTTAGACCGCACCCAGAAACACTCGTTCTCGTCCCAAGGTGATAACAAAGGTACCCAAGACATTTCGTGAAAATCAGTTCATAAATACAGACTCTAGTCCGAGCCGTATTGACATGTGTACTTACTGTGTGTTAGTCGCACTGAAAAAATCAAAGTTCATCTAATTTGCATAATTTCTGCACGAGAAAAAAACCTGTATTATATGTGATGCATCCCATGGTACTAAACATTCACACAAAAAAATTATTCAAATCAGGGCTTTCATATGGAAGTTCTGTGCAAAAATCTGATTGCACCTAATTTTGTACAAAATGGCTGCCATCGGCCATCTTGAATTTCGGACCGGACCCCAAAACACTCGTTCTCGTCCCACAGTGATACCAAAGGTACCCAAGAAGTTTCGTAAAGATCGGTTCATAAATACGGCCTCTAGCCCGAGCCGTATTGGCATTTGCACTTACAGTGCTGAAAGTAACCCCAAAAAATATCAAAATTAGTCTAATTTGCGCAATTTACGGACGAGAAAAAAACCCGTATTATATGTGATGTATCCCATGGTACTAAACATTCATACAAAAAATTATTCAAATCAGAGCTTTCATATGGAAGTTCTGTACAAAAAACAGATTTCTGCATCGTCGGTACAAAATGGCAGCTGGCAGCCATCTTGAATTTCGGACCGCACCCAAAAACACTCGTTCTCGTCCCACGGTCATAACAAAGGTACCCAAGAAGTTTCGTAAAGATCCGTTCATAAATACGGCCTCTAGCCCGAGCCATAGCAGCTTGGCACTTACAGCTCTGAAAGTAACACTAAAAAATCAAAGTCAGTCTAATTTGCATAATTTACGCACGAGAAAAAAACCCGTATTATATGTGATGTATCCCATGGTACTAAACATTTATACAAAACTTTATTCAAATCAGAACTTTCATACAGAAGTTCTGTACAAAAAACTGATTTTTGCATCATCGGTACAAAATGGCCACTGGCAGCCATCTTGAATTTCGGACCACACCTAAAAACACTCGTTCCCGTCCCAGGGTCATAACAAAGGTACACAAGAAGTTTCGTAAAGATCGGTTCATAAATACGACCTCTAGCCCGAGCCATAGCCAATTGTTGACGTACGGACAGACGGACGGACAGACGGACGACGGGCCATGACAATAGCTCAAATTTGACTTCGTCAAAGTTGAGCTAAAAAACTGATTGGACCTAATTTCGGTACAAAATGGCCACTGGCAGCCATCTTGAATTTTGGACCACACCCAGAAACACTCGTTCTCGTCCCAAGGTGATAACAAAGGTACCCAAGAAGTTTTGTGAAGATCGGTTGATAAATACAGCCTCTAGCCTGAGCCGTATTAACATGTGCACTTACAGTGTATAAGTAGCACTGAATAAATCATAGTTCATCTAATTTGCATAATTTCTGCACGAGAAAAAAACCCGTACTATATGTGATGTATTCCATGTTACTAAAAATTCATACAAAAATTTATTCAAATCAGAACTTTCATACAGAAGTTCTGTACAAAAGACTGATTGCACTAATTTTGGTACAAAATGGCTGCTGGTGGCCATCTTGAATTTCGTCCACACCCAAAAACACTCGTTCTCATCCCAGGGTGATAACAAAGGTACCCAAGAAGTTTCGTAAAGATCGGTTCATAAATACGGCCTCCAGCCTGAGCCGTATAGAAGTTGTGTAGCAAAAACTGACTTGACCTAATTTCGGTACAAAATGGCCACTGGCAGCCATCTTGAATTTTGGACCGCACCCAGAAACACTCGTTCTCGTCCCAAGTTGATAATAAAGGTACCCAAGACGTTTCGTGAAGATCGGTTCATAAATACAGACTCTAGCCCAAGCCGTATTGACATGTGTACTTACTGTAAGTAGCACTGAAAAAATCAAAGTTCATCAAATTTGCATAATTTCTGCACGAGAAAAAAACCCGTATTATATGTGATGTATCCCATGGTACTAAACATTCACACAAAAAATTATTCAAATCAGCGCTTTCATATGGAAGTTCTGTGCAAAAATCTGATTGCACCTAATTTTGTACAAAATGGCTGCCATCGGCCATCTTGAATTTCGGACCGGACCCCAAAACACTCGTTCTCGTCCCACGGTGATAACAAAGGTACCCAAGGAGTTTCGTAAAGATCGGTTCATAAATACGGCCTCTAGCCCAAGCCGTATTGGCATTTGCACTTACAGTGCTGAAAGTAACACCAAAAAACATCAAAGTTAGTCTAATTTGCATAATTTACGCACGAGAAAAAAACCCGTATTATATGTGATGTATCCCATGGTACTAAACATTCATACAAAAAATTATTCAAATCAGAGCTTTCATATGGAAGTTCTGTACAAAAAACAGATTTCTGCATTGTCGGTACAAAATGGCGGCTGGCAGCCATCTTGAATTTCGGACTGCACCCAAAAACACTCGTTCTCGTCCCACGGTCATAACAAAGGTACCCAAGAAGTTTCGTAAAGATCAGTTCATAAATACAGCCTCTAGCCCGAGCCGTATCCAATTGTTGATGGACAGACGGACGACGGGCCATGGCATAAGCTCAAATTTGGCTTCGCCAAAGTCGAGCTAAAAATAGGAGGTGCACATCTTCAATGTATGTAAAAGAATGTCTGAGAGTTTCAATGAAATTTGTTCACTGGTTTAGGAGGAGATGCGGATAGCAGATGTGTACCCCCCAAAGCGTAACGGGCGGACGGACGTACGGACCAAGTGATCACTATATACCTCACACTTTTCAAATGGGTGGTATAATGAGAAGGGGGAGTTGAACACACAGGGTCCTCATGTTGAAATCTACATAAAAGTTGATGGGAAGATAACCTTGTTGTTGGAAATATTGGATTGTTCACTTGTAAGTGGTCACATTTGAGAAGTTTAACTGAAACTGGTTCATTAACTCCCTGCACTCTAGTAGTATATCAAATTATTTGGCACAGACTCCATATTACCCATGCAGCATGAAAAATTTAACAAATTATATCTTGTTTGACAGAGCTCAATGAGCTCTGTCAAAAAAGGTATAATTTTTTTAATTCTCAGTTGCATTGTGGGAAAAATTTGCTGCTGAAAACTTTGGTATTTTGACGTCAGGGTACAGAGGGTTAATATAGGGGGTTGAACACACGTGAACTTCATACAGAAATCTATAATAAATCTAAGTTCAAGGGGATTTGACATAGTTAACCCTTTACCTAACATGAAAAGCAGACGACACTTGCAAAATAAATTCTTGAGTAACCAATTTATTTCATTTTTTGTCTCAAAAACATAGGTTATGACCCCCTTATCGGAATGAGCTCGATGAGCTCGTTCCAACGAGGGGTCATAACCTACTTTTTGGAGACAAAAAATGAAAAAATAATGAAAATTGGCGATTTTTGAGAATAGCGCTGGCCGGTTTTGGCCGTTACGTTGGGTAAAGGTTTAAAATTGTTGGAGATTGTAAATTTTGGAATATCAGCAAGTCCACTTGTTACTGGTAATGTTTCGAGAAATTTCAATGAAACCGGTTCATATATGTAGGAGGGTGTGAACACTCAAAAATTTTGGTTGTGCTGAGTGATGACTTCCTAGAATGACCTGTGATCAAACTGGCATAAGTAATAAACAGTTGATACTACTCACATCTTCCTCATATTTCACATTCTCAGCATTAGCAATACTTTTTAGTCTCTTCGACAGAATGTCTTCTGCAAGAGGCTTGAATCGAAATTTTGCACATCTGGATGTAATTGGATCAATAATTCTGCTGACATAGTTACAAATTAAACAAAATCGTGTTGTCTTGGATTCTTTTTCCATTGTTCTTCTCAAAGCTGCCTTGAAAAAAAGAATTTACGCTATATCGTAACAACAAACCTTGAGACTCAACTGATTTCTAGCTGAGTATATTTGCTGTCAGCAAAATTTCATTTGAAGTCGGAGCAAAGGTGATCAGAGCTTAGTAGGAAAGAAGCATGATCGTATTTTGCTTCTTTGGCCTTCTAAAAATGAAAGTGTCAATGACACTGTAGCTCAACTTGACAAACTTGAACTTGGTAAGTTATAAGTGAAATGGCAAAAAATCATTGAAAATCATTGTTATTTGGGAAAACTTCAACATAACAGCATTGTAAGTGTATGCCAGAGCAATCCATGCATTTTTAAAAGTAAACTGTAGGGCTGTCTGAAGGAAGAATGTTGATACACAAATGCAGTTAGTTTAAAGGTCATTGTAAATGGCAACATTTTTCATAGAAATGAATGCTAATCGATAGCTCTTATCTAGAGGTATTGCTTTACGAGCAAACCACATTCTAAATGCACCCTGTAAGCCATGTCAAAGAAGAATGTTGATGCACAAATGGACTGAATTCAAAGGTCGTTGCTAACAGCAACAGTTTTTGATGAAAATGAAATGAAAATGGACAGCTCCTATCTAGGTCACCTTGAACAAGCATACTAAATTTCAAAACAACCTGATAATGAATGCACCCTTTGAGGTGAGCCAAAGGGTAATGTTAGTGTACAAATGCACCAAGTTTGAAGGGCGTTGCTAATGGTAACGTATTTTTTTTTTTCATGGAAATTTATAAATATGCTATTCAGGGAGTGGAAATGGGATAAGTTGCTGCACAAATGCACTAAGTTCAAAAGTTGGTGCTAATGATGTTTTTTGATGGAAATTGAAGAAAATCAATAGCTCCCATCCAGAGGGCACCCCGAACACGCATACCAAGTTTCAAAGCAATCTATTCATAAATGTGCCCTATCGAGCATGCCAAATTAATATGTTGATGCACAAATGCACCAAGTTCAAAGGCCATGGCTATAGCAATGCTTTTTTGGATGAACCTGAACCAAGTTTCAAAGCAATCCATTCATAAATGTGCTCTGTAGGGCATGCCAAAGCAATAGGCTAATGCACAAATGCACTAATTTTAAAGGTCAATGGGGACGGTGTGGTTTTTTGACAGAAATGGGAGAAAATCGATAGCTGACATCTGGAGGTTACCCCAAATATGCATACCAAGTTTCAAACTGATCCATTCATAAATTCATCCTGCAGGACTTGCCAAAGGAAAATGATAAATTTAAAGTAATTTGTATATTTTCAATACTTACCAATGGCCCAGACTTTGCTGGTGCAACCTAAATATTATTAAGGGCCAAACACAAATTTAGAACCCCCCAATCCCCAAAATTTGCATACAATACCGAAAATCAAAAATCCTATCTGGCCCTCCATACTTTTAGTGCATGCGCAGTACCCAGAAAGATACCGGAATTGCCGCCAACATCATTCTTCCTAGTTGTGCCTACTGAGTGATAACTCAGCGAGGAGGTAGGAGTGCCCACTCATGGGAGAGTCATCTCCGTCTGAGCCATTGGTAAGTATTAAACATATACAAATTACTTAAAATTTATCATATTTTAATATTAAAACCAATGGCCCAGACTTAGCTCAATCGTAAAAAGGTAGAGGACCTAGGACTTAAAGAATTAGCAGATGAAAATACAGCTCCTTAGCCTGCATTAGAACACCCAAAGTGAAAAGGAGTTTCAATATTTTAAGGAATTACCTATATGTCTCGCTATACCACAATATAGAAGATATACCACTGAAATAAGGATCAATATCCAAGTAATTCCCTATTACTTAGCATAAATGATTACGCTAAATGGGTGTAATAAGCCCCCAATTTTAAGGCTAGTCCAGAATAAGACACTTAAAATTAGGAAAAGCGTGCCCGAGAGTGAGAGACTAATGCCCACAAACACACCCCATATATAATGTAACAATCTGTCCATAATATCAGAATTATCTACAGACGATAACAGCTTAACTCATAGTTATATACTCATTAAAAGGCCAGAAGAGTTAAGGAGAAAACACTCCCTTCCCACCCCCCTTTTTTTTGGAAGGAACAATCTTCAAAACAAAGGGGAGTGATCTGGAAACAGAGAAAAAGCGGTACCGAATAATATATATATTCGTCCAAAAGAAAAAAAGCGGTACCGAATAATATATATATTCGTCCAAAAGGTACCCGGCTATTAATTATTATTAATTTATTGGTGCTTAATGCCACATCAGCAGCTAAGGCTATATCGCGGCGATACCGATTATTAATATCGCAAGTTTCAAAACGTATGCCGCATCCGGAATACGTAGATAGGTCGAAAACCTACAACCTTAAACTTGTCCAATTGAATCCCAATGGAAAGTTATCTAATAGAACTTTACGTTTCTTAGCCAACACACAGGCGACCACGTTCAGGTGTACAATTCCAATAATGAACCACCCAATTGTAACCGTACAATTTTATGAGTGTGGGAATAAGCCTCGTGTACCACTTTACAGTTGAAAACTGGATTCCGAATATGGAACAGAATACGATTAAAAAGCATGTCAGGGACCGTCCCCAATAATTCGTTGTTCCCAAGGTCCGTTAAAACCAATGACTGTTCGGTGAGAGAATTTACCACTCCGAATAATGAAGTCAAAATTAGAGAATGTATGCATAGACAGCCTGTTGGAAACCCCATAACTGATCCAACTAGCCTCCAAATTCTCATAAGCTCTGTAGTAATGCCGAGTCAGAATCAAGAGAATCTTTTCCGTAATAAGTCTGCCTAATAATGTATACATATTATGCACGCAATCAACAGAATCCCACCTTGAAACAACGTTAATGCGATTAACCTGAGGAATAGACTCATACGTTGTAAGAAAAGCAGGCAACTCTGAGCGTAACTACTCGGAGTAGACTAATTGCCACATTTGGAGAATGTTGCCCAGAAAACCGACATGCCTGCCATACAGGAACATTAAGACTAGTACTATCAATCGAATGTATTCATGATAGAATTTGGAATCCAAGAACAGTTACTGTTCAGGAATCATATGCTCATATATCACTTATGAATGATCAATTACAAGAAGCAAACCAACTAGAGTGGCTGGGCCCTTGATGTCACCGTTAGACCACAACCCACCTGCCAATGGAAGAGCAATGTAAGGCATGCATATAATTGAATGCATATGAGGCTCATAGGAAGAGCACTGCCCTGCCCTGTAATCACCTCACAACATATTGGCAGGGGTGAGGGGTAATAACGAATAAATCCTAGCGAATCCCCCCCCCCCCTGCCCCTCACCTGCAATACTTGAATCGCTAGATAAGTAAGGCCAGGGCAGTAATATTAAGGCTTGGGACAGTGACAAATTCCTTTTTCGCTATAAGAAAAAGAAACTTCACGCTACATTCCAAAGCGACACTGCTGCTGCTATTCTCAATAAAGAGTAATACAGCTAAAAAGCTTGTAGTTAGTCCAAGCATGCAGAACAACACTAACCCGGCGCGACTCGTAATGTTTTATTGTCAGTTGTCTAGAATAGTATAGAAACCATATGGCTCCTTCACATCTACCTGACTCCATAATGCCACTAAGGACGGATGGGGATGTGATGAACATGGCCTTATTGCAAGGAATATACTAAAAGAGACTTACAATGCTCGCCGCTAATGACAGGGATAAAAAAAAAAAAACGCTCAAACTTCTAACTAGGCTACTAAGATGTCAACAATAAGACTAAAGTCTATGACACTTAAGAAAACAACACCGAGAAGGAAAGTTAAAAAATTTATAGTAATTTATATATTTTTTATACTTACCAATGACCCAGACATAGCTGGTGCTAACTCTTAAAATATAGGGCCAAACACAAATTTTGCCCCCCAATCCCCAAAATTTGCATCTAAAACTAAAGAAAACATGTCCTGAGAGGCCCTCCACACTTCGCCCCTACTGCGCATGCGCAGTGTCAAGGACGTTCCGAAATTGGCGCCATTTATCATTCTAATAACCAGTGCCTGGTAAGCGCTATGTACTCAGCGGGGAGGCAAGAGTTCCCAACTCCTGGGAGGGCCATCCCCGTCTGGGTCATTGGTAAGTATAAAAAATATATAAATTACTATAAATTTTTTAACATTTTTATACTGTACCAATGACCCAGACATAGCTGAATAGTAAAAAGGCTGGAGGGCCAAGGACATAGAGCAAAATGGAATACGCTCAATAAAATAAAATAGAGTCATCCCCTGTAGGGAAAAGAAGTAATAGGCCTTACATGTATCTTTCTTATTTATGATAAATTAGAAAGATACAACACCTTCTAAAAATTGAGCTTCATACATCCATGTACTCTATTAATATCCAATAATCCTTATACTAATAATTTTTAAAGTAAGCCAATAATAAAGTAAGTCTATAGAATAGAGACTCTTATACTCCTAAAAGTGTGTGAGAATTGCATAATCATGTCCGTTGACATATGCAATATTCAAAAGCTATACTTTAAAAACTAAGACTTGAATGAATTTTATAAACTTAAACTTCTCACTAAACAACCATCCCAATAACAGCTCAGAATTACTAACTCCGGAGGAGGTATCCCCTTGTTTTCATAGTAAAAACAGGTGACCCAAGGGAACACCCTCCCCCCCCCCCCCCCTTTTTCTTGCCCTGGGTCAAATAGCCCAGAGCGAAGAGGGCAGCCGAACGGAGACACTGCCGAAACAGACAGCCTACCTAGCTATAGTAGCAACTGTTAAGTGAATGACATTCTGAGCAGTAGATAATAGACCTAACAATAGAGGCCTCCAGAAATGGACTCGATATTTCTGAGATAAAATTCATGAATGGATGGCTGAGCGCAATGAGCAGCCTTCAAAAATCTATAATAGCAACACTATTAATGTAAGCCCAAGAAGTAGAAGAACTCTTACTTCATGAGCCGAAATCTTAAGCACAACTGCTAAGCCAATGATATACCATAAGCAGTACGCTAGTTAATAGAATCCATTAACAATAAAATGGAGCGTAACGTCCTTCTACTAGACATCAAAGACAGAAGAAGCTTACGCCCTTGTAATAAACAGATATCTGTTTATAAATACATAAACTGTACCCGGAAAGAGTAAAGGCCTATGCCCATACGAAGACGGAAGGACCTTAAAATAATAGGTTCCGGATAACAGGAGCCTAACTCTTATGCAACAATCCAACCTAAATAGTAACGGAAGTATTGATTCCGAAACTATGAAAGTGAAAATCATCCATCGATAGTGCATGAAACTCACTGACTCTACAGTAAAAGAGAAACCAACAGAATTACTGTCTAAAAGGTCAGAATTTGAAAACTACTGTTTCCAGAGGCTCAAATGATTACTTAGCTAAATAAGAACCTGAAGTTAAAATCCGTATAGGAATTTAATCTAAAGATTCTAAGTCTATTTATCAAAAAGTTACTAACTGACTTAGATAAAGAGACAAAAGACTCAATTGTAAACTATCGTAGAGTGCATAGGTATGAGGTAACATAAACCTATAACCTAAATAACAACAGGCTGCAGTAGATCTTGTGAAACAAGTATACTAAAAAATAGCAATGAGTAGTATGGAGGGATCAACCATATGAACATAATGATCCCTACACCACGACGGAAGAGCCTCCACTTTAGTCGCATAGAATAGCGAAGAAGAGGATCTCCTATAGTAAGAAATCGCGTCCAAAGCTCGTCCAGTACAGTGCTTACAAAGCAATACGGACCACACAACGGAATACATGAAGGTTGCGACCTTGCTGGTTGTGATAAAGATGACACGATTTACCCAGTGAAAAAAGATCCTCACATAGAGGAAGATTTCACGTTAAGATCCACAGTAGACAAGAGAGTAAATTACTCATGATCTCTGTGAAGATAGAGATGCTATCAACAGAAATGTATTGTGGTTGTTTATCTTAGCAATACCTGCTAAAAACAACAGCGCCGGAGGATACGCGTATCCTATCATTCCGTCCTATAGATCAATAGAGCGTTAACAGTATTAGCTCAGAGATCTGGACAAGCCAACACATACGTCTGCAATTGATTAGCAAGCTGTGTCATAAATAAAACATCATTGGGCGCTCCCATAGATAGCAAATCTGATTGAATACTTGTTTGTTGAGAGTCCATTCTGACAGCAACAAGCGACCCGTAAGAGAACGGGAGTGCGATAAAACAATCAGACGACCCTGAATATGACGGACCAAAACTGAACTTGGTGTACTATAACCAACAGACGGATTCTTTCCATTAAATTGAATAACGGAAACGAAAGAGTGCCTCCCTGGTTCCGGAGATACGCCACTACTGTCGAATTAAAGGACAGGAATTTGGGCATGCGTTTCTGAATAATGTTCATGCAATGACATAAAGCAAGCCTAAAAAACATTATTCCGCGGAAGTTAACTGATAGCTAAAAGACTGCGGAACCCAAAGACCCTGGCACTTCGAATCCGTAGGGATCAGTATATATCCCAATCTGTTTGACTGGCAACCGTCATAACAGCCACACTCGGGTCCGGCAACTGCGGCGGCACTCTCTGAGTCAACCACCGAATGTTTGCCCCAGTCTGAATCTCTTGTAACACTAGATAGACAAGAGAATGTATAAATCAAGCAATTCATGGATTGCCGGAAAGTTGCCGTCGAAGAGAAGCTCCTCCGAGAACGAAGCGACTCTGAGAGAGTTCTTAACCTACTATCCACGCGTGGATGTAGCTAGGGCTGCATCACGTCTAACCAACTCCAATCAGCCACTGAAGGGCGGAGTTATACGTGAACAAACTACTGCCCTCAAAAGAAATTACATTGAGAATAATATCCCGTAAATCTTTTCTTGAAGACAGAATGATAACGCCTCAGTAAGGCGGATTACGTATAATAAAGCGTCTAAGTTAAGTCTACTATACATAATGTCGTTCCCAACATTGAAATTGGAAAAGACATAAACGGTGAAAAAGAATATATGCAGTCTTTAATCACACCGTCTAGACGCATATGAACTCTCGGTATGCCCTGCTCTGCCAAAATAAACTATATGTAAAAAAGATAAAATGGCAGAAATGAGCCACGCGGACAAGAAACTAAACTATCATGCTTAGTAGCAGGCTTGTATATATATATAAATATATAGCGTCGAAAAATAAAACACATGTTGTAATGACAATATTGGACTGCGTCGGTAAGTCAGGGACAAAGTCCCTGTACCGATCGAAAAATCCGAGTCCAATGACGCTATAAGTCTCTTATCCAAGATCGCAGCAATGAAGTCCGAAAATAATCACTGGAAGAAATGCCAGAAGATATGAAAGGCATCTTCCGATACTACTAAAGGGAAAACTCGAAATCTTTCGAATCCCTTTCGCCATCCTGTCGGACCCTATAAAGCGTTCGGTCGTCCGTAGCTTGATGCAACCGCGGACCGCACCGACCCAGCGCCGTCGGATAATTCCTGATTCGACCGAGAAACCGTCAATTGCTGGGATGCTGCGAAACAACTGTGCTAACTCGGATAGCACGTCCGTCACTGAGGCCTGAGGAGCAGCGGTCTTACGATGCATTGCCGCAGGAAGCTCCGAGATCGTTACCCCGTGCATACTTCCAATATGCGAGCGAACAGAGTGTATAGGCCTCGTGTCCCTTGGCTACCGGATGGCACGACCTATTCGCTGTGGAATCACTGAATGCCGAAACTGATCGGATACTCGAGGTCACGTAGCCAATGTGCGGTCGTGTGCCCTGCTGTGAGGATGAGGAAGCATTAAAGACAGTCTCTCGGACTGTCAATATAACGGAGCGTCCCGAGCAACGGACATATGCTCCGAATGTAAAATATCTGAACCACAACATGCGGTCCCCTATGTTGTTGGCTTCCTCCGATCTGTCCTCAATCTGCCGTCACTGGGTGAGTACTTAAGTAATTAAAGTGCTCGCATCACCCAAATCTCCTTCCTAGACCGCAACGGACGAACCCGGCAGCCGAACCATTCGATGAATGTACGCTACACCGGGTGAGCTAGCGAATGTCACTCCGTAAGCGATAGACATATTCCATGAGCACTTATTGCCGCTAACTCTTCATTAACTATGACGACAGAGGCACACTTTTGAAAGACATCTCCATAACTCTTCGAACAAGAAGCCAGAAATGCTTGGATAGCAAGCATAAAATAATAATATATATAGCGTCGTTCAATAATTCGAAAGTTTGTGTGACATTATTGGACTATGTCGGAACAGAGGGACGATGTCCCTGAACCGAACCAAAAATTTCTAAGTCCACTGACGCTATCAGTTTCTTATCCGGCATCGCAGCATATGTTGTTCCGAAAGGGAAAGCTTGAAATCCACCGAATCCCTTTCGGTATCCCGTCGGACCGGATGAAATTTTCGGACGTCCGTACCCGCTTCCGCGGAGCGTCCCGACCCAGCATCGTCGGATAAAATATATGCGACAGATTCAGTTGATGCTGGGATGCTGCGATAAACTGTGCTATTAAGGAAAGCACGTCCGTTCCCGAGGCCTGTGCAGTAGCGGACTTACGATGCATTGCCGCTGGAAGCTCCGTGTACGTTGACTCCCGCATACTTCCTATGCGAACGTCCGGAGTCTGCAGGCCTCGAGTCCCCGGCTACCGACCCAGCGCTGTCGGATAATTCTCGATCCGACACCGTTTCTGTCGGCTGGTGGGATGCTGCGATAAGCTGTGCTATGTGCACAAGAATGTCCGGCGTCGAGACCTGCGGAGGCGCAGTCTATCGCTGCTTCGCCGAGGGCAGCTCCGCATCAGATGGCTCCCGCATACTTTTCCTATGCGAACGTCCGGAGTCCATCGGTCTCGAATCCCTGGCTGCCGGATGGTGTGACCTGGTCGCCGAAGAATCCTTGATCGGCGAAGCTGGTAATATATCGGCGGTCACGCAGCCAAGGTGCGGTCGTGTGCTCTGACGAGAAGAGGAAGCCTTAGCAGTCTCAGCGGACTGCCTATACAACGGAGCGTCCCGAGCGACGGACGTATGCTCCGCTAACGACACATTTGTACCACAACATCTGGGGCCAGATGTTGTTGAACGAGAGAGGGGCCTCTCTCGCTTGCCGTCCGGATGGACCGGAACGAGCAATGAACCGGACTAAAAGGCTTCCTCCGTTCTCCCTCCGATCCGCCGTCACTGGGTGTGCATTAAGTTAATTTTATAGTGCTCGCATCACCCCAAAATTCCTTCTAGACCGCAACGGACGAACCCGGCTGCCGAACCATTCGGTGAATGGACGCTACACCGGGCGAGCTAGCGGACGTCAAAGGCCGTCGAACCTACTAGGGTCCTCTTAGGCAATTGGCGTATTACATGAGCACTTTTCCGCTAGCCCTTCATTAATTGTGACGACGGAGGCACACTGTTGGAAGACATCACAGATACATCACCCTAATCTTGATCGTCTGAAATAGAAATTGATAAAGTAGAGTGACCCTGCGGGGAAAGGACCGGAGTGTCCAAATCCCCAACAACATATCGTGACATACGCTTCCCATATTGTCATCGAAATCATACGATACAGAACCGGAGTTAATGCGAGTACACTGACCACATATAGAATGATAATAAGGTCAGAGGAAGACTTCCTCTTAAAACAATTGATCAATATCCTTTCAATGTGAAAAGAAAACAAGTCCTGGTACTCGCACTAACCCCTGGCAATCAAAATACATAATAATAATATGATCCATTAATATAGAAAAAATAATTGAAATCAAAATATTTTGAAAAAATATTTTTTCAGAACAGCCCAAGTTTCTGAAAAGTAACGTTGAGCCCCAATGGATCCCAAGCCTAAGTGTGGACAAAAATTTTAAAAATATTTTAAACAATTTATTCAACACTTACGAACAATAATAATGTATCTAGTTATGATTGAAATAACATAAAGATATTATTATTTAGAAATCCCCCCCTCACACAGAGGGCTGTTGTAAATGTAAACAATGAGTGTAAAAACACTAAAATAAGACTCCAGGCACCCAGGCCCGAAATCAGTTACCAAAAATACACCATCTGATGCAAAACAGAGACTTCCAGGGAGGAAACTGCAGAACATCAGATGGTAGATGCAGAACACAACGCCTAACCACCCGTAGGTGAAGACGTAAACATGGGGAAAGAACAGAATTCATTCTGTTATTCAGCTAAACTCCCAAGAAATTTTAGTAATAATAATTACAGAAATTATGCCAAAAGCATGGGAGAATAGCAGGGGGGAACTTAAAGGACAGGGAGAGAGGAAAAACACTTGAAAAAACAGTGTAACTAAATAATCAGAATGACAACAAAATGGCTGCTGCCTTGAAAATAGGTAACTTAACATAATTTCATTAAAAAATTTTAAGTTACAGCCCTGATAATATTCTGTCACACATTCTTTTCCTCTCCTCCTTTTCTATCCTCCTTAGAATCACCATTTCACTAATATTTATGTGTCTGGCATCATTTAAACTGAGATTTAAAAGCACAAAGATCAGTCAGATGTTAACTGATGAAGGGCCAAACTTAGAATGATAAATGGCGCCAATTTCGGAACGTCCTTGACACTGCGCATGCGCAGTAGGGGCGAAGTGTGGAGGGCCTCTCAGGACATGTTTTCTTTAGTTTTAGATGCAAATTTTGGGGATTGGGGGGCAAAATTTGTGTTTGGCCCTATATTTTAAGAGTTAGCACCAGCTATGTCTGGGTCATTGGTACAGTATAAAAATATAACACTCTTTTCCTTTAGCGTTCTATTCCCAAAAGACAGCGGTCGCAGTCTAGCTAATGGAGCTAAGACGACTTCATCTCCGTGAAGACAGATATCTTGGTGTAATTTTTTTCACTTTAGACGGCTCACTATACAGAGACTTATAACATGAGTCGCTCAAGTTAAGGGAAAAAGGGGCTGCACTTGATTCTTATAAGGCATCAACAAAAGGACTAACAGCCCCCGACGCCTGAGAATACAACACCAAGAAGGAAACAACGTACTCTTTCCTTTCAACGGCCCTAATTCCAAAGAGACAGCCGTGTCCTATTAGATAGCGTAGCTAACAAGTCTTCATCCCGTGGAGACAGATATCTGGGTGAAACTGCGACCTTGCAAGCTCATTAAATGGAGACTTACAACATTAGTTTGCCCAAGGTAAAGAATAATGACGGCTCTAACGAAATTCCAAAGAGACAGTAGTCTCAGGTAGCTAACGCAGTTATTAGTCTTCATCTCCATGAATACAAATATCTTATTCTTATTTATATTAAAGAAGAAAGGCACAATACCGATCAGTAATTGAGCATAATAATAATCAATGATCTCTATTAACATCCAGTATAACCCTTTATACTAATATTTTT
This sequence comes from Pictodentalium vernedei, assembly GCA_031216915.1. Lineage (NCBI taxonomy): Eukaryota > Metazoa > Mollusca > Scaphopoda > Dentaliida > Dentaliidae > Pictodentalium > Pictodentalium vernedei. The sequence continues at coordinate 126,779,297 of CM062290.1, forward strand.
AAAGGTAAGCCAATAAATAAAGGAAGTCCAGAGAAATGAGACTCTTTATATTCATTAAAAGTGTCCGAGGATTGTATATTAACACTCATTTAACACATGACATATACAAATGCTTCACACCGAGCTACACTTTAAAAATATTACATGGATGAGTAAACATTAGCTTTACACTTTAAAACCATCCCGGTACCGACTCAGAATTACTGACTCTAAGGGAGGTATTCCCTTGCTTTTCACTATAAAGCAGGTGACCTAAGGGAACACCCGTTCCCCCCCCCCCTTCCCTTTGCCCTGCCCTTGTCAAATACCCCAGAGCGAAGAGGGCAGCAGGACAGAGTCACTGCCGGAACAGAAAGCCTACATAACTATAGTTGCAACTGTTTAGTGGACGATATTCTGAGCAACTGATAACGGACCTAAACAATGGAGGTCTCCAGAAATGAAATCAATATTTCTGAGATAGAAATTAGTGAAAGTGGAAGGTTGAGACCAATATGCAGCCTTCATTAAATCAGTAATAGCAATACAATTAGCATAGGCCCAAGAAGTAGAAAGAGCTCTTACTTGATGAGCAGAGATCTTGAGTGCCGACTGCAGAGAAGATAATTTTTCATAAGCAGTACGAATAGTTAATTGAATCCATCTAGCAATAGAATGAACCATAATATCCTTTCTATTAGGCATCAAAGACAGAAAGAAATGCTCACGTCCCTTTCTGATGAACTCAGATCTACGTTTGTAAATACGTATTGCTCGAACAGGACAAAGTAAAGGCCTACGCCCATCAGATGATGGAAGGGCTTTAATAACAATAGGTTCAGGATACTTATTAGGAGCTGATTCTTAGCCAAAAATCCAACATTGGTGGTAAAGGTAATAGTATTACCAACACTACGGTAGTGAGAATCATCCACAGATAGTGCATGAAGCTCACTAACTCTTCTAGCAGAAGAGAAGGCTAAGAGAAAAGCTGTCTTATATGTTAAGAATTTGAAGTCCACTGTGTCAAGAGGCTCAAAAGGCGCTTCTTTTAGCTTAAGAAGAACCCAAGCCAAATTCCACTTGGGAATTAATCTAAAGGTTCTAGGTCTATTTATCGAAAAATTTCTAACTAATTTAGATAAAGAGACATTAGTTCCAATCATTAAGCTATCATGATGTGCATAGGTATCGGATAGCATAGATCTATAACCCTTAATGGTGATAGGCTGCAGTTTAATCTCATCAAACAAGTATACTAGAAAGTTTGAAATGTCTGGAATGGAAGGATCATAAATATCTACGGAATGATCCCCACACCACTGACGAAAGACCTTCCACTTAGCAGCATAGTTTAGCGAAGAGGAGGTCCTCCTACAGTTATTCTTGGACTTCGAGTTAACGGAGGTTTGCCTTTGAAGGACAGTTTTAGTCCTTCCGAAATAACCCCTCAAACCCAAGGGTCCTCCATAATTGATTCCCAGTTGCTTGAGAAACTCGACAGTCTTCCGCCCACCGGAACGCAACAGAGGTCTAAACCATCACCTCCTGGATCTGTGAGGTTTGCGGGAGGAGAAACTACGTCCTCCTCGACCCACACCTCGCCCCGTCGGCCTAGGGGCGTCTGACCGGTTATTTCGGCCAGCGTTATGGCCCCTACTCGAGTCGCTACTCTGACGGTCTCTAGAGTAAGACCTAGAGGACGCATAGGAACCTCTATAGGAACTTCCCTTGGACGAACTCGTCCCAGAAGTGCCTGGCCTACTCTTCTCTGCTGGTTCCGACTTCTTGGAAGAAGACTTAAATAGCAGAGAGTCAGAAGCTTGCTTAGTTAATTTATCATATATTGCAGAAAGCTTGCCGCTGAAGAGAAACTCTCCGGAGACCGGAGCGACTCTAAGAGAGTTTTTCACCTTACTGTCCACGCGTGTGGAAGTAGCTAAGGCCGCATCACATCTAGCCAACTCAAGATTTGCCACTGAAAGGGCGGAGTTATACGTGGAAAAAGCTATGGCCCTGGACAGAACTCTTAAGGACGTCTGTACATCTTGGAATTCTGGTCCTTCAAAGCGTAATGACAACACTCTAGTAAGGTGATCTGTGTATGCAAAGAGCATCTAATCTAGCTCTGTTAGATGATATTGTCATTTCCATCGTTGACGAAGGAAGTGACATAGACGACGGCATGGATATTTCAAGGTATTCAGCCTGGTCGTCTAAACACAGAGGAACTCTCTGGATGCCCTGACCTGCCGTATCAAATTTATTCCTTTGATTGATGAAAGGCAGATGTAGAGCAGATGCCAGTATGAAGGCTGACCTGCCCGTCTTGTTGGCAAGTTTGTCAATAGCGTCATCTAATAATTCAAATATCTTTGAGACATTCCTGGACTGTGTCAGAAATTCCGGGACAATGTCCCTAAACCGATTAAAAAAGTCGGTGTCCAGTGGTGCTATCACCCTCCTATCCGGCTGCACAGCATTTTCATCCGGCGGAACAACTTCTGGAAGGTAATGCCGGATGAACTCTACGGCTATTTTATGTTGTTCCGAAAGGGAAATATCTAACTCATTGGAATCCCTTTCGCCATCGTGCCGGACCTCTTGCAATTCTCGGTCGTCCGCACTTGATCCAGCGGCGTAACATACCGACCCAGCTTCATCTGAAACTTCATGTTACAACAGAGGCTCTGCCGGTTGCTGGGATGCTGCGATGATCTTTGCTATCTGTGATAGCACATCCGTTACGGAGGCCTGGGGAGCCACGGTCTTACTGAATTTAGCCACCGGAAGCTCCCTGGACGTTGCATCCTGCATAATCTTTTATGTGAACGTCCGGATGTAGAAGGCCTCGTATCCCTGGCTACCGGATGGCGTGACCTGGTCGCCGTGGAATCCCTGGTCGGCGAAGCTGACTGTATATCACTGGTCACGTAGCCAAGGTGCGGTCGTGTGTGCTGCCGTGAGGATGAGGAAGCCTTAAAGGTAGCCTCGCCGGACTGCCTATATACCGGCGGACGTATGCTCCGACTGCGTAACGCTACGAACTACAACATCTGGTCCCAAATGTTGCTGTATGAGAGAGGGACCCCTCTCGCTTGCAGCTTGTGCAGAGATGGGCAAGCTAAAAACCAGACTATCAGGCTTCCTCCGATCCATCCTCCTTTCCGTCGTCACTGGGTGTGCACGTGGAAGTTTTATAGTGCTCGCAACACCCGACTCTCTCTCCTGGACCGCAATGGACGAACCCGGGCGATGACCCATTCGGTGAATGGACGCGACACCGGGCGAGCTAGCGGACGTCAACCCCTTCGAACTCCTTTCGGGTAATTGACAGATCTCCATGAGCACTTTTGCCGCTAGCTCTTCGCTTGTTTGTGGCGACGGAGGCACACTTCTGGATGACATCACGGAAATATCACACTGTTCTTGTTCCTCTGAAAAAGAGAGTGAAAGGCTAGAGTGACTCTGCGGAGAGAGGACCGGCATGGCCCTCTCTCCAGTAACAACATACCGTGACACATGTTTCCAATGTTTGTCATACCAATTTTCAACACACAGAACAAAGATCAGTGCGAGTACATTGAGTACAATTAATACAGAGATCATGAGAATCAGAGGAAGATTTCCTCCTATTACAATTTGAACAATACTCATTCACTGTGGAAAAAAGGTAATCAATCATAGTACTCGCACTAATCCTTGAAAATAAAGATACATAATAAAACAATCCATTATAATCATTACAAAATAATGATTCGAAAAGAAAAAAAAAAAATTTTTTCAGAAGAGCCCAAGTTCCCAATGGGAACCCTGAGCCCAATGGATCCCAAAAAAGCCTAAGTGTGAACAAAAATTTAAATTCATTTTGAAATGAAAGTGTCAATGACACTGTAGCTCAACTTGTCAAGACAAAGACATGTACATGTATAGTATGTGACACAGCAATGACAAACATCTAGGTAATGACCTGATAACAAAGGTACATATAAAGTATTGTAACGGTCTGTACATAAATACTGACCGTTGCCTGTAACAAATGTATAGGTAAAGTATTGTAAAGGTGGGTGACAGTCAGATGCTGAACTAGAAAAAATCTTTGAGTCCCAGAGTGGGTCTGACTGAACCCCAAAATATTTGTTCTCATAGCACAGTGATAACAAAGGTACCCCAAAACACACTCGTTCCTGTCCCAAGGTGAAAACAAAGGTACCCAAGAAGTTTCGTGAAGATCAGTTCACAAATATGAGCTGTGTAGAAGTTGTGACAAAAAACTGATTGGACCTAATTTCGGTACAAAATGGCCACTGGCAGCCATCTTGAATTTTGGACCGTACCCAGAAACACTCATTCTCATCCCAAGGAGATAACAAAGGTACCCAAGAAGTTTTGTGAAGATCGGTTCATAAATACAGCCTCTACCCTGAGCCGTATTGACATGTGTGCTTACATTGTGTAAGTAGCACTGAATAAATCAAAGTTCATCTAATTTGCATAATTTCTGCACGAAAAAAAATCCCTTACAATATGTGATGTATTCCATGTTACTAAACATTCATACAAAAATTTATTAAAATCAGAACTTTCATACAGAAGTTCTTTCCAAAAGACTGATTGCACTAATTTCGGTACAAAATGGCTGCTGGTGGCCATCTTGAATTTCGGACCACACCCAAAAACACTCGCTCTCATCCCACGGTGATAACAAAGGTACCCAAGAAGTCTCGTAAAGATTGGTTCATAAATATGGCCTCTAGTCTGAGCTGTATAGAAGTTGTGTACAAAAAACTGATTAGACCTAATTTCGGTACAAAATGGCCACTAGCAGCCATCTTGAATTTTAGACCGCACCCAGAAACACTCGTTCTCGTCCCAAGGTGATAACAAAGGTACCCAAGACATTTCGTGAAGATCAGTTCATAAATACAGACTCTAGTCTGAGCCGTATTGACATGTGTACTAACTGTGTGTAAGTCGCACTGAAAAAAATCAAAGTTCATCTAATTTGCATAATTTCTGCACGAGAAAAAAACCCGTATTATATGTGATGCATCCCATGGTACTAAACATTCACACAAAAAAATTATTCAAATCAGGGCTTTCATATGGAAGTTCTGTGCAAAAATCTGATTGCACCTAATTTTGTACAAAATGGCTGCCATCGGCCATCTTGAATTTCGGACCGGACCCCAAAACACTCGTTCTCGTCCCACGGTGATACCAAAGGTACCCAAGAAGTTTTGTAAAGATCGGTTCATAAATACGGCCTCTAGCCCGAGCCGTATTGGCATTTGCACTTACAGTGCTGAAGGTAACCCAAAAAAACATCAAAATTAGTCTAATTTGCACAATTTACGTACGAGAAAAAAAACCCGTATTATATGTGATGTATCCCATGGTACTAAACATTCATACAAAAAATTATTCAAATCAGAGCTTTCATATGGAAGTTCTGTACAAAAAACAGATTTCTGCATCGTCGGTACAAAATGGCAGCTGGCAGCCATCTTGAATTTCGGACCGCACCCAAAAACACTCGTTCTCGTCCCACGGTCATAACAAAGGTACCCAAGAAGTTTCGTAAAGATCGGTTCATAAATACAGCCTCTAGCCCGAGCCATAGCAGCTTGGCACTTACAGCTCTGAAAGTAACACTAAATAAATCAAAGTCAGTCTAATTTGCATAATTTACGCACGAGAAAAAAACCCGTATTATATGTGATGTATCCCATGGTACTAAACATTTATACAAAATTTTATTCAAATCAGAACTTTCATACAGAAGTTCTGTACAAAAAACTGATTTTTGCATCATCGGTACAAAATGGCCACTGGCAGCCATCTTGAATTTCGGACCACACCTAAAAACACTCGTTCCCGTCCCAGGGTCATAACAAAGGTACATAAGAAGTTTTGTAAAGATCGGTTCATAAATACGACCTCTAGCCCGAGCCATAGCCAATTGTTGACGTACGGACAGACGGACAGACGGCCAGACGGACAGACGGACGGACGGACGGACAGACGGACGACGGGCCATGACAATAGCTCAAATTTGACTTCGTCAAAGTTGAGCTAAAAATTAATGTAACACTTACGGACAATATTAATGTATCTTACTATGAAATAAATGATGCAGAAGACGAGTAATCACTATCAGCAGTAACTGTTGTCAATCTTAGCAAAAGTGTCAACAAACCAGAAACATGACTCCAGGCACTGAAAAAACCTGGCCCGAAATCAGTTACCAATTTAAAACACTATCTGATGCAAAACAGAGGCTTCCAGAGAAGAAACTGTCAAACATCAGATGGTAGATGCAGACCAAAACACCTAAACACCCCTAGGGTGAGGACGTAAACATGGGGAAAAAACAGAAAAAATTCTGTTACCAAGCCAAAACTCCAAAGAAATTTTAGTAATAAACATTACAAAATATAAGCCAAAACATGGGAGAATAGCTAGGGGGGAATAAGGAAGGTAGAGAGGAAACACTGATCAAACAATGGTACATTCATAGCAAGAATGACAACAACTGGGCCATGCCTTAAAAATAGGCAACATGAAATAATTTCGTAAAATAATTATAAGTTACAGTCCTGAACATTTTCTTGCACTATTTTTTCCTCTCCTCCTTATATTTCCTCTTTATTTCCACCATTTCTCTCATCAAAATGCAGTCCTTCGTGTGAGTAAATTTTACGGGTGTAAAAAAGTGCACTCGCAAATTGTGTTGCGAGTGCGATTTTGTGCAAATCGCACTCGCAAAATTCCCCAAAGTTTCACAACTAAGCATGTTTGAGACAGATGTGTTTAAACACAGCTACTGTACTCACCCGTGTTGAAGCCCATATTCGTGATTAAGCCCACCCCTCGCCTTTTCAGATTTATGAATCAGGGTGCCCCACTCAAGTCAAAGCCAGCCCCTCCCCCCCACCCTCCAAGTTTCAAATTGGACGAAAGTTGTTTGAGACGTCAAATTTACAGGCATCAAATGGAAAAACAGGTGACTTGTTGCAACACTGTACTTACCCCGGTATCAAATAGAACTGTAATACTGTATTATGTATATTTTTGGGAGTTGAGGTTTTTGTGTTGTTAAATTCGTCTTTTGTGTAATACATTATGTCTGTGTTCAGTGTAATAAGTCTTTATTAAAAAATTATATATCCCAAGCAAAATTGACTTGTTTATTTTTTTGTCGACCTCGTTTTGGAAGCTGTGACTTGTTTCAAATGAGTGTGCAGGCTGCTGTCAATAGTTGTCTGAAACATGCCCACAACATATAGTTTTCACAGTGGTTGAACATCATCACAAAGATACTGATTGAACACTGCCACTTACGAGCGGTGCACAACTCATTGTGAAAGAACACTTCCACTTTCGAGCATGCACAACTCACTGTGAAAACGGGTGTTCAGAAATTAATGAGAAAGTGGTAATTAAAAATAAAAAATAATTACAACTCTGGTATTTGAGAATTACATAACAATTTAACCAGCGATATGATGTATGGCTTATTGGTTTAATAAAACATGCTCATTTATCATTTCATCATGCTCTGCAACATGTGAAGTTATGACTTTTAGCGTAAAATCAATTTTTTGAATTTTGCCAAGGGAGGCAACTATTTTGTTATTCATATTCCGCTGTGTAAATTTTATCTGGTCTTCATACTATGATTTTTTTTTATTGATTTTGTGTGAAGCTATATTTTGTTTATTCGTAATAAATGAACATATTTAAAAAAAAACAGCTATTTTTAAACAGACTATGTTTGTCTGTTTTCAAAGGGGTGGTTTGCAGTGTTGATTGACATACTTAACTTACGTCCATTTCTAGCTTCGAGAGTAACCTGTACAAAAAATGAAAACAACACCGCATGGTTTTCTGTTTGTTTTATTCATTAAATTGAGAATTAAAACCCGAAATCTGAAAATGAAACGTATGTACAAGATAATTATGAGAATTTTTAAAGCAAATTCTTATTAAATTAGTATTGTACTTTCGGTTTCGTAAACTGGATGAATGGGGATGTATAATGACATGCGCAGTGAACAAAGGAAACTGGAAATGTTTCAGTTTTCACTGACAATATTGATTTGGACCTCTTGCGGAGCGAATGGTGATATGAAGGTGGAAGGTGGGAGGGGGGGGGGGGGGGGGGGCGGGGGGGGGGGGGGGGGGGGGGGGGGGGGGGGGTGTAGGGGGGGGGCATATAACAGCAGTTTTAATTTTGTTTTACCATTAACCAATGGACAATAACAAAATAGATGTCCATTCTGACTTGAAGCTTGGCAATGCTTGTGAGTTGAGTGCAATTTAAGTGAAGTTGAACTATTTGATGACGGGCGCTATTTTTTGCGCTCGTCTTTTTTAAATTACGGGCGCTTGCGAGCGCAAGCGCAATAGCGCCCATCTCACGCGAAGGACTGAAAATGTGTCTGGCATCATGAAAACTGAGATTTGGAAGCACAAATAACAGTGAAGTGTAACTGTTTTGAGGGCCAAACAAAGAATGATAATTGGCGCCAATTTTGAGACCTCCTTGACAATGCGCATGTGCAGAGGAGTAAATGTATTGAGGACCATATAGGACATGTAATTTTCGGTTTTTGATGCAAATTTTGGGGATTGGGGGAACAAATTTGTGTTTGGCCATGTAATTTTCGGTTTTTTGATTCAAATTTTGGGGATTGGGGGGACAAATTTGTGTTTGGCCCTGAATTAAAGAGTTTAGCTCCAGCTAAGTCTGGGTCATTGGTACAGTATAAAAATACAGATATCTGTGTATAACACTGCGGCCTTAGACAGCTCACTAAACGGAGACTTACGACATTAGCAGCTAATGTATGAAAAGACCGCTCTAACAGTACAGTTTTAATTTTGTTTTACCATTAACCAATGGACAATAACAAAATAGATGTCCATTCTGACTTGAAGCTTGGCAATGCTTGTGAGTTGAGTGCAATTTAAGTGAAGTTGAACTATTTGATGACGGGCGCTATTTTTTGCGCTCGTCTTTTTTAAATTACGGGCGCTTGCGAGCGCGAGCGCAATAGCGCCCATCTCACGCGAAGGACTGAAAATGTGTCTGGCATCATGAAAACTGAGATTTGGAAGCACAAATAACAGTGAAGTGTAACTGTTTTGAGGGCCAAACAAAGAATGATAATTGGCGCTAATTTTGAGACCTCCTTGACAATGCGCATGTGCAGAGGAGTAAATGTATGGAGGACCATATAGGACATGTAATTTTCGGTTTTTGATGCAAATTTTGGGGACTGGGGGGACAAATTTGTGTTAGGCCCTGAATTAAAGAGTGTAGCACCAGCTAAGTCTGGGTCATTGGTACAGTATAAAAATACAGATATCTGTGTATAACACTGCGGCCTTAGACAGCTCACTAAACGGAGACTTACGACATTAGCAGCTAATGTATGAAAAGACCGCTCTAACAGTACATAAGGCTACTATGGCATCACAATAGCACTAAATGCCTCTGACACCTAGGAATACAACACCAAGAAGGGAAAGACGTACTTACTCCTTCTAACGGCTCTAACGGCTCTATTCCCAACAATACAGTTGTCTCTGCCTATCTATGAGCTATCGATCTTATATTATAGATCATTGCCTTTATTATACTATTGCTAAGCCAAGGGAGGCTTTGTACTTGAACCAAAAGCCTTCAACACCTGAGCCGAAAGATCCGGGAAGGAAGATCTTCGTCTTTCCTTTGCCTGGTACCTTCAGCAGTTTTTTGCCTTGCAAACGCAGACTTTTGGTCAGATGGAACAAGATTCGAAGAACTTATGAATAAAAATTCAAAGTCTTAATGTGCCGTTCCCGTGAGGGCTGGAGAATCAACCTCCGTAGCCCTCTCACCATTTGAATGTTCCACTTGAAATATGGTCAACACCATCCGAATGTACAGATGACTGGACCAACCCAGCACCGTCCGACAGCTCACTAGCGGAGACTGTTGACGGCAGAACCTACAACTACTGGGATGCTGCGATATGCTGTGCAATCTGCGGCAACATTCCCGTGAATGAGGCTTGCAGAGAAGCGATTAACCATTTCTTCACCATATGCTGCTCACGGGATGGAGATCTGTCCCCAGATCTTCAATGTATGTCCTGTATAAAAATGCCTTGAACGACTAGCTACAGGTTAATCCAACATCGGTGGTGAAGACTGGGAACATCTCCGTGGAACAGCATGAACATGCAAAGTCGGATAGTTAGTCTGCGGTCTAACGTGCTTCATCGATGAAGCAGAGGAAGAAGCCATAGGTGCAACCGGCCCCGGGTGCAGTGTGGAAGGAGCATCCCGAACCACAAGCATGAATGGGCATCCCAACTCACAAAAGTTTCTCGAAGCGAAAACAGTCAGCCCCGACTGCTGGCGGAATGGAGCGGGGTCTCCCGCTCACGGTCTGGCTCAAGACCTCGCCAAGCGTTCTGCTTCTATCCCTTAACATGCTTTTTCATGGAAGTAGAGGAAGCCGCAACAACAGCCGACTCCGGCTTAAGTGTGGAAGGAGCATTGCTCCGACTCATAAAAGTTTCTCACAACGGACAAACAGTCGACACCAACTGCTAACAGGACGGAGAACACTCTCCAACTCGAGATCTGGCACCAGATCTCGTCGAGTATCCTGAGAAACTTGTTGGCTAATCCCCTTTGCATGCGCTTCCATGTAAGAAGTAAGAACAAGCCATAACCGCAACCAACTGCATTGTGGAAGGAACATCTGACGCGTGTTCCGACTCATTAGAGTTTCTCGTAACGGACACAGTCGACTCCAACTAGCAACGGGAAGGAGAGGGTTCTCCAACTCGCGATCTGACCCCAAATCTCACAGAGTGTCCCTTAGAGAAACTTAAAGGCTTCTTCTCCTTATTGCCATCGTCTCTCGGTGAGCTTTATATTATAAGGTGCTCGCTCTACCCACATTATACTACTGGACCGCAACGGATCTACCCGGTGTCTGCGCTTCGTTAAAAGGGCCAACCACTGCAGTGTAGCTGCATGCAGAGAATTAAACTACTCTGGCTTTAATCCTGTGCATTTATATCATGAGCACCTTGGCAGCTAGCTCTATTTTACTACTTAGAGCGGGGCTCATCAGAGTTTGACGACAGCAGCATGTAACAGACAGGTGTCAAAGAACCATCACCATGTTCTTGTTCCTCTGAAAAAGAGACTGAAGGACTAGTATTAGCCAGCGGTGAAGACTTCACTGCCCACCACACAGGTCGACACCCGTTTCCAACGTTCGCATCCCATGGTACAAGTATTGAAGGAGTGCAGTAACCATCGGCAAACAGCAAGCCTATATTCCGAGGCTTCTTGGACTAAGTCCTCTGCACTCCCAAAAATAAACATCACAAGGATACGCAACATAGACAAAACAAAAAATTTTCCAAATAAAATTTTACCATTTTTTTGAATGAAGCCTAAGTGCCCCAAGGGAACCTCATGACCCCAAGGGTGTCCCGATAGAGCCTAAGGGTGGACAACCACTAACTAATAAAAGCTAAACCACCAGAATAAGATATACTATGTATCTTAATAGAAAAGCTGTGATTGTTTAAAACTAAACATTGAATTAATACGAATCCAAAACGTTATTGAACAGACAACAACGTCAAGAGGAATAAACAGCTGCGTCATGAGCGCATGATACGCCCGTTATTAATTACAAAACAGAAAGGGAGAGTCCTTCCATCAACATATACTTGCCACCAAAAAATCATGAAAATTGCTCAAAGTGCAACATGTGAAAAATTGCCTATATTTTGACGAATAAAGTCCCATAACTCTGGAATGACAAATCGGACAGTGACACAAATCGAAAGGGAGATTCCTTCTATCAACATATACTTGCAACCAAAAAATCGTGAAAGTTGCTCTAAGCATTTTCAAGTTATTGTTCGACAAGTGAAAAATTGTTTATATTTTGACAAATAAAGTCCCATAACTCTGGAATGACATATCTGAAGGCAACACAAATAGAAAAGGAGATTCCTTCCATCAACATATACTTGCCATCAAATAATCATGAAAATTGCTCAAAGCATTTTGAAGTTATTGTCCAACATGGGAAATCGCCTATATTTTGAAGAATAAGTCACATAACTCTGGAATGACAAATCAAACAGCGACACAAATCGAAAGGGAGCTTCCTTCCATCAACATATACTTTTCACCAAAAAATCACAAAAATTGCTTTAAGTGTTTCCGAGTTATTGTATGACGTGTGGACGGATGGATGGACAGACGGACGGACAGTGGTATACCATAATACAACCGTTTTTTTCAAAGCGGGCATATAAAACCAGAAACTAACCAACAACAGGCACAACAAAGGCCCAGAGTCAGTAACCGATCAACAACCACCTGATGCAAAGCTAGATCTTCATATGAAGAATGAAAGTGTCAATGACACTGTAGCTCAACTTGTCAAGACATGTAAATGTATAGTATGTGACACAGCAATGACAAACATCTAGGTACTGACCTGATAACAAAGGTACATATGAAGTATTGTAACGGTCTGTACATAAATACTGACCATAGCCCGTAACAAATGAATAAGTAAAGTATTGTAAAGGTGGGTGACAGTCAGATGCTAAACTAGAAAAGAAAGCTTTGAGTCCCAGAGTGGGTCTGACTGAACCCCAAAATATTTGTTCTCATAGCACAGTGATAACAAAGGCACCCCAAAACACACTCATTCCTGTCCTAAGGTGAAAACAAAGGTACCCAAGAAGTTTCGAGAAGATCAGTTCATAAATACAAGCTGTATAGAAGTTGTGACAAAAAACTGATTGGACCTAATTTCGGTACAAAATGGCCACTGGCAGCCATCTTGATTTTTGGACCGCACTCAGAAACACTTGTTCTCGTCCCAAGGTGATAACAAAGGTACCCAAGAAGTTTCGTGAAGATCGGTTGATAAATACAGCCTCTGGCCCGAGCCGTATTGACATGTGCACTTACGGTGTATAAGTAGAACTAAATAAATCAAAATTCATCTAATTTGCATAATTTCTACACGAGAAAAAAAACCCGTACTGTATGTGATGTATTCCATTTTACTAAACATTCATACAAAAATTTATTCAAATCAGAACTTTCATACAGAAGTTCTGTACAAAAGACTGATTGCACTAATTTTGGTACAAAATGGCTGCTGGTGGCCAACTGATTAGACCTAATTTCGGTACAAAATGGCCACTGGCAGCCATCTTGAATTTTGGACCACACTCAGAAACACTCGTTCTCGTTCCAAGGTGATAACAGAGGTACCCAAGAAGTTTCGTGAAGATCGGTTGATAAATACAGCCTGTAGCCTGAGCCGTATTGACATGTGTACTTACTGTGTGTAAGTAGCACTGAAAAAATCAAAGTTCATCTAATTTGCATAATTTCTGCCCAAGAAAAAACCCCGTATTATATGTGATGTATCCCATGGTACTAAGCATTCACACACAAAAATTTTCAAAAAAGCGCTTTCATATGGAAGTTCTGTGCAAAAATCTGATTGCACTTAATTTTGTACAAAATGGCTGCCATCGGCCATCTTGAATTTCAGACCGGACCCAAAAACACTCGTTCTCGTCCCACGGTGATACCAAAGGTACCCAAGAAGTTTCGTAAAGATCAGTTCATAAATACGGCCTCTAGCCCGAGCCGTATTGGCATTTGCACTTACAATGCTGAAAGTAACACTAAATACATCAAAGTTAGTCTAATTTGCATAATTTATGTACGAGACAAAAACCCGTATTATATGTGATGTATCCCATGGTACTAAACATTCATACAAAAAATTATTCAAATCAGCGCTTTCATATGGAAGTTTTGCGCAAAAATCTGATTTCACCTAAGTCTGTACAAAATGGCCGCCAGCGGCCAACTTGAATTTCGGATCGGACCCCAAAAAACACTCGTTCTCGTCCCACGGTCATAACAAAGGTACCCAAGAAGTTTCGTAAAGATCGGATCATAAATACGGCCTCTAGCTCGAGCCGTATTGAATTGTTGCCGGACGACTGGCCATGGCATAAGCTCAAATTTGGCTTTGCCAAAGTTGAGCTAAAAAACAATGCGTCTGGTAGAAGATGCAAGAGTACAAAAACGTCCTGAACCAAAATAGGACATAAACATAGGGGATAAACAGAATACCTATTCTGTTTACAAGTTAAACTCCCAAGAATTTAATAAACAAGAGGCACGTGAAGCGCTCATCTTGTACAGAACACAATTTAAACAGAGTCCAAGAATGAGTCTACATCAAGCAAGCCATCTCCATAGGCTACACTGTCAATCCTTGAGTCCCTCAGGAGTGACAAAAATAATCTGGGCATCATGCCTTTTCTTCAGTTGATCATAAGTAAAATGTAGAGCTCCCCTATGAAGCCCCTTGATACAACCTATGTGGATTAATCTTAGTACCTCTAGAGGGTACAGAATACAAAATTTTTAATTCTTCAGCAAAATGGCCAATTCCAGCTCCCATAGATAGCCCAAATATTAACTCAGGCTCTTGATTTGAACACAGTTAAATCTGACTTCCCTGGAGATGTTGTGTACCGAATATGAAAGCATTCTGACTGTTGGATCTGAAGAAGAGAAATTGTAAAGAAATTTTTTCGAATTGCACTAAGTTCAAATTTGGGCTACCATAGCGAGCCCAAATATTAACCTATAGATCCGATTTGAACAAACTTGAATCTGACCCCCCTAGAGATGTTGTATACCAAATGTTAAAGCATTCTGACAAGTGAATCTGAAGAAGATTTTTGAAGAAATTCCCTCATATTGTACTAAGTTAAATTTCATGTTCCCATATGGAGCCCAAATATTAACCTAGGCACTCGAATTGAATAACCTGGTATCTGACCCCCCCCCCCCCCCCCCCCAACCCTAGAGATATTGTATACCAAATATAAAAGCATCCCGACTGGTGGATCTGAAGAAGAAGATTTTTAAAGAAATTTCCTCATATTGCACTAAGTAAAAATTTGGGCTACCATAGTGAGCCCAAATATATACCTAGGGATCTGATTTGAACAAACTTGAATCTGACCCCCATAGAAATGTTGCATACCAAATATCAAAGCATTCTGACTGATGGATTTGAAGAAGATTTTTTTAAATTACCCTCCATATTGAACAAAGATAAAATTTGGGCTTCCATAGGAAGCCCAAATATTAACCTAGGGACTTGGTTTGAACAATCGAGAATCAGACCCTCATAGCAATGATGTATACCAAATATTAAAAGATTATGACTGGTGGTTCTGAAGAAGAAGATTTTTGAAGAATATTCCCCATATTACCCTATGTTAAAACTTCGGGCTCCTGTAGAGAGCCCAAATATGAACCAATGAGCTTTATTTCAACAAACTTTTATCTGCCCCCCCCCCCCCCCCCCCCTCCCCTATGAATGCTGTATACCAAATATCAAAAGATTCTGATGATTGGTTCTGGAGAGGAGAAAAGATTTTTTTTAATTTTTGCAAATATGCTGAATCAGCATTTCTATTTTTAGCTCCCAGGGTTCCCATGGGGATGCAGGAATTTTTTTTTTTGCATGGGTCAAGTACTTATGACCCAATACTACCACAAACCAAATATGGTTCATACCAGACCATCGGTTCAGAAAATAGAAATTTTGAGCAGGGCCAAAAATCTTACCCCTCCTATTACAAAGCCAAATATTACTTCACGAACTTCGTTTGAACAAACTTGATTCTACACCTCATATGGAAGCTCCATAGCAAATATCAAGCCATTGTACACACTGGTTCTTGAGAAGAAGATTTTTAAAATATTTTGGAGCATTTTCCTCCACTCCCTCCCTATGGGGCTGGGCATGCTGAATTGAACAAAAATGAAATGCCCCTCTGGGACCATTACTCACACAAACTTTCACTTGAATTGGCCCAGTGGCTTTGGAGGAGAATACCAAAACATGGTGTTGACAGACGACAGTCGACGGTCAACGGACGGAGAGCGATGAGATTAGCTCAGCTTGACTTTGTCAAGATGAGCTAAAAATTCTTCAATAAAAAAAGCCAAAAGAGCTTGGGAGTACAACAGGAGGGTTCAGGAGAGGAAAGGGAAGTAATAGTAACAAAACAACAGTGGAGTCATATTATAATGACTACGTTCAGAATCAAATCACGAAATTGGGTAACATGAATAATTCACATAAAAATTAAAAAGTTACAGCCCTGAACATCCGAAACCACCGTTATTCACTTCCAGAATTCTGTTACACTGTTGATTTCATGAAAACCATCATTGATTTGTGTCTGGCATCTTCAAAAATGAGAATTTAAAGCATAGATGTCAGTTCAGTTAGTTACCAACTTTGGGCCAAACAGAAGAATGATGTTCGCGCCAATTCTGGTCTCCTTCTGGTTAGTGCGCATGTGCAAGTACTAAAAGTATGGGGGGCCACATAGGACTTTTATTTTTTTGGTATTGTATGCAAATTTTGGGGATTGGGGGGGTTCAAAATTTGTGTTTGGCCCTTAATAATATTGAGGTTGCACCGAGGTGGTCTGGGCTATTGGTTTTAGTATTAAAATATGTTGATGCATAAATGCAAGGAGTTCAAAGGTCATTGCCACCCACAACATTTTCAAGAGAAATAAAAGAAAATCAATAGCTCCCATCTAGAGGTCTCTACAGACAAGCACACCATGTTTCAAAGGGAATCGTAAACATGAACTGTGCAGTGTTCTAAACAAAATTGTCGACAGACAAAACAGCAGAGTTGAAGGTCGTTGCTAGGGGAAAGATATTTTTTAACTGAAATGGAAGAAAATCTATAGCTCTCATTTAGAAGTTATCTGAAAACAAGCACACCAAGTTTCAAACCGATCCATTCATAAATGCTTCCTGCAGAGCATGCCAAAGAAAAATGTTGATGCAAAAACAGCAAAGTTCAAAAATCATTTCTAACAGCAACGTTTCTCAATGGAAATGAAAGAAAATCAATAGCTTGCATCTAAAGGTTGCTCCAAACCAGCACACCAAGTTTCAAAGCAATCACATCATAAATGTGACCTGTGCAATGTGACAAAGGAAACTGTTGATGCACAAAAAGGAAAAGTTGAAGATTATTGCTAACAGCAACATTTTTTTGACAGGAATGAAAGAAGCCCCCATCTGGAAGTCAAGCCCAAAAACATACCAAGTTTCAAAGAGATCCATTCATGAATGTGCCTTGTAGGGCATGCCAAAGGAAAAGGGGCACAGTTGAAGGTTGTTGTCTATTGGAACTTTTTTGGCAAAATCGAAGAAAATCGATAGCTCCCATCTAAAGGTCACCCCTGATAAGCATACCAAGATTCACAGTGATCCAATGATAAATGAGACCTGGGCAGTGTGCCAAAGCAAATTGTTGACATACAAAACGGATGTTAAACATCCTTGCTAACGGCAATGTTTCTCAATGGAAATTGAAGAAAATCAATAGTTTCCATCTAGAGGTCATCCCAAACAATCTTTCCAATTATAAAAGCAATTCATTCATGAATGCACCATGCAGGGTGCGCCAAAGGAAAAATTGATGCACAAATCCACAAAGTTCAAAGTTCGTTGCCAATGCCAATGTTTTTTGTTGGAAATGAAAGAAAATCAATTGCTCCCATCTAGAGGTCACCCTTAACACATGTACAAAGTTTCAAAGTGATCTGATGATAAATGTGACCTGTGCAATGTGCCAAAGGAAATTGTTGACAAAACATTAAAGTTGAATCTTGTTGTTGGCATTAACGTTTCTTGACAGAAATGAAAGAAAATTGATAGCGCCAATCTGGAGGTCACCTCAAACAAGTATACAGAGTTTCAAAGCAATCCATTTATAAATGTGCACTGTAGGGCGTGCCAAAGAAATATATTGATGCCAGATGCACAAGTTTGAAGGTCGTTGCCAATGGCAACTTTTTTGGTGAAAATAGAAGAAAATAGATAGCTCTCATATAAAGGGCACCCCAAACAAGAGCTGGACTATTGTCTGGTGCATACCCCCATGTGGTGTACCGCCTAGTGTGGGTATACATATGACCAACAAATATTATCTATGAATATTCTCATACGGACTGACAGACGGATGCACAGACAAACGGGCGCAATCCAGTATACCCCCCCCCCCCCTTTCTTTGAAAGTTTTCAATAACTTCCAACAATTTCTAAGTCAAACGGTATGGTAAATTGTTTGGTGTTTGGAAGTTCTATACAACGAGGCAGAAGCCTTTGTCATAGGCAAACTGCATGCCATATTTCACTGAAATCCGATAACCCATACCAGAGATGCAGGCTGAACAGACAAATAATGTCTATTTCCTACAATTTCTAAGTCAAAAAGGGGGATAACTCTAAAAAGAGAATGTGAGAAATATCGTTGAATTCTTTTTTTAAAGCCTATACCATAAGCAGTGTTCATGGCAAATTTCATTGCAATAGAACATTCGATACCTGAGAACAGACAAAATTTAGCTTGGACGGACACAATTTCTAAGGGAACAAGTAACAAAAAAAAAATAAAATAACTAGTGTGGGCATACGTATGACCAACAAATATTATAGAAAATAATACTTTACTTAAGTTGTGAAAGTTATGAATAGTCTCGGATGGACTCACAGGCAGACGGACTGGGCGGACAGACACATGTGATCCAGTATACCCCCATTTTCTTCGAAAGTGGGGATATAATAAGCATACCAAGTTTCACAGCTACCCAATGATAAATGAGACCTATGCAGTGTGCCAAAGGAACTTAAAAGAAAATTGTACAAAACAGATAAGTTAAACGAACATCCTTGCTAATGTGTATCCTGTTGAGCATGCAAAAGGAATATATTGATGCACAACTAAACTTCAACGGTTGTACGCTTTTTGACAGAAATGGAAGAAAATCGATAGCTCCCATCTGGAGGTCACTCCAAACAAGCATCCCAAGTTTCAAAGCGATGCGATCATAAATGTGCCCTGTAGGGTATTCCAAAGATAACAAGAGCGCTCGTATCGCTGAAGCAATACAATTCCAGTACCGGACTAATGAGCATTAATAATTATACAAATGTTATAACCTAGATGTGATCAGCATGAATTCCGTTGAAGCATTTCCAAAAAAAGTCCAGAAAACTGATATTTTGGGCGCTTTTCCATATTTCCAAGGGTCATAACTCACACAAGAATAATGCAATCAGCATGAAACTCAAACTTGATCTGTAAGTCATCGTTCTATAGTAGGTTACCAAGAATGAAATCATTCGGTTGAAGCATTTCCAAAAAAGTCCGGAAAACTAAAGTATGACTGACAGACTGACGGATGGACAGAGTACAAATGAAACTTGATATGTAAGTCATCATTCTATAGTAGGTTACCAAAAATGAAATCATTCCGTTGAAGCGTTTCCAAAAAAAGTCCGGAAAACTGAAATTTTGGCGCTTTTCCATATTTCCAAGGGCTATAACTCACACAAGAATAATGCAATCAGCATGAAACTCAAACTTGATCTGTAAGTCATCCTTCTATAGTAGGTTACCAAAAATGAAATCATTCTGTTGAAGCGTTTCCAAAAAAAACTCCGGAAAACTGATATTTTGGTGCGTTTCCATATTTCCAAGGGCCGTAACTCACACAAGAATAATGCAATCAGCATGAAACTCAAACTTGATCTGTAAGTCATCGTTCTATAGTAGTTTACCAAAAATGAAATCATTCCATTGAAGCGTTTCCAAAAAACTCCGGAAAACTGATATTTTGGTGCTTTTCCATATTTCCAAGGGCCGTAACTCACATAAGAATAATGCAATCAGCATGAAACTCAAACTTGATCTGTAAGTCATCGTTCTATAGTAGTTTACCAAAAATGAAATTATTCCGTTGAAGCGTTTCCAAAAAAACTCCGGAAAACTGATATTTTGGTGCTTTTTCCCATATTTCCAAGGGCCGTAACTCACACAAGAATAATGCAATCAGCATGAAACTCAAACTTGATCTGTAAGTCATCGTTCTATAGTAGTTTACCAAAAATGAAATCATTCCGTTAAGTGTTTCCAAAAAAACTCCGGAAAACTAAAGTGTGACTGACAGACGGACAGATGGACGGAGTGCAAACCTAGAGTCCCCTACCGGCATCGCCGGTAGGGGACTAAATGTTGATGCATAACTGCACCAAGTTCAAAGGTCATTGACAAAGGCAACGTTTTTTAACTGAAATGTAAGAAAATTGATAGCTCCCATCTAGCTGTCACCCCAAACAAGTATACCAAGTTTCAAATACATTTTGAACATAAATGTCCCTTGTTGGGTGTGCTAAAGGAACATATTGATGCATAACTTCACTAAGTTCAAAGGTTGCTGACAACGGCACATTTTTTGACGGAAATGTAAGAAAATTTGAAGCTCCCATCTAGATGTCACCCCAAACAAGCATACCATCATAAATGCAAACCGTGTGGTGTGCCAATGGAAATTGTGGACGTACATACAACAACGGACAAGAAGTGACAGCAATAGCTTAGCTTGACTTCAACAAGTTGATCTAAAAATGAAAGAGCAATCAGACTGCAGCTTACCTTGACTTTATGTTGTTTATATGAGAGTTTGTTCTGGACAAATCCAAGATGGCCACCACGGCAGCCATTATAGGCAGCCAACCATGACTAAAATAGGACGTTTTCATCTACTCATCTTACTTAGATTTTAGATTCAAGTTTAAAAAAAATTGATGCATAAATGTTATTTGTAGCCTGCAATGGAGAAATCAAAGATGGCTGTTGTGGTGGACATTGTGGGCTGTTGACCGTGAACTAGTGTTGAAACAATTAGTCGAAGTCGATTCAATTCTCGGAAAAATCGACTCTGAAATCTGCCAGTCGACTAGTCAGGAAACTCAAAGATGAAGTCATAAAATGCCAATAGTGGAGGTTAATGATTACAAACATCAGGCATTTCTGCTTCATGGTGGACCTATTTTAAATTGTATTGAGAAGTGGATATTAATGCAATCATTGTCGTTTGTTGATGCCGATGATGTTACAACTTAGATTTCAGCAGCATTACAAGCACTGATTTCACCTAACCTAATCACTGGCACGCGTTGAAGAAAAATACTTTGATGTACAACTTCAAAGATGCTATTAATTCATGCAAGCGTTCTGTCCCTCACCCAAGTCTCCCACACTTTTTAATTGATATAAAAATGAAATACATGCCTGAAACACTCAGAAAGCTGCTCCATATTCTATGATATTACTGTACTGGTTTAGGTGCGAGATGGCGAAGACCTGATATGAAGGTGAAGAAACTGTCCATCACAAAATTTGACCTGGGAGTTTTTAATTAATTGCACCGGGCGATTGGCAGCACACTTCAAACATTTTACAAATTCACGAAACTTCTGTTTTAACATCATTGGGTACTTTTTCCACTGTACGGAGAGAGGACTAGGAGGCACACACTTCCTAGGTATCCTAATTTTTTTTCTGAATGGTTAAAGCTGTAATATGCGTGACGTTTTAAAAAACTCAAAATACGAATAAGAGAACAGCTACGTTCATGACTTTGACAAGGAAACTTCATCAAACACCTGTCAAATGAGTCATTAAACAAAAGGGTTATCAACTTACAAGTAACAGTCTCTTATCACCTAATTTACTGAGACAATTATGTTTTCAACAGAAAAGCGGAATAGTCGATTTTGAATCGATTACTCTCGTCGACTTTGAAAAATAGGTAGGTAATTTCAACACTACCGTGAACATAATGGGACGTTCTCCTCTAGGCATGAGCCTGAATATGCAAATGAAGTTTGGGTGATGATAGAGAAAGAACTGCAGTCTGAAACCTGTACTGAACAAACTGTGGCTTGACTTTGTCAAGTTGAACTAAAAATGAAGGAAAGAGGTATATGTTTACCTTTAAGTCCTTGATAAATGAAGAGATTCTAAATCCGAGTTCAAACAAACAATCACATGAAAACACACCAAGTCTCTTTTTGCCCTGATCAATTTTTTCCGACTTTCTACTGCAACAGGGCCTGGGAGTCCAGCAGATTAGCAGAGATATTTTGGCAAGGAATCACTGTCAAGGTAATTTCACTTGCCTGTGTCAATGTCAGATATAGGCCTTAAAAATGTTAACAACTCACAAGGAATATTATAAAAGAAAACCCTGTGATATATGGTTTGGTTTAAAGAAGTTTCATTCTCGAGGAAAATGTAGGTAAAACCAAGATTTTAACACACAGATATACCTCAACAAGATTAAAGTATAAAGGGGGCTAAGGTATCTCGTTATGAATATATAGTTGTTGGCTTCTGCCATTTACAAACATACTGAGCCAGAGAAAACTTTAGGGTCATGTTCAGTATCATATTCAAAGAACGTCTACATTTCATAAGGTCAACTATTCAGATCAGAAGTCTCACACCATCAGCAAGAAGGCTACCACAGATATGGATGGAAATAAGCAGACAGTCATTCACAGAATGAAGTCCCCAGAGGGAGAATTTGGGGATGCTACACTGCACAGCAGAGTAGCATTACAAAATTGTTTTCGGTGAACCACAATCTCTGGCCTAAACAGAAAGCGGTACCCAAAGGATAAATTGGGGATTTCTAGCCCACTGTGTGGGATTGCATCAGCAAATTCACCATCTGGGGACCTCATTCTCAAATGACAGATTGCTTATTTCCAGGCTTGCCCACAGACAACCTGTCAAAAGACAAAGAAGCAAATAAATACAGGGTTTACAATCATCGAGAACAGAGTGATTAAAGGGGGACAATCACACAACTGAACTTTAATACAGGAGGTGAAAGTCACCCTCCGTAGATTTTCAAAAGTACAGGACTTCTGTACAGGACTTCTGTTAACAGAAATTTATGTGAACAAAATATAATTTACCAATGAATAAATAAACGTCGATGGTGTGCATGTCTTCAACCAATCTAACCCTGCCTGTGCTGCAGTGCGGAGTTACGATGTTGGGGAGCTGGCAGCTGCTCGTCGTTGCTCGGTGGTTCTCTCCGGGTACTCCGGCTTCCTCCACCCGTAAAACTGTCACGGTCATGATTAGCCATTGTGCATAAATATGTGACCTTAAAACACCAATAAATAAATAAATAAATAAATAAATAAATAAATAAATAAATAACGGCCTGTACATAAATACTGACCGTAGCCTGTAACAAATGTACAGGTAAAGTATTCTAAAGGTGGGTGACAGTCAGATGCTAAACTAGAAAAGAAATTTTGAGTCCCAGAGTGGGTCTGACTGAACCCCAAAATATTTGTTCTCATAGCACAGTGATAACAAAGGCACCCCAAAACACACTCATTCCTGTCCCAAGGTGAAAACAAAGGTACCCAAGAAGTTTCGTGAAGATCAGTTCATAAATACGAGCTGAAAAGAAGTTGTGACAAAAAACTGATTGGACCTAATTTCGGTACAAAATGGCCACTGGCAGCCATCTTGAATTTTCGACCGCACTCAGAAACACTCGTTCTCATCCCAAGGTGATAACAAAGGTAACTAAGAAGTTTCGTGAAGATCGGTTGATAAATACAGCCTCTAACCCGAGCTGTATTGACATGTGCACTTACAGTGTATAAGTAGCACTAAATAAATCAAAATTCATCTAATTTGCATAATTTCTGCACGAGAAAAAAACCTGTACTGTATGTGATGTATTCCATGTTACTAAACATTCATACAAAAAATTATTCAAATCAGAACTTTCATACAGAAGTTCTGTACAAAAGACTGATTGCACTAATTTTGGTACAAAATGGCTGCTGGTGGCCATCTTGAATTTCGGACCACACCCAAAAACACCCGTTCTCATCCCACGGTGATAACAAAGGTACCCAAGACGTTTCGTAAAGATCGGTTCATAAATACGGCCTCCAGCCTGAGCCGTATAGAAGTTGTGTACAAAAAACTGATTAGACCTAATTTCGGTACAAAATGGCCACTGGCAGCCATCTTGAATTTTGGACCGCACTCAGAAACACTCGTTCTCGTCCCAAGGTGATAGCAGAGGTACCCAAGACGTTTCGTGAAGATCGGTTGATAAATACAGCCTCTAGCCCAAGCCGTATTGACATGTGTACTTACTGTAAGTAGCACTGAAAAATTCAAAGTTCATCTAATTTGCATAATTTCTGCACGAGAAAAAAACCTGTATTATATGTGATGTATCCCATGGTACTAAACATTCACACAAAAAATTATTCAAATCAGAGCTTTCATGTGGAAGTTCTGCGCAAAAATCTGTTTGCCTCTAATTTTGAACAAAATTGCTGACAGCGGCCATCTTGAATTTCGGACCGCACCCAAAAACACTCGTTCTCGTCCCACGGTGATACCAAAGGTACCCAAGAAGTTTCGTAAAGATCGGTTCATAAATGCGGCCTCTAGCCCAAGCCGTATTGGCATTTGCACTGACAGTGCTGAAAGTAACACTAAATACATCAAAGTTAGTCTAATTTGCATAATTTACGTACGAGAAAAAAACCCGTATTATATGTGATGTATCCCATGGTACTAAACATTCATACAAAAAATTATTCACATCAGCGCTTTCATATGGAAGTTCTGTGCAAAAAACAGATTTCTGCATCGTCGGTACAAAATGGTGGCTGGCTACCATCTTGAATTTCGGACCAAACCCCAAAACACTCGTTCTCGTCCCACGGTCATAACAAAGGTACCCAAGAAGTTTTGTAATGATCGGTTCATAAACACGGCCTCTAGCCCAAGCCGTATTGAATTGTTGACGGACAGACGGCCAGACGGATAGACGGACGACTGGCCATGGCATAAGCTCAAATTTGGCTTCGCCAAAGTTGAGCTAATAAAATGTGTCCAGCCATTAGTCTGTAGCACTTCATGATGCAAGCATCACAATACAATAAGAAATTAAAATTGGAGAAAAACTAAAAAACACTCTTTTTTCGATGGTAGATGACTGTTACGCAACATGTAAGTCGCATGACTATCACAAACACGTTTTCAGTTGTCAAGTTCTTTTTTTAATTCAGCTACCTCCCTTGATGTTTCTCTCCAATGTTGATATATTCTGACGCCGCACGTGTATCTGCAAACAATGTGCCATACAACTTCACAACATGCATTAACATCGAAGTTATTATTCAATTAACACACAAAGTATGTGTGCTCAGTATCTTCCTGGTTAAATCAGCCAAGTGTATTGTATTCTTACACAAAACCGTATTAACACCATTTACCAGAATAACACACAACCACCACAAGAGAACAATATTGTGTGATTGTATCGTTTGCAACGATCTTCCCCACCCCAACTCCCAACAAGAAGGACGCCAGCGCCCTATAGCTCACCAATATTCCTCTTTGATAGTAACTTTGGCAAACACAAGAACTGTATCAAACAGGCTCATAACATGCAACAAAGCTGACCTAAACACAACCTCTTAAAAGTAAAACTGAAAAAATAATAATTTTAACAGCATAAGGGTTAATGGCCACATTATTAAGTGAGAAGTATTACTTTGAACTTCATTGGCAAATGCTTCAGTGTACTATGTTTGATTTAAACTTTCCAAAAGCTGTGACTTATCAGATACCTGATAGTACACTACATAGAGAAATGGAAGAACCCTCTGTTTTAAAAAAATATGTGGTGATGGAAACTGCCTTTTCTGTGCACTATCATTTGTAATTACTGGTGAAGAATATCAACATTGCACAATTAGATTATCAACATTCTTCTTGGACATGGCCTACAGGCCACATTTATCATAGGACTGTTTTTGAACTTGGTGTGCTCATTAGGCAAGACTTTTAGATAAGAGCTATTGATTAGCATTCATTTCTGTGAAAAAAGTTGCCATTTACAATAACCTCTGAACATACTGCATTTGTGTATCAACATTCTTCCTTTGGCCAGTCTTACAGTTTACATTTAAAAATGCATGGATTACTCTCGACTTTGTGCACACACAATGCTGTTATTTTGAAATTTCATCAAATAACATTGGTACCAATGATCTTCAATTTTGCCATTTCATTTATAACTTACCAAGTTCAAGTTTGTCAAGTTGAGCTACAGTGTCATTGACACTTTCATTTTAGTTCTGTTTACTTTTCTGTTTAGCTCAAATTTCATGTTTAACTTAGTGTTAATATCTGTTTCTGTGTTCCTTCTCTTCCCATGGCCTTTATTGTATAAATCATACATGTTCCTCCTTATCATTCTACCATGATTTAACCCTCATCCAGTCAATATTTTTCAAATTTATTTCCTCATTTTTAATGTTGAGTCTCTGTTTAACTCACACCTAGACATTTTCAGTGTGCTAAAGTTTCTGTTAAGGTCTGGTAACACCATTTGTAAAACATCATTTCCAAGGTTTCATAGAGCCCAAATATTAAGCCAAGGACTCAAATTGAACAAACTTGAATCTGATCCCCCTTGAGATGTGATATACCAAATAGGAAAGAATTCTGACTGGTGGATATGAAGAAGGTTTTTAAAGAAATCACTTCACATTGCACAAAGTTAAACTTTGGGCTCAAATAGGGAGCCAAAATATTAACCCAGGGTCCCGATTTGAACAAACTTGAATCTGACCCTCCTAGAGATGTTGTATACCAAAAATGAAAGCATTCTGACTGGTGGATATGAAGAGGAAGATTTTTAAAGAAATTTTCTCATATTGCACTAAGTTAAAATTCAGTCTCCCATAGGGAACCCGAATATTAACCGAGAAACTCAATTTGAACAAAATTGAATCTGGCCCCCCCCCCCCCTCCCCCTAGAAATGACGTATACCAAATATGAGAGGATTCTTACAAGTGAATCTGAAGAAGAAGATTTTTAAAGAATATTCCACGCATTGCACAAAGTTAAAATGTGAGCTCCCATAGGAGCCCAAATATTAACCCAGCGACTCAGTTTGAACAAACTTGAATCTGACCCCCCCCCTATAGATGTTGTATACCAAACATGAAAAGATTCTGAGTGGCCGATCTGAAGGAGATTTTTAAAGAAATTTTGCAAATTGCACCAAGTTAAGCTTTGGGCTCCAATAGAGAGCCCAAATACTAACTCAGGGACCCGATTTGAACAAACTTGAATCTGACCACCCCAGAGATGTTGTATACCAAATATGAAAGCATTCTGACTGGTGGATCTGAAGAAGAAGATTTTTAAAGAAATTTCCTCATATTTCAGTAAGTTAAAATTTGGGCTCCTACAGGGAGCCCAATTATTAACCCAGGAACTGGATTGAACAAACTTGAATCTGACCCCCCCCCCCCCCCCCCCCAACAGATGTTGTAGACCAAGCATGAAGGGATTCTGACTGGCGGATCTGAAGAAGAAGATTTTTAAAGAAATTTCCTCAAATTGCACCAAGTTAAACTTTGGGCTCACCCAGGGACTCGATTTGAACAAACTTGAATCTCCCCCCCCCCCCCCCCCCCCCCCCCCCAAGCATGCTGCATACCAAATATTAAAAGATTCTGATTGATAGATCTGAAAAAGATGATTTTTAATTTAAACATTTGGGCTCCCATAGAGAGCCCAAATATGGACCCAGGGATTTGATTTCAATAAACATGTGAAACAATCTTCCAAAGATGTTACATGTGAAATTTGAAAGCTTTTGGAGCAGTGGTTTGGGAGAAAAGTAGTCTTAAATGTTTTTCCCATTATCCACAGTGTTAAAAAATGCTGACTCCGCAGTTTTTCAAAGTCCCAAGCAATTGTTTTTCACCATTCCATTCTGTTCGTCCTAAGGAAGCTTCACACCAAATAAGAATTCTCAGCACCGTGTAGTTTTGGAGATATGGGCATTTTAATTCTTTTCTATTTTTAGCTCCTGCGGTTCCCATGGGGCGACGGGAAAGAAAATTTGGGCATAAATTAAGTACTTATGACCCAATAAGCCCTCATATCAAATTTGGTTCAAATCTGTCTCTCTGTTTTGGAAAGTTAAATGACCAATGACCAATGACCCAGACATAGCTGGTGCTAATTCTCAAAAATCTAGGGCCAAACACAAATTTTGCCCCCCAATCCCCAAAATTTGCATCTAAAACCAAAAAAATCATGTCCTAAATGGTCCTCCATACTTTTCCTCCACTGCGCATGCACAGTGTCAAAGAGGTCTCGAAATTGGCGCCAATTATCATTCTTACAAGCAGTGCCTGGTCAGCGCTATGTACTCAGCGGGGAGGTATGAGTTCCCAACTCCTGGGAGGGTCATCCCCGTCTGGGTCATTGGTAAGTATAAAAAATATATAAATTACTATAAATTTTTTAACATTTTTATACTGTACCAATGACCCAGACATAGCTGAATAGTAAAAAGGCTGGAGGGCCTAGGACATAGAGGAAAATCCATTAAGCTCAACTATATATAATAGAGTCATCTCCTCGAGGAGAAAAGGAGTATTAGGCTTTACATGTATCTTTCTTATTTATGATAAATTAGAAAGACACAACACCCTCCATAATTGAGCATAATAACATTCATGTTCTCTATTAACATCCAGTATAACCCTTTATACTAATTATTTTTAAAGTAAGCCAATAAATAAAGTTAGTCCAGAGAATTGAGACTCTTTATACTCTTTAAAAGTGTCCGAGGATTGTATATTAACGCCCGTTTGACACGTGACATATACAAATGCTTCACACCGAGCTACACTTTAAAAATATGACATGAATGAATTTTAAACATTAACTTTACACTTTAAAACCATCCCGGTAACCACTCAGAATTACTGACTCCGGAGGAGGTATCCCCTTGCTTTTCACTATAAAGCAGGTGACCTAAGGGAACACCCCCCCCCCCCCCCCTTCCCCTTGGTCAAATAACCCAGAGCGAAGAGGGCAGCAGGACGGAGTCACTGCCAGAACAGAAAGCCTGCATAACTATAGTTGCAACTGTTTCGTGGATGACATTCTGAGCAACAGATAACGGACCTAAACAATGCAAGTCTCCAGAAATGGACTCAATATTTCTGAGATAAAAATTCGTGAATGTGGATGGCTGAGACCAATATGCAGCCTTCATTAAATCTGTAATAGCAACACTATTTGCGTAAGCCCAAGATGTAGAAAGAGCTCTTACTTCATGAGCCGAAATCTTAAGCACAGACTGCTGAGTTGAAGATAGATTATCATAAGCAGTACGGATAGTTAATTGAATCCATCTAGCAATAGAATGGACCGTAATGTCCTTTCTATTAGGCATCAGAGACAGAAAGAGGCGTTTTCGTCCCTTTCTGATAAACTGAGATCTTCGTTTATAAATACGTAAAGCTCTAACCGGACAGAGTAAAGGGCCTTAATAACAATAGGTTCCGGATATTTATTAGGAGCCTGATTCTTAGCCAAAAATCCAACATTAGTAGTAAAGGTAAGTGTTCCCGACACTACGATAGTGAGAATTGTCCACAGATAGTGCATGAAGCTCACCGACTCTTCTAGCAGAAGAGAAATGCTGTCTTATAAGACAAGAATTTGAAATCTACTGTCTCAAGAGGCTCAAATGGCTTTTCTTTTAGTTTAAGAAGAACCCAAGCTAAATTCCATTTAAGAATTAATCTAAGGGTTCTAGGTCTATTTATCGAGAAGTTTCTAACTAATTTAGATAAAGAGACATTAGATCCAATTTGTAAACTATCATGGTGTGCATAGGTATCAGATAACAGAACTATAACCTTTAATAGTAACAGGCTGCAGTTTGATCTCGTCAAACAAGTATACTAGAAAGTTTGCAATGTCTGGAATGGAGGGATCAAAAATATCAACAGAATGATCCCTACACCAACGACAAAAGACCTTCCACTTAGCCGCATAGTTTAGCAAAGAGGAGGTCCTCCTACAGTTAGAAATTGCGTCCACTGCTCGTCCTGTAAAATGCTTGCCGTGCAAGAAGGACCGCACAACGGAAATACACGAAGGTTGAGACCTTGCGGGTTGTGATGTAGTTGACGCGATTTCCCCTGCGAAAGAAGATCGTCTCGTGGAGGAAGTTTTCACGGTAAGTCCCACAGCAGACACCTGAGTAGATTTATCCACGGTCTCTGTGGAGACAGAGATGCTACCAACAGAATTTTGCATTTTGCAACGTCCGTCACGTTGACTCCTGCATACTTCTTTTATGCGAACGTCTGGAGTCTACAGGCCTCTTGTCCCTGGCTACCGGATGGCGTGACCTGGTCGCCGTGGAATCCCTGATTGGCGAAGCTGGCTGGATATCCGTGGTCACGTAGCCAAGGTGTGGTTGTGTGCGCTGCCATGAGGATGAGGAAGCCTTATCGACAGTCTCTCCGGACTGTCTATATAACGGTATGCTCCAAATGCGAAACGTTTTGTACCACAACATCTGGTCCCTGATGTTGTTGTACGAGAGAGGGACCTCTCTCGCTCGCAGCCCAGATGGACCTGGACGAGCTAGGAACCGGACTAATAGGCTTCCTCCGTTCTCTCCTCTGATCCGTCGTCACTGGGTGTGCACTTTGTCTTATTATAGTGCTCGCAACACCCAAATCTCCTTCCTGGACCGCAACGGACAAACCCGGCTGCCGAGCCATTCGATGAATGGTCGCTACACCGGGCGAGCCAGCGGACGCCAATGCCGTCGATCCTACTAGGGACCTCTTAGGCAATTGACGTATTTCCATGAGCACTTTTGCCGCTAGCTCTTCATTCAACTGTGACGACGGAGGCACACTTTTGGAAGACATCACGGAAACATCACCCTGTTCTTGTTCCTCTGAAATAGAGATTGATAAACTTGAGTATCCTTGCGGAGAAAGGACCGGCATGGCCCTTTCCCCGCTAAGAACATACCGTGACACACGTTTCCAATGTTTGTAATCCCAATTGACACATACTGAACAGGAGTTAGTGCGAGTACACTGACTATAATTAATACAATGATTATGAAAGTCAGAGGAAGATTTCCTCTTATTACAATTTGAACAACATCCTTTCATTGTGAAAAGAACACAAAAAGTCCTAGTACTCGCACCAACCCCTGAAAACAAAGATACATAATAACATGATCCATTAACACAGAAAAAATAACTGAAATCAAAAAAAATTTTTGAAAAAATATTTTTTCCGAAAAGCCCAAGTTTCTGAAAGTAACGTTGAGCTCCAATGGATCCCAAAAAAGCCTAAGTGTGGACAAAATTTTTTAAAATATTACAAAAAAATTAATGCAACACTTACGTATAATAATAATGTATCTTGTTATGATTAAGCTAATACAAAGACAAGAAAATCCCTCTCAACAGAAACCGTTGTCAATGTAAACAAGAAGTGTATATATAAACACCAGAAACATGACTCCAGGCACTGATAAACACGGCCCGAAATCAGTTACCAATAACACACTATCTGATGCAAAACAGAGACTTCCAGGGAAGAAACTGCAGAACATCAGATGGTAGATGCAGAACACTACACCTAAACACCCATGGGTGAGGACGTAAACATGGGGAAAAGAACAGAATTCATTCTGTTACCCAGCTAAAACTCCCAAGAAATTTTAGTATTAATATTACAAAAAATATGCCAAAAGCATGGGAGAATAGCAAGGGGGGACTTAAAGGAAAGGGAGAGAGGAAACACTGAACAAGCAGTGTAACTTTATAGCAAGAATGACAACAACAGGCCCATGCCTCGAAATTAATCAACATAAGATAATTTCATAAAAAAAATTTAAGTTACAGCCCTGATTATTTCCTGCCACTCATTTTTCCTCTCCTCCTTCTATTTCCTCTTTAGATCCACCATTTCTCTAATATTTATGTGTCTGGCATCATTTAAACTGAGATTTACAAGCACAAATATCAGTCTGATGTGAACTGATGAAGGGCCAAACAAAGAATGATAATTGGCACCAATTTCGAGACCTCCTTGACACTGCGCATGCGCAGTGGAGGAAAAGTATGGAGGACCATTCAGGACATGATTTTTTTGGTTTTAGATGCAAATTTTGGGGATTGGGGGGCAAAATTTGTGTTTGGCCCTAGATTTTTGAGAATTAGCACCAGCTATGTCTGGGTCATTGGTACAGTATAAAAATATAGAAATTTTGGGCGGGGCGAAAATTCTTGCACCTCCCATAACAAAGGCAAATATAGCTCCTCGAACTTCTCTTGAACAAATCTGAGTCTACACCTCAAAAGGAAGCTGCACACAAAATATCAAGTCTCTGCTAGTGCTGGTTCATGAGAAGAAGATTTAAGCACACTTTTTGGGCGTGGCCAAAAGCGAGGCAACTTGATTTGAACAAAATCAAATTACGATGTCATAACAAACTATTATCTCAAATATCAATTAAATTGGTTCAGCGGTTTGGGGGGAGAAGACGCAAACACCATGTTCACGGACGACGGACGGTGAGTGATCACTATAGCTCTCCTGAATGAAAGTTAGGTGAGCTAAAAATGGGATAAAAAATTTGAAGAAATTCACAGGACAAGGGTTAAATGATGCTAGAATGATAATGAGGAACAGGAATGATGGAATATAAGCACCATGGGAAGAGAAGGAAAACAGCAGCTGACCTAAACACAAACTTAAACAGGAAATTCTGAGGTAAACAGAAAAGTAAACGTAACTAAAATTGGTAAGAAAAAGGTTTAAAACACACTGGATGAGGGTGAAATAGTGGTAGAATGATAATAAGCATTATAAAGGTCATGGGATGAAAAGGATGTCAGCAGTCGATGTAAACAAAAAATTTAACCCACTGAAAATGTCAAAGTGTGAGCTAAACAGAAAACTCAACGTTCAAAATTGGAAGAAAAATTTAAAGAAATTTACCGGTCAAGGGTTAAACCATGGTAGAATGATAATGAAGAAGATGTATGATGAATATAAGCACCATGGGAAGAGAAGGAACACAGCAGGTGAGCTAAACACTAAGTTAAACATGAAATTCTGAGCTAAACAGAACACTAAATGCAACTAAAAATCTCAAGAAAAATGTTTGAAATGCAGAGTATGAGGGGTTGATCATGGAACAATGATACTGAGGAACATGTATGATGAATATACGTGCCATGGGAGAAGGAGCACAGCAGCTGACCTAAACACTAAGTTAAACATGAAAATCCGAGCTAAACAGAAAACTAAACTCAACTAAAAATGTTAAGAAAAATGTTTAAAATGCAGGGTATGAGGGGTTAATCATGTAACAATGATACTGAGGAACACGTATGATGAATATAAGTGCCATGGGAAGAGAAGGAGCACAGCAGTTGACCTAAACACTTAGTTAAACATGAAATTCCGAGCTAAACAGAAAACTAAACGAAACTAAAAATGTCAATAAAAATGTTTAAAATGCAGGGGTTAAAGCATGGTAGAATGATAATAATCATCATATAGCAGCATTATAAAGGCCATGATATGGAAATCTAAATTTTATAGTAAATTTCCTTTTTTATTATACTTACCACAATTGTTTACTACAGGCTTGCACTACAGTGGAAGTCCCTAACTCGGATATAATACTCTCTATTTTTGTCTTTCCCAAGCAAGTTGGGAAAGAAAAGTGGTGCAAAAGCACCAATAAAAAATAAGCCAAAACTGGGTCGAGTGCAACCGGCGCAGACCCAGTACGGGACGCTCTCTCCCAAGTACAACTCCACGACTTCCGTTGCCAGCGCGCATATACCGTCTCTAAAGACTCATTCTTTTTGAATCCGTAAACGTTAAGAGTTATGTGATCAGCAGGGAGGAAAGATTCTTTACCCGTAAAGAAGACGGGAGGGCCTCCATGTAAACAATTGTGGTAGGTATAATAAGAAAGGAAATTTATTATAAAATTTAGATTTCTTATCAACCTACTCACAATTGTTTACTACAGGCTGAATAGACAAAAGGCTGGAGGGAAACCAACCCCCACATAACCCCAGTGCACTGGAACCGTGAAGTAGAAGGAAGAGGTCCCGGGGCTTATCAACCATAATGTCGCAATCATTGGTAAAGGACAATGAAAAGAGACATATGAGCCTGTGTGACACACAGACAGAAAAAGGGCAGTAACAGCACAAGGCTGAAACTGACCTTCAAGAAGCCTAATGGCTATGGCAGACAACAGCCTGAGCAGAAGAAAGAGGACCCAGGGCAAAAAGGTCCTCCGACTGCTCCTGCAACTGGCGCAAATAAAAGGTGGAGAAAGTAGAAGCATTTCTCCAGTAGGCTGCCTGCATAACATCCGACAACTTGACGGAGTTAGAATAAGCCCAAGATGTAGACAGTGCCCGCACCTCGTGGGCAGAAATACGATTGGTAATACAATCGCCAGCTGCTAAACGACTATAAGCCGTACGAATAGCAAGACAAATCCATCGAGAAATGGATTGAGGAGAGATCTTCTGTCGACCCGGAATGAGAGACAGAAAAAAAAACGTTTTCTGCCTTTCCGTATGAAGCGTGTCCGATCAAGATAAATGCGAATAGCACGGACCGGACAGAGCAAAGGGCGAGTACCCTCAACAGAAGGAAGAGCCCTGATACAGATAGGAGGAGGAGTAGTATCTGGTAACTGATTCTTAGCCAAAAAGGAGCAATCAGTGGTAAAAGTAACACTGTTGGGAGAGCTCCTAAAAAAGGCCGGGTCAACCGAGAGGGCGTGAAGCTCACTAACCGGTCTGGCCGAAGCAAATGCCATCAGAAAAGCCTTCTTATATGTGAGAAAATGCATATCCACCTGGGATAAAGGTTCAAACGGCCCCGCCCCCCCCCCCCCCCCCCCAAGCAAAGCAGCACCCACGAAAGATGCCATCGTGGAGTAAGCTGCAAAGTCCGAGGCCTTTTCAAAGAAAAGTGCCGAACAAGCTTGGAGAGGTAAGCATTAGTGCCGATACGACGCTTCCCCACATAAGAAAAAGTCTCTGAAAGCATAGACCTGTAACCCTTGATGGTAACAGGCTGGAGACCCCGAGAATCAAACAGATATACCAGAAACTCCGCAATCTGTGAAATCGAAGGATTGGCATAATCAACAGAGTGATCAGCACACCATCGACAGAAGACCTTCCATTTAGCTGCATAAGCTAAACCAGTGGAGTGCCTCCTTGAAGAAGAAATGCACTCCACTGCTCGTCTCGAAAAACCTCTACGGAGGAGACAGGACCTGACAAAAGATATGCGTGAAGGCACAACGAAGTCGGGTCGACGTGAAACCTCCTCGGGCGACCTTGACAAAGAAGGTCGCGACGTAGCAGGAGACGTGCCGGAACCGCCGCCATCAGCGAGCGGAGCTGATTGCTCCACACCCGCTGAGGCGACAGGGGAGCGATCAGAATGATTCGACAACTGCAGGTTCGAATTTTGGCGAGAACCTGAGGAAGAATCGGAACCGGCGGGAAGGCGTAGCCGACTAGACTGTTCCAATCGAGTGACAGAGCGTCCACGGCAAAAGCCAGAGGATCTGGACACGGGGACACGAAAGTGTCCACCTGATGGTTCCAACGAGTCACAAAGAGATCGATGTGGGGACGTCCCCAGAGATCGCAAAGCGACTGGAACACTGCCCTGTGAAGCATCCACTCAGTGGAAATAACCCTGCCCTGTCGGGACAGGGAGTCGGCTAGGACGTTCAGACGACCGGGAATGTGACGAACAACCACTCCGGCGTGAACATCCTGAGTGAGCAGTAGAAGATCCCGAGCTAACTCGTATATCGGAACCGAGTGCGTGCCGCCCTGGTTCCGAATGTAAGCAACCACTGTCGAATTGTCGGATAGAAGGACCTGGCGATTCGACAGGTGAGGAATCCACTGCCTGAAACTCAGAAGAAGAGCAAGAAGCTCCTTCTGGTTGATGTGTAGAGCTGCTTGATCCTGGTCCCACATCCCGTGTAGGGAAAGACCGAGAGGATCCAACATCGCACCTCATCCGAGATCGCTGGCATCTGCCGTCAGAACGCGATCGGACGTGGGTAAGTCCAGTGGAACACCCTGCGTAATCCACTAAACATCTGTCCAGGGAAGAAGGTGAGGATACAGAGAGTCCGGAAACGGAAGCACCTGATTCAGAGAATCTACATTCGGCCTCCAACGACTGAGCAGAAAGTGTTGGAGAGGTCTGACATGCAGCCGACCTAGAGGAATGAGATCCGTCACCGAACCGCAGAGACCGATCAGCCGGAGAAAACTCTGAGCGGTCGCGGACCTGCACTGGGACAGAGTCAGAGCAAAAGCTGAGAGAATCACAGCCTTGGCCTGGGGAACAGCCACCAAATTGAATTTGGTTTGGAAAGACATCCCCAGATGACAAAACGACTGAGAAGGGACCAGGTCCGACTTCCCCTCGTTGACTCTGAATCCTAGGGACGTGAGCAAGCTCAACAGAGTGGCGACATCCGATTCCAGTAAGGCAGCATTGGAATGCCTCTGGAGGATATCGTCCAGATATGCCGAAGTAGTCACCCTGGACTGTGTGCGATGGAACGCTATCACATGCGACATCAGTCTGGTGAATGCCCAAGGAGCCAGGTTGAGGCCGAAAGGCATGGCCTTGAACTGGTAAACTCGCCCCAGAAAAGCGAACCTGAGATACTTCCGTGACGCCCGATGCATCGGAACGTGGAAGTAAGCGTCTCGCAGGTCGATGCTGGCTGCGAAATCTCCCTGGTGAATTGATTGGCGGACCGACCTGAAAGTCTCCATGCTGAACTTGGGAGCAATGATAGACTGGTTCAGGATACTCAGATCGATAACCGGTCGGAGTCGGCCGTCCTTCTTCGGCACCAAGAACAGGCGGGAATAGAAACCCACTGACTGAACGTTCTTGACGACCTCGATCGCCCCCTTTGCCAGGAGATTGGCAATCTCCGTGGACAAAAGTTCCCGACGTAAAACGTCTGAAGGAACTGTGGTTGGAAGAGGCACCCTTGACAGAGTGGGGTGCCGTCGGAAGGATATGCGCAGCCCGGACCGAACAACATCTAACACCCATGGATCGGATGTGATGGTGGTCCAATGGTCTGCGAACTCTGATATCCTTCCTTCAACCTGGGACGAGTCGAGGTGAGGACCTTCATTTCGAGCCCCGACGAGGCCCGCGAGAGGAGAAACCACCTCCTCTGCTAAATGAAGAATCCTGAGACTTCCCTCGATTCTGCCGACCCCTACCTTTACCCCGTGAGTAAGAAGTAGAGGCAGCGGCAGAAGGACCAGCCTTTTGCTTCACAGAGGAAGCAGAAGGGTACTTGTTAGGCTTGGAACGGCCCTTGCCTCCCCGAGAAGGCTGATCAAGCTGACGAAACAGCAGCTGATCTTTGGAATGACGTAGGACGTCATCCCAGACCGTCGACACGGAACCATGGAAAAGTTGCGGACCTGCCAAAGAAGCAGATCGAAGAGCAGCATGCTGCTCCTCGGGAAGGGATCGTCCTGTGTCCAGCACAGCGTCCCTTCGAACCAATTCCAAATTAGCCGTGTTACAGGCATGCGTGTGAGTAAGGTGCATAAGCGCCTTGGACAGCACACGCAAAGGAGCCTGTACCTCGTCAAACTTATCTGGAGGCAGATAAGCAGCCAAAGCTGAGACAACGTGATCTGAGAGAGAAAGCATGCCAAGCATCTCTCTAGAGAAGCCCAACGTGGACTCCAAAGTCGTCATTGGAATGACAGCAGACTTGGGCTTGGAAAGCCTGAGGGAAGTGGAGTCCTGATCCAGAACCGTCAAAGTCTGGCAGACCGACGGATTGGCGGAATCGTAGGAATGATAACGCACAGGAGGCAAAAAGGTGTCAACCCTGGTGAAGAACGAAGTCTTCAAAGCTTTGGAATTCAGCTTGGAATCCAATGCTGAAAAAGCTTCAACCACCTGTACCGACTGGCACGGTCGAAGGCGCCCAGAAGCAGGTTGCTCCATAGGCTGTTGGCGCGCGACCGATGATCGCGGCCAGGCTGACACTGTCAGCTGGTTAGCAGGTTTGAGATCTGGCAGAAACCCAAACACAAAGTCAAGAGCTGCCCCCAAGTCCGAAGACTGCTGGCCCTCGACCTCAAGCAAGTCGGACTCCTCCCCAGAGTCGGAAGACACATAGCCCATCGTGGGCAAACCAGCCGACGCCTCCCATGGTGTCGGAACACCAGAGGAATCAGAAACCGGCCTGTTTCCAATCCCGGGAGGCGGCGCCAAAGGAGGCGCATGGAAACCACTCATAGCCTCGCTAGAAGCAACAGGAAGGCTCTTAGAAAGAACCTGAGTGAGTAAGGAGAGGGCCTCCCTAAGCTCACTGCCCGTACCGACCGGTTCGACAGGGGAGCGAACCAGCAAAGTGGCTTCACCTCTGACCCTCTTAACCAGCGAAGGGTCACGATCCTCCAAAACACCCGACGCGGGACGACGGGCGGCAGCCGAAACATCTGAAGGCAGACGTGTATAGGGGTACGATGCACCCCGAGGATCAATATGGCGATAACTCATGAGAGTCACCACGGACCTCTGCGGGGCAGAAGGTCCAGGCTGCACAAAAGGCGTTGGTCCCCCAAAACTGGTCGTGTGGTCAGAATGAGTAGACGGAAACGCCACGGAGTTCATAGTGTTTCCACTAAGAACATCCGAATCCAAAGACACAACTGTGGTGCTCGACGGCGAAGAGACCACAGAGATGGGTTCGGCTGGCAGCCCCTTCCAACTTCGCCGAGTTGAAGTCAGGGAAGGCTGAGGCCGATATCCCACGTCTACAGTATCGGACATTCCTGCGGTCCCCTGCAGCGAAAAGCCGAGGCCGGCTGAAACAGACGACGAAGCAGACGGACCAGCAGTAGTAGTAGATACGTCGAGAGTCATTGAGACTGGTGAAATAGTGGAGAGAGCACACCGGCTCGGCTCCGAAGGAGGAGTCACAACCCTAGCGACAGCCTCAGATGTCGACTGGAGGGGGACCGTAGTCCCGGAACCAGGCATCTCTTCACCAGAACACTCAACGGCTCCCGCAGTATCCACCACAGGAAAAGACTGCACATCCCCCACGGAGGAGGAATAACTCTCACCAGACAAAGTCGACTCGGGAGGCCCCGAACGACCACGTTCTCCTTTCCCGCGGGAGTGGGAGGCACGGCCACGAGAACGAACGACACGGTTTACTGACGCCAGAAGGTGGAAGACCATGTTCCACAGACACCACATGGCCGCTCGGCCGAACACCCATTACAGGAGGAACACGACGAATGCACATCGTCCACATGCTTTGGCAGCAGACATTGCCCACAAGGAATTGTCCTGGGCATGATAGAGGTGAGAGGAGCAGAGAAGGTGAAATCAGAAAACAGAACACCCCCAAAGAAGAGAGAAAGGTGACAGAAACAAAGACCCCAGACGGTCGACCGGGAACTACACAACAGGAAGACTACTCTCAAAAGAAAGAAGAAACACTGTAGGAGTGGTACCCCGCTGACACCTAACTCTAACACAATTAGAAAATTTTGCAAAAAAAGCATTAACAATAATTGTGAAATAATCTAAGTCCGAACCGCGTGGCACACGAAATTCGCGCGACTCGAGAGAGATCAAATAAATATACATTATGGACATATAAAAGAAAAGAGAATATAAAAAAACACTGTTCCTGAGAATACAAAGGATACACTGTGGTATAATGAATCAGGAATCATCAAACATCGAGCTGGTGGAACACTGATAAGCGTGCAAAAACATCTCGACACGAAGCGGATTATAAAAAGAATGGGTCTTTAGAGACGGTATATGTGCACTGGCAACGGAAGTCGTGGAGTTTACTTGGGAGAGAGCGTCCCGTACTGGGTCTGCGCCGGTTGCACTCGACCCAGTTTTGGCTTATTTTTTATTGGTGCTTTTGCACCACTTTTCTTTCCCAACTTGCTTGGGAAAGACAAAAATAGAGAGTATTATATCCGAGTTAGGGACTTCCACTGTAGTGCAAGCCTGTAGTAAACAATTGTGAGTAGGTTGATAAGAAATATAAGTGCCATGGGAAGAGAAGGAGCACAGCAGCTGACCTAAACACTTAGTTAAACATGAAATTCTGAGCTAAACAGAAAACTAAACGCAACTAAAAATGTCAAGAAAAATGTTTAAAATGAAGGCGTTAAATCATGGTAGAATGATAATAATCATCATATAGCAGCATTATAAAGGCCATGATATGGAAATAGGGCGAGTAAGTGACCTAAACAGAAGCTTTAACATTATTGGACACGTACGCTGATGCCGACCGATCGAGCCATGGCATAAGCTCACACAACTAAAGTTGATGAGCTAATAAGAACCACATAGAAGCAATATAAAGGCCATGGGATGAAAATGGTGTCGGCACCTTACCAAAACAGAAACTTTAACACACTGAAAGTGTGTAAGTGTGAGAGATAAAAATCTGATAAACAATTTGAAGAACTTCAGTGGACCATGGTTAAATGATGCTAGAATGATAATGAGGAACATGTATGAGGAATATAAGCACCATGAGAAGAGAAGGAACACAGCAGCTTACCTGAACACAAAGTTAAACCTAAAAGCTGAGCTAAACAGAAAAGTAAACGTAGCTAAAAAAAAAAAGGTAAGAAAAAGGTTTAGAATGCACTGGGCGAGGGTTAAATAATGATAGAATGATAATAAACACCATATAGAAGCAATATAATGGCCATGGAATGAAAAGGGTGTCGACAGCTGAAATAAAAAAAAACTTTAAGGCTAAAAAAAAAATAATGTTTTGATTCTCAGGCCCTCCCTCATTGGATTTGAACCTCCTCATCAGACATTTTTATTAAGTCATGTTTTTTTAAGAATTTGTGAAAACTAAGAATATGTCATTTTTTCACATTTCTCGACATATAATTATTTAGCTGTGTTTGTAGTACATTGGTTTTTCTTGTTGCAGTTTATGGGAGAATGCCCAGAGGCACTCTCCCATAAACTTTAACAAAGAAAATTCTGATATACTGGATCATGATTTAATTATTTATTTATTTGCTGGTGTTTAAGGTCATATATTTCTGCCCAATGGCTAATCATGGCCGCAACACCGATATAACTCAAGTTTAACCAATCATTTAGAGCCATGTTTCCCATTTTAAAGGACTTCTACCCCAAGCATTGGTTACTGGGGCCTATTCTAATGGATGATGCTTGACAGATACCATTAAAAAGAACAATAAGATACAAGTCCTTTTAGCTGGAGTATACTCAACCTTTTACACGTAAAAAAAAAATAAAAATAAAATCCTCCCTCCCTCACTGATTTGAAAAAAAAATTGCCTGAGAATCAATCCATTTTTATTATTTGGCCTAACACACTGAAAATATGTAAATGTGTGCTGAACTGAAAACTTAACGTTCAAAATTTGATGAAAGATTTGAAGAAATTCACTGAAGAAGGGTTAAATCATGGAACAATGATAATGAGGAATACCTGTGTGGAATATAAGCGTCGTAGGAAAAGAAGGAACACAGCAAATGACTTAAAACACTAAGTTGAACATGAAATTCTGAGCTGAACAGAAAACTAAACTCAACTAAAAATGTCAAGATAAATGTTTATAAAGGCCATGATATGGAAATTGAGCGAGTAAGTGACCTAAACAGAAACTTTAACAATATTGGAACGTACCGACCGATCGAGCCATGCCATAAGCTCACATAACTAAAGTTGGCGAGCTAAAAATGCAAATATTATTTTGGCTACTATTGCCCAGCACTAAACATGTATACACTTGAGCATTTATGTGATATTAAGCTGTCATACTTGGTGATTTATCAACGAAATTCTGCAGGATAACAGGCACTACCAGATTTTCTTCTGGGACCTATTTCAACCATCGAAATCGAAATCAGCATAAACGGCAGTGAAATAATCGGTAATCGGTTCATAGCAAGTTTTGATAATCGGTTCATCACTAATTACAATCCAAAATGTTTGTACCCCCCCCCCCCCCCCTCCAGATTCTTCTTCAGGGGTCAGGGACATAATAAGACAGACAACTCCACTGTATTTCATCCCATGTAAACTTGGTACACCTTTTACTTTACATGTTTTTTCTGTGGTAATTTTTAGATTTGTTTTCATTCTTTTTTTTTGATAGTTTCAAATGGAGGAAATCCGGCAAACGGAGGAAATTTCTCATGCCTGTATCAAATAAAAATAATTATGACGGTTATTTTATGACAAAAAATGTTCCATTTCTGTACCAAAAATACTCATAAGCCATTTCATGTAAGTAACTTACTTGTGCTGCTGAGGTCATTGAATCAGCTTCATCAAGGATAATAATTTTGAAAGGAGGGCATCGCTTTCCACTGAAAAAAAATTAACCTTTTTTATGTGATACATTAACTTGATCAAATTTATAACACACTTCTAACTAGTGTTGAGCTGATTATTGGTCTGTATAATCAGGCAATTAGCAGGGACCTAATGATAATGGCAACAGCAATTTCATGATCTGAAGCTTCAACCATGTCCAAAAATTGTTTGTGTGTGTTTTACATGTTCTAATTCTATTTAAAATGCCACATTCATCTCTGAAAATATGCAAGTAAACGAAATTGCACCCCGTTAGCTGAATGCCATATGTGTTCTTGTTGCGGAAAGTGTTTCATTGGGTCGTCAGCATTTGCATTGAGACTGAGTACACATAAGAATATAGGCTTATACTGTCAGTATACATATGAGCCAAGTCGATTGCTATCTAGTGACAAGGGTATGATAATAATTCAAGTTGGTAAGATAGAAGGGTACTGTAAAAATATTGAATTCAGTTCATCTACAACCTTTAAGAAAATAATTTTCATGATAATCCACCCTGCATATGTGCGATGACATAAAAATGCTCAGACACACACAGAGGGAGCCAAACATCTGCTCAGAGGTCATGAAAAGGAATTCCTAGAATGTCAGTTACATGATAATTTTGTCACAAGAAACTCTCTACTTCTGAAAAATTCCCTAGGAATGTTGTCAAAAGAGTGAAAAAATGGCCATATCTCTGAAGAAAATGTGGGGAAGAAACTCCTGCTACACAGGCATCGTTCCCCCATGATGCTCTATCACAACACCAAATATCATTCAAATCAGAGTACCAGTTGCTGAGATACAAGGGAAAATGTTGGTATGGATGGACGAATGAATGGACAGACGGACAAACAGACAGATGGAAGTCTCCACTTTAACTTTTCAGGTCTGGGGCATAATAACTCATAGTTGT
This sequence comes from Pictodentalium vernedei, assembly GCA_031216915.1. Taxonomy (NCBI): domain Eukaryota; kingdom Metazoa; phylum Mollusca; class Scaphopoda; order Dentaliida; family Dentaliidae; genus Pictodentalium; species Pictodentalium vernedei. The sequence continues at coordinate 126,822,537 of CM062290.1, forward strand.
TCAATATAGTTAGTGGTTTTTCTATGTATTGCTAGCCAATTTGTTCAGAATGTCTATGGCTATTCTACCATGCATTCTAAATAATTAAGCTAAAATTTTATTTTTGTTGCACAAGTCCTCGGTAACTACAGTGTAACAAATTTTGGGCATTGGCAGACATTTGAAATGACAACACTGTGCTGCTCACACCATCTCAGTGCAATTTACCTCCCACGATTTTTCATAAACCAAACAAAGACTTTCAAGGATGATTATGATTTGGAGTTCAATTCAAGAACCAATTGGCACCAAATTCAATGATCTTTAATAAATGAATTAAAACATAATGCTTGTTATTTGATTACATTAAAAATATCTTACAAGGAAAACCACAGAAAATTTAATAATCATTTTGAGAGGTCAGCATTTTCAATTTTATTCAACTCTATTTCCAGTGAAAATCCACTTTTATTCCTCCAAAATACTTTAATTTTAAGTTTGTCTATACTAAAATGAAGGGCTGGAGTAGGGCACTGCAAACTTCAAATCGAAAAAAATCCTGAATCATATCTCACGGCTCTTCAAGCTGTAGATATTACACCTTCTGACAACAATATATATTGCCAGTCACCACTCAAGTACTGTACTGATAGGACTAGTCAATCATCCAAGCATAATAAAAAGGTGGAATCAATGTAGTTTGGGAAATATAGCTTCCTTGAACTCTTTTATCTAATAATCAACTTAATTTGCACCCCAAAACTCGGAAAAAAAATTTGTATCAGCCCCACCCGCCCTTGTTCCGATTACGTATCAGACAGATTCAATTTCCGGTAAACATAGCACTACCACATATATGCATTGTTATTACGCAATAAAAGATAGTTCCTGAAATTCAAAACTTTGACCAATTTAAACTGAACAAGCCTTTGTGATGAAAATTTTGCTATTTCCAATGGCCATAACCATGCAAAAATTCATCGCATCAAAAATTCCAGACCACATGCACAACTATGCTTGATATTGATATTTCAGACCAAGTTTCGTAAAAATCCAATAAAAAAAGTAGGAGGAGTTAAGCAGACAAGCCTTTGTTAATGGAAAACAACTCAAAAATTTGTCGCATCAAATTCTGTAATATAGCATAATGTAGGAAAGGGCTCTCTGAAAGTGTATTACATTACAGCATATTACCAGATTACTGACAGAAGTGCATGAAATTAACTGCATTGGCCTAGAATCTAAACACCAGATTGACAAGTTAACAGGAAACTTGTCTCAGAGGTTATAGGCAAACTGAATTGAAGTACTTTTCCAGGGAGGTGGTGGAAAATCAAGTACTTTTCAAGGATAGATACAAACTCAACCACTTCTCAAGGACTGGCCAAAAATCAAGGACTTTTCATTTCAGTGGAACCCTGCTTGTTTTCGAGGGGAAGCACCAATGGCACTGAAATTCTAAGGGTGTATTATAATCAATAATCAATATGGCCACAGGCATTCATTTTTGTTGCAAATCAAGTGAAAATTTTTAAGCATGTCTGATTGTACTTAGTTACACCTATGTGAAATATTACAGTAAAATGAAATAAAAAGATGAAAATGCGAATATGCGACACCCAACTGCAAATGTAATTTTTATGTTTATACTTAGATGCGAGTCTTCCATGGAAGACGTGTGTTGCCTGGCGTTTCAGACAGAATTCTAAGTGGAAAAGGGGCATAACTCTGGAAAAAATACAGTGGATCAAAAAATAAAATAGGAGGTGCACAATGCCATTATGTTAAAGAATCATTGTAAGTTTCATCAAAATCCATTCATAGGCTAAAGAGGAGTGGTGGATAAGAGAAAGTGTGACCAGGACGACGACGTGGACGACGCAAGACGACAAAAGTAATCCCTATATGTCGCTCCCCACTTCGTGGGACGGCGACACAATAAATGCAGTTCTGCAGTTTCAATATAAATAATCAATTACTAGACCTGTTCATAAGCACAGCTAATGAAATACCCTTGCAATGTGCAAGGCAACCCAAAATGAAGATTGCTGCAATATGGCAACTGCTACTGCAATTCACGTCCACTGATAAAACTGCCAAAGCACCATCTTCTTTGCTAAGATATGATTGTACATTATTTGATAACAAAAGGCCTACATCGCCAAGTGCTGCTACCCCCCCCCCCACCCCCATATCATGTGACCCCTCGTTGATATAGTTTTGTTGAAATTATTTGAAAAATTTAAAAAAATGATATTTAAAATAATCAATTTTGATATCGTCTGCGTTGGGTAAAGGGTTAATATTCCTCATACACCTGCACTGGTCAACTGAGTAGACATGAATAGGATACACCAATAAGATACACTTGCATATCAAATATGAAGTCATTCCACCAAGTTCTTTCAAGCTATTTAGGACTGAATTTTGGTATGACGAATACCAAGTCCATAAAGGGCCATAACCCTGAAAATAATACTCCCAATAATAACATCAGCATTGTATTGTAGGTAGACATCAATAGGATACACTCGTATACCAAATATCAAGTCATTCTACCACATACTTCACAAGTTATTCATGACTGAATTTTGGGTTGACAAAATCAAAGTCCATAAAATGCAATACCTCCTACAATAATACACTGCACAACTTCTGCCTTGGACTGTGGACAGACATCAATAGGATAGACTTGCACACCAAATATGAATTCATTCCATTGAGTACTCAGCAAGTTATTCATTAATTAATTTCAAGGCGGACAAATTCTAAGTCCATAAAGGGCAATGACTATGGCGATAAAATCTCACACCACACCTGCATTTCACTATGAGTATACAGCAATAGGATACACTTGCATACCAAATATCAAGTCATTCAACCAAGTACTTTACAAGTCATTCATGATTGAATTTCAGGACGGATGGATGGACGGACTAATGCATAGTCGGATGTACAGACAGACAGACTAGAGGAACAATAATTACAAAAAAATAAAAAACTGCCCGCCTGCATGCAATTTAAAAAAAAATGTTCTGAGAAGCAGAAAATCTACTTTATGAGGCCTTAATAGCAGTGTTTGAACTTGAATACACAGCTTTTTGACACCCACAGCGTGTTGGCCTGCCCTAATTTTCGCTAAAAGCCTCAAACGAATTTGCATACAAACAAACCTCTCTGGAGTATCCCCAACTGACGCATCCCATTTGGTTCCCATGTGCTTGATCATCTGTATTGATGATTGTAGGCGCATTTTACATACAATATCCACATCAAGGTAATGAAGAACATTTTTATAGGGTTGTAAGCTTAAAATATAAATTTTATAGTAAATTTCCTTTCTTATTATACCTACCGCAATTGTTTACTACAGGCTTGCACTATAGTGGAAGACCCTAACTTGGATAAAATACTCTCTATTTTAATCTTTCCCAAGAGATGTGGGAAACAAAAGTGGTATAAAAAACACCACGAAAAAATAAGCCAAAACTGGGCCGAGCGCCATCGGCGCACACCCAGTATGGGACGCTCTTCCCTTAGTACAAATCCACGACTTCCGTTAACCAATGCGGAGTGCATCATCAATTCATCATTCTTTTGAGTCCGCCAACATAGGAATTATGTGATCAGCGGGGAGGAACGATTCTTACCCGAATAAGAAGACGAGGGGGCCTCCATGTAAACAATTGTGGTAGGTATAATAAGGAAGGAAATTTACTATAAAATTTATATTTCTTATCAACCTACCTTACAATTGTTTACTACAAGCTGAATAGACAATAGGATGGAGGGAATCACATAACCAACCCAAACATAACTCAATTGCACTGGAATCGTGGACAGATGAAGAGATCCCTAGGCCTATCAAACCATAGCATCACAAACATTAGTAGAAGACAATGAAAGATGAGGCGTATGGTGAAGTGCGAAGCACAGACAGAAAAGCTGAATGGCTGGGATAGACAACAGCCTGAGCTGAAGAAAGAGGGCCCGTAGGACAAAGGACCTCTGTGGGCTCCTGCAACTGTCGCAGATAAAAGGAGAAGGTAGCATTTCTCCAGTAGGCTGCCAGTGTAACATCCGACAACATGACAGAGTTAGTAAAAGAGGAAGACAATGCACGCACCTCATGGCAGAAAAAACGATTGGTAATACAATCACCAGAAGCTAGACAAGCGGAAGCTGCACGAATAGCAAGACAAATCCATCGAGAAATGGATGCAGGAGAGATCTGGCATGTGAGAAAGCGCATATCCATCCAGGATAAAGGCGCAAATGCCCCCCCCCCCCCCCCAAAGCAGCACCCAAGAAAGTGTCCATCTTGGAGTAAACTGCAAAGTCCTAGGCCTTTTCAAGGAAAAGAGCTGAACAAGCTTGGAGAGGCAAGGATGAGGCTCGAAACAATGCGGTACCACATATGAAAAAGGTCTCAGAAGCATGGACTTGTACCCATTGCTGGAGACCCCCAGAAACAAACATATACCAGAAACTCCGCAAGCGGTGTGATCGAAGTTGTGACAGAAGCAACAGAGTGATCGCACACCATCGAGAGGCTAAACCAGTGGAGTGAGTGCCTCCTTGAAGAAGAAAAGCAACTCCACTGCTTGTCTCTAAAAACCACTACGGAGGAGACAGGACAAGATAAAAGACATGTGCGAAGGCACAATGAAGTCGGGTCAACTTGAAACCTCCTCGGGCGACTTTGGCAACGAAAGTCGCGACGTAGAGGGAGACATGCCAGAACTGCTGCTAACAGAGAGCGGAGCAGATTGATCCACACCCACCGAGGCGACAGGGGTGTGATTGAAACGATTTGATGACTGCCGGTTCATATCTGGGCTAGAACCTGAGGTGGAATCAGAACTGGCAGGAAGGCGTAGCCGACAAGACCGTCCCAAAGGAGGGCCAGAGCGTCCACGGCAAAGCCATAGCATCTGGACACAAAAGTGTCCACCTGATGGTTCTATTGAGTTGCAAAGAGATCGATGGAATACCGCATCCACTCGGTGGAAAAGAACCTGCCCCGTCGGGACAGGGAGTCGGCTAGGACGTTCAGACGACCGGAAATGTGGCGAACAACCACCCTGGTGTTGACATCCTGAGCGAGCAGTAGAAGATCCCGAGCCAATTCGTACACTGGAACCGAATGCGTGCCGCCCTGGTTCCGAATGAAGCAACCACTGTCGAATTGTCGAACAACAGAAGGACCTGACAATTCGACAGGTTAGGGATCCACTACCTGAGACTCAGAAGAGCAAGAAGCTCCTTCTGGTTGATGTGTAGAGATGCCCGATCCTGGTCCCACATCCCGTGAAGTGAAAAACCTAGAGGATCCAACGTCGCACCCCATCCGAGATCGCTGGCATCTGCCGTCAGAACGCAATCAGACATGGGTAAGTCCATCGGGACACCCTGAGTGATCCACTGATCATTCGTCCAGTGGAGAAGGTGAGGATGAAGAGATTCTGGTAAATGACGCATCAGATCCAGAGAATCGACATTCGGCCTCCAACGACTGAGCAGAAAGTGTTGGAGAGGTCTGACATGCAGCCAACCTAGAGGAATGAGATCTGTCACCGAACCGCAGAGACCGAGCAGCCGGGGAATACCCCGTGCTGTCGCGGATATGGACTGGGACAGAGTCAGAGCAAAAGCTGAGAGAATCACAGCCCTGGCCTGGGAAACCACCACTGTATTGATCTTAGAGCAGAAGGCAATCCCCAGATGACAAAACGACGGAGAAGGGACCAGATCCGATTTCTCCTCATTGACTCTGAATCCTAGCGACGTGAGCTAGCTCAACAGAGTGTCGACATCCAACTCCAGTAAGGCAGCATTGGAATGCCTCTGGAGGAAACCGTCTAGATATGCCGAAGTAATCCCCCTGGACTGTGTGCGATGGAAGGCTATCATATGCGACATCAGTCGGGTGAAGGTCTTCAACTGGTAAACTCGCCCCAGAAAAGCAAACCTGAGATACTTCTGCGACACCCGATGAATCGGAATGTGAAAGTAAGCATCTCGCAGGTCGATGCTGGAAGCGAAATCTCCCTGGTGAATGGAATGGCGGACCGACCTGAAAGTCTCCATGCTGAACTTGGGAGCAATGATAGACTGGTTCAGGATACTCCGATTGATAACCGGTCGGAGTCGGCTGTCCTTCTTCGGCACCAAGAACAGGCGGGAATATAACCCCACTGACTGAATGTTCTTGACGACCTCGAATGCCCCCTTGGCCAGGAGATTGTCTATCTCCATGGACAAAAGCTCCCGACGTAAAACGTCTGAAGGAACTGTGGTTGGAAGAGGCACTCTGCACAGAGTGGGGTGCCTTTGGAAGGATATTCGCAGCCCGGACCGAACAACATCAAACATCAAACACCCAAGGATCGGATGTGATGGTGGCCCAACGGTCCACAAACTCTGCTATCCTTCCTCCAACCTGGGACGAATCGAGGTGAGGACCTTCAGTTCGAGCTCCGACGAGGCCCACGAGAGGAGAAACCACCTCCTCTACTGAATGAAGAATCCTGAGACTTCCCTCTGGCCTGCCGATACTTACCCTTACCCCGTGAGTAAGAAGTAGAAGCGGTGGCAGAAGGATCAGCTCTTTGCTTTGCAGAGGAAGCAGAAGGGCACTTGTTAAGCTTTGAACGGTCCCTGCCTCCCCTAGAAGGCTGATCAAGCTGACGAAGCAGCAGCTGATCTTTGGAATGATGTAGGACGTCATCCCGGACCGTCGACACGGAACCCATGGAACAGTAGCGGACCCGCCCAAGAAGCAGATCGAAGAGCAGCGCGCTGCCCACAGGAAGGGATCGGCCTGTGTCCAGCACAGAGTCCCTTCGAACTAGTTCCAAAATAGCCGTGTCACAGGCATGCGTGTGAGTAAGATGCATGAGCGCCTTGGACAGCACACGCAAAAGAGCCTGTAGATCGTCAAACCTATCTGGAGGCAGATAGGCAGCTAAGGCAGAAACGATGTGATCAGAGAGAGAAAGCATACCCAGCATTCCTCTCGATAAGCCCAACATGGACTCCAGAGTCATCATAGGAATGACGGCAGACTTAGGCTTGGAAAGCCCGAGGGAATTGGAGTCCTGATCCAAAACCCTCAAAGTCTGGCAGACTGACGGATTGGCGAAATCGTAGTAATGATAACGCACCAGAGGCAAAAAGGTGTCAACCCTGGTGAAGAACAGAGCCTTCATAGCCTTGGAACTCAGCTTAAAGTCCAAGGCTGAAAATGCTTCAACCACCTGGCACAGTCAAAGACACCCAGAAGCAGGTTGCTCCACAGTCTGTAGGCGAGCGACCGATGATCGCGCCCTGGCTGATACTGTCGGCTGGTTTGATGGTTGGGGATCCGGAAGGAACCCAAACACAAAGTCAAGAGCTGCCCCCAAGTCAGAAGACTGCAGGGTCTCGACATCAAAGATGTCTGACTCCTCCCCGGAGTCGGAAGACACATAGCCCATCGTGGACAAAACAGCCGACGCCTCCCATGGTGTAGGCACCAGGGGGATCAGAAAGCGGCCTGTTTCCAATCCCGGGAGGCAGCGCCTGGAAACCACGCGCTGCCTCGCTGAAAGCAACGGGAAGGCTCTTGGACAGAACCTGAATAAGGAGGGCCTCCCTAAGCTCACTGTCCGTACCAGCTGGTTCGACATGGGGACGAACCAGCAAAGTGGCTTCACACCTGACTCTCTTAACCAGCGAAGGGTCACGATCCTCCAATACACCTGAAGCGGGGCGACAGGTGGCAGCCGAAACATCTGAGGGCAGACGTGTATAGGGGTACGACACAGCCCGAGGATCAAAATAGCGGGAAGTCAGGAGAGTTGCCGCGGACCTCTGCGGGGCTGAAGGTCCAGGCTGCACAGAAGGCGTTGGTCCCGCAAAACTGGCCGTGTGACCAGAATGAGTGGACGGAAAACGCCAATGATAAAACTGTGGTACTTGGCGCCGCAGAGACCACAGTAGAGGGTCTGGCCGGCAGCCACTTCCAACTTCGCCGAGTTGAAGTGAAGGAAGGCTAACACCGATACCCCATGTCTACACTACCAGACACCGCTGCAGACCACTGCAGGTATAAAACTGCTGTGCTCAACAGCTGAGAGGACACAGCAGGGGGTTCAGTCGGCAGCCACGTCCAACTTCGCCGAGTTGAAGTCGGGGAAGGCTGGGGCCGATACCCCACAACCACACTACAGACATCCCTGCAGACCCTTGCAGGGATAAGCCGAGGCCGTCTAAAAACGGTGCCCGATGACGTTGTAGACGGAACAGCAGTAGCAGCAGATACGACGGGAGCTGTTGGAACTGGCGGAAAAGCAGAGAGAGACACCTAGCTCGGTTTCCAAAGGAGGAGTAACAACCCTAGTGACAGCCTCAGATGTCGCCTGGAGAGGGCGCATAACCAGAAATCCAACAGCTCCTGCAGTATCCACCACAGTAAAAAAAACCCGCACATCCCCCACAGAAGGGGAATAACTCTCACCAGATGTGGTCGAGTTGGGGTGCCCCGAAATGACAGCATTCCCCCCCCCCACTGGTGCGGGAGGAGTTGCACATCCCCCACGGAGGGGGAGAAATTCTCACCAGACGTGGTCGAGTTGGGAGGCCCCAAAACGACAGCATTCCCACCCCCTGCGGGTGCAGGAGGAGCTGCACTTCCCCCACGGAGGGGGTATAACTCACACCAGACGTGGTCGAGTTGGGAGGCCTCGAAACGACAGCGTCCCCCCAATCCAAATCCAAATCCAACAGCTCCCGCAGTATCCACCACGGTAAAAAAAACTGCACATCCCCCACCGAAGGGGAATAACTCTCACCAGACGTGGACGAGTCGGGAGGCCCCGAAACGACAGCATTCCCCCCCCCCCCCAACTGTTGTGGGAGGAGCTGCACATCCCCTAGGGAGGAGGAGAAATTCACACCAGATGTGGTCAAGTCAGGAGGCCCCGAAACGACAGCATTCCACACCACCCGCGGGTGCGGAAGAAACAGCCACGAGAACGCACCAAGGCGAGGGCAAAAGGAATTGCCCTAAAGGAACCGAACTGGAAATAACAGAGGTGAGAGCAGTAGAAGAAAAAGGTGAGCTGAACAGATACAGAAAGTAGAACACCCTCAACTACGAGAGAAGGTGGCAGAAAAAAAAAAACGGTGGGTACACGACAGAACCCAGACAGCCGACAGGGACCAAAAAACAGAAATTCAGCCCTCAGTGTGAAGAAATCCTGTCCAGACAGTCCCTCATTGACACCTAACTCCAATAACAAATTAAATTTATCAACCGAAAAATTTCATTGTCGAACCACGTTGACATGATGTCGAAAAAACATTCGCGAAAACGGAATAATAAATAATATACAATGAGAATGTGGTTGAAAATATTAATGAGAATATATAAAACACAGTCCTGTTATTATACGATCTTCAGATCCATAATCCAGTCACAGGAAAACCATTATCGACGAGTTGAATTATCACTGCTTCATAGAGCAAAAATGGCCACAAATCCTCCACGTGTGCGGACAAAAAAAAGAATGATGAATTGATGATGCAATGCGCATTGGTTATCGGAAGTCGTGGATTTGTACTAAGCGAAGAGCGTCCTATACTGGGTGTGCGCCGATGGCGCATGCCCTAGTTTTGGCTTATTTTTTCGTGGTGTTTTTTACACCACTTCTCTTTCCCACATCTCTTGGGAAAGATTAAAATAGAGAGTATTTTATCCAAGTTAGGGTCTTCCACTGTAGTGCAAGCCTGTAGTAAACAATTGTAAGGTAGGTTGATAAGAAATAGGGTTGGTTGGGTAACTGGAAATATACAAGTGGTTTTATTTTTTTTTTGTTGGTATGGTTCAATAATTTTGCATGTGCATCTGAAATTATTATGTATTTGTTGTCGACTGACAAAACAATGACACTTTCTTTTGACGATTTGCGATCGAAGATTTGATGTCATTTCATTCAGCATGCAGAATTGACAAATGAGTTTTGATAAAACCCAGTAGCTGTGTTCGAAACTTAGGTTATTTCATGGATGAAAATTTGGTCGCTGATGAACATATCAAACATGTCTCTCGCAGTGCATTTTTTCATCTTAGAAATATTAGCAAAATTCAACCCTTCATTGATACGCAGACGTCACAACAGCTTGTCCACGACTTTGTTAACAGTCACCTCGACTACTGCAACTCTATTCTGATTGGCTCTAAAACATCTATTCTTAAAAAGCTACAACACATCCAAAATTGTGTTGCACGGGTCATAACCAGAACTCAAATGTACTGCCATATAACACCAGTACTCTCTGAGCTACACTGGCTACCCATTAAGCAAAGAATTCAATTTAAAATTGTCCTTTTGGTGTTTAAGTGTATCTCGGGATCTGCACCATCCTACCTGTCCGATCTGCTTACCATCCACAAACCACGAGGTCTCTTAGGTTATCAGGTCAACTCAATCTGGTTCAGCCCGCATCTAAATTTACTAGTGCTGGTGATAGGGCCTTTGCGGTTGGAGGCTCAAGGCTTTGGAATTCTCTTCCAATTGGCATAAAAATAGAAAATCACTCAAATCATTCAGGTCTGGTACTAAAACCTTCCTTTTTCGTAAGGCGTTTCCTTCAGTGGTCTTTTAATTTGGATCATAAACTGACATTACCAGGTGCGTGAGTGTAACGGAGTCAGTGAGGAAAAGTTGTAAAGTTGTAGTTTGTTTTTATTTTGTTTTAATTCAATACCCTTTTTCTTTTAGGTTCTGTTGCTTTTATAGCCATGATATAGCCTTGGTTGCTGATGTGGTGCTGGGCACCAATAAATGATAATAGTGTCTTATGTATGAATATATCTGCGAAAGAATGTACGTGCATGTGTGTATATGTATGTATGCAATTATTGCACAGCCATTGAGCACCGTGTGTGGCTTCTAGGCTTTAAAATTATTATTATTAAATTATTATTATTGTGTCACTTTCCTGTATTCTAGAGATAAACTTAGCATTTATTCTATTATGTCTTGTTTGACAGAGCTCCGTGAGCTCTGTCAAACAAGATTTAATAGATGAAATGCCAGTATTGGGTGTAGTGAGGCCAAATAGGTCTATAAACAAAGAAAAACTGGGAAGAGTCGAGGTAATTTCTCGACAGGTTCCAAGATTTTTTATTAAATTTACAGAAGTTTACTTTATAACCTATATTCAATTAACAGGTCAAATTTGTGCTGGAGGTATGGTAAATGGTTTTGTGTTGGGAAATTATATTCATTTAACCCTTTACCTAATGAATTGCCCACATCCGCCCGCATAATATGCAAACTGAGCAGTTGAAAAAATGAAATTTTTCAAAATATTTCAACAAAACCATAATATCATGTGATCCCTCATTGGAACGAGCTCACGAGCTCGTTCCAATGAGGGATCACATGATATGGTTTTGTTGAAATTTTTTGAAAAATTACAAAAAATTATATTTCAAATAATAAATTTTGATATCGTCTGCGTTGGGTAAAGGGTTAACAGGGTTATTCAGTTAAGAGATATCCAATTAAGTGGAATCTACTGTACAGAATGAATATATGGCAGAGAGAAAATAAAAGAAATGATTAACATGAAATACCATTAATTATGACCAGGCTGACACTACTCATTAACTTATGTTGAAATGAAAAATGCCAATAGGATCACCAATCCAATGTCGAGTTGTGACAACACAAAAGTGGGTTTAATCATTATCAACTTATCATCCGGAAACCAGTTGTTTACAATTTATTATGTGAAGGCTCACTGTGACCTTGACCTTTGACCTAGTGATTCCAAAATAAATAGGGCTCTTTCTTACACCAATAACAACCTACCTATGAAGTTTCATGAACGTGGGTGGAACCATTGTCAAATTATCTGGAAACCAATTGTTTACGATTTATTATGTTCAAGGTCACAGTGGCCTTGACCTCTGACCTAGCGAGACCAAAATAAATAGGGGTCTTCTACTCACCAAGGCCAACCTACCTATGAAGATTCATGAATGTGGGTCAAACCATTATCAAGTTATCGTCCAGAAACCATTGTTTATGGATTTACTATGTTGAAGGCCACTGTGACCTTGACCTTTCACCTAGAGAGTTAAAAATAAATAGGGTTCTTCCTCTCACTGACGGAAACCTACCTATTAAGTTTCATGAACGTGGGTCGATCTATTATCAAGTTATCCGGAAACCAACTATTTTGATTTTGTTCAGGGTCACTGTGACCTTGACCTTTGACCTAGCAAGTCCAAAATAAATAGGGTTCTTCCTCTCACAAAGGCCAACCTACATATAAAGTTTCATGAATGTGGGTTCAAGCATAGTCAAGTTATCATCCGCAAACCAATTGATAGAAAGTGACATGGACCAGACAAAAGTCATTAAATTGTTAGTGCTGAAACGATTAATCGGTTACGGTTCGGTTATTGCCATTACCAGGTTACAATTTTTGCTACCGGTTAACTGTCTGCATGTATTTGGAGTCAGAACATGCCATGGGTTGTTGTGTTGGTTGCTTTCAAAAGACTCCTTTAATAAGGGTTAACGTTTTTATTATGGTACCTTACTGTCCCACCTGTAATTACATTCTAGCCAGTAGCCTAGTCCTAAACTTTACGGAGTACGAATTTATGGGGCAGCAGCTGCAACTGTACTTACATGTAGGCCCATTCCCGAGAAACGTGGTCAGTTCGAGTGAATTACATGTATATTCAAAACCTTTCAAACTTCGAAGCATGGTGAGTCGGCAAGTAACAAAGAAAAGTATTCAAATAAAGGTGACTGAAAACATACCTAATGTTGTTTGTGTTGTGCATTTTTTATGAATCCCATGAAAATAATTAACAACTGAAGCCTAGTTATTGTATGTTTAATCAGTATTGAGCAAACTAAGACAGCCATTGATGTTTTGTTTTCATTAAGGGGATCACAGTTATTCAACCAGAGCATCTTGATTACATATTGGACAATTCCAATTTCACTATAAATGTGTACAAATCCCATTCTAGGGGATCAAAAAACTTTAATGTTTAATCGCAATAAACTTTGATTTAAGGCACATGATAGAAAAGGAGGAACTCACAAGGGGATTAAAGGAACTAAACACCTCAGAGAGAGAGAAGGAGAGAGAGAGAGAGAGAGGGGGGAGTGAAAGAGAGGGAGGGGGGGGCATGGCAAAAAAATAATTTTGTAATTAACCATGACATATAGGTCAAGCTGGCCGGGTGCTCTGGGTTATTTTGTATTTTATTTGATATTGTATGCACATCGAAAATAAAGAATCTATCTATCATCTATCTATATATCTATCTATCTATTCAGAAGCTGTATTGTTTTGTTTTCCCAGACATATGTGTGAGTATTGACATTGTCAAAACACTGTGGCTTCTAGCTTTGAGCAGTTTCCTGCAGAGTTTCAAGAAAAGCCTGTTACACCATAAATAGGCAGGTTCTGCAGCAGTCAGTCTGTCTGTCTGTCTGTCTGTCTGTCTGTCTGTTCAGAAGCTGTATTGTTTTGTTTTTCCAGGTTGACATCAGGGGTCAGCCTGGCAGCTGATTTTAGTGAGAAGTGACTTCTCCCTCCAGAAACTTCAGGGGCCAGGAGGGAGAAGTCAGTGGAAATGAGGGAGAAGTCAGAAAAAAAAAAACGTATTTGACATCGAGACAAAATAAATGTACATAGAGGACACAATTGTGAAGAGAAAAAATAAATAAAAGTTATACAAACATACATACACACACAAAACTAAGTCATGTAGGTTAAAATCCTCCCCTCTCCCACACAAAACTAAGTCATGTAGGTTAAAATCCTCCCCCTCCCCTACAAAAAATTGTGTCGTTCATGGTTTCTGAATAACCTAACTCTTTCCTTAACAGTGATGACTAGGGTTACCATGCAGTTGATTTTGTATTTGCCTCAATGCAGTGGATTTGAAATTTAGCGTTACCCATGGTGAGAGTGTTCTCTGTAATTGAAGGTATATTCTTTTAAAAAAAATATTTAAAGTATTTAAAAAAAATTTCAAGTTCACATAAGAAGCTGGATCATTCATGGTTTTTGAATGTCCTAACTGAATTTAAAAGCATAGTTAAAAAAATTCTCGACATCCTTCGTAAATTAAGCGTCATTAACAATTTGAGTTAATTTATTTCTAAGGTAAATGACAAAATATTTTAGTTGTCTCCCTTATCTACTGCGCTGGGTGATAATAACTCTGTTCAGAAAAATGACAATTTCTGCCAACCATCTTACACTGACACGTGCGATTGGTGCTATAAGGCCTGCCATTCTTATCCATCCTAATATGTGTGATTTCTATCGTAGCCTCATTACATTTAACCCCCTTCCAACACAAGTTTTCAAAGAAAAACTTTCAATGCAAACTGCAGGGTGAATTTCAATGCAACCAATTTTTCAGTGGAACAGAGCGTAACCGTAAGCAATTCCGACATTTTTATGGATGAACTGTCCCCTGCACATTTTTTTTGTTTTGAAATGGTGGTTAACTTTAATAAATTCTAATAAACCTGATGCGTGTCTTGTGTGATTCGTTGTTTTTACTGACACTTTTGGTTTTAAACAGCATTTTTTGCTGGTTACTATCAGTTGGGGCGTATTGTTCTAACGACAATGCCATTACAACTATTTCAGAAATATAAAATTGGACTAGTTTAGGCTATTTTCAGAGCCGTATGATGGATTTTAACACCAACCATGTTTACTTTTTTGTGAATGCGGAAGCGTTGTTTTACTGGAAATAAAACATAAGAAAATACAGTAAACTGCCATGTCTCCCAAGGAAGTTTTGGAGGGTGACTTGAATTTCGCCCCAATGTAAGCCAAGGCAACTTGAGGAATGACAGTCGCCCACTCGGCTGAGTCCTGGCTGACATTGTCAAAACACTGTGGCTTCTAGCTTTGAGCAGTTTCCTGCAAACAGAGTTTCAAGAAAAGTCTGTTACACCATAAATAGGAAGGTTCTGTCAGGGAGCTACGCATGTAATATGCAGCAGTGCAACTGTTAAGTATAAATGTTTCCTGAAGCCTGTGTGGCCCAATCCAAAAGTAAAAGATTTCATACTGCGGTGATGGAATTGGTCGTAAAGGAATTCAGCTAATCAAATCGCATGTTTCAGTCAGGGGATGAATAATTTAAATACCCATTGTCTGATGGGACACTGACATTACATCAATTTAATATGACATGGGAAAATTCCCAAATGTACATACATGTATTGAGCTGGAAAAATAAAGGTAAATTTTGTGCTGTTTTGATACTTACTGTTGCAATCGAATAAAAAACAACACATTTTATATATTTGTAAGTTTATTTAATTCTGTAAAATCACATGAATATCTGACTGAATATGGTAAATAAATAAGCAATGAGAACACCGGTACTGCTGTTTGGTATTTTATGCAGACTTTTTATAGGTTGAAAAATATTCAACTAGAACTTTGTCAAATTTGCTGAATCTGCTGTATACTTGTTTACAGTGGAAAAACAGCTGACACAGTTCTCCAAATTAACTTTGATGTAAATGTAGCGGTTAATCAGTAATTATTCGAATAATAGCAAATGGCTACTGGTTACAAAATTTATTAACCGCTTCAGCACTACAAATTGTATAGCCTAGACAAGAATGGTATTCATGAATCCAAGTATTACTGCTTGTGACCAGGACTTCAATGATATGAAAATGAGTCAAGGTCATGACACAACATTAGGTTATGGGAAACAATTGTGGAAAGGATGAAGATCTGTCACATCGATTCAATTATACAGAGCAGACAAGGGCTGTTAACAATATCAAACTTTTAGTTTAAACAGTATTTATAGAGAAAAATGAATGTTATGTTACATGCATACTCAACATAAAACATAAAGAATGAACACAATAGTACAGGATACACAGCACATAACATATCAGGAGACAAGTTTGAAACAAATTAGATGAGGGATTCGACGGAAAGCTTTTGCTGTCTGTGACTTTGACCTTGATGATATAACTCTGGATCACAGTCGTGACAAATCTTTGAGTCATGAGCAATAATTATAATAAGTATGTATAAGATCTGTCAATCATACCAAGTTATATGGACCGAACAAAAGTCAAACTTTTTCTGTCACCTTAACATAGGGCCTGTGACCTTGACCTCAAGGGGCACATACAATATTATAATTTGCAACACATTGATAAAATATATTGTTATACACTTTTGTCAAAAAATATTCAATGGTTGAGAAGTTATGGACCGGACAAACAAAATGTTAATGACAGATGGACAATGTATGGACAACAGACAAATCATTACCAGAAAAGCTCTGCCGACACTTGGCAACAAGCAGAGCTAAAAAGTAGAAGATTTTACCATACTATTTCTTTACAACTCTAAAATTCAAGGACAATAATTACATATTGCTTGAATCGAATACCAGGATGTTATAAAACAAATATGGAAGTTTTTGAGAAATGTTTTGGAGAAGAATTATATGAAGGTTTTCCAAATTAAGCATACTGTTAAAATCAAGGTCATCCCTGAGTTTGGTTTGAACAAATTTGTAAATCATCCTTACAATAATATTTCTCAAATATGAAAATATTTGGTGCAGTGGTTTGAGTTTTTGTTTTCTCCAGTTTTAAAATCTGGGAACCTTTGATATCCCTAAATATGCTCCCAGGAGATTGCTTTGGATAAATTGACTCCCCTAAATGTAACGCCATGGCTTTGGTTTGAACAAACTTCTCAACTACCCTTACAACGAAGTTATATAACAAATATAAAACACATATCGCAGTGGTTTGAGAGAAGTTTTTAAAAAGGTTTTCAACATCACTCCAGTGTTAAGTGCTATTTCTAATGCTTTTTAAAATTCCACTGATTACGTATTTGAGTCAAATTAGTCCAAGTGTTCCAAAAATGAACAAGACAGTCTAATGACTTTCATACACCCCGCTGACTTTTCTGACTATAACATGCATAAAATGAGCATTTGAGAACTGACAACATAATTCTGTATAACTTATTGGTTGAAAAGTTAATGGTTGAAGGATTAATGCAATGTTGCATTTAAAATTGCCCCACTGATGTTATTCCTTATAAAAATTATCCCTTGGTGCCAAAATTTGGTTAGATATCTCTGAAAAAAACAGGAATTAAGCAAGTAAACAAGGGCCGTAACTGCACCAAATCTGTTGAATCAAAAATTCTTGCCCACATGCACACCCATGCTCAAAACTGATACTTCATGCCCAGTTTCATAGAAATCCCATGAAAAATGTAGGAGTTAGGTGGGCAAAGTTTTGTAATGGACGGATTGACTGATGGATGGACTGACTGACGACCACCACCATTTCAATATCCCCATTCTCACTTTCAGATCGGTGAGCTAAAAAAAAACAACCTCGGCTGGGTAATGTTTCATAACAAGTAAAACACCTATAATGTTAAGAATTCAAGTAAATAAATTATAAGGCTACTAACTCTGGCCGTGTGCCACTGGCCGTCAGCTGTGAGAATTTCTTTACTTTATCTCTCACCACATTGATTCCACGTTCATCTGAGGCATTCAGCTCCAATACCCTTGCTTTGTACAAATCACTGTGAAGCAGAAAGAAAAATATTATTTAAAATGTTAGGCAATAACCAGATTTTCAATGCTTCAGTACTAGCAAAAAAAGGATGAAGAAAAATACAAAGAAAATGTTTCTCTTAATTTTTCCCTCACTCATAATGCTAGCGCCCAAACATTTAATTCTTGGAATCCTCTTTGAGCATTCCAAAAATCAATTTGGTACTATCGGCATCCAAATATAAGATCCTGCAGACAGAAAATTCCCATTGATATAAAGTACCTGGACACCCAATGCATCTACCTTATTATTGACCAACTCCATTTAAAATCAGAATAATGTGAGTTATTTATTTATTGGTGTTTAAGGTCACATACTTATGCACAATGGCTAATCATGACCGTGACAGTTTTATGGGTGGAGGAAACCGGGGTACCCGGAGAGAACCACCGAGCAACAATGAGCAGCTGCCAGCTCCCTAACATCGTAACTCCGCACTGCAGCACAGGCAGGGTTAGATTGGTTGAAGACATGAGCACCATCGACGTGTAGTACGCCTTAGTACAAGGCGTCATCGTGCCCCCATGTGGACAATCGGGGTTAAGTGCCTTGCCGAAGGACACAACGTGGAAGTCTGAATCAATCGCTCTGACGGTCATCCATCCGAGGACTAACCAGGCTCGACGTTGCTTAACTTCGATGATCTGACGAGAACCGGTTACCGCAATGCCACCGCGCCCCCTGAATAATGTGAGTTAAACTGGTATTAATGTTTCAAACAAAGTGCAGAAAGGATATATTTTAATAACTGAAAAACTAACGAAAAATAAAGATTGATTCTCTGGTTCAACTTGCCTCTAAATATTTTAACACCTTTAAATTTCGGAGAGATAATAAAGCAATACAATAAAAGTTTTCAGGATTTTCAGGATCGACAATTTTGTAAAGGGCATCTAATGTCATGTCAACAGATGACACTACTTCTTACCCAAACAAATCTCTTGCTGCAGCCAAAATGGTAGACGTTTTTCCAGTACCTGGTGGTCCATAAAATAAAAGATTTGGAAGCTGAAACAAATCAATTTTTGAAAAATCAATACATTTTTAAAAATCAAAGGAAAATGGCCATTTTCAATCAATTGATTTTCAAGAGATAACAAAAGGCTGAAGCGGAAACGGAGCTGCTCACCCAAGAAAGTTGTTTAAACAAGCATTTAAGGTCACAATCAGCATTTATAGCAAGTTAACACTATACAGGAATGTTATTCATGACAGAGGACTGAAATGCCCAGATTTCCAGTAATGCTGAAAAAGGTGAAAAACCCTGCAGTTCATTGGGTGATTTTTTCTTTCTTTTGCTTTAAATGAGTTTTGAATGCTTTCAAGTGATTTTGTGCAAAAACCCCAAAACAAATTTTGTTTAAAAAAGCCACCCCCCCCCCCCCCAAAAAAAAAAAAATTGGCACACACATCTCATTATTCAAAATGTTGCATTAAATTCTTATGTGACTGTCTTCTACACTCAAAATCTATCGAAATGCAACACAGTATGGGTCATGAATTATTTCGAATCAATGCAATATTGACAAATCGTCCCCTAGTAGGCACAAAGA
Organism: Pictodentalium vernedei; assembly: GCA_031216915.1. Lineage (NCBI taxonomy): Eukaryota > Metazoa > Mollusca > Scaphopoda > Dentaliida > Dentaliidae > Pictodentalium > Pictodentalium vernedei. The sequence goes on from CM062290.1 coordinate 126,841,738, forward strand.
ACACATTGAACTCAGGGGACGAAATGATAATAGATTTTAAAGACAGCCCGTAACAGGTCTGGCATTCCAAAAAATCAAGGGGGTGCAAAAAATTGCCCTTTTCAATTTTTTCTAGGCGTGCAGCACTCCTGCACTCCTAAAGAATGCCAGGCCTGCTTAAAAGTGCATTTTGTGGCAAAGAAGTGTTGGGGTTGGGCTATAGGAATCAATTTTTTTTTGCATAATCATTCCCAACCCACCCTTCAAAATGAATTTTTGGGAAAATGTCCTAAATGACGCGAGAGGGGTGGGGTTGGGGGGATTGTGGAGAGGGTTGTTCAAATATTTTTTTCTGTAAGTAATCACTCCTAATCCTTAAAAATGCATTATTTTGGGGCAACAAAAAAAATACCTACATGATAACGGGGGAAGATGGGGGGGGGGGGGAGGGGTTCTATAGGAGTCAAATTATTTTGCATGTAATAACTCCCAATCCTTCAATATTCATTTTGAGGCAAAAATTTTTCTGCATGTAAACACTCCAAATCCTTTGTATGGTTTTATTGAGGAACTTCTGAAGATATTTTAGGCTGTCGTAGGCTAATCTGGTTAATTTTCTGGTCGTTTTTGGACGCTGTGTTAGGTAAAGTTATCACATAAAGATTAAAATTTTCAGAAAAGTGGAACTCCCATGATATAATAAGTGTAAGTGCCTGGTTCATCTTCAGAATACAGCTAAATTACGAAATGTTAAATGAATACTCTTGTTCATTGAATATTATTCACTAGCAGTAACAATTCAATTAACAGAGTTCCACTATAGTCCATTAACCATTTAATGTCTTAGTGCAACACAGAAAGACCTGAAGAACAGTTTTTGCTATAGTCCATTAACCATTTAATGTCTTAGTGCAACACAGAAAGACCTGAAGAACAGTCTTTGAATTTAACATGTAAAAAAAATTGGAGCCGATGTCGAATCAAGCTTTAGAAAATGGAGAGTAATAGCAAATTCATAAGATCTCAAATTTAATGCTTAACATATTTCTCCTGAAGTAATGACCAAAACCAGCCCAAGATATTTACAAAATTTGGCATTTTTCTATTATCACTACAAAACATACATTTGTTGTCATGCTCATTCAAATGAGGAGTCATAAGCTGTTTTTGAAACAAAAATAAATATTTTTAGTTCCCCCCCCCCCCCCCCCCCCCCCCCACAAGAAAAAATATTGTATTGTCTTCTGTCATCTTGGGTAAAATTTCAATCTCTTTTCTTCTGACATACCATGTCATGCTATAAATTCTTCACTGACCTTGTGATAAACATGAACTTACATCTGAACCATCTAGTGTTTTCTTCAAAACAGCTACAACTTCATCCTGATAAGCAACATCATCAACACTCTTTGGCCGACTAAAATGAACAGGAAAGGATATTTTTTTCAAATCGGCCAAACTCACTGTGTAATTTAACCCTTTACACAATGCACAATTGCACATGATATCACAATTTATTATTTTAATTATTGTTTTTTAAAATTTGAAAATAAATTTCAGCAAAACCATATCATGTGACCCTTCAATCAAACTAGCCTGAACTTGTTCCAATGAGGGGTCACATGATATAGCAGTTCAATTTGTAATTTACGCAGGTGCATGCATCTGATTTTGTTAGATAAAGGGTCAATACATCTTTGTCATGGGATTGACAAAGTCATCTAATTGTGCCAACTTTGCATCCAAATTCTTCAGCAGGTTGACTTCTCAAAAATTTGCCCACCCATATACATTTGTCCTGTTATACTTCATGCACCGCCTTGGTAGAGCTGAAACGGTTAAGGGGTTTTCTTGATAGATTAATCATGTGGATTAACCTTGGTTAACCAATTAATCACTTATCCAAATAGATATCTGAATAATTGCCATACCATTGATGATTTACAGCATGAACCCTTTACCCAACGTAACAAACAAAACTGACTAGGCCTATATACAAAAATCTCCATTCAGATTTATTATGTTTTAAATTTTTGTCTCAAAAACATAGCTTATGACCCCTCATTGGAACGATCTCATTGAGCTCGTTCCAATGAGGGGTCATAAGCTATATTTTTGAGACAAAAATTTTTTTTTTTTTTTTGTAATTTATGAATTTATTTTGCATGTATTGTCTGCTACCCGCAATGGGTAAAGGGTTAAGAATGACCATATCCAGCTACTGGTACAATATGATGATCATGCAAGTAAACAAGTATGTCAGCAAGTAACTTGCATGCTCTTCTGTCTCATATAATTGATGCGAGTCAGTGTGACAATGTTTGCCTGTTTTGGAGCAAGTTTGTTCCTTTGTTGACCCATATAATACAGTCCTAGTTCAAAAGTAACGGTTGATCGAACAATTACTTTCTGGAGATGTTATAAAACAAATTTGGAAGAACAGCTGCTTGGGAGAAGAATAATTTTTATTGTTATCTCTATTACTTCTACATGTAAGTGTTGAAACCTGGGGCTACATGACACCCTAAATTCCATCCCAGGGGCTCAATGTCAACAAAATTTAAAATAATTATTAATAAGATGTTACAAATCAAACATTAAGGCATTCCAACAAGTACTTTGGGAGCAGACTTTTTAACATTTTCTCCAGTACTCAATGTGTTAAAATATGAACAATGAATATGAAACAAAGAAACTTCAAAAGATTTTGCAATTTTTTAAAGTATTTACAAGGGGTAAATAGAAAATATTATCTTATAATCAACATGTATTTTGTCTGTATTAACTCTGCAATTGTCGTGTATCCGACCCCCAATGCAGATGTTTGTATGTTTGTATCAGGGAGTCGGATACAAGCACGTTCCTTTCACGTGTGTTCCATTTCTATTCTTTTTGTTCATCGGTACGAATAAATAGTTCGTTACATATTTGTCTACATTCTTGACTTATCCCCAATATATTGTAAGATAAAATGATTATTACCATTATGTGGATGTACAAATTATGTGTCAGAGTCTCGATCCGGGTTCTAAGGGTAGATCACGACTCATCGACTCATCATGAGCTGCCCTTAGAACCCAGAGCTCTACTCGAATACATATTTTGTACATCCACATAATGGTAATAATCTCTATGAAATATCTTTTTTTCAGTCAAAATATTTGGAGTACAATACAGTTTGGAAAAGACAGAAATTAGATGAAAATTGTAGGGCAGTTTCAAAGCTGGTCTCAGAAAACAGCAATTATTATTTCCTTATGGTAACAATGAATGAAGACAAAAGAAGTAGGCTGAAACTTACTATTTCTCTACCCAAGGAATATGTTTTATTTTATCTTTTGCATGTTTGCTGGGAGGTTTTTCTACTTTCTCTCTGGTCGTGGACAAGCCTGAGGATCCTGCCTTCAGAAATGCTTGCATTGCTCTTCTCTAGTTCAGTACCTGTAATACAATGTTATTCAGGCCTTAAAGTATGTTCTAATTCACAACAATCAGTTTTCATTCTTGTGAACTCCCTGCTACGAGAATCAATGTTCAGTTCGTAATTTAGAATTTGCAGTTATATTCTTGTGTTTGCAATCGGTACAGTACAGCTCCCGGGGCCTGGTCACTTTACACAGGTGGGCAAAATTTCCACAGATGCAATAATAGTAAAAAAGCAAACTTCAAATTTATACAATTACTAGAGTTAACAAGAGCATCGCCTAGCAGGGCAACATACGCCCGTCAAAATTGGAACATGCACAAGTTGGGTAAAGTTTGAAATTTTTGTTGACTCGACTATGTCTGTCCCCCCCCCCCCCCCACTCCCCCTCCATACATTCCCCATTCCCCTGCCCTGTCTGGGGTAAAGGGTTTCAAATTGTATGCTTGTGTGCATACATTTCATATTGTTTTTGTGAAATTTTAGTATGCAGAATGGAAATGCAAACAATTTTTAGGTGTATACACATGAATTTTGAAATGAAAGTGTCAATGACACTATAGCTTAACGTGTGTGTTGTGTTTGATGAAAAGGATAACGTTCAATGTTTATGAAAGGATTATGAAATAAAACGAGAATTGTGATAATTGGGAATATGTTCATTTCTGTTCCCTGTATGCTATGTTTTTGATAAAAATAATATGAGGTGTACACTGTACTAAAGAGCTGAGGGGTGGGTTAATATGACCTCACAGTTAATATATGTGGCCCTGACAGTTAACGTATATCAAGAAAAGTTACCAAGGTACAGTGAAATTATTCCAAAACGAGTCATCCTATCAAGTTACATTAAAATCCCTTCATAAATATGGCCTGTAGACTGAGCTAAAGGTTTTCGGGCTTCAGGCCCCTGTAGCCATCAGTTTCCCAATTGCTTCCAAAGGGGATGTTCGCATCTAGACATTATATGAAGTCAACCTACCAGGTTACAATGAAATCCCTTCATAAATATGACTTGTAGACTGTGCTAAAGGTTTTGGGGCTTTGGGCTCTGGCAGCCATCATGGTTGAATGATCGCAACCAAAAGGGGACATTCTCATCTGGGCATCATCTGGAGTGATCCTATGAAAGTTACAATGAAATCCCTTCATAAATATCACCTGTAGACTGTGCTCAAGGTTTTTGGGCTTCAGGCCCCTGAAGCCGTCACAGTTGACCAATCACGACCAAAAGGGGATTTCATCATCTAAGCATTATATGGAGTCAAACTTATGGGTTACAATGAAGTCTTTCCATAAATATGACCAACAGACTATGCTAAAGGTTTTGGGGTTTTGGGCTTGGGCAGCCATCAAGGCTGAATGATCGCGATCAAAATGGGACGTTCTCATCTAGACATTATCAGGAGTCATCCTACCAAGTTACAATGAAATCCCTTCATAAATATGACTTCTAGACTATGCTAAAGGTTTTTGGGCTTTGGGCCCCTGTAGCCGTCACAGTTGCCCAATAACGTCCAAAAGGGGACTTTCTTATCTAGACATTATATGAAGTCAACCCACCAAGTTACAATGAAATTCCTCAATAAATATGAACTGTAGACTGTGCTAAAGGTTTTCGGTTTTTGGGCTCGGGCAGTCGTCACGGTTGGCAGATCATGCCCAAATGGGGAAATTCTCATCTAGACATAATAAGGAGTCATCCTACCAAGTTACAATGAAATCCCTCCACATTAAACATGACCTGCAGACTGTGCTATAAGTTTTTGGGTTTCGGGCTTGGGCAGCCATCACAGTTGATAGATCATGCCCAAAAGTGGACGTTCTCATCTAGGCATTATGCAGAGGCATCCTACCAAGTTACAATGAAATCCCTTCATAGATACTACCTGTAGACTGTGCTAATGGCTTTCGGGTTTTGGGCTTGGGCAGCCATACCGGTTGCCCGATCGCGACCAAAAGGGGACATTCTCATCTAGACATGACCCCAAAGCTGCATATGAAATTCCGTGACGATCAGACAAGAACTATGGGGTGTAGTCCGTGCTAAATAAAAATGTGAACAGACTCACAGACTAACAGACGCACAGACTAACAGACTTCCGCACACATGATGGCAATAGCTTATCTTGACTATGTCAAGTTAAGCTAAAAATGAATAGTGTGTATAGAAGAAAATTATGGATAACATGTAAATATATCAATCAGAAATACTTGGTTACCAGCTGATCCATGTCATTTTGTGATCTGAATAATAGATTTCACATACACCACAATCCTTAACACAAAAGTTACAGAATATCAAGTCTATAGTGGAATTCCAATCATTTGCTGACTTTTGAATTAGTTGAGTGTATTTCAGTATGTCAGTTAATAATTTTTTCAGTTCTGCATTTTGTGGTAATGGTGTAGTCCAAACAATATTGAAATCACCAAGGATAACAGCTTTAGAGTTCTGTTAGTATTTGTGATGAATACGACAAAGGGCCTGAGAAAGTGACTTGACAGTAGTTTTTTGAAGTTCATAAGATAACTTCTAAAGGGCTGCAAGGCTGCTGTAGAAGATTCTCCTTGCCGATTACAATGGTAGCGTCAATTCATTGACAGGTTAACTTCATTGATAATGATTGACGATAGGTGGCGCCAAGGAAAAGGACATTTTGAGGATCATAACAGCTATAAACGGCGTATAATTTTATTTCTACATGTAATTTTGAAAGCTTGAACTCCAAAATCGGTTTCAAATTCATAGTTGAAGTCGGCTGGAAGTTTATGGTTACAATGAACTAAATGAGTGACTTTTACTCGATCATCAAATTATAAGGATCGGCATAATTTTTTAGGGTCTGTCAGATTATCCTAAACACAGGTTTTTTTACAGGAGCAAATTGCGCCCGTCAACTATTTTACAAGAGCAACTTTTTGCTCTTGTAGTATTTCATATATGTGAAGGACTGATAAAATCATGTGCAAGTGGTCGGCCCTGTTTTAAAGTTTTGTCGCTGGAAGAACCCAAAGAGGACAATGTGGCAGGTTTGAAAGAGTCTTGATGAGAGCATGATAAAACTTCACTTCAGTTTTGACATCCGTGATTGAATAATTGGAATCGGGAACAATGGTGCTGCTTCAAATAATGCCCTTTATGTATTGTTAACAAGCCAAGACCAATACCGGGTCTGGACCTGTGTCGCTGCATGCAAGTGGATCGGCAAACAGGAAGTGGCTGCATGGCAGATCTGAAAATTGCATACACGATACAACTGATCATTATCAGGCTCCAGATGAAATATAAAATCAATCCCTTGCATAGAAGCCGAGAAAAGATTGACGAAAAATTTCAATGTTCAGTGGGTACAGTAAAATTTCAAAGTATCGGCAAACAGGAAGTGGCTGCACGGCAGATCTGAAAATTGCTTACACGATACAACTCATCATTATGAAGCAGCAGACCAAATATAAAATCAATCCCTTGCATAGAAGCCGAGAAAAACTTGACGGAAAATTTCAATGTTCAGTGGGTACAGTGAAATTTCAAAGTATCGGCAAACAGGAAGTGGCTGCACGGCAGATCTGAAAATTGCTTACACGATACAACTCATCATTATGAAGCAGCAGACCAAGTATAAAATCATTCCCTTTTATAGAAGCCAAGAAAACTTTGACGGCAAAAGTGTTTTGGACAGACTGACGGACGGACTGATGGACGGAGTCAAGCAGTTACTAGACCTGCTCTGCCGCTGGAAATGCAGGTAAAAAAACTGACCTCGGTGAACATTTTGTGAAAGGGTGCTGTTCAAACCATAAATTTGAACACATGGTGACCCACTCATTCAAGCATTCATCCCTGAACTCCAGCTGTGTTGATGATTTTGTTCTATACCTCGCAACCTTCATTTTGAGGCATAATTTGTAGTGTTGAAATGTTTTTTTGACTAGTCGATGCAATTAGTACTGAACAAATTTTTTAACCAATTAGTGAATCACTTGTCGATTAGTTGCCTGAGTGTATTCTCTAAAGCCTTAAAGTTTCCACTTTGTGTTCCTTTAAGAAATTTAATTTAATTTTAGTAAAATTAATTCAGTGCTTTCGATTTGAGGTGCGATGGCCTATCGTACTCGCGATTCTACATTGGAAACAAGAAGCTCTCTTTTTCGTGCTTCTCTAATTTTCAAGAAAACAGATTAAATTACCAGGCAGATTCAAGATTCCATTGCACTGATTCAAAATAAACAAAATTCCATTACTTATATAGCACCTTCCATTACTTATATAACACACCAGGAACGATTACGTTAATATGTCGATGCACAACTGAACATGATCTGTAGCTTCCAACATTTGCCCCCCCCCCCCCCCCCCACATCCTGGGCCTGTCCATTATATTCCTAACGGGGTAAGCTGCCACTGCAATTGACATGCATTAAATAGTTGCCTTAAGCATTGAAACATCTATTTAATGGTCTATCAATAACTTTACAATCACATTATTTTACCACCAGGGCGAATCCAGACATCGGTGCACTTGGTATGCGCCTTCCACCTCCCCCCCCCCCCCCCCCCCCACACTCCTCTATTTTCTCCTGGAGACAGGTTGTGCATTGTGAATATCTGCTTCGGGTGCGAGGTAATCACATCTTTTAGGATTAAATTTCAAAATTTGGTTCACAATACACTCCGGCAAACTGGGGCCTAGACTGCCTAGGCACAGCACCACCCCACCTCCCCCCCCCCCCCCCCCGGCGCGACCCTCACAGCTTTTAGTAAAGTCCTTCATCCAACACTGAACCAATACAGTTCGAAGCGGCATTGTAACGTATAAACAACTCACCAGAAGCATATTAAAAAGTGTATTTTTGTACTGTTGAAAGGTAACTAATGTAAGGGAGGTAGTCAAATTAACTGTCGAAGAACTCTTTTTTGGTAATTGCTGACAGTGCTTTATGCCTTTTTTAATAAAGACTTAAAAGATTCTGCCTGCTGGATCTGGAGAAGAAGATTTTTTAAGAAATTTTCCTGAAATGCACCGAGTTTGAATTCGGGCTTCTATACTCAGCCCAAATATGAATCCAGGGGGCCGATTTGAACAAACTTCAATCAGATCCACCCCACAATGTTGCATACCAAATATCAAAAGATTCTGCCGGCTGGATCTGGAGAAGAAGATTTTTTAAGAAATTTGCCTGAAATGCACTAAGTTCGAATTCAAGATTCTGTAGTGAGCCCAAATATAAATCAAGGAAGCCGATTTGAACAAACTTCAATCAGATCCACCCCACAATGTTGCATACCAAATATCAAAAGATTCTGCCTGCAGGATCTGGAGAAGAAGATTTTTTAAGAAATTTGCCTGAAATGCACTAAGTTCGAATTCAAGATTCTGTAGTGAGCCCAAATATAAATCAAGGGAGCCGATTTGAACAAACTTGAATCAGATCCACCTTACAATGTTGCATACCAAATATCAAAAGATTCTGCTTGCTGGATCTGGAGAAGAAGATTTTTTAATCTTTTCTCATTGCCTACAGTGTTAAAAAGGGCTGACTCAGCACTTTTTCAAAGTCCTGAAAAAAGTACCTTGTAATCAAACCGATAGGGATTTTTTTTAACCATTCTATTCTACTGGATAATGAAAGTGTCAATGACACTGTAGCTCAACTTGTCAAGACAAAGACATGTACATGTATAGTATGTGACACAGCAATGACAAACATCTGGGTAATGACCTGATAACAAAGGTACATATAAAGTATTGTAACGGTCTGTACATAAATACTGGCCGTTGCCTGTAACAAATGTATAGGTATAAAGTATTGTAAAAGTGGGTGACAGTCAGATGCTAAACTAGAAAAGAAATCTTTGAGTCCCAGAGTGGGTCTGACTGAACCCTAAAATATTTGTTCTCATAGCACAGTGATAACAAAGGCACCCCAAAACACACTCATTCCTGTCCCAAGGTGAAAACAAAGGTACCCAAGAAGTTTCGTGAAGATCAGTTCACAAATATGAGCTTGTAGAAGTTGTGACAAAAAACTGATTGGACCTAATTTCAGTACAAAATGGCCACTGGCAGCCATCTTGAATTTTGGACCGCACTCAGAAACACTCGTTCTCATCCCAAGGTGATAACAAAGGTACCCAGGAAGTTTTGTGAAGATCGGTTCATAAATACAGCCTCTAGCCCGAGACGTATTGACATGTGCACTTACAGTGTATAAGTAGCACTAAATAAATCAAAGTTCATCTAATTTGCATAATTTCTGCACGAGAAAAAAACCCGTACTATAAGTGATGTATTCCATGTTACTAAACATTCATACAAAACTTTATTCAAATTAGAACTTTCATACAGAAGTTTTGTACAAAAGACTGATTGCACTAATTTTGGTACAAAATGGCTGCTGGTGGCCATCTTGAATTTCGGACCACACCCCAAAACACTCCTTCTCAACCCACGGTGATAACAAAGGTACCCAAGAAGTTTTGTAAAGATCGGTTCATAAATACGGCCTCTAGCCTGAGCCGTATAGAAGTTGTGTACAAAAAACTGATTAGACCTAATTTCGGTACAAAATGGCCACTGGCAGCCATCTTGAATTTTGGACCGCACCCAGAAACACTCGTTCTCGTCCCAAGGTGATAACAAAGGTACCCAAGACGTTTTGTGAAGATCGGTTCATAAATACAGACTCTAGCCCAAGCCGTATTGACATGTGTACTTACTGTGTGTAAGTAGCACAGAAAAAATCAAAGTTCATCTAATTTGCATAATTTCTGCACGAGAAAAAAACCCGTATTATATGTGATGTATCCCATGGTACTAAACATTCACACAACAAATTATTCAAATCAGCGCTTTCATATGGAAGTTCTGTGCAAAAATCTGATTGCACCAAATTTTGTACAAAATGGCTGCCATCGGCCATCTTAAATTTCGGACCGGACCCCAAAACACTCGTTCTCGTCCCACGGTGATAACAAAGGTACCCAAGGAGTTTCGTAAAGATCGGTTCATAAATACGGCCTCTAGCCCGAGCCATAGCAGCTTGGCACTTACAGCTCTGAAAGTAACACTAAATAAATCAAAGTCAGTCTAATTTGCATAATTTACGCACGAGAAAAAAACCCGTATTATATGTGATGTATCCCATGGTACTAAACATTTATACAAAACTTTATTCAAATCAGAACTTTCATACAGAAGTTCTGTACAAAAAACTGATTTTTGCATCATCGGTACAAAATGGCCACTGGCAGCCATCTTGAATTTCGGACCACACCTAAAAACACTCGTTCCCGTCCCAGGGTCATAACAAAGGTACACAAGAAGTTTCGTAAAGATCGGTTCATAAATACGACCTCTAGCCCGAGCCATAGCAAATTGTTGACGTACGGACAGACGGACGACGGGCCATGACAATAGCTCAAATTTGACTTCGTCAAAGTTGAGCTAAAAATAAGATTTATACAAAATAAGAATTCTCTGTGCCGTGTAGGTTTGGAGATATGGCAGTTTTAAGGTTTTTCCTATTTTTAGCTCCCGAGGTTCCCACGCCGCTACGCAGCAAGGAGAAAATTTTTTTTTGCATCCATCAACTACTTATGACCCATTATCATCTCATATCAAATTTGGTTCAAATCGACCTCACGTTTCTGAAAACAGAAATTTTAGGCGTCGCCAAAATTTTTGCCCCTCACATAACGAAGGCAAATAATGCCCGACAAACTTCTCTTGAACAAACTTGATTCTAAACGTCAAAAGGACTCTGTATACCACATACCAAGTCTCTGCTACTGGTGGTTCATTAGAAGAAGATTTTCAAAAAATTTGGCTATTTTTTCCACACACCTCTGCTCAATATGAGCCGAAACCTAATTTTGATAAAAATCAAAATGCCCCTATATAAACACTATTTACATGAAATTTAATTAAAATGTGGCCAGTGGTTTAGGAGAAAAAGGCTCAAACACCACCTTCACGCAGGACAACAGACGACAGACGATGGACGACAGTCGAAGAGTGATAAGAAAAGCTCACCCTGATTTTCAGTCAGGTGAGCTAATAAACAATGCAAGGTTCATGAAAAAAGTAATAAATAAAGAGAGAGAAACAATAAAAAAGTTAATAACGTTTATTTTGTCCACAAAAGCGGTTTTGCAAAAATACTCGATTCTCAACTGAAAGAGTGTTTTTCTATCCAAAAAATTTGTTTTGCAACTTTCAGATCTTTTTGGTCATTTTATTTCTGTGGTAGCAGTAACGCAATTTCTGACACTATCATTGGAAAGTGTCTGATCACTCTTATGCGGGCCTTTTCAAAGATGGTTTTCAAAGATTGTTTAAAAATGAAAGCAGGGTTATGTTTCCCACACTTTGGATATTGCCCCTCCTAAAAACGTGTCCCTGCTTCACATTTCCTAGCGACATCTTGCCATGGTTTACGTGGAATAGTATTCTCATTAAACATATCACTCCATTGGGATTTCTAAACCACAGTTTAGGTTTACATGGAATAGTAAACCAAGTAAACCAGAATAGTTCACTGAAAGTTGAAACATACCCTTCAATTTTATGTACATTTTGTGTATATTTAATTCGAATTGATGGAATATCAGAGGAGAGAATTTTCAAAATAAACGAAATTCCATTACTTATATAGCCCCTTAAATAGAATCCTAGTCAAAAACGTCCCCAAACCAAAACGTCCCCAAATGTTTTGGTCAAAACGTCCCCAAACAGTTGGTCAAAACGTCCCAAAAAATTAGTCAAAACGTCCCCAACAGTTGGTCAAAACGTCTCCAATAGTTGGTCAAAATGTCCCCTTTGTTGTTTCTTGACTGAGTTCATTGAAAAAACTTGCGATGTTATTTCAAAACAAATTTATTGTTTTACAAAACATTAATTATAAATATCCCCGCTTCTGTCAGGCCGATATTTATGCGTGCCTCACCTAATTTCACGCATGGCTTATGAACAGAAAACACATATTAATACCAGTGCTGGGAAAATGGAAAATTGTACCCCAGGGTTAATTCTGTCACGGATCTCCTTTCAAAAGTATCGGGATACTGATGCAGGTGCTAAAGGCAAGCATGAGTGTTGATTGGGTTGGGCACGAGTAACGATCGATGATTGGGGTGGGCTGCATAAATGGAGACTTCTGGCGGGTTTTGGTACAAAAAATCACATTTTTTTTTTTTTGGCTGTCGTTTTTAGCAGCATGTTTTCAATTCTTAAGTTCATCAGTGAGTATCTAGAGATCTAGAATTATAGCTTTTAACAGCAAAATTCTTGAAGTCATAACTTTATTACATCAAGTTGATGTAATAAAGTTATTACTTCAAGAATCACGCAGTCACAAATTACAACCGTTGGTCAAGTGCAGAGCTCCATTCATGATGCAGCCCCCTACTTAACCGAGGACTAGTCAAAAATGGCATGAAAGCCTGTATTTTAATTTTTGTTTCGTACGACCTTTGAAAAACGTACCAAGTCCAAAAACTTTAAATACATTATTTGAAGTTATTTTTGGAATGGAGGAGGGGGCAGGCCTAAACCAGTTGTAAAAAGGGCCTACTTGCATCTCTGTAAATAATTCTAACATACGGCCTACTATGGCTTACACTACTACACTACGACACAACCTGAAATTATTTTGCAAGTATTTATTGAAAAGCACTGCCCGTTTTTGTATAATTAACTCGGTTTTTTCGCCAGACTTGTGAATGCTGAAATGCTTAAAAGGGTCACTCACTAGAATTTATGTTGTTCATAATTTAATGAATTAATTTCAACAAATTTTAAAGCACACACGTACAGTCACTCACCACATTTAATTGACCATCCCGGTTTTTAACACTACCTTTGACGTGAACCAATGAAATAATTGTATAGGAATTAAGAGGCACAGAACAATAGACTACTATTACAGGGTTCATACAAAAATTTGCTCACAAAGTTCAAGGGTTTTTCAAGGGTTTTTCAAGGGCTTCTTTTTTTTTCAAGGGCTACATATACTATTCAGCTTGTTGTATGAGCTCCAAAAATCTAAGATTCATGTGACACGGATCTGACTTTGGAAGTCAGGAAGTACTGGTACCCAAAGTGTGATCTGTGTTACAGTAATCTTGGTAAAACGTTCCATACTTTTTTATGTTTTTTTTTAACTGACCGACACGAGCGCAACAAACAAGTAAAAGGCGAGCACACATATATTTACAATGCCCAGGAAATAGCTTGGTATTCAAGGGTTTTTCAAGAGATTTCTGAAAGTTCAAGGGTTTCTCAAGGGCTAATTTCAAATTCCAGGGTTTTTCAAGAAAAAACTCATTTTCAAGGGTTATTCAAGAGCTGTATGAACCCTGTATTATATGACAATCACATGGCGTGTGGAATTGCCAATTGAAAATCAACACAATGAAACGTTTTATTCAGTTACTGAGAAAAAGTTATGACAAATAGGTGTATCGATACTTTTTTCTGGTTTGTGAATTTTATGCAGCGTTATCCAGTAATACTATTATAAAAAGGTAAACCAATTTTCCAGCTTGTAGGAAATACAAGGAATATTTAGATGAATTTTTCCCTGCATGAAATTTATTGCAAGGGACTAAAAAATATCATTGGTTTATGCCACCGATATCATATTGATTGGAAGTGGGAGTGGCCTGTTATTTTATTTATTCTGTCCAAATTACTTTATGGGCAGTTAAAAATGACATACATGAGTGGGTGAAGTATAATAACGTATCACGTATAAGACAATAACAGTGCAGTAATGCACATTTTGCACAACAATAGACATCACACACAAGATACACAAAATATAGCCAGGTAGGTATTATTATTACTAAAAAAAAAGGCAGAGAAATAAAAACAAGATATCCTAAAAAACAAGTTCATAATAAAATCTTGCAAATTATGTCAGAAGGGTCCAGTATTGTCTATGGGGAAAACAGTGGTAAAACGCAAAGGGAGTATGGAGAATTGAATTTTGTGGGTGTTTTACCCTTTAATAATTTAAGTTTTAGTAAGCAATCACTCCATAGTGTAAAGTATTACACGTTTTACACTAGAGAGAATGATTAATAAACATGCATTAATTTGACCAGTCCAGTTTTTAACACTATTTTTGACATCAACCAATGAAATAATTGTATAGGGATCAAAGAAGGCATAGAACAATAGATTACTATTAAATGGCAATCGCATGGCCTCATGGAATAGCCAATCGGAATCAACACGATGAAGCGTTCAATTAAATAATTAAAGAACCTCAGTGAGCACGCTCACATACCCCACGCGCCCCAATATTTCAAGCTCTAATCATTTTTTGATAATAAACATAGATTCTAGGAATACTGCAGAAAACAGTGTTCTGTAGTTTCAACGGTATTGAAAGAATTCAAGCAGAGAAAAAGCCCGGAAAACTGTACTTTTGATGAACTTTTCAAAGTCTATGGGGCCGTAATTTTTGTAAAAATCAGTGGAGCGGAACAAAACCCAAACTTGTTTTGTAGGCCACCATGTTAGACTAACATATCAAAAATCATCTCAATATCTGGAAGCGTGTAGGAAAAAAGTCTGCAAAACTGTAATTTTGATGAACTTTTCAAAGTTCAAGGGCTGTAATTTCGGTAAAAATCAGTGGAGCGGAACAAAATGCAAACTTGATCTGTAGGCCACCATGTTAGACTAACAGACCCAAAAACAGCTCAATATCTGGAAGCGTGTACAAAAAAAGTCCGGAAAACTGGAATTTTGATGAACTTTTCAAAGTTCAAGGGCCGTAATTTCGGTAAAAATCAGTGGAGCGGAACAAAATGCAAACTTGATCTGTAGGCCACCATGTTAGACTCACATACCAAAAACTGTAATTTTGATGAATTTTTCAGAGTCCAAGGGCCGTAATTTCGGTAAAAATCAGTGGAGCGGAAAAAAATGCAAACTTGATCTGTAGGCCACCATGTTAGACTCACATACCAAAAACTGTAATTTTGATGAATTTTTCAGAGTCCAATGGTCGTAATTTCGGTAAAAATCAGTGGAGCAGAACAAAACGCAAACTGGTTCTGTAGGCCACCATGTTAGACTAACATACCAAAAATCATCTCAATATCTGGAAGCGTGTAGGAAAAGTCTGCAAAACTGTAATTTTGATGAACTTTTCAAAGTTCAAGGGCTGTAATTTCAGTAAAAATCAGTGGAGCGGAACAAAATGCTAACTTGATCTGTAGGCCACCATGTTAGACTAACAGACACAAAAACAGCTCAATATCTGGAAGCGTGTACAAAAAAAGTCCGGAAAACTGGAATTTTGATGAACTTTTCAAAGTTCAAGGGCCGTAATTTCGGTAAAAATCAGTGGAGCGAAACAAAATGCAAACTTGATCTGTAGGCCACCATGTTAGAATAACATATCAAAAATCAGCTCAATATCTGGAAGCGTGTAGAAAAAAAAGTCCGGAAAACTGTAATTTTGATGAATTTTTCAGAGTCCAAGGGCCGTAATTTCGGTAAAAATCAGTGGAGCGGAAAAAATGCAAACTTGATCTGTAGGCCACCATGTTAGACTCACATACCAAAAATCAGCTCAATATCTGGAAGCGTGTAGAAATAAAGTCCGGAAAACAAGTAGGACTGACTGATGGACTGACGGACGGACAGGCCCAAAACATTATTCCCCAGCAACTTCGTTGCGTGGGGTATAATTAAGAAAAAGTTGTGTGACAAGTAGGTGTAACAATAATTTTTTTCTTGTTTGTGGACTTTATTCAGCATTATCTGGTAATACTATTATGAAAACGTTAACTGGTTTTTCCAGCTTGTAGAAATATTTAGTTGAATTTTTCCCTGGATGAAATTTATTGCAAAAGGACGAAAAATATCATTGGTTTATGTCACAGATATTGTAAGTGGGAGTGGCCTGTTACTTTATTTATTCTGTCCAAATCTGTCATTTGTTAGTTCTGAATAATTGTGGGATAATTCTGGCATGGTGGAAACACATCATTGTTTGTATGAATATTAGTTACAGTGGAAGTCACCAAAGTGTTTAAAGTAACAACGGCTTAGGGTAACAAAAACAGTTGATATATTAAATTATCGCAGTTCTCCGACGACAAATGCATGTGAACAAATTTTGGAGATCTAATAAAAGTCACAGACAATTAAAATTATACAATAGAATTAAAGTGCATGGAGTCAGTGAGGATCGCCTCGCCACGCTGGAAACCATGCACCAAGAAAGGATTGAAACAAACTTACCTGGCTGGGACCAGTGTACATTTTAAATTTAAAAAAAAATAAACATGTGAATAAAGATATAACAACCCTTTAAGCGTTTTTAAGTGTATGTCTGGGAGTGGAGATTTTTTTTGTCATTGCGAGTAGCTACCATCTCTAGTGTTGAAACGATTAGTGATTTTCAGGAATCGACTAGTCGCCAACAGTAATCGATTACTAATCGACTAGTCGAAGCCCCCATGTTATTGTTATCAAACACGTGTACCACCGTTCTTCCCTGGTTAAAACTAACAGTAATACATGCAACAAAACAATGGCAAGTGAAGCTTTCAAAGTCCTCAAAACCTCTTTCAGTTTTGACAGAGAATTAATGTTGGTAGCTTCTGTTTAAAATCATTTTTTCTCAATATAGTCACTGATATTTTAATAAAATAAATCATTATTCAGGTTTTTTTTATATTATTCATTCCATCCCATTGAATGTTAATAAAAGGAAGTGCTCTTTACGCATGCGTGATGTACACAGCCCTGGGAATTAGGAAAATTGTCTACGGCAGATAAATGCCGTCGTCAAATCAAACTCAACAGCAATTTTAACATTTTTAAGATTGTCTACGGCAATTTTTTCCACAGGTGGTTGGAAACGTAAAATAAGGAAGTGATGGTTTTTTTCTCATTGAAAATAACGAAGCCAGTTACTGTTAGTAATAGCAGGGCCATATCCAGGAATAATTTGGGGACACCGGTGAGAATCCGGCAGGTCGATCGTGGGGGTAGGGGGGGGAGTCCAAATACGATGCGAAGCATCATCCGAGCCGCGAAGCGGTGAGGGGGGAGAGCATGACTCGAGAGGGGGTGTCCCCCCCCCCCTCGTTGGTGGGGGTCTGGAAAAATTTTTATTTCTGGAGGCTCTCAGGTGGTCTCTGACGGCACACCGAGCTCCAAAATTGTGGAACATTTCAACAGAAAAATCAGTATTTTTGTTGGTAAAATTTGAGAAATTAAAAAAATGGAGCTACTAACCTCACTTCTAGTGTTAACATGACACAATTCCCTGTCAAATATGGGGGCCCTGGGCGTCTGCCCAGTCTGCCCATTCGTAACTACGAAGCAAACAATATTATAATTCACTTGACAATGTGGTGCATCGTGGTTTGAGAGTGTCCTCTGAACCGTCGGTGCTTGATGACCAATCATCATTCAGTTTTAATGTTGCACATCAAGGGAGCTAATTAACAGAGCCATTCTGATTCAACTTGCGTTTCGCTTTTAAGCTTGCGTTGCGCAATCGTTATTGAAAGAAATTCGAATCCTGACAAATTGTCAATGAATAAATTCAAACAAATCGTCATGTGAGATCCAGAGGGTCATCCTATGTCCCCAATGGGACAAAGGACGTTCTGGTTCTCAAACGACGAAATGGCACACGTCTGATCAGTTACTGAGTAAATGATCACAGGTGTGCCATTTCGTCGTGTGAGAACCAGAACGTCCTATGTCAACTGATCAGTGGCGGCGCCAGGATTTCGAAATAAGGGGGCGTGTAAATATTAGAGGGGGGGGGGGGGGTTGACTAACGAAATGGAGTCGCATATGACATATGACGTTGAATTAGGCATACTTTATTTATTCACTTGCGTGTGAAGGCAGCTGCCACACGCCACCGACGTGTGCTACGTAATCCATTATCTCGCACCTTTCGAAGTGGACAGATGTGTTTTTTTATCAAACTGATACTACGGCAAAAAAATTGCCGTCGTCATTGGCGTTTCATCGGCATTTACGACGGCACTGCCGAATGCCGCGGTAAATTCCCAGGGCTGTGTACATCCCCTGTTGAAAATTAAGCACAGTTAACCAGGGACCAGCCGTGAGGGCGACTAGGGCGATTAAGTCGCCCTTCTAAGCCCAAAGTCGCCTAG
This sequence comes from Pictodentalium vernedei, assembly GCA_031216915.1. Classification (NCBI taxonomy): domain Eukaryota; kingdom Metazoa; phylum Mollusca; class Scaphopoda; order Dentaliida; family Dentaliidae; genus Pictodentalium; species Pictodentalium vernedei. The sequence continues at coordinate 126,860,307 of CM062290.1, forward strand.
AAAAATAGTCGGGGCGATTACAAGTCGCCCTCTAAAAATTGGCCAAAATGAGAAAAGGCTGAACTGAGTGATGCGAGGTTTACATGAAAACGAGTATTTTCAAAAATCGAATGTGCTCGAGTGTGATAAATGGGCATTTTAATTCGTCAAATAAACGTCCATTTATTTGAAATCACACGACAAGTAATTGTCCATTGTCGCTTTTGGCGGATTTTTTTATTTCTATTTTGTTGCGTTCCAGTCGGAGCTTCAAGTGTCGAAACGAAAATAGGTGACTTACGCGACTCAACAAACAACCCAGTTTGAAAGTAGGTTACGTCGCTTAGGATGCCGAAAATGTACACACAACGGACGTATTTTATAAAACATTATTTTCATTTCGATTTGCTGACGACTGTTAACTGTTGGGCTGTCTATTCCCAGAAAAACACGAATGGAATTGAAACACATGAAAAAAAGCTTTTTGATGTCAAGAAAAGCTTTGTACAGGACACAAGTGTGCATGTGGACGATCTTGAAAAAGGGTCCTCCTAAACATCGGAATGACATGAAATGACGCGGAATGACACCTGAATGCCATAAAAATGATGCGGAATGACATTTCTTTTACAAAATACTCGACCCCAGAATGTATTTTGTTTATTAACTAACAAAGTACCTCCCAAGCAACCTTCTTACATCTGGTCCTGTTCACACTTTCAGACTCAGGAAATTATTAGCTCAGTAGACTTTGTTGAAAGGCAACCACAGGAGGGTGATGGGGGATTGGCACGAAGAAGAGGTGAGGGGTCATGAAGTAGAAGGTTGCAGTGGGGGATTTTCAGTCAATAATTACATTGTGATTTTTTAACCTGGCACAGATGCATCATAGACAACTGGACCTGGATTATTTGTACGTTAATGGAGGACCATAAATTGAAAATATGAAGGGGCGGCGGGGGTGGCACATGAATATTCTTAATTTTCCCCACTTGCCTATGAAGTCTCCCTACATGACTCTGCAGTCTCCCTATTTTTTCTGGAGGGAGACTTGAAGTCTCCCTAAAATTCCCTCCTAGGCTGGTCCCTGCAGTTAACGCCCACAGCAGTAATCACCCTGTCAACAATTGTACACCGAACACTCCCACACAACTTCTCGTATTATGACTTAACCTCTTATCTGTCCATAATTATGCATACATCGAACACGCCTACTAATTTCCATATTGTCTGCTTTGAAAATCATCACCTGACCTGATTGGGTTTCCTCTTAACTCAGTTGTAGTTCGAGGAAAAGCTAGTTTCACTTTCAATTTCCCGGAAACTCGCAGATTTCCAGGAATTTGTCCGCATGTATTTACAAAATGAAAATAAAAAGCACATGGATTTTGTAATTGGTTCTTTAGTGATAACAAATTGTTCCAAATACGAACTGGTATGTGTTCTTCCATAATTTCTCTTTAATGTTTCTGTAAGACATTTCGAACTTACCAGTACCTGGTGAACAAATTGATGTCCGTAGGTGGCCTAATTTCATGTCAACTTTGGGTCCTAATTTTCCTGCAGGCTGCTCCCTCGAGAATAAGCTCACCCGTATATTTTTCCCTGACTTCACGCACCCCTGGTCTTATTCAATCCCTGGTCAGTTGGCCAACTAGGGTTGTTATTCATGCAGTCGGAAACATCAAACGCATTATTTCCGTGGGTTGTTTTTTGATTTCGGAAATTTACTTGTGACGTTCGCAACAATGTTGGGTGAATTTAAGGGGATGGTGTATGGTTGGGGCAGATGTTCCGACTAATCGACTAGCAGATTTAGGGATCGACTAATTTAATAATCGCGTCGACATCGATTAGTCGGCTAATCGTTTCAACACTAACCATTTCCCTGTCATCCGTTCCCCTGAAGGCAGACCAGATGGCCAGGGCCCAATGTCCACTCTACCTTATAGACTGATGGGTGACTCCTATCTTTCAATAACACATATTGGTATAATTTTTCCATTTTTATAACCGTTATGGACAGTATGTGCTGGGGCTGCTCCCGAACACCGACTGTTTGGGTTTCTTTTTCTTTTCTTTTTTCTAAGACAACCATCAAAGTGCGGCGTCAGTATTACCATCCATATAAATATGCTCATGTTAATAAGTAAAATACAGAGCAGAATCTTATAGTTATGCACAATTCCAAGTCACCTTCCAGTTCGAGGTTATCGGGGGTTACCAAAAAGATCATGGACCCTCGCATCCGACCGTTGTGGATCCATAAACAAGTGAAGTTATTCGGGTTGAAAGGGATTTCAATCCCACGTCGTCCCAGTGCCCCTTTGGCACCCTGTAACTTTTCATTCATTCATTCATTCGATAATTAATTCCCGTCTGCTTAAGTCCTGTTCATGCCCAGCCGAGTACTGGTACAACTGACTTAGAATACTAGATTTCGACCGAAAATAGTATAAACATTGCTAAATTAAATATGAAACTGCGAAAGAACAGTGCGACGATTTACCACACAGAAGCACAAAGAAGCACACAGAGGCCCATAGAACCCCACAGAAGAGTATGAAGGCACCTCAGCACAATATGATCGACGTACGCAGAAAAAAAGGGCTCGAACAAGAGCCGCCGGTGACCGTAAAAGTATCCCACCTTCGATCGGAACCGGCGCTATCTGTTTGCCGATTTGTACAATGGGCTTGTAGAGACTCATCAAATACAATGATGTTTTAATGCTGAAGGCATTTTTTACCCACTTCCACGACACTGTGTCCTAATATTTTATTTTACAAATTACTGTGATGTTTTAGCAGTCGAGTGCAATGTTCATCAATTTGGTATGATTTCACGTGGATGCATTGCCTGTCCCGGACTTCCACTGCCCTTTTCATACAGTAGACGGGGTATGTTAAAAAAGAAATTGAACAGACACGCGAGTATGGGTTCTGAATTGTGTGAGAAAATATGTGTGTTGCGGTTATTTCAATTTGTGACTGTTTGATGTCTTTGGTGCTTTCATCATACAAGCAGCCTTTAGAATTTAATCCACCTGTTGTCTGACAGGACTTCTAAGTGCACATACCACGAACATTGTAATAAAAACACTCACAACTGTGATTTTCACCTGAAGTCAGCTCTGTAATGTGTGTTGATAACTGTAGATGTTAACTTTCTTTCGTCCATTGTACTCTATAGACAACAGGGCGGATTGTTGTCCAGTGTTTCAAGGAATTAACAGCACAACTAACAGTACCCAATAGAATTGTTTCTGACATGAAGCCACATATTTTTTTACCATTATAAAAAGCTGTCCATCACTTTTTCTATTTCATTCTGTCCGGATCATTCTATTTCATACCTTTTCAAAATGCCTCCAAAAAAATGTAAATAGCCCTGAGGTAACTGTTCACAGAGCTGTTCGACAAACACAATATTTTGTGACTGGTGCATAACTTGGTTTCATGCTGATTGTGAGAACTTGACAAAGACTGAGCTTGGCATCCTTTCAAAAATTTCCTCAGACTATCAATGCAGAATTTGTTTTAAAAAAAGACTCATTAGTAGGGGGGCAATATGAGTTCAAAAATGCCATGCAACAACTTACATTTGCCGCATCAAATGATATGGACAATTTACGCATCGCGTGCAAAAAAGAAAAAGAATTAATTCCAGAAAGAGAAAATTATAAAAGTTTTCATCAGCAGAACACCAAAGTTTCTTTTATACATGCTGATGAGAGCCTATGCATTCTGCGTGAACTAACAACTAGGTCCATTCTTGTTAGAACGATGCGTCGGGTGTCGGGATCATTTAGACTTCGATCACGAGGATCATTCGTGTCTGACGATGGAAAGGGAAAATATGGTCGTCAAGTATTTCGAACCGGCGTTCGAATGCGTTTGAATCGACGTGATCAAGTTTTGGAGATTAGTCTTCTGTAAGGGGCGAGACAAGCCCACCAGTTCGGAAGAAATGAAATTGGCTCGAGGAAGTCTGACTTTAGAAGATAAAGGATGCGTCTTGAAATTATTGCTGGAGGGAGCATACGGCAAAGTTTTCTTGTTGATATAAATAAGGGAGAATAGAAAATAAAATAAATACACGCATAAATTTTTATCTAATATTAGAAAGAAAAAAAACACAAAAATGAGAACCAGAAATTGTATATCCGTCGTTAGATGATGAAGAGGATGAGAAGCCGAATGGCATTTTGCCAACGGCGCCATCGCCAGAGAAAAAGAAAGAGGAGATAGGTATCGCATCGATCAAATCAGTAGAATCCAATTGTATCTGACTCGAGAGAGAGATTCTCGTCATTCTCTCAAGAAGTATTCGCGCCTTGTGAAATTCGTCAACGCAGTCGACACGACACTCATCATAATTTCTGTGGGTTTCACTCGGCCGGCATCGGATTGTTGTCGACCGCAGCCGGCCTTCCGATCGTGTTCACCATAGGAGGAGTGCCTCTCGCCGCCGGATTGTTTAGCACGGTCGGAAACTTTTTGAGTCGGAAATTACATCTGAAGGCTAGGAAACACGAAAAGATTCACGTCTTGGCCGACTCCAAGATTGACACAATATCCGAAATGATCCCGATGGCGTTGAAAGATGGTAGGATATCATGGCGTGGGTTTGAACTCGAATGTCGCCGTATTTGTCGAAATCTTGATCAGTGTAATCACCAGGTTTATCGAAAAGGAGCAATTTGTGCAGTCCAGGAGTTAATTCATACTTATTCGAACCAACGATTAAATTCTCATCATCCTCTCGCACTTCAGTGTCGCCCATGAAAGTCCAACTGCTCGAATCCCTGTAAATTCCATACAACAGATCTCTCTTACCACCATCGTCGGACGACGCGGCGCTATCAGTGGTGATAGTCGAAGCTGCATTATCGCTCTCGCTCACATCGGTTTTGATTCTCATGGGAACGTAATCCAGTGGTGATCTTTGAAAGGAAAACTCCCTTGTAAAACTACCAGGCAATGAACTCGTTCTCAAAGAACTCTCTTTTATAGGCCTCAGTTCTTCAATGATCTCCTTCTTGCTTCGTTCCTGAACCTCCATCACGGTTTTGAATAGTTTGGTGGTTTCTCGTCTTAATTCCATCTCTCCCAATCGTCTACTTCTATCAGCTGATCGAATACTCTTCTTGACACGTTCATATTCGTCAAGAAGTTCGTCTCTACGCTTGGAATCTTTGATTTGTAGAAACATTTTTTGTTCTCACGATTAATAATATTTCCTTTTTTAGAGTGTAGTAATGTCGGTTATTTTATTATTCTCAAAATTAAAGGTAGTTATCTTTATGTTTTTAAGTAAATAAAATCTTCTGTCTTTAATATATATAACTAAAACCAGTTAAGGGAAAAACATTTTACAAATGAAACCCCGATAAATAGTTAAAATCTTAAATAACATCCATTTCAAACATGTTAAAATCAGAAAGAAATTACTTAATCATTTGAAAAACGGTTCATTTTCATTCGTAAATTGGTTTAAAACAGATTTTTCTCATCGTCAAAAAGCAAAAATGCTGTTTTGAAGTAACAATGTAGTTTCCAATGAGAAAAAAAACATAACCCCAGGCTCAGACTTTGAATCATTCTAAAATAAAACCATTTGATAAAATAAATTTGCTCTTTCAAACCTGGTATATCCCTTGAGCGGTTATTATAGAAAATGAATAATTAAAATCTTGAATAAAACATGTTAGTAAATGTAGCGCTTTTCAAAATAACATCAATTAATCTTTTGAACCATTTCCGCTTTCATCCATAGAATAGTTTTCAGTTAAACGATTTAAGTGGAAATTGACTTATTGAATGAAAACCTGTAATACATTCAAGCATGACAAATGGAGTTCTCAGTAAGTTTATACAGTAAAGATCACTTTGAAATGCATGCTACAATCATCAGTCTGTTTTTCAGCGAAATGCAAGAGCCAGCCTAATCACAAAAAAGTGACTAAGTAAAAATGAAAGAAAACTCTACAAAACCGATCTATTACGATTCACCTCACAAAACTCGCGAAGATTTCACGTTTTTGTCAGTTCCCTCCAATGATTTCCTCAGTGATCGATCACACCACCGCAATGACAAACATGGAGAGACGATTTCCATTGGTTCTAATTTTCCAAACTCGAGGGTTTTTTACCTGTGGAGTTTGGAAAATACTACGATGGGTAACTTAACTTTACACCGTTGGCAAACGTCGAGAAAAGGAGGGTTTTTTTCCTGTCGAGTTTGGAAAATCCTACGATGGGTAACTTCACTTTACACCGTTGGCGAACATTGAGAAAAGGTTTTCAGATCAATTTTCCTGTCCTAGAATCCTCAATAGTTTTTACCGATCGGATCGAACCCTCCACCGTCTGAAACGCGATCGCAAAAGTCGATGTCCCAGAGGCCGCAAAACATATTTTTATGCTGTCCCAGAAGCCTCAAAGCGTTTTTTGTCTGTGTTCACCAACGATAGATCGAAGGTCTAATCCGCGATGGGAACGTCGAGAAGATTTCTTTAGGTTGACGTTTCTTCGAATTTCGTATATTTTTCACTTCCGAGCGATATGTCGAATTCGCACTTATTCGCCAACGGCTGTTTGAACTGTCTAAATTACGATAACTGCGTTTGCGGATTCTGGGACACCATGTACAAACAACGTTTTTTATACTCTGTACACGTTTTAACACTGAATCCCTATGGCGGTGCACGTACATGTACGTGTACAGTTTTTTGAAAAAGTGTCCTTAAAGCCCAAATTATACCCTACTAGCGTGCAATGCATTGTACTGGTAACTACAAGGTAGCCCCCAACTACAAAAAATTTGCCTGTTTACACGATATGTGGTGCTCCAAAACAGACCATGACAGAAAAAAAATGTTTCAAAAGTCTTTGTCACAAACAAACCTCGTCGAAAACAGTGACACTATTAAGGTCTCAAACTGTGATTTCATAATCCCAAAGTTAATGCTGTCGCCAGAAAACCAGGCCAGAGGAAAAGACTAAGAGCAGAAAAAGCCGGAAAAATAAAAAAATAAATTCTGTTAATTATTTATATTTTGTAATTTCTGTTACTTATTAAAATAAAGAGAAATAGAGTAACATTTCAAAAAATACTTCGAAATTATTCGCTAAAAAGCACGGCTATCAAGCTGAGCTTTTTAGTGAATAACTTCGAAGTAATTTCGCGATAACTTCAGAGTGAAATCCAGACCAGAGAAAAAGACCTAGAGCAGAAAAAAATGGAAAAATAAAAAAATAAATTCTGTTAATTAATTATTTATATTTTGTAATTTCTGTCACTTATTAAAATATCGAGAAATAGAATAACATTTCAAAAAATACTTCCGACATTATTCGCTAAAAAAGCATGGCTCTCAAGCTGAGCTTTTTAGTGAATAACTTCGAAGTAATTTCGCGATAACTTCAGAGTGAAATCAAAGCAGCTGATGTACTTTTAATTCATATCTGACTCAGTAATATTACAAAAACTCCTTCGAAATTATACACTAACAAGAGCACCGCGTAGCGGGACAATATACGCCCGTTTTGTATTTTTGAAGGGTTGGGGTAAGGATGGGGGTGAGGGTGAAAATTGTTTGGACCAACCCCATATTCGAACTTGACCTGAATTTGGTTGTGATTAAACAACATACCAAGTTTGGAACCAATCGGAAAACAAATAATAAAAGTTATCATCCGGAAACCAGATATTTGATGCATTCTATGTCCAAGAAGGTCCATAATTCAGGGGAACTTCGAAGTTCGAACTGACCCCATATTTGAACTTGACCTGTCTTTTGTTTTGATTAAACCACACACCAAGTTTAGGAGTCAATCGAAAAAAAAAAGATACTAAAGTTTCATCTGGAAACCAAATGTTGACGAACGGAAAGACCAACGGATGAACAAATGATGGACAGATGGACAGACAGGCATACATACTGATTCCATAATTCGACATTTTTTCAACAGGTGTATAAAAAATCAGTTAGGCCATACTAAAGTTATAATCCGGAAAACACGAAATGCACAAATTCAAGAGGAATAACTCTGGAAAGGTACATGCGATTTTAGCCAAAAGTGAACTTGAGCTGTGCTTTGTGGTCATAAACAAAATCTGAGAATTTGAAACAAATTAGTCAAGGCAAACTAAAGTTATCATCCGGAAACCACATAATTCACAAATTTGCAATCATTCAAGGGGAATAACTATGGAACGGTACATGCGATTATGGCCAAAGATGAACCTGAGCTGTGCTTTGTGGTCAAAAATAAAATCTGAGAATTTGAAAAAAATCGGTAACAGCAAACTAAAGTTATCATCCGGAAACCACAAAATCCACAAATTTGCAATCATTCAAGGGGAATAACTCTGGAAAGGTATATGCAATTGTGGTCAAAAGTGAACTTGAGCTGTATTTTGTGGTCAAAAACAAAAAACTGAAACTTTGAAATAAATCGGTCAAGGCAAACTAAAGTTATCGTCCGGAAACGAAAAGTTGGGCTAAATTCCCATAAATAAAGGGCCAAAACTCTACTGAAAATGGGCCGCTAGAAACGGAAATCGAACCCATCCTGTATTTTGTCATACTAAATCCACATGCCAAATTTAACTCAGCTCAAACCATTACAACTAAAGTTATCGTCCGGAAACGAAATGTGTCCATGGACGGACAGACAGACAGCCGGGTGGAGAGACCATTCACATAATACGTCCCGTTTTTGAAACGGGTGTATAAAATCAACATCTGAAAAATTTGGTGTCAATCCGTCAAGGCGTTCGTCTTTAAATGAATGGAACCCAATTTTTTTCAAAAATTGTGTTTTCAAGAAGCCATAACTCTGCAGTGGATGGACTGAGAAACACCAATATCGAACTTGACCTGTATTTGATTGCTAAAAACAACATCTGAAAAAATTTGGTGTCAATCTGTCAAGGCGTTCAGCTTTAAATGAATGGAAACCAATTTTTTTTAGAAAAATTGTGTTTTCAAAGGGCCATATCCCTTCAGCAGATGGACTGAGAAACACCAATATCGAACTTGACCAGCATTTTATTGCTAAAAACAACTTCTGAAAGTTTGATGTCAATCCGTTAGGGCATTTGACATTAAATGAACAGAAAACAAATTGTTTACAGACAGATTGATAACATAATACGACTGTTTTTTTAAACGGGTGTATAAAAAAGTATAGCTTTGCTGCTTATTAATTTCCCGTAAAATAAAAGCAGCTGAGGAGTTTTTAATTGGAAATTATTTGCATCATGGTGATTTTTTGATACGTTGATATATATATTTGAATTCCTTCTTTCATTTGTTCATTCATTCATTGTGTTTATTCATCTTTTTGTTCTCCCGGGAGGAGCCATGGTCAATTGATTAGCTCAACTTGGGTTTATATCTATGTTGCGGTCATAATTAGCCATTGTGCAGAAATATATAAATTCATTCATTCACATTTATTCATTCTGTGTTTATCTATTTGTTCATTCTGTGTTTATCTATTTGTTCATTCTGTGTTTATTTATCTATTTGTTCACCATTATTTTTAATTTGTTGGTTTTTTTTCCACTTTTTGGTTTCTAATAAATCGTAATACTAATTTGATGCTGGTTGTTATTTATCACGATCAGGGTTTTAATCTACCCACGGAACCCAAACGCCGGGAAACTCAAAAATAAATCGTCAGCAAAATCATTCTGCTACATGTAAGTTGCCTTCAAGTGTTTGTGATCCAATAATGTAAGTCAATGACTGGTTACGATTTTCTGATATTTGACATGTCATATTGTCAGATAGTAATATACATATATTTTTCTGACATACCAAATATCAGAAAATGATAAGTTTGAAGCACGGACCGACGCTAAAATTAATTTGAATGACCACTACCCTTTTTGGGAAATTACTTAAGCAACACACATATTTTCTCACACAATTCGGAACCCATACTCGCGTGGTAGTTCAATTTTGTTAACATACCCCGTCTACTGTATGAAAAGGGCAGCGGAAGTACGGGACAGGCAATGCATCCATGTGAATTCATACCAAATTGAGGAACATTGACTTGACCGCTAAAACATCACAGTAATTTGTAAAATAAAATATTAGGACACAGTGTAGTGGAAGTGGGTAAAAAATGCCTTCAGCGTTAAAACACCATTGAATTTGACAAGTCTCTAAAAGCCCATTGTACAAATCGGCAAACAGATAGCGCTGGTTCCGATGAAAGGTGGGATACTTTTACGGTCACCAGCGGCTCTTGTTCGAGCCCTTTTTTCTGAGTACATCGATCATATTGTGCCGAGGTGCCTTCATACACGTCTGTGGGGTTCTATGGGCCTCTGTGTGCTTCTGTTTGGTAAATCGTCGCACCCCCGAAAGAAGGATAAATGAGTTGGGGATGTTTTGACCAATTGTTGCATGTTGTTGGGGACGTTTTGACCAACTCTTGGGGACGTTTTGACCAACTCTTGGGGGACGTTTTGACCAAAAAAAGTAGGTAACGTTTTGGTTTGGGGACGTTCTGACCAGCACCCCTTTATTTACTGAAACAAACCAAACTTTAGGGCATCACATCAGTATTCTTCGGCGAGAAAATGACAAAATGTGTCATTCCCTTATTTTTATAGTTTCTTTGAAGACTAATTTCGACAAACTGTCTTTCTATAAAAAGAATTCTAGTTCAAACGAACTATATTTTCCAAATAAAAGTCTAGGATCCCCTCCCCTTCTCCAACTTATTGAATTATTTTCATCGAATTTAGGCAACATCGTGCTGCACGTTCAGGTCAATTGTTTTTCTGGATTATAGGAATAGTACATTTATACCTATTGAAAATGAGGACTTAAATAACAGCTTTTTCGAAACAGCATTAATAATAGACTAAAATAAGTTCGTGGAGAAGGCTGTACGTGATATTTTCAACATTTGAAAGCACTTTTTGGCGGCCATTTCCCGCCAAACACAAGAATTTGTAATCTGAATGCCGGACTTTACGCCTAGAAAGTTTGGGAACGGGACAACTCGCCATACCCGGGGTTGGACGAGTCGCCGTCGGGACAGGTCGCCGTGGAGTAGTAATTGTTAGTAAAACATGACATAGGATTAAATTATCTTTATCAATACTCATGACTTATATAACAAGACAGGTTCAATATAACATATAATAATATAACTTCCGAGCATGACGGCAATTTGACGAAGTTATATAATAATATAACATATAAAATTACAATTACTAACATAACAAGATTATTCAGACAGACAGACGATTCGTTGAAATCAATGACAATAATTAATTAATTAATAAATACATTTTCATGCAAATGTACTCTTTTACAGATCGTACTTAAACAAAGGGGTACAGCATGCACCTGTTCGTTGGAAATTATTTTATATCTGTGAATTCACATGAAAATGGTCCGAAAAGACCATTTTCATGTGAATTTACAGATATAAAATAAATTTATAGAATTCTATGTTATTTGAAAATTACTAATAATTCACAAAAGATATAATTTATACAAAAATCCATAAAGATTGAAGTACAAATGTATGTTTGATATCCATTATGGGAGAACTACCGGTACTTTATAGACAGCTGAACATTTCTTTAAAAAGGCTGCAGTAGACAATGAACGACGGTGCCAAGCTGCAAAGAACAATAGAAGAAATTACTTTTTGTTAATTACTTAATTAATTACCGTTTACCATGACAATCACACACACAGATGTGGCAGAGAGAGAGAGAGAGAGAGAGAGAGAGAGAGAGAAACTTGAAAACTCACCTTCAATGTCAATATTAGTACGGCGGTATGACCAAAAATACTCCATTCATGCACACTGAACGTGGTGGAGTCAACCCATTGGCGTTGGACGTAATCGACAAAGTCCCTGAGTTTTGTCTCGGGATGAGTTTTATTGTATAATGCCTCAAAAGTCTCCCGTATGTGAGCAGCTGGTAGGAATGGCAAACATTCAAAAACAATTATTTACCTGTTAGTAGTATGTCTCGCACGTTTCACCTCCTATTGACAGGACCTCGGTGCAGTGACGTCATATCACGTGACCCAGTGGCGCCATGCTGTGTTGACATGGTAACCCACGTGAGCGGCCATGTTGTGACGTCATCCCCATAGTGATACGTGGTGTGGGGGAACGGTCGATTGGTACCACGGTCGATTGGTACCACGATCGATTGGTACCATCGGGCGGTCGGAAAGTTGACCATGATTCAGGAGGACATTTTTGAGAAGACACCCAAGATTTTTCAATGTACTTAACCAACTTTTCAAGTTTATCTGCAGATCCTGGGCATCGGGCTTTCAAGAAAGTAAATGCCTCGACTATGTGACTGGGTGGTAGGTGTGGGAGAGCCATCAACTGACGCACATAGTCTCTAAATTGTATCTGGTGGACATATGCAGATTGTACCCCCAGTTCTTTGACTTTCCTGTAGACTGCCTGGCTCCAATGAAACCAACAGCCATGAATAGCAACCTCAGGTAACACAGCACGTATAGAGGCCCACATCGCTTTTTCAAAATCCAATACACATTCATTCACTTTTACTTCCGACACTAAATTAACAATTGTTTGTAATACTGCTGTATAGTCTTTTGTTTTACGACGTGACATGTAAATATAGCACAACGGGACTTGTTTCATTGTCTCACCACTCTTAATAAAACTATGAAGATTAAAAAGCTGAACAAATGGCTCACGAGCTACCTTGAATGTGCCATCCATAAACCAAATTTTTGATCTCCCCAAATGTTCTAATTGTAAATCAGTAGCAAGAATTATGTGTCGCTGCCCATCAACAACAATGTCCTTTTTAAGAAACCCATTTGGTATGAATGATTCGTCCAAGATAAAGTTAAGGTCTTTAGGATGTTTTGGTCGGAGCTTTTCCCTAGCTCTATTTGCTGATCGAGCAAGCTGATCTAGTTTGGGAAGTGACACATTTTCATTTGCTACTTTGCTCAAAGCCTGTCTTGCGAGTATACCTGAAGATAAAAAAACGTCACCTCTTGCTGCATCCTTGACAATGGCTCTCGCTGAGCATGTGACTGAAGAAGACAGATTACCTGGATGAATGTGGGGGTTCGGTCCACGACAGAAACTATTAACACCTTGTTGCCTAACTGTAGCATAACACTTTTTAGAAGACCTACTGCTGCATATCCACGTAGCTGCAACAACCGTTTTACGTTTCAATGCATATGTGTAACCCTGAGAATCAATTAAAATGTCTGCTCCTCTCTTTGAACCTCCTTTGACGATTTCGTATGTGGTTGGTCGGTCGTCGATTATATTTTTTGGAATCGTTTCTTCCTCAAGTGACTGCTCTGCTGCTGGTTGTATGTCATCAACGGGAAGCAATACATCAAACGATCCTTCTTCTGGTATAGCATCCGTCTCCATATCCGACTCTACTGTGTTGTTACTAGACTGGTGACATTCTGGGCAGAGCCATGTTATTGTGTCACCATCTCGTTGTTGTTTCATCATTCTCCTGTAGACATCTCTGGTTATTCCAGTGCCACAAAGCCTGTGTCTCCATTGATTACAGGAATCGCATTGCAAAGCATCTTGCCGACGTCGAACCTCTTTGGTACAACCTGAGCATGAGTATTCAATGAGAATATCCATCTTCAAGTGGTGAAATTCGAATGAATGAAAGGTTTTAGCGCGCCGGAGGCGCGCAGGGACGATGTGGGATTTACAAATCCCTTGCGACCCGGTTAGCCTTATTTTATTTCACTTGGATCTTGGATCACACAGGCCTAGCTTTCCCATTGCCTCAAATGGGGTCTGAAGGGGTATGCACGCTACTATCTGTTGCAACTACCTCCATCTCCCCCTCTGTCTCTTCCGAATCGAGCACATCAAATCTGTTTCTGGTGCTGCACTCCCCACTGCCTTTGGACTTTACACCCCTATCTACCTGCTTCTCTGGCCCCCCTTTCCTACCACTTTTGATAGTCCACGCCAAACGCTTTACAGCATTGCTCCGGCCTGCCCCCCCCCCTCATCTGTCCTACGTACTTTTCTAGCAGCCCCCACCTCATCACCTACCTCATTCACATCAAAGGTTCTACCCCCATGATTCCTCTTGTAGCCACCGACAACCTTCCATCCTTCTCGGAAAGCTACTTTCACAGGCGTAACTCCAGACAGCCCCGCCCTACCAAGTTTTCCCTTCAGCTCAGCAATCTCCCCCTCAAACTTAACAATTGTCTCAAGTAGGCGGAGGATTTCCTGACAGTTTGCACATACCTCTCCATATCCCATCGAGCGACAGTCCCCATACATCATAGAACACTGTTTGTGCGAATCGACCGAACCGACGGTACCAATCCACTTTTTGGACGGTACCAATCGACTTTTTGGACGGTACCAATCGACTTTCGAGATGGTACCAATCGACCGCCCGATGGTACCAATCGACCGTGGTACCAATCGACCAAGATTCGTGGTGTGAGTGCGCATGCGCAACGCGTGTTGTTAAGGTGATACGTGTTTCAGTCGTCCATTTTGTATACTGGAGACCGCCATCTTGGTTTCTATGGTAGCACATGGTTGCTATGTTACCTAAACCCTTCTTATAGGACAGGGGTATGTTCGGAGGGTATTTTCGATTGAATCGGAGTGTCACGAATTACCACAAACAACCCGACAATCCTTCCAAATCACCAAAATCCACCCAAATCACCGAAATTGACTTGATCTGATATGGATTTTCCCATTTTATCGGCTTAGCACGTAATGCTATAGTACCGAGAGGGCGCCGGGGGTGCGTTCGATTAAATCAAAGTATTTTTCTGACTTACAATTCTCCCAAAATCCTCGTTTAATTACCACTACCAACCCCCAACAAGTTGTATTACTTCGAATTCTTTCAGAATTCTCTGCTTCTATCTATATATGCAATAGTTTTCGTCTATCTGACTATGTTCCTTTGTCTTGGGGTATACTCCAGTAGCGTAGAAGAGCCTATCATCTGGAACAGCTTTGCTTATTATTACTATATTTAGCTTTTATTGCCTATTCTTGTTTGTTCTGACCCTATTCCGACTCATTTCAGTTATTAACCGCCATATCCCACGCACCCCAATTTAGGCACCCCTTTTTAAAAAACATATGGCCTTTGGCACCCCTTTGTGTCGTATGAGGCCATGAGGGCTATGTAAAAGCCCTCAATGAGGCCTAATTTACTATTCCTTACAGCCTCATTGAATTTTGAGGTCAAGAGGGCCATGAAAAATCCCTCAATGAGGTATAATTTACTACGACTCTTAGCCTTATTTCGGTATTTAACAACCATATCCACAAGCATCCCAATTTCGCACCCCTTTTTTAGAAAACATGGCCTTCGGCACCCCTTTTTGTCGTATGAGGCCACGAGGGCTATGTAAAAACCCTCAATGAGGCCTAATTTACTATCCTTCATAGCCTCATTGAATTTTGAGGTCATGAGGGCCATGAAAAATCCCTCAATGAGGTATAATTTACTACGACTCTTGGCCTCATTTCAGTAATTAACAGCCATATCTCTAGGCACCCCAATTTCGGCACCCCTTTTTGGAAAACATATGGCCTTCGGCACCCCTTTTTTGTCGTATGAGGGCTATGTAAAAACCCTCAATGAGGCCTAATTTATTATTCCTCATGTCCTCATTGAATTTTGATGTTATGAGGACCATAGAAACTACATCACGAATACTCACTTACATCCGTCCTTGATAAGTCGATCTAATGTCAAGAAAGTTCCTTGAGGCTGCATTTTTATTGTTTATATCATCCCAAATAAAGGATGTATTCAATTATTAATAGGATATATTGAAATTAACACAAGATTAATATTACTGTAATGGTTTTCAGTGAAATTGGGAAAAAAATTCACAGCTTAACTTGTCCAAGAAGGTACTGAACTAAAGAGAAAGACCAGTAATGCCAAGTCATTCACTCACGTTTCTACTGAAAAGAAATCACACCAAGGAAGCTCAGATAAATTTGATAGCTCCCATCCAGACATCGCACTGAAGCTACACATGAAATTCGAAAAAGACGGGACGAGGGTGTAACCTGTAGGGAGTGCTAATGGGACTGTTGACAATTTATATACCAAATCCAAGATTTGGCGGCCATGTTTTTCAGACATTTCTAGATATTGCCCCAAAAGCCATGTATGAGATTCGGCCAAAACGCCACATTTCAAAATGGTCAAAACGTCACATTTTTTGGTCGAAACGTCACACACGTTTTGGTCAAAACGTCACATACTTTTGGTCAAAACGTCACACACTCAGAAAGCAAGATAACAAAGCATTTACTATAGCAAACTACTTCCTGTACAGTGTCCAAGTAAGAAATAGAATGAGTGAAAGTTTCAGCGCACCGAAGGCACACAGGGACGATGAGCATATCGGATATGAATGTGTGCACACTGATTTTCTTCCTGACAATACAAATACTAGGAGGTCTAGGCTACAACGAAATCGAGTACTCTTCGAAAGGGGTGGATTAATAAGCTGGTTGAGGCGAAAGAAGCTCAACAGTCGAAAGACTTGCAGGTAAATATGAAAAAAGAAGAAAAAGATTGGCAGAAACCCAACAGTATTTCAATAAATCGATATTTTAAACAAAGGATATCATATTTGGACTATAATCTGTATAAATTGCTTGTTCCAAAAAGGCAGAAACGATTACACCAGGACGCAGGACCAACACTCGCCTCCCTGGAGGTGGATGCCCACCTCTGGGGATGGAGTGAAGGTTGTGCTGAAGCCATAACGGTTATTGAGTTGCCATAGCGTTTACTGTAATCAATATCGGTTGTTGGGGAAAAGGTAGAGGCAGAAAGATAGTTAAAAAAAACTTGGAGTTAAAGCAGCAAAAGATAGAGGAGGGGATGTAAAGTTGGCTGTCTTTCTGGAAATGTCTTTGTCATGTGAGTTTTTCAGGCAAGTATAGTCTGCCGTTAGATAAGTGTTGGAGCTGTCACTGACAAGTATAGTAATTTTCTACTCAAATATCAAAACGGGGTGGATGGTCCAAGTGAGGGAGCCAGTAGAGAACTACTCATTGGAGATCTCGGACCTGGACGTTGAGGCAAACCAGGGTAAAAAAATCGTCAGAGAAAGGGTCATGGAGGATTGTAACCGTAATTGGCGAGAGGGGGTCAAATCAAAGAGGTCTTTGGGTGGCCTGCGTGATAAAGAGAAGCCAAGTTTTGAAGAGTACCTTGATGGCACCTTTGGGGGGTCACTGTTGTTCAAGCTGAGGTCGCGATCCCTGGAGCTGAGGGGAAAAATTGGGAAAGACGGTGAAAGGGAGTGCCAGTTGTGTAACTTGGACATGGTGGAGACCCTGGAACACTTTCTTCTAGAATGCCCAAAGTATCACCCTAGAAGAATGAGATTCACTGGGAGTATAATGGGGAAGTGGGATGGGAGAATGAAGGACATGTGGTTAGGGGGAGACTCAAAGGAGAGGGTTAATATGCTAATAGGAGAGATTGGGAAGAATGGGACAAGGGATATCATCAAGCAGTTCGTCTCCGAATGTTGGGAGGAGAGGAGAAGCGTGGGAATAGGGAGGCAGTTGGGAGTACAGGGGTAACCGTGGCCTTCTCATCCGAAAACCGCGACAAATCAGCGGCTGGCCAAAGTGTTATTATTAATATTATTATGGCTCAAGCTCTCCTGTTGTTGGTTGTTGGCTGTTTTGATATTGCTTTGTGGTCGGTCTGTGCGTGGGGTGGTCGGGGCCTCTTCTTCCGTTGTATTTGCTCTGGTTCGTCAGAAGAGTAATTCTTATTATCAGATATTATCTGATGGTGAAAATAGCTTATTGTTCCCACATTTCCTTGGTCTTATGCCATTGGTTGCTAATTATTGGTCCCTCTGATTACAATGAAAAAAAAAGCCGTGGATCCTGCATTATACTCAGTCCATCACTTATTCCATTGGTTGATTATCTTTGTATTATCATCACGGGAAGTGGCCTCCCAATAGTTGGGATCACGCGATAATACCAGTTTATTAAATAATATTAAATCTCATTAAAAATGTAATAATTTTGCGTTAATTTGTTGAAAAAGCTGCAGTGGATAAACACGAAATTATTGGTGACAAGATATATATAAAAATTAAGGTTAGACTAATCTAGCAATGTATTGAAGTATATTAAATCTGATAAAAATATATAATAATTTTGCGTTCATTCGTTGAAAATGCTCAAATGGAGCTTTTTCAATGAATAAGACGAAATTATTGGTGACAGATATATATAAAAAATTGAGGAGACTTATCTCTATCTTGCAATGTATTAAGTCATATTAAATCTGATTAAAAATGGTAAAACATTTGCGTTTATTCGTTGAAAAAGCTGAAGTGGAGCCTTTTCAACGAATAATCACGCGAAATTATCAGAGACAAATAGATATAATAATTAATGTTACAGACTTATCTGGTCGTCTGTTATGTATTCCGTTTGTTTTTGTTTTTTGTTTTTTTGGAAGGGTGGGGGGGGGGGGGGGGGGGTGGGGGGTTCTTGTCTAGCTCTAAAAGTCACTGCTAAACAACAAGAAATTCATTTAAAAGAGTGGTGTTTTAAATCTTAAGCTTAAAATCTCAGTTTCAAAATGAAACACAGTTCTAAAATTGTAGAATGAAATTAATTAAATACTGGTGCCGTTTTCTCTTTCCGATTCTGAGAGGTACGAATCACCACACAAGACACAACATCCACATGGTACCGACCTGGTGAATAGATATATTTTCCGCACCCCACTCATTCCCCCCCCCCCCCCATCCCCGGATCAATGAAACAGTGTAACATTTCCCAAACATTTTCTTTGAGATGGTGTTTCCATGAAAATATTTGAAGGGGACTGTCAGTCAAAGTGAATGGTTTGAGTCCCTTATATTTGTTAAGTTGTCAGCTTTGAAATAATTAATATGAGACGTTTTGACCAAATGTATGTGACGTTTTGACCAAAAAGCGTGTGACGTTTGGACAAAAAGTTTATGACGTTTGGACCAAAAAATGTGACGTTTTGACAAAAAAATGTGACGTTTTGACCATTTTGAAATGTGACGTTCTGATTGTGCGACATTTTGACCTGTTCCCTCAATAGGACCCATAGAGGCTGAGGAGATAGAGCACACCACGACAAAAAGAACAGCTCAAATTATAGTAAGATAAGATACTTCAAACCAAGTGCTGTTAAAATTTACTAAAAATGTTGAAGGAGTTAAGCAACAAATTAACAAGATCCATAACTTTGGGAAAATTTGACGAATCAAAACTTTCCTTCGGCATGTGCAGTTTTTTAACAATCCAATAAAAATTGTTTTGAGTACCGGTAGGTAAGTTTACCAACTTTCGTGATGGAAATCTATTTATTCACAAGGGACATAACTATGGAAATATTCATCAAATCAAAGACTCCTTTGTCACATGCGCTTCCACCCTAAATACTCATATTTTATGCCCAGTTTTAACAAGCATGCAGTGTAAAATGCAAGAGGAGATTTGGGGACACATAAATTTTGTGATCGATAGATCGACACTCACCATTTAAGTTGGATAAACATGAGACTCCAAGAGGACTTAATCATTCACCCGAGAAAGTTGCCGATACAAGGATTTAGATTACTATTCAATATCTATAGCCAGAGGAATGAAGTTATGTAGTTTTTTTTTTAGTCTGTTGTCCAAGTGAAGTGATTTAAATGGGTAGATTTCCAGTAACGCTAAAGAACCGGACATTTTCCCAGGACCTTGATGTCTAATTATTTATTTTCCAAGGTAGACAGAGTTCAAATTCCAGTTGTGTCAACGTCATATACTTAACTTTGAGGTGGGGTGGGTAGGGTGAGGGTGGGGGGTGGGAGTGGGAGCTGGTGAGAGAGGGGTGGAGTTCAGGGTCAATTGGGCATTTTTTAACTTTAAAATGAGTTTTGAACGATTTCCAAGTGATTTTGTGCAGAGAATATTTCCCAAGTGATCCGGGGGGAGGGGGGGGGGGGGGGGGTATGGAGAATGTGGGACTGCAAGGTGAATTTTGTTTGTTTGCATTAAATAACATGAAATCATTAAAAATTCATAAAATTCATGTTAATACACGGGTCGACAGTGTGAAGCTTTTATTGCACAAAATCATTTAAGATATGTTACAAGATATTACAACAAGAAAAGAAACTCACCGTAATGGACCCCCTCCCACTACCCTCAGGACTTCAAGCACTGGGGTGGGCCTTATTTGAACTTACATTAATCTAAAAACAATAAAGGTACTTGATTCAACTGCACTTGAAAAAGCCCCCCCCCCCCCCCCCCCCCCAGCCATGGGGAGCCCAAATATTAACCCAGGGACTTGATTTAGACAAACTGGAATCTGACCCACACGCCCTCCAAACCCCAGGATATTGTATACCAAATATTAATCAATTTTGACTTGTGAATAAATTTGAAGCTTTTTAAGTAAAATAATTTGCCTCATATTGGGCTAAGTTGAAATTTGGACTCCCAGAGACAGTCCAAATATGAATCCAGGAACTTGATTTAAGCCACATTCAATATGACCCCCCCCCCCCCCCCCCCCCTTCCGATGCTGTATACCAAATATCAGAAGACTCTGACTGGCTGTTCTGGAGAAGAGGATTTTAAAAGAATTTTCCTAATAATGAACCAAGTTAAAATTCAGGCTCTCATAGAGATCCCAAATATGAACCCGTGGGGTGGTTTTGAACAAAATAGAATATGACTCTCAAAAGATGTTGCAAACCAAATATCAAAAGACTCGGATTTGTGGTTCTGGAGAAAAGTTTTGAAGAATAGCCCTCATATAGCATGATGTTAAAATTCAGGCTCCTAAAGGGAGCTCAAATATTAACTCGAGGACTTGATTTTGACAAACCTCAGTCTGACCTCCTTAAGGATGCTGTACACCAAATATCAAAAGATTCTGACTGGTGATTCTGGAGAAGATTTTGCTCTGGTGAGCTTCGCTAAAAAAATATTATTATTATTTGCTACTTTCTGAATCTATGGCTTTCTATTTTCCACAAAATGAGTATAAAATCAAGTTTCCCAACAGTTTATAAATAATTACGTTGCCCACCTTTGAGGCTTTCACCCCAGACTGGTTACTAGACCCTACTTTACCACTGAAACAGAACTTGTTTACTGAACTGGTCGAGTGCTAAATTATTTTTAGTCATCAAAATACATTCACAAATCTTACCCTCGTTACAATTCATGGGAGAGTGCCTCCAGGCACTCTCCCATGAAATGTAACAAGGACAATCCACACAGACCAAATAATTTATATTCAAAGATAATATGAAGAACACTTACAGGGTTTGAAGACTGTGAATGGTGGTACCTTCACTTTAGAGTAAAGCCCAAATATGGACTTCCAGCACTCAACCAGTTAACTGGTTGAGTGCTGGTAGCCCAAATTCAGGCTTTATTTTGATGTGCAGGTACCACAATTTAAAGGCTTCATATTCTGTGGATGTGCTTCTTATTATCTTTGAAGTGATAATATTTTATCTGTGAGGATTCTCCTCATTACATTTTATTGCCTTTAGGCACTCTCCCATAAATTGTAAAAAGGCAAAGACCCACAAAGAAATTTTCATCCCAAAATATTGTAGCACACCGTACCAGTTTAGTAAGCGAAAGTATATATATATATATATATATACATATACATATATATATATATATATATATATATATATATATATAGTAACAACACCCCAATACTGTAAATTAATGTTGTAGTTAATTAATCAGTTGGTTGACTGGGAAACCATTTAATACGTTAATGTCATTTGATCCATGTATTTAAACTTTGCCGAGACTTCCTTTTATGAAAATGTTAGTGATTATTTATTTACTGGTGTTAAGGTCACATACCTAAGCTCAATGGCTAATCGTGACCGTGACAGTTTTACGGGTGGAGACAGCCGAAGTACCCGGAGAGAACCACCGAGCATCGTCGAGCAACTGTCAGCTCCTCAACATTTTAACTCTGATCAAGCTCCGCTCAAGCAGAGTTACAGTGGCTGAAGACGTGCACCATCGAGGTGCAGTACGCCTAAGTACACGGCGTCATCGTGCCCACATGTAGGCGACCGGGATAAAGTGCTTTGCCTAAGGACCCAATGCTTGTCGTCCCGGATGGGGATCGAACTCGCGACCTCTAGAAGTCCAACAGTCTACCACTGTGCCACCGTGCGCCCATGTTAGTGATTAACCCTTTACCTAACGAATCGCTCGCATCCGCCCGCGAAATTTGCAAATTCAGCAGTTGAAAGAAATAAATTTTTCAAAATATTTCAACAAAACCATATCATGTGACCCCTCATTGGAACGAGCTCATCGAGTAATAAATTTTGATATCGTCTGCATTGGGTAAAGGGTTAAACAATTCATGGTGCAGTCTGCTGGAAAGAGCATGTGTTCTTAAATTATATGGGTATTCATATTTGTATGAGATCGGAATTAATATTTTTTATTCATGTACATATGACTTTTATTGATTTGATGATTTATTTAGATACGCCAGCTACCCCCCCCCCCCCCCCCCCAATGTGAAAGGAGAGAGAGAGAGAGCGGCGGGGGGGGGGGGGGGGGGGGGTACTCCTGTCAAAATATTTTTTGTTAACAACTGTTAATAGCAATAAATATTTTTTTTCTCTGGAAATGAATTCTACTTTGAGAAATGATTTTAACATCCTCATCAGTCTTATCTTTTTGTAATGACTTAACATGATTTTAACCCCCGAAAATAAGCTATCAATAATGCCATCTGTGATACTTTCTACATATTGGAATTATTACTTCTGCAATCAAATGAACTGCAAGTTAAAATATGGATCAGCAATTTAATTTCAACAATGAATGTCTCAACATGTTTGCTGAATAAATGGGTCACTCAATGGGAGTATTATACAGGATTGAAAAATGAAAATCCGATATTTTAGCTATTCTCCACATGAAAGGATGTTTAACTTAAACCCTTACATGTGCCATGAGGATGATGGAGGCTGGTTCACATGAATGCAATATGTTCAATGCAATTTTTTCAGGTTGGTAATGTTGCTACTTAATCGTCTACAAAGTTCGAGATAAAGTTGGTTAAATTTTTAGTCCTTCAAAGAGTTTCAGTTAGAAAGATTTCCAGGTAAAAATAAACAATGAAATTTTGAGCAAAATTCAGCAAGCAAAAGGAAATAAAACTCATTTTTTATAAATATCTGTGGTTTTGGAACTTAATTGAGACAATTTTAATTTTAATAAGTCCATTAAATTTTTTTGAAATCTGAGGTTCACTGTTCAAGTTACAAACAATGAAATTTCAGGCAAAATTCAACAAAGGGCAATAACTCCATTAAGTTTCAATGAATGATGGATGTTATCACACTTGTCCAAGACATTGTTATTATAAAACAGCTAAATTACAATCAGACAATTATTGTTCAAGTTATTGAATAAACAAACTTTCTGAGGGAAGGACAGACATACGGGAGGATGTATGTATGGACAGACAGAGCTCTCCACTACATAGCCTCTATGAGGGGGATAAATAATAACCTTCCACAGGTTGGAACTTGCATTATCACACATGAGTTCACTGAGATGAAGTATGAAATTGAACAAACTTTTCCAGTGGCATCAGGTTATCTGACAGCACTTGGAATATATCTTTCATTTTTATTGAGAATGAAAGTCACACCCATCAAAGCCCAACAATAGGACACTTCTGTTCAAATTGAGAGTTTCCACAGGAAGGCCATTGCCTGTGTAAGCTTTTTAGTTTCAGCAGTTTTGCCATTTAATATGGTAATTTTTGTGGACTTTTCTTTCCCTCCACCCACAAAAATTCAGAATTTGGACAGGGGGAATAATACCCCCTTGATGGTATGGTGGGTCCTCAAGTTTCTTCTTGTCTTGACAGTTAAAAAAAATAGGTTTGTGTTCACTAAATGGAGTCAGGTTGTCTAGTTCCAAACTACCCTGTTCATGTTGTGTAAGAACTGAAGTTCAGCAAAAAAAAACCAAACAAACCCATAATACCGTAAGTAATTTTTGAGATCTGCAGTGAAGGAACAAATCATCCCTGGAGTGTAACAAGGCACCATCAGCATTGCAGATGGTACTTTGCTGCATTGAAGAGCCAAAATATTTCAAAGAAAAATTGTTACTTTTGATTTGGGTAAATAATATGAAGAACAAGAAAACTCAACATGCACACCATACTAATGTATTTGAAAGCTAAATATGGTAATTACCAAAATAAACTGCTATAATTTTCAACTTTTCAACAACAGATGAAAGACTAGCACTTTGTATAGAAACTTATGTTACAAAATGAAAACAAAACCAACAACACAAAAGAAAATAATTGAGATATGCACAAATTTGCTTAAAGCCATAGAGCAAAACATCTTGACAATGATGACAAATGTTCATTTTCATGATAAATAACAATAAAGAAAATTTATGACTTCAAATTAGTAACAAGACTGTTCATTTTATTCTTTAACCCTTTACCCAACGCAGACGATATCAAAATTTATTATTTTAAATATCATTTTTTAATTTTTTTCAAAAAACTTCAACAAAACCATATCATGTGACCCCCCGTTGGAACGAGCTCGACGAGCTCGTTCCAACGAGGGGTCACATGATATGGTTTTGTTGAAATGTTTTGAAAAATGATATTTTTTCAACTGCTGAATTTGCATATTACGCTGCCGGATGCGGGCGATTCGTCGGGTAAAGGGTCAAAGAAATGAAATAGCACAAACATGATTTTTATTGAGAGAATGTATATCTAAGGGTTGACAACAAAAACTGGGCATGAGATAATTTTTGTGAAAAAGTGAAATCTTGTATCTAACATGACATAAATAAATGACACTCACCCCCCCCCCCCACCCCCCCCCCCCCCAAAAAAAAAAAAAAATCGTGAAAAACTAAATATTTTCTTTCACTTAAAAATAAAGCTCATTACTCCCAATTGGAACAAACTACATAAGCTCATTCCGATGAAGCACCAGAAGTTATGTTTTGAAGGTCAAAAATGGAAAAATAATAAAATTTAATGGGCCATTCTGTGAATACCCTTGATTGGGTGCATGGCTGTTATGTTAGGTACAGGGTTAAAAAGCCCCAGCAAATTATCACATGATGAGCCATCATATATTGTGGTCAATGAGATGTATTTTTTCAAAGAAATTTATAAATGACTGGAGATGGGAGCACACCCCACCCATCTAGTGTGTTTTTGTATGAACCAACTCTGCTGAACTTTATTCTTAAAACCAGTACAAAAAGAGAGATGATGTATGGTTAACAGAGGTGGGCTATATAATTCACAGCAGGCCTCTTCAGAATGGGCAAAGGGTTGACTCAATCAATCTAACACCTCTCCCCAACCCTCACCCCAAACCAGCTCCTCTTCCCAATATGAAAACAACTCTTCTTCCCTTGATCACTTATATTTCTGGATAAAAAACATGCAGATGGAAGCATGATGCTTCTGTATATTAAAGCATACAGCATGTCAATAATACCGTTGCCTTCAACCAATGCTAACCCCGCTTGTCCCAGGTTAGTAAGTTCGAGAGTCCAACAGTTACATTTCAGTGATTCTCCAAGGATACTCCAGCTTCCTCCACCCACAAAAATATGATTTGACCTTATTTATTTATTTATTTATTTTTATGGGTGGAGGAAGCCAGAGTACCAGGAGAGAACCACTGGCCATCAACAAGCAATTTTCAGACTCCCCAATGTACTAATTCCACACATGAAGGGTTAGCAGTGGTTGAAGACAAGTGCACCATTGACGTTCAGTATGCCTTAGCAGACAGCACCACCATACCTCCACAGCAGCCTTGCCCAAGGTCACGATGCAGTAGGGCCCTGTAGTTGCCCGAATTTCAAGTTGAATCTCGAGTCGGAATGCAAAATGGACTCGACTCGCCTCCGATTCGTGGATGTCTTTTTTCTCGAGTCGATTCGGTCATGATAAACGTCAGAGTTTTCAATGTTACAAAACCCTATTCGTATCACTGTTAAATGATACCAATACAATTTACAGATGCCTCATTACGGCCTTAGTAAAGTTGGCATTATACATAAGTTGTAACAGGATTATAAACAGTTGTTTCTCATGTGATTTATGCGGTGAAAGACTGTTAAATCTCTCTCTGTTGAGAAGAAATCAGGCCATCAGTTTTATAAGAATCAACTCGAAAAATGACTTGACTCACAAGTTTTAAACTAGAATTGAATCGAGAATTGACTCGAACTAAAATAGACGACTCCCAGGGCCCTATGATGCAGTTACCCCTCACAGGGATCAAACCATGGACCTTTCAGTTTGAAGTCCAATGCCATAACCACTGAGCTACCATGATCTCGATTTGACCCTTAGGCTAGCTGTTGTGAGTACAACAGGCACATATTCCGTGACAAATAAAAGAAGTGCACCACCTGGCGTGGGCTTTGTCCCCTGACAGCAAGTTCTTACATTGGACATATTTCCAGACAACGAATTTTCAAAGTCAAAAAATGGAAAAAGGGCTATATCTGAGCCAAAATTGGTCAGCCTGAACTTGGCCTGCATATTCATGAGACAAACCCATGTACAAAATTTGGTGTTGATTCAATAACTCAAATTGAAGTTATCAGTCGGATTTCAAATTTTAAAAGTTCAAAAACTGGAAAAAGGGCCGTAACTCAGCCAAAATTTGTTGGACCAAACCCAAATTGGAACTTGACCAGCGTATTCTGAAGACAAACTCATACACCAAAACTGATTTGATCACCAAAACCAGGGATTATGTTTTGACGAGAATCCAAGAATCGATTCACGAAAAGATTCGTGCAACAGAACCAGCGAGAATCCATGTGGATTCGCGTGAAAAGAATTGAGGCAATTTAACCCTTTACCGAACATAATGGCAGCAAATTAACCAATACAAGGCAAACATGACCTGAAATATCCTGACACTTTGTCAATATTTGTACAAATATGGCTGGCATTGGAATCGGCTCAATGACATCCACATTTGTAATGTTTTATCACCAAATAATGTTTATTTTGTAAAATATCAAATTCAGTTTATGTTTTAAAAATTAAAAAGCTGTGTTGGGTAAAGGGTTAATATGTGTTATCAAAAAACAACAGGGGTTCAACCATGGTGGCCTAGGACACTCATAGATATAGTATGGATTCGTGCAACGATTTTCGTGAGAATCCAAATGGATTCTCTCAAATTTAGATAAAATATAAGCCCTGAAAACTAAAGTTATCATCCAGACAACAAATTTTTGAAGTTGAAAAGAGGGCCAAAACTGGCTGGACCGAGCCCAAATTTGAACTTTACCAGCGTATTCTTGAGACAAACTCATATACCGAAATTGGTTTTGATTCGATCACCAAAACTAAAGTTATCATCCTGACAAGAAATTTTCAAAGTCGAAAAAATGGAAAAAGGGCCAGAACTCAGCCACAATTGGTCAGATCATACCAAATTCAAACTTGACCAGCTTATACTTGAGACAAACCTGTATACAAAATTTGGTGTTGATTCAATAACTCAAGCTAAAGTTATCATCCAGACAACAAATTTCCAAAGTTCTGAAAAGGGTCGAAAAAGTGGCATAACTGCAATAAAAATTATCAGATTGAACCCACATTCGAAATTCTCTATCTCATTTAGGTATGGGATGTATATACCATATTTGGTTTTGATTTTGATTCGTTGACCCAAATTTTAGATATCACTCCAGATGGATGCATGGATGGACAGATGGATGCATGCGCACATGGAGGAGGCAGCTGATTACAATAGCCCTCTGACAAAATTTGTTGGGGGACAATAAACCTGGAATATATATATATTTACTGGAGTTTAACTCCACTTTACCTAACCAATTGACCGCATCCACTTGCGTAATATGCAAATTCAGTACATGTAGTTGAAAAAATACTAATTTTCAGAAAATTACAACAAAACTATATCATATAACCCCTCATTGGAATAGGCTCGTTGAGCTTGTTCCAATGAGGGGTCACATGATATGGTTTTGCTGAAATATTTTGAAAATTTAAAAAGAATAATATTTAAAATCATAAATTTTGATATCATCTGAGATGGGTAAAGGGTGAAGGGCCTCGTTTGAACTTTGGTGTGTTTCTTGTCTTACGTGTGCATGTAGAACACATATTCCAATACAGACTTTTCATGGTCTTGCTAATAGAAATTACAGTACCTTGGCAGTGGTTTCTAGTGAAGTCTCAGCTGTCTGTATTGGCAGCAAAGACATCACAAGATGCCACTGATAAGTCAAAGAAATAAGTCAAAGAATTAACTTAATATTGGCAGCCAAGACATCACAAGATACCGCTGATAAGTCAAAGAATTAACTTAATATTAGCAGCCAAGACATCACAAGATGTGACTGATAAGTCAAGGAATTAACTTAATGTTGGCAGCCAAGACATCACAAGATGCGATTGATAAGTCTAAGAATTAACTTGATATTGGCAGCCAAGACATCACAAGATGCGACTGATAAGTCAAGGAATTAACTTAATATTGGCAGCCAAGACATCACAAGATGCCGCTGATAAGTCAAAGAATTAACTTAATATTGGCAGCCAAGACATCACAAGATGCGACTGATAAGTCAAGGAATTAACTTAATATTGGCAGCCAAGACATCACAAGATGCGACTGATAAGTCAAGGAATTAATTTAATATTGGCAGCCAAGACATCACAAGATGTGACTGATAAGTCAAGGAATTAACTTAATATTGGCAGCCAAGACATCACAAGATGCGACTGATAAGTCAAGGAATTAACTTAATATTGGCAGCCAAGACATCACAAGATGCGACTGATAAGTCAAGGAATTAATTTAATATTGGCAGCCAAGACATCACAAGATGGGACTGATAAGTCAAGGAATTAACTTAATATTGGCAGCCAAGACATCACAAGATGCGACTGATAAGTCAAGGAATTAACTTAATATTGGCAGCCAAGACATCACAAGATGCGACTGATAAGTCAAGGAATTAACTTAATATTGGCAGCCAAGACATCACAAGATGCGACTGATAAGTCAAGGAATTAATTTAATATTGGCAGCCAAGACATCACAAGATGTGACTGATAAGTCAAGGAATTAACTTAATATTGGCAGCCAAGACATCACAAGATGTGACTGATAAGTCAAGGAATTAACTTAATATTGGCAGCCAAGACATCACAAGATGTGACTGATAAGTCAAGGAATTAACTTAATATTGGCAGCCAAGACATCACAAGATGTGACTGATAAGTCAAGGAATTAACTTAATATTGGCAGCCAAGACATCACAAGATGTGACTGATAAGTCAAGGAATTAACTTAATATTGGCAGCCAAGACATCACAAGATGTGACTGATAAGTCAAGGAATTAACTTAATATTGGCAGCCAAGACATCACAAGATGTGACTGATAAGTCAAGGAATTAACTTAATATTGGCAGCCAAGACATCACAAGATGTGACTGATAAGTCAAGGAATTAACTTAATACTGGCAGCTAAGTCTACCAAGACATCACAAGATGTGACTGATAAGTCAGAAAATTAACTTAATATTGGCAGCCAAGACATCACAAGATACGACTGACTTAATATAAGGCAAAAAGAAATAAGTAGAATTGTCCAGGCCTGTAAGGACACTTTCAGAATCTTCCGCAAGAATAAAATTTGATCCTGCATGAAGTTTAAGCCCTTTGATGTACATGTAGCCTATGAAGCCATAATATAACATTACCAAATCTTTTGGATGAAAGTAGTATTTAGAAAAATGTAGAAATAGAAATGCAAGGAACATGTTTCTGTATGGGTTTTTTCCCATGATGATACCAACAAAACAATGGCTTCTGGAAAGTACCATATGAGAGCTTTCCAAGAATCAATAAATATCGGGCAGAAAATGAAAAAGAAAAGAAAAACCATAAATTTTCTCATAAATTTGCACTCATTCTCCATCATATGCATTCTGTCAATACAGCCAAAATGTATTTACATGTTGATGAAGGTGTTGGTTAAAAATGGCAATGATAAAAAAGGCAGTTGAGAAAATAGAAAACCAAAGATGTGATAAAATGGCAGCATTCAGAAATAAAAACTTTCATAACCAAAAACATATTGAAAATAGTAGGCCCAAGCAGAGGATCTATACACTCATATTTATTTATTGATTTATTTTATTGGGGTTTAACAATACTTTCAACAGCCAAGGGCACCTTGTGTCACACAGTTTTATGGGTGGAGGAAGCCAGAGTACCCAGAGAGAACCACCTAGCTATGTGGCGAGCAACTGTCAGGCACCCCAACATACTAACTCTACACAAGTAGGGTTAACATAGGTTGAAGACAAGGGTACCATCGACATGTAGTATGCCTTAGTATACAATACCACCATGCCCCACATGGGCAAGGGGGGGGGGAAGTGTCTTGTCCCTTGTCCTTCACAGTTGCCGCAGGTGGGATTCGAACCGAGGACCTCTCGGCTTGCAGCCTGCACCTCTACCTACTGAGCCACTGTGCCCCCATCTATACACTCAAGCTATTTTTGTTAATGAAAAATTACCTTGCAAAATTAAATTTTCAGAAATCAACAACTTTGATAAGATTTATATCTTAACTGATAGAGTGCTTAATATATTTTTAAAACATAAGGTGATCTTTAACATGAGTATTTTTTCAAAGATACCATCCTACCATCAAAGGGAGCCTCAGTTTAGCAAGATTTTTCTCTCAAAATGTAAACTGTATCCTTCCAATTAATTGGAGAGTGCCTGTTGGCACTCTCCAATTAACTGTTACAAAACAGTTTTATTAAAAACATTGTCATTCTACTGCTGAGAAATAAGAAGCTCTTGGATACCATGTAAGGCCAATAATGTGACTTTTAGCTCACCCTCAACAGAGCCATAATAATTGCTTTTAACATTTGTTTCTTCTTCTTAACATCAATTACTCAAAGATAAATGACTTATAAGTGATCATAGTAAAGTCTTGGCTGCCAATTTGGCAGTCAGTACATAACGAGGAACTGCTAAGGCCTGAAAATAAGCAGTCTGACATTTGCAGAATGAGGTCCCCAGAAGGTGAATTTGATGATGCTATCCCATACTGTGGGCCAATTTATCCTCTGGGTATCGCTTTCTGTTTAGTGTTGAGACCCTGATTCAGATTGAGGTTCACATAGGGTAAATTTAGTGATACTGTACTGCTGTGCAGGGTAGCATCACTAAATTCACCCTTTGGGACTTCATTTTGCATTTATTTTGTAGCTAGAAACTACTGCCATGTTGATTTGACACTTAGGTTTTTAGAGGCTACTTTATTACGTTTTATCAGCTGCCATTTTATTTTCCCAATTAATTTATCATATGACTCGTCCATTTTGTTCACCTTAAAACATCTGATATTTTATTTTCATATTAATCAGTGATATAGAAATTCAAAACTAGACAATTTGATTGGCTGAACAAAATACAACTGGACCACATTTTCAAAATTTGCATAATTAGAGTTGGGAGGTTTCATTGGTCAATTTCAAAACTGGACAATTTGATTGGCTAAACAAAATGCAACTGGGTGACATTTGCGTAATTTCAGTAGGGAGAATTTACGTTATCTGTCCTATTTAGGGTAGGTTATATTGCATTAATCTTTAACCTTTCAGAAAAATGCCATTCATTTTTTTTTATATTTTCACTTTTTGCTTCCAAAACTTAGGTTATGACCCCTCATTGGAACGAGTGTGTCACACTTGTTCCAATGAGGGGCCATAACCTATGTTTTGGAAGCAACAAATGAAAACTTTTAGTTATACGAGGATGTTTTTTCCAAGTGCCGTCTGCAACTCAAGTTAGGTGATGGGTTAAAAAGTCATACTAAGTGGCTAATTTGTGCATGTGTGTGTCATATGATAAAAAGAATATGAAATGAGTGTTTTTCTCATATAATATTTATGAAACTCGTCCAAATTTTCCATTTGGGCTCGCCAGAGGCTCGCCAAAACGGAAAATTCTTAGACTCGTTTCATAAATATTATATGAGAAAAACACTCATTCCATATCCTCTATTTATGTCATTTTCTTCACTACCATTCTTTTGAAGCTGCCATTTTCATCAGTGCCTTTTTCTTCACTTTTGTGGTTCACCAAGCTGAAGTAGATTATGTTCCAATAAGACTAAAATCCTCACCCTCTGAGTGGAGGAGAGCTCACAAAGATTTTTACTATATTTACGACTCCTTTAGCATATGTTATTGTTTGTCATTGAATTATTCTCAGATTTCAGTCTCTGCACATCCAATAACTTCACACAAGTAACAACATAGAGTAAATGCTTTAATGTTCAGTGGATTCACAATATAGTGGAGCCCACTTAATTGGATATATCTTAACTGACTAACCCTGTTAATTGAATATAATTTCCCCAACACAAAATCATTTACGATACCTTCAGTACAAATTTTTGACCTGTTAATTGAATATAGGTTATAGAGTAAACTCCTGTTAATTGAATAAACAATCTTGTAACCTGTCAAGAAATTACTCTGATTCTCCCCAGTTTTCTTTTGTTTATAGACATATTTGGGCTCAGTGCATCAAATACAGACATTTACTCTATTATATCTTGTTTGACAGAGCTCATGGAGCTCTGCCAAACAAGATATAATAGAATAAATGCTAATTTTATCTCTAGAATACAGGAAAGTGACACAATCCCTGTTAATTGAATACTCCTGTTAACTGAATAATTTTCATTGACAAAATGGCTATTCAATTAACAGGGTTCCACTGTACAAAATCTCAAGATCACCATAAACAAGAATTGAAGAAGCTGTATCAGAATGAAGTGTTGTTTGTTTACTGGACTTATTGTTAAAAGTTGCCTTGTTCATTTCATGATATGGCTTTTAGGCTATGGGGGATGGGGATGGTGTCTTCTTATTGGAACATATGCGTCATTGTGATGAATTAATCATAACACAGTCTGAGGGTTATGATTTATAGTTTATTGTTCAATCTTGATGCTCCACGTCTCAGCTAAACATAAACTCTGAGTCGCGAACCTCAGGCCATGTTATTGTCAGTTCATCACAACAACATATAAATAATATGATTGCATATAAAAAATGTGCTCAAATTTGCATATGTTTGTGAACCTACCAGTTATGAGATCATTGCAAGAGATCATGTAAGATTCATATACAGTGGAGCCCACTTAATTGGATATCTCTTAACTGAATAACCCTGTTAATTGAATATAATTTCCCAACACAAAACCATTTAACATACCTTCAGTACAAATTTGACCTGTTAAATGAATAAAGGTTATAGAACAAACTCCTGTTAATTGAATAAAAAATATTGTAACCTGTCAAAACATTACCCGGACTCGCCCCAGTTTTCCTTTGTTTGCAGACCTATTTGGCCTCAGTACACCCAATACAAGCATTTAATCTATTATATCTTGTTTGACAGACCTCATGGAGCTCTGTCAAACAAGATATAATAGAATAAATGCTAAGTTTATCTCTACAATACAGAAAAGTGACACAATTCCTGTTAATTGAATACTCCTGTTAATTGAATAATTTTCATTGGCAAGGTGGCTATTCAATTAACAGAGTTCCACTGTATTACAAATAGGAAAAAACAATTTAAAGTGTCTTAAGATCAACTCACAGTTCATTTTCACCGGGAAAGTAACTAATAGAAAATTGTAAAGTGTAAAGCAGAAAATGCATCACCAAAAGGGAAATGGCAGCAAAGTGTTATTTTATAAATTTTAACATATTTACATAGAATGGACATGAAAACGTAAATAACAAAAATGAATAAACTCTTCAGACACAAAACACCAAACAAACAGAACAAATGAAAAATTGTACAAATGAGGTATGCATACAGCACAGCCACCGTGGACTGGTCGTAATCCATGCATGGGTAGTGATATCCACGCAAGCATTTATACCAGGTAATAAAAGTCAGCAGCAGCAAAATTTTAATTAATGAAGCACCAGATTGCACATCAGTGCTTCATTAATTAAATTTCTGATGATTATTCCTATAATTAGTATTTGGAATGTAATATTTTTGCATCTGCAGAAATATTGCCAACCTGTGGAAAGTGACCAGTCCACGGCGGCCGTACTATAAACATAAGCACTTCAGTAAAAAAAACTGACTGTCGGGTGAAATTCCAGGCCTTGCATACTACAATAATTCGGAAGGCCTGTCAGAACACCCCCAAGAACGCTTTATGAGGCCATCTTTAGCAATATCATGGCCAAGCCTGGAAACAAGCAAACTGTCATTTGTAGAATGAGGTCCCCAGTATGTGAATTTGCTTACGTTATCCCATAAAGTCGGCTAGAATTCCTCAATTTATCCTCTGGGCACCTCTTTCTGTTTTGGAGCGAGACCCAGATTCAAGTTCACAGAGGTTAAATTTAGTAATGCTACCCTGTTGTGCATGGTAGCATCACCAAATTCACCCTATGGAGACCTCATTCTGCAGATGACAGTTTACTTATTTCCAGGCTTGGTCATGGCCTACTTGCATTTATATAATTTATTTATTTATTGGTGTTTAAGGTCACATACTTCTGCACAATGGCTAATTGTGACAACAACATGGAGATGAAGTCATGTTCAGTCAATCATTTATACCCATGTTAGATGACATCCACCCCAAGCATTGGTGACTGGGTCCAACTTTACCAGTACAACAGAGCTTGTTTACCACAGTAAAACAACACTGTTCCACTTCCTGGGATTTCCACAAGAGGGAGGGGAGGGGGCATTTATATTGATGATAGTTTGTTTTTCTGATGGCCTACTGAAAAATATTATGGGGCTGAACAGGCCTTTAGATTAGTTTAATTTTGGCACAAAGGCGAACACAGGTCCATAAAATGGTCTAGTGGAAGAAAAAAACACTGGTATTTTCACATTCATGGTATCTGTTTCCGACACTTTTCTCATTTTATTATTTCTCTTAGAAATCTTCCCTGATGTTCTTGCTCTTTCTCCTTGAGCTATTCATTACTCAGGAGGTTTACATTCACATGTACAGTGCATCCCACCTAACTGGATATCTCTCAACTGAATAAGCCTGTTAACTGAATATAATTTCCCAACACAAAACCATTTACCATACCTTCAGTACAAATCTAATCTGTTAACTGAATTTAGGTTATGGAGTAAACTCCTGTGAATTAAATAAAAAAAGCATGTAACCTATCGAGAAATTACTCTGACTCTCCCCAGTTTTCCTTTGTTTATAAACCTATTTGGCCTCAGTACATCCAATACAGGCATTTAATCTATTATATCTTGTTTGACAGAGCTCATGGAGCTCTGTCAAACAAGATATAATAGAATAAATGCTAAGTTTATCTCTAGAATACTCGAAAGTGATACAATCCCTGTTAATTGAATACTCCTGTTAACTGAATAATTTTCATTGATAAAGTGACCATTCAGTTATCAGGGATCCTCTGTATCAGTTTTTCTATGTCACACGAAATTTCCATTTATAAAACAAAGGCGAACACAGGTCCATAAAATGGTCTAGTGGAAGAAAAAAACACTGGTATTTTCACATTCATGGTATCTGTTTCCGACACTTTTCTCATTTTATTATTTCTCTTAGAAATCTTCCCTGATGTTCTTGCTCTTTCTCCTTGAGCTATTCATTACTCAGGAGGTTTACATTCACATGTACAGTGCATCCCACCTAACTGGATATCTCTCAACTGAATAAGCCTGTTAACTGAATATAATTTCCCAACACAAAACCATTTACCATACCTTCAGTACAAATCTAATCTGTTAACTGAATTTAGGTTATGGAGTAAACTCCTGTGAATTAAATAAAAAAAGCATGTAACCTATCGAGAAATTACTCTGACTCTCCCCAGTTTTCCTTTGTTTATAAACCTATTTGGCCTCAGTACATCCAATACAGGCATTTAATCTATTATATCTTGTTTGACAGAGCTCATGGAGCTCTGTCAAACAAGATATAATAGAATAAATGCTAAGTTTATCTCTAGAATACTCGAAAGTGATACAATCCCTGTTAATTGAATACTCCTGTTAACTGAATAATTTTCATTGATAAAGTGACCATTCAGTTATCAGGGATCCTCTGTATCAGTTTTTCTATGTCACACGAAATTTCCATTTATAAAAAACTATGCATGAAGTTACCACACATATATATATAGAATGGATCTCAACCTATACATGCTCATTCAGAGTTTGTCAACAAAAAGCAATCTGTGTCGACAGTGTCATATTCAATACTGTCGACGAATATTACTTTTCTCTGGTGAATCCTGGGAAGTTTTAAATTTACTTATTAGTTGCATTCTCTTGTATTGAGCAAATGACTTGAAAGTATATTTTATTTATTAGATATGGTTTCTTTCAAAGTGTGCAAAATTTCAAAAATAACTCTTAACCGACTGACTGTTCAAGGAGTTTGGGGATGGTTAACTGAACATTTGGCTAAGTAAAAATTCTTGGGGAAACTACTCTTTTGTCACTAACAAGTATTCATATATTGCATGGAATTGAAATATATATAGCCTTTCAGGTCGAAAGTCAAAAAATCTATCAAGACAAAAGAAAGGCTGGTTAACTGGTAGAGTGCTAGAAGCCCATATTTGGGCTTTATTCCAAACAGAGGGTACCTAAAGTTAAAGGCTTCATCTTC
Organism: Pictodentalium vernedei; assembly: GCA_031216915.1. Classification (NCBI taxonomy): domain Eukaryota; kingdom Metazoa; phylum Mollusca; class Scaphopoda; order Dentaliida; family Dentaliidae; genus Pictodentalium; species Pictodentalium vernedei. The sequence continues at coordinate 126,897,144 of CM062290.1, forward strand.
TGTGGATGTCCTTCATATTATCTTGGAAGTAAAATTGCTTCATCTCCATCAATTTCCATTGTTACAATTTAAGAGAGAGTGACCACTGGTACACCCTGCAGGCCACATCTCTCACCCGACCTTTTTCAAATTTCATATGGAGCTTTGGTGTGATGTGTAGATGGGAGCTATTGAATTTTTCTGAATTTTGTTGAAAAAAATGGCCGCCAGTAGCCATCTTGTATTGGAATATAAATTGTCAACAATTCCATTGGCACACCCTACAGGCTGCATTTCTCACCTGATTTTTATTAAATTTCATATGTAGCTTTGGAGTGATGCCTAGACGGAAGCTATCAAATTTTTAAAAAAAACATTAAAAAACATGCCTACCAGCAGCCATCTCAGATTTGGCATATAAATTGTCAACAATTCCACTGGCACACCCTACACGCCACATCTCTCAACTGATCTCTTTCAAATTTCATTTGTAGCTTTGGTGTGATGAGAAGATGGGAGCTATCAAATTTTTCGAAAATTCATTGAAAAACATGGCCGCCAGCAGCCATCTTGGATTTGGAACATAAATTGTCAACAATTCCATGAGCTCACCCTACAGGCTATATCACTTGTCTTGAGTGTGTTCAAATTTCATATGTAGCTTTGGTTTCTGAATTTTTTTCAAAAACATGGCCACCATCAGCCATCTTGGAATTAGTATAGAAATTGTCATCAATTCCATTAGTACACCCTACAGGTCACATGCCTCGCCCAATCTTTTTCCTATTTCATATGTAGCTTTGGTGTTATGTCTTTTCTGTAGAAACCTGATTAAATGACTTGACATTACTAGTGCTTTCTATTTAGTACAGAGCCTTCAAGGACAAGTTGAGCTGCAGTGTCATGACACTTTCATCTTTAGCACAGGCTGCACCCTGTAGTTCTTGTCTGATCATCATGAAATTTCATATGCAGGTTCGCGGTCGTGTCTAGATGAGAACATCCCATTTTGTTCGTGATTGGAATTGTTGACAATTTATATGCCAAATCTAAAGTGGCCACTGGCAGCCATGTTTTTCAACAAAATTTGGAAACATTCAATAGCTCCCATCTAGACATTACCCCAAAGTCACCTATGAAATTTGGATCTGATCGGGTGAGAGAGGCAGCCTTTAAGGTGTGCCAATGGAATTGTTGACATGTTTTTCAAACATATTCGTCAAAATTTGATAGCTCCCATCTAGACATTGTCCCAAAGCCATACATGAAATTTGGAACTGATCAGGTTTCAGCTGTGGCCTCTAGGGTGTGCTAAAGGAATTGTGGATGGACAGATGTATGGACGTAGGGACGACGGATCGCAACCCATCCCAATAGCTCATAGCTGATGTTGTCATGTTGAGCTGAAAATATGAACAGACTCACAGACTTCTGCATGCATGATGGCAATAGCTTATCTTGCCTTTGTCAAGTTGAGCTAAAAATTGGTGTAACCAGGCATAATGGAGTGACTTGAAGCTGAGTTTTTGTATGATGAGGAATTAAACCTTTGAGACTTTAATTATCTTGACATTCAAACAACACTGGGAATTCTCTTCAACTTTTTTTCAAAATGCGACGTCAAACGTCGGAAAGAACAAGTAACAAGATATTTTTTACATTAGTGATTAATTGGTTGAGGACAAGATATATTTTTGGTGGTCTGAATTTGTTATTCAAAACCTGTTTTATTACAAATTATTGGAGAGTGCCCATAAGCACTCTCCAATAATTTGTAATAAAACAAATTTATATAAACAAATATTATTTGTGTTTGACTGAATATGAAATATAAGCAAGAAAAGTTTTGGCTTTTGCTCTGGTATCTTCATTTTTTGAAAGCCCTGATAGTGGCTTCTAGCACTCAACCAGTTATGAAGTCTTGACAGTAGGGTTATATTAGTATTTTAACTCTTTGCATGCTGCTGGCGGATATTCCTGCCCAGCATAGGGTTTCTCTTGATACTGAAATAAGTATACGCTGGGCACATTTAATCGTATTTCCCCCTGTAAACTGAATGGATGTTTTCACCAATGATTTCTTGTGTTACATTCGGATTAATTTTTCATCAAATCTAGTCATGGCTGCTTTATAGCAGCCATGACTAGATTTGATGAAAAATATCTAGAAAATACTCAGCAGGTTAAGAGTTAAGCTGCGATAACCTTTGGCTCAACGGTTGTCACTGAGCACTATTCGGGAGAAAATTGGAATTGAGGTTAAAACTTAAAAAAATCGAAAATAATTACAAAACAAATTACCACAAAGTATTAACGCGCAGTTTGATTTCGTACGTCATAAGACATACAAAAGTATCAAAGGGTTAAAGATGGCAATGATTTGGTGGATGAAGAGAAGAGAGTTGTACAGCAAATTCAATGCAAACTAAAATTCCAAGGCCTGAAATAGTGAAATTCATCTGAATGCCCATAACTTTGAAGGTCAAAGGTCAAGCACATTCAGAAGTTTGAAAAAATGAGAACTTGTCTGTTCTGTAGACAAACTGAGAATAAAATTTGAACAAACTGTTTTTGGCATCACAAAATACATTTTATTTTTCAAAAGAGAATGCCTATATAGACCCCAATACTTGCCAGGAAACTGCTGTAAGGCCATAGAATGTAGCCTATCAGATTGTAGTGATATGCATAAAAATCTCCCTTTAAGAGTCAAAATAATTTAACTACTTTGTCAAAACATTTCAGAAAATATATAGCCTTGCCCCATTACTGAAAAATATAATCTCAGCCACTACATGTATATGTAATGTAAGTGATGTCTTAACCCTCTACCAACATGTAATACAGGTATTAATACAGGTATTGGTAGGGCCTCATGGTTTTCAAAACCAAATACCGGTATCGGTGATAAAACAAATACCGCAGTATACTGGTATAAAACTGTTCAGATATGTGAACATATGTACGATAATTGGGACTTGAATGATCAGTCAGAATGAATCAGCATGCCTTGATGATGCACTTTGAATCACCCTTTACCCAATGCAGATGGTATTGAAAGTTATTCTTTTAAATATTAATTTATAAAAAATTTTCGAAAAAATTGACAAAACAATATCATGTGACCCCTCAATGGAACGTACTCACTAAGCTCATTCCAATGAGGGGACGTATGATATGGTTTTGTTGATTTAAAAAAAAAAAATTTCAACTGCTCAATTTGTATATGACTTGGGCAGATGCAGTCGATTTGTTTGGTAAAGGGGTAATATTATTCATTTAGGACTACAATTAAAAAAATGCAAAGATATCTTGAAAATTAAATTGTGTGTAGATAAATAATGGCGATAAACCAATATTTTTGTACTTACACCAGTATTCAATTGATACTAGTTTGAATATGGTATATGTTGGTCTATCGATATACTGTGCAGCCCTAAGTATCGGATGCCACTTGGACAGGCTCATAGCCAGGATATCAAAGTTAGGGGGACTAGAGTAATTATCAGGGGGGTGTACAGAGTATGATACATAGCATCATCAGAGCCGTGCAGCGGCGGACATGTCCCCATTATGTTGGAGAGGTTCTGGGGGCTGCCTCTGGGAAAAATTTTGAAATTCGAGACAAAAAAATGCAATTTCCTTGACTCAGAATCTATTGCTTCCATAATTAAAAAGTTGTGAAAAGCATCAATAATTTGGCCACATCACCACCAAATAGAATCCGAATAAATTACGGAATATTGTTACCGACTGCATTCAACAACTTGCTATTACAAACCCTCCCCCCCCCCCCCCCCCCCCCTCATACATCTTACAAGTATAAATATCTAGATATTAAAATTTCTTGCCTGATGTTCCCTATATGGGTTTACAGGGTGTGTGGGTGTGGCTGAAATGGGGGGGGGGGATTATTGACATCAAAGTTATTTATTCTTCTGTATATGCTTCTCATCCAATCCAGTCCTTATCCCTTTTACCCAACACACAGGATATCAAAATTTATTATTTTAATTTTTTAAAATTTAAAAAGAAATTTTAACAAAATCATATCATGTTACCCATCATGGTGGAATTTGGGGTCACATGATATGGTTTTGTTGAAATTTGTTAAAAAATCTTACAACTTCTTAATTTGTAAAATCTGTGAGAGGACATGGCCAATTCGTTAGGTAAAGAGTTAATTAGAAATATAACTCATTACATTTTGTTAGACAAAGCCCCCAAAGCTCATTATCAAATCAGATAAATTCAGGTTTTTACCACCATATGGATTTCAGAGATTATGTTTTAAAGTACAGACCAGACCTCATCTGTAGGCATACATCAACTAGTCCATTAGAATAAGCCAATATATCACCCAGAGGTGAGGTTGAGACTTCAATAATAACAAATTCAAACAAATAATAAAAGAATTGAGTAAAGTTCATTCAAAGCTTTGATGTTCTGAAGTTTGAACCGTAAGTGTAATAATCAAGACCAGTTGGCAGTTGTGAACTTTGCAAGTTCGCAACTGGCGACTGGTCTTGATTATTACACTGACGGTTCAAAAAAGTTCAGAGCATCAAAGCTTTGAATGTACATCGATGCTCTTGACCTTTTACCTTTAGAAACAATAGTTTTTTCATCCAATTTATTTTTCACTATTAAACGTCTAGAACGGGGTGATAAAATTTACCGATTCTTCGACAACAAAAAATAGTAATCGATTTCGACAAGACTGATCGACAATCGATTAATTGATGAATCGTGACAGCCCTATTACTGACCTGGCACAAGCATGGCTTGTGCTGATTGAAGGCAAGTGTTGTATTAATCATATCAACATGCTGTATGCTTTAGTGCATGGTGCCACTGTGATCCCATTTGGACAGAATTAAATGTCTTGCCGAAAGGCGCAATGCAGATGTTGGTCAGGATCAAACCAATAAGCCAGCACTCACCCTGTGCTTTTATATTATATACAAACATAATTTAACCTTTAACCCTTTACCTAACATGAAAAGCAGACGACACTAGCCAAAAAAATTCTTGAACTAATTTTTTCCATTTTTTTGTCTCAAAAACCTAGGTTATGACCCCTCATTGGAATGAGCTTGATGAGCTCGTTCCAACGAGGGGTCATAACCTATGTTTTTGAGACAAAAAAATGAAAAAATAATGAAAATTAACTGATGATTTTTGAGAATAGCACTGGCCGTTTTTTTCAATTATGTTCGGTAAAGGGTTAATGGCTAAAGCTGGGAGAATTTGATTTTACAGATTTGCTCTTGGATTTGGTTCGTTTTCAGGAACCTCGGTTTTGGTTCAGTTTTTCTATTTGTTTAGAACATGAATAAAATAACACATCAGGTTCCCTATAGTAGAAAAACTCACCAATAGTTTGAACGAATGTACTCACCACAATAATCCCTGTCTGTAAATATCACTATTAGTTTTTGCCAAATACTCCTTTGATCATTCTTTGGGGTCCCAGAGGATCAGTTGCTAAGCCTATTGAGTCAAAGAAAAACTTTAATTAGGGTAGCAAATTAATAAAGTTCATTTGATGTACTATGTATGTTGTATTCTCACTGTCACATTTTCTCCCTTATTGACTTGTGTAGTGGATGAGTCACAAGGGACAAAATATGACAATGAGAACATTATGTATTTGCCCCTTAAATTGCCAGAGAGGCTAAGCTATGGAAATCCATAGGGTCCCCTAGTCCAGTTCCCTCCTTGTTAGATAGTTTGATCAGTTCATGTACAAACACTATAAAATGGTTCAGCTGGTGTTTGCAGTTTGATTTTCCTCAACAACTGAAACCAAACCGGAAAACTTCCTGGCTTTGAAACTATTTCTTGGGTGGAATCTCCACTCCATGGGTGATAATACACTCTAAACGTACCATCAATTTAACCCTTTACCCAACGTAACGGCCAAAACTGGCCAGCGCTATTCTCAAAAATCGCCAATTAATTTTCACTATTTTTTTCATTTTTTGTCTCAAAAACATAGGTTATGACCCCTCGTTGGAACGAGCTCGTCGAGCTCGTTCCAACGAGGGGTCATAACCTATGTTTTTGAGACAAAAAATGAAAAAAATTAGTTATTCAAGAATTTTTTTTGCAAGTGTCGTCTGCTTTTCACGTTAGGTAAAGGGTTAAAACACTAATTGTAGGAATAATCATCATCCAGGTACAACCCGGTGCTTCATTAACTAAAACTTTGCTCATGATGATTTTTATTACTTCGTAAATGCATGCATGGCCATCACTGTCCACGGGGGCACGGTCACCACGGTGGCTCAGTTGGTAGAGGTGCAGGCTGCAAGCCGTGAGGTCCTCGGTTCAAATCCCACCTGCGACAACTGCGTCATGTCCATAGGCAAGACACTGCATCCCCATTGCCCACGTGGGGGGCACGGTGACGTTGTGTACTAAGGCGTACTGCATGTCAATGGTGCACCTGTCTTCAACCAATGCTAACCCTGTGTATGTGGAGTTAGTATGTTGGGGAGCTGACAGTTGCTCGCCATTGCTCAGTGGTTCTCTCTGGGTACTCTAGCTTCCTCCACCCGTAAAACTGTCGTTGCCATGCTTAGCCATCGTGCAGAAATATGTGACCTCAAACTCCAATAAATAAATAAATCACTGTCCATACATGGATTAAGACCAGTCCAAAATGACTGTACTGTATTCTATTCCATGTATTGTTTGATAGAGCTCTGTAAAAAAATAAAGATGTAATAGATTAAATGCCCATGCTGGATCTTTTGAGGCCAAATAAGTTTATAAACATACAGAATTCAGTGGCTGAATCTTCAATGTATTGCAAGATTTTTTATTCAGGTAACAGAAGTTTACTCTACATGTATAACCTACATGCAATTATCAGGGCAAATTTGTTCTGAAGGTATGGTAAATGGCTGGGTGTTTATGTATTTATTTATTGGTGTTTAAGGTCACACACATGTACTTATGCACAATGGCTAATCGTGACCATGACAGTTTTACGGGTGGAGGAAGCCAGACTATCCAGAGAGAGCCACCGAGCATCGGCGAGCAACTGTCAGCTCCTCAACATTCTAACTCTGTTCAAGCTCCGCTCAAGCAGGGTTACAGCGGTTGAAGACATGTGCACCATCGACGTGCAGTACACCTTAGTAGGCTGGATGTTTGGAAATGATATGCAGTTAACAGGGTTATACAATAAAGAGATATCCAGTTAAGTGGGCTCCACTGTACTGATATTTTCCTTCAACCAATGCATCTTGTCACAGAATCATCATCATTTCTTGGAAACATCTGCTTTTGATAACATTTTCTGAAGATTTATAATATTGATTAATCCTGCGATCTCTCATTTTATGCAGAAGCAACAGAATATAATTTGAACAATGGTACATTGGATGTTTTATAGTGACTTAAAAATGGTCTTACTTGTGGTATAAAAATGTTTTACCCTTCACACAAAATTCTCCTAAATTTTAAAAGAACAAAAAACCTCTTTTCCTTAATGAACAGTACAGTGATCACAAAAGCAGGCTGCGAATTTTGTCTGGATCATGACTAGGTCATGATCCACTCAAAATTCTCTGTCTGCTTACATGTACCGTACATATAGCTCCCCACTGCACTTTAGAATCTCACCTGTCAAAAATGAAATACAGATGAAACTAGGAGTCCTGTCACAATTAGTGCAGAATATGCTTGTTACTTAACCCTTTACCTAACAAATCACCCGCATCTGACCACACAAATTGAGCAGTCAGAAAAATTAAATTTTTCCAAAAATTTCAACAAAACCATATCATGTGACCCTCGTTGGAACAAGCTCAATGAGCTCGTTCCAATGAGGGGTCACATGATATGGTTTTGTTGAAATTTTTGGAAAAATTTAAAATAATGATATTTAAAAAAATAATTTTGATATCGTCTGTGTTTGGGTAAAGGGTTAAAGAACTCCTTACTGTAGAAGAATGAAGTAGTCAGTAACAGACAAGAGTGTTTGCGTAGTTCACCTCAGAATACAATGCACTATTAGCAAGGTCAGTAGAGAAATCATGAATTGAACCGATCAAACAGAAAGTAAATATTGAGACTATAGTATGTGGAGGGTTAATTACTACTAAATCACTGTGGGATAGATTTTTCACTTAGTAATTATTTCAATTTCTGAGAAAAAAACCTGCAAAAAGCACTTGCAGACTTTCATCACATGAACCACTGGGCGAAAGATCTCTATTTACTAGTACAGAATTGTAGAGGTGGGCACAGTTTTTCTACAGGAATTGAGTTATGCTAATGGTGCAGTTTGACAGGGACAAATGGTGCAATTACTCAGCGTGCTATTACATGTACTTCAATATAGTGCACAATACAGTCACAGGACTTCTGGTTTCAACTGTACAACACTCAGGGTTTCTGCTAGACTAGTTTTAGGTCTGGTAACTGAACCCACTCCCCTCGCCAGTCGCAGTTAAAAAAAAATGTTGAATTAAGCTTGTTTACAGATGTGGAGTTAGTTATATTTTATAGTGATATCATGGCCAAAAAAGTCAAATTTGTTCATGGGTAAATGTATTGTTATGACATTTATTTATAACACATATTATGACCCCCACGATTATGTGTTTTTAAAATCTTTATATGTTTTGAACTCCCCACACACTGGTTCATGAGATGTAGCTCATCGAGGAGTAAACAGTTGGTGCCAAATCATCATACACCGAGGGCAACGAATATCAAGATAATCCAAAATCTCTGCAAGGGTAATCTAAAAGTGCCAGGTCAAGGTGCTCTGAAATTCTGACATCAATCATTGATGCGATGATCAGAGTTATCAGTACATCAAAAGATTCAAAGCAATCCGGAAATAAGGTCGCCATGTGAAACATTTGCCCTCTACACATTAATCATGAATTAGTTACCTAAGTTTTTCAATGAACATTCATATCCTATGGCACAGGACTTTTTGGGGGAGCTTACCATGAAATCAACAAAAAAGACTCCCCCCACCCCCCTTTACAACAAATGGCTTGCTATGACTACAACAGGGTGTCATATCTTACAGGACCCACTATTTTTTCCCTGGTGGAAACCTTAGCATTGAATCTGATATGCTATTGTCATTTGGTTCTTTTGATACAGTCTTGATTTTGCACTTTCGTGTGAAATACTGGCCAGGGGGTGGAAGAGGGTTGCAATTGGTTCGTGATCTGAGCAGAAAAAAATCACGTTTTTAACACAGTAATGCATATCACCGGAAACAAAAAAAAACTCTTCAAAAAATTTAATATTACAATACATCTCTTGACAGAGATCATCTTCTATGCGTACAAGCACTCTCCCATTTTTTCCTCCATTCATATCGTCTTTGACTTTGAATTTTGGAAAGCTTTCTTCCGATCATCGAAAGTAAAAGACTGCAACCATAATATTTCAGACAGAAATTATGTATGCAACACATCAACACATACCATGAGTTGCGTGCAGCATTGGTTAATATAATTCATTTCTGTCCTGTCCAATAGTTTATGCCTTCTTTCACAAGAAAATCAGATTTGATTGACACAAATGATTTTTGCAAGGAAAATATTGAGAATCAACTTTGAATTTCGTAAAATGTTCATTTGAATGTTGTCAAAGATTGTGAAGTTGTCCTTAAAGGCTGGTAGAATTCTGCTTACATGTATCTTTTGCTCTATCATCAGAAGATAACACTTTTGACTAAGCAGTGGTATCCTGTTAAGTCTTGGCTTACTATACAGAGTATTACAGACAGCCAAGACTTCACTAGAAACCATTGCAAAGGTCAACTTTAACCTCCATCAGCAAGAACACCAAAAGCCTGTATGATGGAACATGTGTTCTACAGTACAGTTGCGGTAGACTGGTCGTAAACCACATGCAGGCAACAATGTTCATGAATGCATTTACCAGGTAATAAAAATCATCATCAGCAAAATTTAATTAATGAAGCACTGGGTTGTACCTGGTGCTTTATTATTTAAATTTTTCATGATTATTCCTATAATTAGTGGTTGGAATCTAATATTATTGTGTCCGTGGAAATATTACCCTCCCATGGAAAGTGACCAGTCCACAGTGGCCGTACTGTACATGTGCATGTAAAACAGGAAACTCATCAAAATTGAAATGAGGTCTTAACTGGTAGAGAGCTGGAAGCTCATATTTGGGCTTTATTATGAAGTACCGGAATCACAGCTTGAAGGCTAACATTCAGTGGATGTGCTTTGTATTATCTTTGAAGTGATATTATTTAGTCTATGAGGGTTTGCTTTGTTATAATTTATGGGAGAGTGCCCATAGGCACTCTCCCATAAATTGTAACAAGGCAAAGACCTGTGTTGAAGTTGTGATGGCCAAAAAAAATTTAGCACTCTACCAGTTAAGCGTTAAACTCTGTAAATATGATGTTTGCTTAACCCTTTACACAATATAACAGCCAAAACTGACCAACACTATTTAGGGCTGCAATGATAAATCATGATACATTTGAACTGTGATACACTCCTCATGATTCAATATGTATCGTTCATTATGATGAATAGTGATACAATAAATATAAACAATATCAGGCAAGGCAATTTCTAAGATTTTGAAAACTGGTGCAGTAAAACACCGTTTTCCAGCATATCAACACTGACTGTGGTAAATATGCCATTAACATGAGATTATTTAGACAGGCTTGTCATTTTGAGACGGGTGATCGCCCCAGGCCGCAGTCGCCCACCTGAGTTCAAAATTCTGTGGATGGTAAATGTCTGCCTAACCCCGATTTCTGCAGCCTATTAATTCAGTCGAAGTGCACCTCAAAATCGGTTGCCTCAAACGGAAATTTTCGCAGATTGAAGGAGGTACATGTAACAAAAGCGCAGTTTATGAAGTTTGTATGTGTATTCAACGCAGTCACCCTTTAACAGTAAGTAACTTTCCAAATATACATTATGTGATAACGTACATCATAATTACACAAACCATGTACAGTACGTGGAGAGTGTATTATCACTTAATCACCCACAGAGTGGAGATTCCACTCAAGCAATAATTGCAAATTTGTTGTAAAGCATAACAAGCACAGGCAAAGTTTCAACAAATGGACCTCTGGGTTAAACCCTGAGGTCCATTGGCTGAAACATTGCTTGTGTTTTTTGTCCATATGTATAAAATTTGAAAGTTATAGTTTGGGTGATAACTTCACTCTGTGGGTGATTTAGTTACAATCCTCTCTCTACGTACTGTACCTTAAAATGATATTAGTTGTCTACCCAGCAGTCTGAAACAAAATGGAAATGGCCCTCCTGTGGTGATTTGAAGCGAACCATTATGGACCTCCTGCAATTTTCAAAATGACAGGCCTGTTCAGTTAACCAAAAGTTGGTGAATTCCCTTTAATTTGCTAAATATTTATTTGATTAATCCATTACATCTTGTTTCACAGAGCTCACTGGGCTCTTGTCACACAAGAAATAAGGGAATAAACTGTTCGAATAAATTTTCTGTGAGGAAAAAAGCTTCGGAAAACTGGTCATAAAATCAAAACCTAAAATTAATGAAAGCCAATGGTTATCACTTTGAGAAGTTACAAAATGGTTGAATCATTCATTCAAAAATCTGTTATAAAAGAAAGCTAGTAGAAATGAATATGAATACATGTTGTTCAATGTGTTTGATAATTGTAGTTGCATGGCATGAGCAGGCCTGAAAATAAGCAGTCTGACATTTGCAAAATGAGGTTCCCAGAGGGTGAATTTGATGATGCCATCCCATACAGTGGGCCAATTTATCCTCTGGGTACCTCTTTCTGTTTAGTTTTGATACCCTGATTCAGATTGAGGTTCACTGAGGGTAAATTTAGTGATACTACCCTGCTGTGCAGGGTAGCATCACTAAATTCACCCCCTGGGGAGTGGGGACCTCATTTTGCAGATGACAGTCTGCTTATTTTCTGGCTTGGGCATGAGAGATCATATTCATCATGAAATATCATATCATGAAGATTGAATTGTGATACATATCATATCGTAAGGGAAGTGTATCGTTGCAGTCCTGGCACTTTTCACAATAAATTATAATAACCATTCAATTTTCATTATTTTAATCATTCTTTGTCTCATAAACATAGCCTATGATGCCATAAGAGAATGAGATCAGCAAGCTTGTTATTATTATTATTTATTCATTGGTGTTTAAGGTCACATATTTCTGCACAATGGCTAATCATGACCACGACAGTTTTATGGGTGGAGGAAGCCGGAGTACCCAGAGAGAACCACCAAGCAACGGCGAGCAACTGTCAGCTCCCCAACATACTAACTCCACACAAGCAGGGTTAGCATTGGTTGAAGACAGGTGCACGATCGACGTGCAGTATGCCTTAGTGCACAGCGTCACCGCGCCACCACATGGGCAATGGGGGTGAAGTGTCTTGCCCAAGGACACAACGCGTTTGCCGCAGGTGGGATTCGAACCAGTAAGCTTGTTCCAATGAGGGGTCACATGATACGTTTTTGACACAAAAAGTGAAACAAATTGGTTTTTCAAGAATTTTGTTTGCCAGTGTTGTCTCCCTTTGGTGTTAGGTAAAGGGTTAACTAAAAAATATGTGCTGGTTGCAGGCCTTTAAATTCATTTATTTTGGGCGCACCCTTTTACCATAATTTGGGCGAATTAAAACCTGAAATAACAGCCTTCTATGTTTTATTGCTATGCCTTTCTTTTTATTTCTATGATCATATTATGATGGAAGCTACAAGTATTGTCAAATGTCGAAGCACTGAGAATTTACATATTTTTCTTGAGATCTTCACACCTTCTCTAAGTTGGCACACCTGTAAATGGTGTGAAGTTGGGCTAATCTAAAGACCTGGGTTGCACTCACAAGATTATTACAATTGTCTCAAATTCTAAATATTTAAAAACTGAAAACTGATTCCTGCAGTTGGAGTCTGTGAGAATCAGAACCAATTCTTCCATGTACTAAAAGGCCAAAATTTAAAGTCTGTACTTTGTCTTGATGGTCTTTAGTTCCTCCTCCTCATTACAAGCATACATGTATGTTGTCACTCTTCAACCTTTTGATTTATAAAATATTTGAAAAGTGGATGTCTAAGAAGGTGTAACCACTTTGACTCTTATTGGCAATTAACTGTTCAAATGTAATATATTTAATTGAATAATCCAACAGAACTTGAAATTTCCAATAAAAACCTTCCCTTGGACCCCCCCCCCCCCCCCCCCCCACATGCCCCACAAAGTTTCATGTGCCAGGGGTATGGGAACTGGAGGACACAAGAGGGCATATGACCCACCCCAGTTTTTTCTCCAGAGAGAGTGGTGCCCTACCTGTTCACATGCTACAATGTCCGAAGATAGGAGGTTGTGTGCTAACAGAGGGCAAAGTGTTTCCAGAAAAAGACCAAAAAAATCCCAACATATTTAACATATTTTCCAAATAGACCTTCTGTCTTCTACAACAGGTTCAGGCCTGCTGTGTTGAACCAACTTCTAATTATTGGAGGCTTGTTATGTTGAAAAATTCTATCAAATTAAAAGTTACTCAGCTGTAGAAGACATTGATGGTGGTTTTTTATATTTAATATATAACCACCATTAACTTCTTATATAGTTGAGTAATTTTTAATTTGATAGAATTTTGATTGTTAAAACAACACGTTTGCCACCACTGCTAACTGATAGATTGATTGCTCGGAATCATCTAATATCTCGCTAATTCATTATAAATGGGTTATTAATAAATATGTGTTGCTTCGTTTTACATCTTCACATGCTTACATTCAGGATTTTATAACAGATCTTTCTTTTCAGCATAGGTTTATCCTACCCACTTTGAATTTAGAAACTCAACTTTTCGAGTCTGTTTTCTATGATTACAAATCATCTGCTTTCAGCACGAGGTGACTTCCACGTAGTGTATGAGACGATTCCTCCACAACTATTGTGCGAGTTGATTCCTCCGCAACTACTGTGCGAAACGATTCCTCCACAACCACTGTGCGAGATGAACTCTAGTAAACAATAAAACCATATCCACATCAGCCTTGCGTTTTGTGTAATCAAAACCTCCAGCTTATACCAACTTCTCTACACGCTGATAACAGCTGTTTGAACGATCCACTCTACGTGAATATTTCACAAGCTGATCTAATCATATCAGTTATATATGTAGTGTAGCCTCAAAGTCTACATAACTGGCACACCATTCATAACACACTGATACCAGTCATGTACACAGTCTTCTTAGGGACTGAAATGATTAGCAGAGAGCAAAAGCACAAGGCTATTCTCTTCTATAAACATAATGACTAAGTGAGTCTAATCCATGCTCTGCAGTACCACTCGCCCACTGTAGTGCAAAATCACACTTCAGTACAGCTTCAACAAGCTATTTGTCACGACAGACAACATAATAGTCAAAATATTTCTCCACACGCTATAATAACTGACCACAACATAACTCCAAGTGTCCTAAGTATAAACAACCTGAACACAAAAAATCTTATGTATTTGTTTATTTGATAAAACCTTTAGTCATACCAGCGGCTCTGCCGGGCAAATACTCCGAGATTTCCTTTCCCCCACCATGGGGCTCTACATTGTAACTCACTGAAACAAATACAAAATTCTGTCTCACCCAGCAATGGACAGAAGTAGAAACATGCCTCCTCCTGGACCCCTTCAGTCCAAATATTCAAGGAGAGCTAGGTCAGAAACCATCCGACTAACTATGAGAAATGCAACATCTCCATGTTGTTCCACGGAACCAACTGAAGGAGAAAATACGAAACATAGTGGTCGATTAGCAAAACACAACTGTATATACACAAGCCTATCTTGTTACAAATCCTGACAACGATAAAAGGGTATGAATGATAGACTTCATACCGGCACCTAGCAAACTCTTTCAGATATGACAGGTGAACTGTTCAAATAATGAATAAGCAAAGCTCTTTTATGAAGCAGCCAAATGCTACGCTTATGCAATCAAGCTCATTTCTCTGCCCATATACTCAACGGGCAGAGAGAGAGACCACATACTCTAAGAGTATTGAAGAGGTACCCCTCTCCCCTCATAACACTATGCTGGACTGACCGAATGGCTCGCACTGAACGTGCAGTGGTGAACATGCAGCCACAAGACAAGCTCTTGAGACATCCTAACTCTCTTCGCAAAAAGTCATGTAACGGACTCCCACAACTGCCTGTAAGCATGCCTTTGTTTCTGCCTCCCCCTTTTCAATCAATTATATTACATTAGGACAACCTCACCGAGTGGCATTTCTAAAAGATGGCAAAAGTGTCAACAGAGCTTAAATCTCCAAACCACACAGTACAGTCACTGAGGACGGGTCTTAAACTACACATGGGCAGTGATGTCCACACATGCGTTTACCAGGTAATAAAATGAAAGCATCAATGACACTGTAGCTCAATTCTGAATATGACAGGAATTAGTATTTGCTGTGACCAGGTCAACAATAATGAATATGACAGGAATCAGTATTTGTTCTGACAAAGTCAACAATAACGAATAAGAGAAAAGGGAGTTTTGTTGTGACCACGTCAACCATAGTAAATCAATTACAAGGTGGCTGCAATGGTCTAAAGAGTAGGATATTAGTATTATATGTGATGCATCCCATGTTAGTAAACATTCACACAAAAATTTATTCAAATCAGAGCTTTCACATAGAAGTTCTGAGCAAAAAATTGATTGCACAAAATTTTGTACAAAATGGCTGCTGGTGGCCATCTTGAATTTCAGACCGGATCCCAAAACACTCGTTCTCGTCCCATGGTGATAACAAAGATATCCAAGAAGTTTCGTAAAGATCGGTTCATAAATACGGCCTCTAGCCCATTGGTATTTGCAGTTACAGTGCTGAAAGTAACACTAAATAGATCAAAGTTAGTCTAATTGGCATAATTTATGCACGAGAAAAAAACCTGTATAAAATGTGATGTATCCCGTGGTACTAAACATTCATACAAAAAATTATTCAAATCAGCGCTTTCATATGGAAGTTCTGCGCAAAGATCTGACTGCACCTAATTTTGTACAAAATGGCTGCCAGTGGCCATCTTGAATTTCAGACCGAACCCCAAAACACCTGCTCTCGTCCCACGGTGATAACAAAGGTACCCAAGAAGTTTCGTAAAGATCGGTTCACAAATACGGACTCTAGTCCGAGCTGTATTGGCATTTGCACTTACAGTGCTGAAAGTAACACTAAATAAATCAAAGTTAGTCTAATTTGCATAATTTAAGTACGAGAAAAAAACCCATATTATATGTGATGTATCCCATGGCACTAAACATTCATACCAAAAATTATTCAAATCAGAGCTTTCATATGGAAGTTCTGCGCAAAAATCTGATTGCACCTAATTTTGTACAAAATGGCTGCCAGTGGCCATCTTGAATTTCGGACCAGACCCCAAAACACTTGTTCTCGTCCCACGGTGATAACAAAGGTACCAAAGAAGTTTTGTAAAGATTGGTTCAAAAATACGGCCTCTAGACCGAGCTGTGTTGACGGCAAGACGGGCCATGACAATACCTCAAATTTGGCTTTGCCAAAGTTGAGCTAAAAATGGTTGGCAGAAAAATTTTAATTAATGAAGCACAAGGTTGTACTTGTCATTAATTAAATTTTTGAAGATTATTCCTATAATTAGTGTTTGGAATCTAATATTATTGCATCTGCGAAAAGTGACCAGTCCAAGGTATTATTTCAAACATAATGCCTATAAACAACTACAACAGCCTTTAAATGGGTTTTTCCATGGTAGGTTTTCCAAAAATGTCCTACACTAAAGTATGAGGGGAACCACCCCCAATTTGGCACTTGGTGCCTTTTTCATGATGTAATGGCCCCATATGGTATTCTATACTGCCCTGCCACTGCAACCCATGCATTTCATGTTTCTCTTCACATTTACCATAGCTGCCTTCCCACAGACTATAGTAGATATGCATGCCTTTGGAAAAAGGAAGCAATATTTTCTTGACACTTCTATTCCAGTTGCTCTTGATTCAAAATTTCTACACCCTCACTCATTCAGCCTTTAATTTCATTGAACTTTTTTAAGGGTTGTACTACAGAAACAATTTAACAAAAAATTAATGAGCCTCCCAGGCCTGTAATTTAAGGAGTGCGACCATTCTCACTCTCAATGGCCCTCCTACACTAGAATTTTTTAGGACGGTAAACAGTAAACACCCTCCTTGTCACATACAAGGAGAGCCACGAAAAATGTGAACTTTGTTCAGTAGCAGTGATCGTATCGCTGATCTTAATATGTGATTATGCACTCTGGAAAAGCTTACTGGTAGTCAGTCTCTGGGAGGCCCCTATGTCTGGCCTCTGACTCAAGCCGGCGGCCAGAAGTAAGGATCTCACAGATACTAACTGGCAGCCATTTTGCTTACTTATCAGATACTGAATATAATTGTCCAACTACATACATAATTCAGGTAGAAATCCTGACATGTTCAGCAAGAAATTATTTAATTTTTCAACTTACATGAGATTCTATATGCACTACCAAAACATAAAGATGCAAAGATAAGGTAAAATTTCCACTCTCAAGAACAGCCCCCAGTGTCTCTCCTTGTGTCAAATTAAGGTGGGCCAAAAATAGCCCTCTTAACTTCATTTTAGGTTGGCCACCATTGCTCTCCTTTCATTTTGAAAATTACAAGGCCTGGCCTCCAAATCTTGCCTTCTTGTAGAGATGGGCAATATACCGAAAAACCAAACCGATACCGATATCATGGGGACACCGAAAAACCGAACCGACCCAATCTTTGAATACCGAAACCAATGGTATTTTCAATTTTCCCTGTGCATTCGCTATTTATAAGGCCTTGATGAGGACTGATAGCAGTTGAAGTGTTCATTTTCATGAAAGAAGTGACTGATTTTATTTTTCAGTTTTGTTAAGCCTTAAGGACCAGGGCAGTTGTACTAAATTATCAATAGTCTACGACCTGTACATGTCCAGTTGCTTAGCAGTGATTTCTAGCCAAGTCTTGGCTGCCTGTTAAGGCAGCCAAGACTTGGCTAGAAATCACTGACCAGATAATTTTACTACTGTCATCAGGCCCACGTTAAGATCACATCTTCAGGGCACACATTCTATGATTACAGACGCCTTAAGTGGAGCTTGAAAAGTTAAGGCGTATTTAGAACAAGTCACCAACTTACTGCAGATATGATCTGTGCTGACAAAAGAATGACAATGTTGAGCCCATCAACAATGACATGTGTAGCACTGTGATAGAATGATACAAGAACAACTTATTCTGTATTTTTCTGACATGGATTCCCCTTTGGTACTATCAGTGAATCTGAAGTCACATACCGAATACCGAATCGATACCGCGGTATGCCCACACAAAAATACCGAAACCGATACAGAACTCAAAATTCCAATACCGCCCATCTCTACCTTCTTGGTGGTTTCTGTGCAGTGAATACTGTCTAAGCATCAAACAGGCCTTAAAATTTGCCCTGATTCATGAGAATCGGTTTTAATTCTTGTGAACTCTTGCTGTGGGAATCAATTTACATTTAAATAATTTAGACTTTGAGACTACTACATACGTTTCAATATATACAGGCTTTTTGGGGGGTGGTTTTGCTGATGGTTTGGCAGGAGGTCTTGTGAAAACTTGGCCACCTGTATAGGTAGCCAACCCTTCACTACATTCAAATGCCACTGCTTGGTCTTACCTTATTATGCAGGGGTTCTGCTAGGGAGGCAGAAGGTTTGCTTAGTGGCCACATTGCCTAAACCAGTTTTTTCCCTATAACATAGTTATCTCTTATGACAAGATTGGTTTTTAATTTAGTAGTGGCTATTGTTTTCTGGGGACGCACAGAAAAATTGTAGAAGTATTAATACATCTTCCTGGTGGGAATGTTTTGCTGCTTAATACCTAGTGGTTCTGCAAGAGAAAGCTCAAGATTTGCTGATATGGTAGCCAAGGAAGTAACACTGAGAGATGATTTTATTTCATGAGACGAGCTAACTGATACAAACTCTCAAGAATGATGAGGCTGTCTGCTGATACATAGTTTAAAAATGCCCCTCGTGTGAGAGAGCTGAGTTATCCTGGTTACATTCCATAATAGTCCTCTCTTTTGCAAGCCATGATAATGGAGATGCCATTGCATTTTCATCTCTGAAAGAGCTTCCTTCGTTTTTGACTTAGCAGAAACACTGATTATGAGGGAACAGAACATAAATAGCATTCTCCAGACCTTTAACTGGTAGAGTGCTAAATTATTTTTGGCCACCAAAATTTGTTCCCATGTCTTTGCCTTGTTACAATTTATAGGAGAGTGCCTGTCGGCACTCTCCTATAAATTGTAACAAGGCAAAACCTAACAGAGTAAATAATATCACTTCAAAGATAATATGAAGCACAGCCACTGAATTTGAAGCCTTTAAGTTGCAGTACCTGCACTTCAGTGTAAAGCCCAAATATGGGCTTCCAGCACTCTACCAGTTAGAATAAATGACAAGAATCAAATGAACATTCTTGCAAGATCAAAATTGATTTTCAATGTTTTCCTTACAAGACTCATAGAGAAGATACGAATTAAATTACTTGTAAGTTGACTTCATTGTAACTAAAGAATGACAGTTGTTAACAGAACTGACAATACTCTTGCAATAGATAATGAGTGATATTGTGATTTGAGATATGCTTTTTCCTAGAAAGTCTCTTTTGCAGAGGTTGCTGTGATGAAGTTTTCCATGGTTTCTTCATGAATTTAGATATCATTCCTTCAAACTTTCGTAGAGCAGCTGATGATAACATGGTGCCATCAGGAGAATCTTCACTATCAGTTCTCACTTCACAACTACTTATGTAAAATTCTTGTAGATTTTTCACATCATATACAGTGTGAATTAACTCGTAATCTCTGAAATCCAATCCAGATACTGCAAATGTTTTCAAATTGGCACATTTTTTCACTCTGATTAACCAATCAAAAGGTGAGAGTGGATGAAAACCTGCACATGCATAACCTAGATAATGGATAGAAATTACTTCAAGAGTTCTGCAGTACCAATTGTCAATAGCATGAAGAATGTGCCATGGATGATGATCTTGGTAAATATAGTACAAGCCTTTTAGTGGCAAGTGTGGCTTCAAAATTGCATCCTCATTTCGAACAGCTCTTGCATAAAATAGTTCAGCAAAGATTAAATTCACTCCAAAATTTTCCCTCTTCTGTCTGAGGTTTTGCCAAATTTCATCTGAGGGAAAGTCAAATGTAGGTCCATAGTTTGTCAGAAACAAATTTAGAGTTGACAGGTTGGGTGCTGCTCCATCAATGAGATCATTCAGAAGAGGTTCTGATACAGATTCTATATTTACTGTTAGACAAGAGAGTAACGTGAGATGTGAAAAGCTTCTGAGTGAAAACTTTTGTAAGCATGTCAAGTCAATACCTACACTAGGGGGAATGGCGGCAACATTTATCTCAAGGAGCTGATCATTGCACCTTTGGCGATTGAACACCTTTGACATTCTCAATAGTATATTATATGGATCGATCACATCAACAGGAACAAAACCAAAGCTGAATTTTTTGAGACATGATGACTGCAAAATAGTTTTAACTATCACATTTGACAGTTTTAGGTTGTCAAAGAGAGATTTTTTCTCTAGACCTTGTATGATAGCACCTCTGCGTTGAATCTGGAGCCATGTATTTAAATTGTCCTGTGGATTACCTTTACTTTTCACATATTCACAATAGTTACATTCACATTTGAAATACGGTTTCAATGACAGAATTTGCATTGTTGGATTTCTAATAAGATCACACAAGATTGACAATAATGCACAAGTTACTCTTTCATATGTACCGTTTTTATCACCTTCACTAACCATGTCATCTACTGTTTTATTTCCTGATGACTCCTGATGAACAGTATTACCTACAGCTGGGGTATTCTTGTGAAGTTTTGAAATTATGGTCAATCCACATTCAAAAAAGATGTCTACATGATTGTAGTATCTTATAAATTTTGAAATTATCCCAGATGTATGAGCTACAATATCATCCATTATTAAACACTTTCTATTAACACTGAATTTTGCTGATTTGCCCCCTTCGTGTGTACATTTTCGCTTTCTCAAATATCTATCATGAGTGGGTGTTGGGATTTCGCTCACTTTTGATTTGGTTAGTCTTGTTTCGGGATCGAATCTTCTTGCTTCGTTTCCGAGTGCCAATCGCAGGTACCCCAGTGACAGTTGATTATATTTGAATAGACTCCCCCTCCAGTATCTACATGTGCATGATGCATTCAATTTGTCTTTCAATGTTAAGCGTGCATAAATTTCAGTCAGTGCCAACTCAGGAATATCATTCCATGTTGACATTTTGTTGGTTTGTTTACTAAAGTTATCTCCCCGGAAATATCAATCCGAAAACCAAAGTGCTGTAAGTGCAGATAATTATCAAATCACCACAAAACGTCAAAAGCTTGACCTGGTTTGCGACAAAGGGACCAGGACGCAAAATACCCCACATTTGCGTTTTTAAATATTTTTTAAATTAGTCTAAACACAGTTCCGGGGCATTTTATTCAGTAGACGTTCAAATTAGGTCTTAAATGATAACATATAATTATAAATTACTCGCGAATCAACGTCACCGAAATTGTAACATTAGTCATTACTGACAACGCCAAAGCCAAAGGCATTGACCAAACTCTGTCAAAGTCTAAACCAGTGGCGGATCCAGAGTTCAATTTAGGGGGGGGGGGGGCTTAGTAAGATCGGGGAGGGGAGGCAAGGTCGAGATGTGGAGGCCTCTCCAGAAGGCCGCAAGCCAGAGCTGGAGGAGGGTAGGGCCCTAGGGGAGGAGATTTCCCCCTCCAGTTTGTGTCTGAGGGACCTCCCCAAGAAACAAATTCATATTTGGGTGCCCTGGAGCAATATCTGGGCGTTTCTCAACAACACATGACATGATGTGCATTGTTGTGTGTCGTTTGCGGGTGTGATATTGGGTTGAGAAAACTACGGTTAGATAGCAATTTGAAGTTTGATTTCGGGGGCCCGAGGGGAAAGTGTGTGTGTGTGTGGGGTGGGGGGGGGGTAGACACACACCCCCTGTGACACCGCCACTGGTCCAAACATAGACCCAAAGGTCGAAATATAGGAACGTGCAGCAGCAAAAAAATATATTACGCCCATTGGGTTTAAGTTTGGACAATTTTTTATCGGCTCTCGGGCAATCTCCGCCTCCTCTGTTTCACGACGCCATTCACGCTGTCTTACGACTTAAAACAGGATTTCCGTCAAAATAAATAGCAACAACAAAGGCGCGATCTCAATAAAGCGAGATCGCGCGTTTGTTATTGCTATTTATTCAGGTGGAAATTCTTTAAGATAGACTTTTTTCGGCTGCATTTGATAACTACTGAGATCACATATCACACCTCCCTTTCAAGGAGCTATATAAAAAAAGTAAGTAGCTGTATCGAGGACTGGGGTGAGGGTGAGTAAACTGGAACTCCTGGAATAGTTCCACTGCCAGTTACGATATGATGTGGCTATAAGTGTCATAAAACTTCAACAATTCCCCTATTTCGATAACCCAGAATTTCGAACTTCGAACCGCAACTAACCTACGAGTTCCTTATTGCCGAACCACATGCTATCAAAGATCTTTTGTCTCATCCACAACGAATTCTTGGAACGAAATTCCACCTAACGTTAGAGAAAATTGCTCTCTCGCAGAATTTCGAAAATACTTAAACCATAACCTTGTTCGTTCCCCAGCCTACTTTATCAAATCAATGTCCCGTAAAGCTCAAGTACACCACTGCAGGTTACGACTTCGATGTAGTCATCTCAATGAGCATCTTTTTGTTAACCACCTGGCAGAGTCACCGAATTGCTCATGCGGTGAACGAGAGACAACAGAACACTTTTTATTAAAATGCCCTAATTATGACCGTATACGAAGTGAGACCCTAGGGCTCTTCCCAGTCAAACTGACTGCAATACATTACTGTATGGATCCGAATTTTATACTCATGACGAAAACTATTTAGTTTTTAAAACAGTTCATAAGTACATTCTTAGTTCTGCGAGATTTAGTTAACTACTTTGGGTGACCCTCAGATCACAGTGAATAGTTAGTGTGGTGCTACTATTATAACCCTATGATATATTTCTGGAAAAGAATAATAATACAGATTGAATGCATATTCATACACGCATTATGCAACCCAACACCCGTCCTCTGTTTTGCCTCATAATTGCCGTGCGTTCCACCTGGTGTTCATTCCTAATGTCTTGGTGCTAGGACACATCGCACCTATACCACATCACTGTGACCGGGCGGAGGCCACTGTTGACTGGTAGAGATTACTTCCTATCTTCCAACTGTGCCTTGAACTAACAAAAACTCAAGTGCAAGCCCGACATGGGCTAACTGGAATTATCTGACCGTCTCTATGTTTGGACTCCCACTTGCAAGCATAAAGCAATAAAGTGCATCTCGTATCTGGGAATAATACATGGTCCGTCCTCGAAGATTGTCGCTAATGATCGATGAAAGTATAATTCATCGCCGGAGAGTAAAGTGTTGTATGTACCACTGGGACATGGAACGCTTTGGTATCCGGGCGCCGAAATCTGTTTATGCTACTATTGTTTAACTGTGAAAATCCACCAAAATATGCTCAGAATTATTGTACCACGATAAACTAACTCCCGGTCATTTCCCTCACTAGAGAATATGTTCTTATGATAGTCCAACAACGTTAAAATTTAGAATTCGCTTGTTACAGTATCAAGGTACAAACATGGAGGTGGTTCGGTTCGGACTAGGCGCTCCTTACTCTTTCTCTTCCTAAGAACTGTACTTCTATCTTCTTACTCTATATCAGTTTGGAAATCTAACCAATTTGTATCTTTTTATAGTATTTTCTATTTTTCTTTATTAGCGAATTATTTGTGTCAACAGGTATCTTATTGTACACGTTCTTGATAGAAGGGATTGGTCTCACTGTCTTCTCGTTTGCTACCTGTTAAAATTACTATGAGTGGAAACGACCACAGATAAGCTAACAGCTTACTGTCGAATCCACACCCAATGATAATGTAAGCTATGTATTACCATGGAAATTTTTTTGAAATAAATACTGTTTAAACTAAAACTTCAACAATAAACACATAGCAATGGCAGGAAAGCGGATAAATAAGTCAAAGTCGCGAACCTCATCTTAAGTTCGTATACACCCCCCCCCCCTCTTCTCCCCGCGCACGAAAGAGTATCACAAAAAAACATTCAGTTTCGACGTGTGTCCTGCTATCAACACAAAAGTAAACTCATTTTTGTCCCTAATATTTCACACTTTTATTCTCTGAACACGTTAAGATTCTAAACATGTTTAGTCCTCGAGAATATGTGCAAAAATAATGTTATAGGTTTCGAATCGAAACACATAAATGAATATATATGTGCTTTGAAACTAAATATAATAATGTTATAGGTTTCGAATCGAAACACATAAATGAATATATATGTGCTTTGAAACTAAATATTTAGCTGAAGCAATATTACGCTAATTATTTAGCTAAACATACTATATGAGCTATTCTCATAGCTAACCGCATATAATCTAAACACTTATAGCCAAACACACATGAGCTGAACACTAAGCTACACACATATTCGTGAGCTAAACACCAAGCTGAATCCATATTCATGAGCCAAACACTTGGATAAACATATAAGAGCTGTCACACAAGATAATATCATTGATAGCTGCATACATTCAAGTCCATATTGTGAACTGGATCATATGAACACTTGTGGAAATGACAGCTTTCCCCATTTCCCCATTCATTCAGAGATTCGCACCTTGGACTCCCAAGTATGAAGACGGATTGTTTGACCGACCACTATGGCAAATCTGGAAATCCCAATCAAATTGGAATATGTCACCATCTCTAGCCTGGACTCCCACACCAGTGAGGAAGATGGAGAGCCAACAAGCTCGCCCACGAACTAGAACAAAAGATCGTGGACACAGAAGAGACACCGAGAGCTCTCCCACGGAAACCGAGCTAACCTTACAGTTCCAGGAAAACGTTTTGCTCATGATTGAAAAGTATAAAGAGAGACCAAAGATGTCCTAGATAACCAAGTGGCAGAGCTCATAAAGAACAGAGACGAAATACGTTCCCAACTAGTCAATCACGTTCCATATCCAAAGATCAACATAGTATCACGGTCCTCGCCATCAAAAGTCAAGGACTCCCCAACTGCACCGCCACAAAGAAAAAAAGAAAGAAGCAAAGGAAGTAAGAAGCGGAAAGTAGCCCAATAACACTGACAATTCACATCCACTTATGTGATGCACGTCGCATCCCCAAGTGAAGAATCTTTCGGAGACAGCTTTCCCCACTATAACACTCTCATTCGCACCTCTGACTTCAGAGTGTGAAGACGTGTGAAAAGTAGCTTCTGATTATGGAAAACTTGGCAATACCAAGACAGCTCAGGAAAGCCTTGACATCTCTGGACATATCTTGTCATATCAACTAGATTATCCAGATGATGGGCGAGAATGTCCAGCTGGCACTGGAATTCGAGACGGAGAAGACGGTGAAGATCACGCCGCCTTCCTCGGGGAGAGGTAGTACCCATGTGAAGAGGAACCCCTCTCACATGCACCGATCCTCACCCGAAGAAATCTGGAGAACCTGGAAAGAGCGAAAAGAAAACGAAGAAAAGTCCATCCACCAGACGAAGGGATGCCCGACGCCTGGAGGCTTTCTTGGAGACAAAGAAGGAGAAGGGCGGGGTGATGAAGGAGTCAGAGGCAGCCACCACCCCCACACACTACCCCAGACAAACTTAATCAGCTGCCAGCTCCCCAGAGGTATTGTTGAAATGAGGAAAGTCCTGTGGAGACTGAGGTGAAATGGAAGCTGCTCCATCGCCGCTTCCGACCCCCACTTACCCATCTCTTCGGTACCCGGAAGTCAAGACCAGGAACCAGCAACCAAATCACCACCACCAACTCCGGAAGAATCGATAGGGGACTTTATCGATCGGATAGAGAGGATGGTTATACAAAATTTCGGAGAACTGAAACTAGACTCTGAGGGCACAAACGAGGACTTCTTAGAATTCAATAAAAGCAGAGAAAAGGGTTACGACGAAAAAACCCAAAAGAGCTTACAAATCAAACAACCGCGCACAACCGGAGGCCTTCAACATCCCGCAATCCTCTATTTCACAAATGGTACAAAGAAAACGAAAAGTTAAAAAGGAAACAGCAGCCAAGGAAACAGCAGCCATCTTATCTCAGTCTTCTCCAACAAAAAGGCACACAAAGAAGCACAAGCGACGTTAAGGGCTTCAACTTCAACTTCAAGACTCCTCTGCTCACTACCTGCGGCTAGCATGATATGATATCTATTACCCAAATGGGGTCGCAAGGGGCTCGACGAACCCCATATCTTCCCTACGTGCCTTCGGCGCGCGGAACTTTTGATTTGATTGAGCTTTCCCCATTCTCGGTTTTTACATGTAATGGAAAATTGGACGAAATCAACTTCATTGTATGATTGGCGAAATGCTAATTCGTTATCCTCACTGGGGCAAAGATGCAGTAAGTGTAACGAATGCTCAGTTGTGCATCATGTAGACTGATCAAGTCTATGGTTGGGACAGACATAGTTCCCAATCCAACGGGATTTAATCAAATGTTTGAAAAACCAATTCTCCATTTGGCTCTTCTGGATTTCAAGGTGGCATACTTAGCATTTCACACCTTTCAGACCACCATCGATTCACGATCTTTACCAATATTTTACGCGATAACACCACCACCAGAGAATGGATGTCGGAGGCGGGTATGGTCACTCACGACTCAAATGCAGTCACTTGAAACTTGTATTTTTGATTTTTGGATCCTGTCATTGCATTCTCATTGGGAATTAGGATGAGGATGCAAAGACTCTTTACTAGTAAGATTTGACCCAAGTTTCCTTTATAAGATTTGTTTCTTCTGCGAATTTTAATGTCGAGAAAATGCATATTTTTAGCAGTGAAACTGGGCTGAGTGAATATGAACCCAAGTGGGTTCATATTCACTCAATCTAGTAAATTTGTGTTATTTTAACCCACCCGATTTTAGAGTGTGTAGAGGTACATCGGTCCCAAACATGGCTTTGCATATCGTATTCCTAACATGCCACTAAGGCACATGGATCATCATAGATACACAGGAATATTGGTCTATCAGTATGTAGCTGTCCTTCTATTGCTGTGCCCCCCCCCCCCCCCCCAGCTGTAAATGCTCTCTACGCCCCGCCTGTCCGACCGGAAAAGAAGAACATCAGTCTGCGAAATAAGGCGAAACGTGGCCATGAGAGGGATCTAGCTCGTAGATTGAGGCAGATCGTGGATGCCCACAAGAAGCGAGTGTCTTAAACTGCGCACCACGGTAAAAGTTTATGGATTGGGGTATGAAGAAAGATACAACTATCTCGTCCTCCCTTTTCCCAAAAGAAGAAGTTCAAAACAACATAACACAATATTCCACAAACTCTCCCTCCAGCGACAAGCAATATCCCCATCCATTCTATAAACCAATAAATATTCATGCAGTTTTGTAAAACGATAGTTCAGCCTGTTTTTTCGTACTTGAGAGTTCAACGGTGATGAATCGTTCATCACGGGCATGTTCTTTTCATCTGTTTGCAGATAGGACGAGAAAGGGGACATGAGAAGAGATGTATTGGGCAATCATTACTCTAGAATGAGGTTTCCCGGCTTTAAGAATTGACTTTGTGTGTGGATATATAATATATTGACAGGGGGTGGGGTGGGGGGGGGGGGGGGGGCAAAAATGAATGACTGTGCTGTAAATTTTTATAAATTGTAGAATATTTTGTAATTTGCATTTTTTACGAACAAATTTGTCTCGGAAAAAGACATGGCGTCTCATGAACTACGTGTTACAAATCTTGGCTGATGAGGTCAGATTATTCCGCTCATTATTTCGAGAGATATTAGCCCTTTAAAATTTGATCATGGTTTTCATTCAGATATGGGTAAAGCATTCGCCATTGGTTTAAAAATTAGTAACTATGGAGGGCAGATTCAAACATTAACCGTATACCTTTATCAATTACTAATCTCGGATCCACATTTATTCATTTTTGGCGATCACATTTACCGTTTATACACTTTTTAGCCGTCACTTGAAATCTTATGAATTTTTTCCGCGTCCACAGATACGGCGAATTTTCCCCATTCTCCCATTGGCTTGTTTTAGATAGTAGCCAATGGGATGTTTTTGTGAGCATCTTAGCTTCTATGGCCTCGTGAGTTTCCAAAAAAGGTTTAAAAAGTATAAACGGCAAATGTGAGTGCCAGAAATGAATAAATGTGGATCCGAGATTCGTAATTGATAAAGGTATACGGTTAATGTTTGAATCTGCCCCCTATAGACAGTGGGACCATGAATTATTTATAATAAATTGGACAATTGTCGCTCGTACACTATCTTGTCCGACTTAATGTTTTTTCGGCCTTTTCTGCGACTTCTCCCAGTTATCACGAACAAGCCAAGAACACCCAACAGTCGTGTAATACATCACTGTAATGGTTATTCATTCCCCTTTTCCACTGACACTGGGTACTACGGGATACGTTATGTGAATCAAATTTGATGGGAGTACAACAAAGATGAGAGCTATCGTTTTCGAAAAGCGAGTTGTGTACCTTGTTAATATTTATATACCATTATGGGGGCACGTCAGCATCGATTCAAAAATGCTATCAAATATAATTTTTCTTTCGATTTCACAGCTTGTGCCAAGTACCTGTGTATGTAACTGGATCCCAAGCATTAAGCGTCTATTCAAAAGGGATGTGACCTTGAGAAACATAATTTACTGTGATCAGTAAATTCGAGTCTGTTTGAAAATAGTGAAAAACATCAGAACTGAACTACATGGAAAGAAAATTTATGGAGACTTATTACAGGAGTAAAAATGTCTTTAAAGAGATCAGAGATGTTTGTTTTTTGTAAACAGCATTTAAGGATATTCAAACAGGAATCTGATAAAACTTTTCATTAAACCAGAAATAACTTCTGTGCATACCATTTAACGAATTCTTCGAGGAATCAGACATGGATATTGAAGAAATTAGAAATATATTGTTGTGAACAGGACATTGTATTTGAAGAGTTTCATGCCAAAAAATCAAATGATTTGCGAAACGCAGGATATCCTTCATCATATTTCACACCTTTTATGGTCCCAGTTCAATTTGTCAGATACGGAAGTGTGTCCTGGTCTCAAAATTTTGTACCTCCCTTTCAAAATGTTTGGCCCCGCCATGTTTGAGGCATTTAAATTTACGTATGGACGTTAGAAATGCATTAGAGGGTCTAAATTGTGATTAAAATATCTCTGCAATATGCAGTCATTAACCACAGGCTTTGCGTACTCGAAAGACCTTGGCGTATATCTTGAACCTTCAAGGAGTTTCATCTTGATATTCAAATGTTCCAAACTGATAGCTTCATACTACGATTGGGATATCAGATGTCCGTCTTTCAAAATTTATGACTCTGTCTATTTTTTAACCGTAGATTTTACCATGCTCTAAAATAGGTGTGTGTGTGTGTGGGAGAGGGGGGGGGGGGACTTTCAAAAGTCGGCTATGAAATGCATATGAACTTCGGGAATGCATGAGGGGATTGATTGTAAATGCATGTGTTCCGCAATTATGCAAAATGAACTCAGTGTCTTCTGGATAACCCGAGTGGCCATGACCCATATTTTGAACAGTCAGCGCATTTCGACTCATTTGGTACTGGGCCCAGACTCATATGTCATACCACCCTTGAAATCTGAACGTGACCCACTTTCAAAATGTTTGACCCGCCCACTTTTTTGAGTACTAAAATTCATGTCTGAACTTCAAGAATTCATAAAAGGACCATAATGATCCCTGGATAACCTAAGTAACCTTAACCCACATGTTGAACCCTCAGTGAGTCTCGACTCATTTGGTGTTGGTCTCAGGTCCACAGGCGACATCATGCTCAAGATATGAGGTTGACCCACTTTCAAAATATTTGACCACGCCCACTTTTTTGAGTGTAAAAATACAAGTATGAGCTTCGTAAATGCACTGGGACGGGGGGAGGTAATTAAAACAATTTCCAGAAATTCTGAAAAATGCACTCAATGACCCAAGGTGACCTGGGTGACATTGTCTCATATTTCGAACCTCAATTGAATTTCGACTCATTTGGTGTTGGACCCAGATCCACAGGTGATTCTGTACTTCAGATATGACCCACTTTCAACAGTTTCTGCTCCGCCTATCTTTTAGACTCATGTAATATACCTGCTCATTTCTTCGAGTGTAGAAATACATGTATGAACTTCTGGAATACTTTGGAGTAGAGGGGAGTGGGGGAGGGGGAGGGACATAAAATATGATTTTCTGCAATTCTGAAAAAATGCTCTCAATGACGCCCGGTTGACTGCAGTGACCGTGATCCACATATAGAACCTCCATTGATTTTCGACTCATTTTTGGTGTTGGTACCAGGCCCATGCCACGCTTTAGATATGAAGGTGACCCACATTCGCAACACCTCCGGAGACACCCAATGCCCCATGTGCCTGGCATATGGGGATGAGTGCTGATGACTGTCTGTCATTATGCCGAAAAGCAGCAAGAAGATTCGCACCCGAAAGCGGAATATTTCAGGATGAAATCCTAAGAGTATGCCCCCTCAAAACTACTGCGCCCCCTCAAAATGTGAAAATTAAAGCACCAGAGGGCCCCAGATTTACTCTCAAGGCTTTGAAGCTCCACTCCCACAAATGGGGTGGGGATACCGTTGGCCTGAGGTGGAGATGGGTATGCAGGCCTTCGGGAAGGTAGGGGTTCGAGACTGCTCCCAAAACCCTCACCAATGGGAGGGCCATACCCACCTCCACCTCAGACCTACGGCCTTCGGATATTCCTGTGGCGTATACCGAGATGATACCCCACCAAAAAATTATGTTCTCACCCCATAGGAAATCCTAGCTACGTCCATGGCAGGTGTCGTCTTCTAGTCGTGTTAGCGAAGGGATTAAAAGGGAGTGTGTGTGGGGGAGGGGGAGGTATATCCTCTCTTGCTATAAAACATCTTTGCAAAATGCATGTGTTGAAGACGTGATTTTCGTGACTCAAATTGACATTTTTCAGTCAGGGAAAAATGACCGAATGTGGTGTGTAAATCTGATTTGTTCCGGCTGTGGTGGATCAAGACTCGACCGACTAATATTCCAAATACAATATCATGGCATGCCTTCTTACAATTGGTGGGGTGATGGTTGAATGGAAGGTGGTTGTTGAGTTGAAGAGGAAACGGGGAGCTAGGAAACTTGGAATGAGAGAGCTTGATGGGGATGCAATTGAGGATGGGAGAAGTAGGAAGGGTGGAACCAGGACAGGATTGTATAGATTCGGCAGGACAGGGCCAGGATAAGGCTGCTAAGCGGTGTTTAGAAAATGGGTTCACTTTTTTAGATACTGATCCCTCTTGGGGATTAGGCGAGGAAGAGGGCGAGAGAGAGGAGGTGGTTGTTGATATTGTTAGGACAGATAGGATAAGGAGATCGGTCAACAGAAAGAAAGGTTCGGATACCAGTAAAGCGATTCAATGTGCAGGTGATATAAGGCCTTGGGAGAGAAGTGGGAAAGAGAATAAAAGAAAGTTAACTGCATGAGGGAGTAGTATTGCAGCGGAATTAACCCTTTACCCAACGTAACGGTCAAAACCGGCCAGCGCTATTCTCAAAAATCGCCAATTAATTTTCATTATTTTTTGTCTCAAAAACATAGGTTATGGCCCCTCGTTGGAACGATCTCGTCGAGCTCGTTCCAACGAGGGGTCATAACCTATGTTTTTGAGACAAAAAATGAAAAAAATTAGTTATTCAAGAATTATTTTTGCAAGTGTCGTCTGCTTTTCAGGTTAGGTAAAGGGTTAACAAAGTTGATTGTAGTCTCGACAGCTCAAAACCGACAGCCGTATGGTTTCTTGGAGTGAAGGTAGAGGACTTGAGGGATTGGGTGAATGATATTGTGGCGAGGTATCAGGAGGATGAAATCAGCAAGGATGGTGGAGGCGTACAGGGATTTAATTAGTGAACTGCTCAGTAGGAACGCAAAGATAATGGTATCGGGCTTCCTTCCTGTTTACGATTTATTGACCACTGGAACACATTTTGGTGTAAGGAGGGCATGTTATGTTATGTGCTTAAACGAAAAACGTTTAAGACATGACGAATGAGTAGACCGAGTAAGAGTGCACATAGGTAGGTGTAGAACGATCTGAAGGTCAGAAAAAGGGAGTAGGGTAGGCTTGTACATTAAGGAGAATTTAAAACCGTCGTTGATCAAGGACGTGACAGTTGTCAATATCTCGGCTGAGGTGTATCAAGGAATCGGGTGGATGAATTAAATAATAATTTAAACTAGAGAAACAGAATTTACTGCCACTAGTAAATTCAAGTCTGTGTGAAAAGGGTTAAAGAATCAAGAGAAAACTATACAGAAAGAGAATTTATGGAGGCGTATTTTCAGGAGTAAAATATTTTTTAAACATATCAGAAACGGATTTTCGTTGGTAGTATTTACAGATATTCATACAGGAATCAGAACAATGTTCATAAAAGACAAGAAAAGGCATATGTGTGCACAGCATTTAAAGGATTCGATCAAGGAATCAGGAATTGACATTACTGGCACTGCCAATTATTTGAATGATGAGATACATGGACAATCTTCAGCATTGCATTAGCTGTTATAAAATGCAATTCCCAATAGTTCTGAAAAATATGCACTTCATGACCTCCGTTGCCCGCATTGAGGTGGACCACATTTTGAACCCCCAGAAGGTTTCAACTCATTCGGTGTAGGTCCCGTGTCTATAGGTCATTCCAAACCTGAAGTATAAGCGTATCCCACTTTAAAAATATTGCCTCCACCAACTCCGGATCTGCCATTTTTATAGAAGATAGCAAATCTTCATATTACCAAGAAAAAGTTAAGGTACATGATACCTCTGGAAAATATTATGCGAGTAAAAGAATTCAGTAATGTTGGAAAATAGAGGTAAACGGCCTCAAGAGTCCATGCGTGTTTAGGGCATCATTGTGAGAACAGGAAGTGTTATCATTATTCCTGCATTGCAAAAGTAAATGTTTGGGGACTCATATTAAGACATTGAGAGGGTTGAAATAATCCCTTTAAATATTCCATTTTAACCCTTTAAAAAAGTGCACATTCAAATGAGAGGTCATCAGCAATGCTTTTCAAGCAAGAACGAAATGGAAATGGAATGTTAATTTCAGTGAATAATGCTAGCTGGTTTTCAACGCTATGTTGGGGAAAGGGTTAAGAAAGCCTTACTTTGGAAGGTAAACCTGGAAAGGTGTCGCATTCCATACAGAATTAAATGTTACAGAAAGGAAAGCGTAAAAATATTCTGTAAAATTTACAGTATTCTCTCTGACCTCTTTGTTTATGAGAGATTCTATCAAGTTTTAAATAATGGCTCTTGACTTCAGTGAACTCATTTGCAAGCACAGTCTATCAGTATAACAAAACATTAAGAAAGGATTGATTGTATTAGGGTATCGTGTTGAAGACACAAATATTACAACTGCACTATCGAGGCATGCGTTCTATGAATGTTATTTATTTATTTATTTATTGGGCTTAACGACACTATTGAAAGCCACTGTCACCTTGTGCCGGACAGTTTTATGGGAGGAGGAAGCTGGAGTACCCTGAGAGAACCACTGAGCAAATGCGAGCAACTGTCAGGCTCTCCAACAGACTGACTCCACACCAGCAGGTTAGCATTTGTTGAAAACAAGTACACCGTCGACGTGTAATATGCGTTGATGCACAATGCCACCATGCCCCTAGTGGACAATGGGGGTGAAGTATGTCAAGGACACAACAGTGTTACTGCAGCTGGGATTCGAACCGAGGACCTCTCGGTTTGCAGCCTTCGCCTCTACCTACTGAGCCAAGGAGTCCCTTCTATAAATGTAATTGGAATACTTTGGAGGCTTATTTTCGGGGAAATCAGAAATAGATTTTCGTTAACAGTATTCAAAGATATTCATTCAGGAATCGGATACATTTTTCCAAAAGAAACAGAAAAGACATATATGTACAGAGCAAAAAAGAGTTCGATCAAGGGAATGCATTAGGGTGCCAAAATGTATCTTTCTGCAATTCTGAAGAGTGCACTCAATGAAACCAAGGTGACCTCAGCGCCCTTGATCCATATTTTGCCCCCCCCCCCCCCCCACTGAGGGTCGACTCATTTGTTGTTGGACCCAGGTCCATTCATCATACCATGCTTGAGATGAGTTTGTCCACTTTCAAAATTTTTGTCCACGCCCACCTTTTTCATATAAAAATTCATGTATGGGTTTTGGGAATGCATTAGGGGGTTCAAAATGTGGCTTCCAGCAATTCTGAAAAATTCACTCAATGACCTCTGGGTGACCTCAGTGACCTTGACCCATATTTTGAATCTCCATCGAGTGTCGACACATTTGGTGTTGGACCCAGGTCCATACGTCATACCATGCTTGAGATATGAGAGTGACCCACTTTCAAAATTTTTGGACACGCCCACTTTTTTCATGTGAAAATGCAGGTACGAACTTCGAGAAAGCATTTTGGATTAAAAAAATGTGATTTCCAGCAAATCTGAGAAATGCACTCAATGACCCCTAGGTGACGTTGACCCACATTCTGGATCTCCATCGTGTGTCGACATATTTGGTGCTGGTCCCAGGTCCATAGATCATACCATCCCTGAGATATGGACGTGACCTACTTTCAAAACACCCCTACGGACACCCCTGATGCCCTGGGAATCTGAAAAACATAGGTGGCCGAGAACTTTTGACTGTCCAAAATGCCAAAAATCAGCGAGATAGGACTATTCGTTTTCGAGTTATCGTGAGGACAAGGAAGTGTATAGAAGAAGAAGACCGAAGAAGAAGAAGAAGAAGAAGAAGAAGAAGAAGAAGAAGAAAAAGAAGAAGAAGAAGAAGAAGAAGAAGAAGAAGAAGAAGAAGAAGAAGAAGAAAAAGAAGAAGAAGAAGAAGAAGAAGAAGAAACCGCACAAAAACAATAGTCTGTGTGTTTCACACAGACTAAAAAACAAAAGCGTTGGTATTGGGTTTGTGTACTGTGCAGCGGTGGGAAGCAAACCTGAGTGGAATGATTAAATACACTCAGGTCCAATGCTAAGGTCCAATATCGGTTATTAGTTGGAAAACATTGGGCTCGGTATAGTTCTGGTGGAAGACTTTAGTGGACACAAAGGAAATAAGGGAGAAGGAATACAGGGCGGGGATAAAAAAAACCCAAACAACAGGAATGCAAGGATGCTGCTGCACTTCACAAATGAGCTCGATTTGAAGGTTCTAAACAGGGATTCGAAATGAACCTGTGGAGGGGGGGGGGGGGGGAACGACAGAAGGAAAATCGACTATATTTTCACAAACCCCGATTTATGGATGGGGTGAGACAGATAGAAGCGGACAATGAGAGTAAAATGAATTTGGATACTTATCAGAAGTTGATTACAGTTACGATCAGCGGCAACCCCACAGCAAAAGTCAAAAGAAGATTTAAGGAGATTTGGGAACTCAGAAAGGATGCTGACTGGGTGCAGTTGGACGAATAAATGAAACCAAGGCTTGCGAATGTACAGAAGAGGACCAATGTCCAGGAAATGGCAGATGCTAATGTTGTCAGTCTCACAGACAGTCAAACGTGCTTCGTACAGGCGAAGTAGAAAACTCAAGGGGTGGGAAGTAATGAGGCTAGGGTAGCAAAAGAAGAATATCAACAAGCACGGAATAAAGTAAATAAGATTAAAGACGATAATCGGAGGGTGTGTAACTGCAATCGTATCAGGACAATAAGAATGACAGGGGGTCGAGTTCCAACATATTCTGAAAATGGGTGAATAAAAACAAAGAAAGTAATTCACACATTATTCAAGTAGAGGACAGAAATATATACAGACGATCACTACCAAATCGCATTAGAACTTGTCAAGCGCTGGGAAAAGGTAAATGATAACGCGATGGGCGTGGGTAACAATGCTGCCACAATGAGGGAGAACTTTGTATACAGCGAAATAAAAGTAGAGAGGGTTCGAAAGTGGTCTCAAAGTTAAGGAACGGAAAAGCAGGATGGACGGATGGAATTCGCAACGAGTTCCTAAAATATCGGGGAGAAAACGGCCCAGAAAAACAAGAGGCCCAGAAAGAGTTGGGAGAAAGCAAGATTACATTTATACACAAAAGGGGATAAGGATATATTGAATAACTATCGGGAGATCTCTGTCAGTAGCAACATTGGAAAAGTATTCTGTAAGGCCATGTATGGGAGATTAGACGATGTGATCGAAGAGAAGAGGTTTTGTTTTGGCAGAGACCAGAATGCTTTCAGAAAGGAGAGGGGAGTCACTGACCATTTTATCACACTAACCCAAATGGTAGAATCTGCAAAAGCGAAAAAGTAAAAAGATGTTTATGGCGTTTCTGGATGTTAAAATGGCACATGGTAGAGTATGGAGTGAAAGAAAGTGGCGAAAGAATGAGGCCTTAGACCTGAGGGGTGAGTTTGTTGGAAATATGGAACATTATATGAAGATGTGCAAATTGAACTTAGTCTGGTAACAAAACAATTAAACGAAACGGGTGCATATGGAGATAAGACCAAAGCAGGAGCGTATCCTCTCGCCAATTCTTTTTTCATTGTACATCAAATGGCGATGAACTCCTACATATCGACAAGGGGTAGCAGTTGGGGACTTGAATATCCCTGGTCTGTTTTTCGCAGGATCGTAAAGTGGAACCTACTCGAAGGAGGAGAGTGGAGGAGTTCTGTATTTCGGAAGGTACCGTACCAGAAAACTCCCCAGAGAGAGAGAGAGAGAGAGAGAGAGAGAGAGAGAGAGAGAGAGAGAGAGAGAGAGAGAGAGAGAGAGAGAGAGAGAGTCGACTACGAGTATTTGGGGTAAATATAAACATAATGGAAAGAGGCATCTACTAAAACTACACGAATAAACTACCTTGAAGGGGGAGCGAATTCTAAATCAAATTAAACCTTTTCGGAATAAACAGCTTCATTGATGTTTTCGTGGGGAAAACCATTTGGGAAATGGAAGGTGTGCGTATAACATATGACACGGAAGTGATACCTTTAAACCAAACGGTTGTAAAGAGCTTGGGAACTCTGCAGAATGATGCAGACCGATTGATAACAGGGTCGAGTAATGCTGCTGCACTTGAAGCAATCAGGATGAGCTTGGGCGGATGAGACTCTGTTATTCTAACTATTCGGTACACTTCCCCGACAGCCGATGGTACAAACAAATGCTCCAGAATATTTGGGATTCAAATACAAAGATATGGTGGATCGAGCAAGTGGTGGAGTTGATGGAGAACTATTCAATGAAGATCTCTAAC
Organism: Pictodentalium vernedei; assembly: GCA_031216915.1. Lineage (NCBI taxonomy): Eukaryota > Metazoa > Mollusca > Scaphopoda > Dentaliida > Dentaliidae > Pictodentalium > Pictodentalium vernedei. The sequence goes on from CM062290.1 coordinate 126,934,747, forward strand.
TTGGAAGTGGGGACAGCCCTGGATAAAAAGAACTATCAGAGAAAGAGTCAAGGCCAAAGCAAAGAGGTCCTTGGGTGACCTGCATAAAACCAGGTTTTGAAGAATACCTTGATAGCACCTTTGTGAGGTCACTGGTGTTCAAAATGAGGTCACGGTCGCAGGAGATTAGGGAAAAATTGAGAAAGACAGTAAAATGGAGTACCAAATGTGTAATTTAAGAGTCGTGGAGACACTGGAACTCTTTCTATTGTAATGTCCTAAAGATCAATTTAACAATAAGATTCACTGGGAGTATAATGGGGAAATGGGATGGGGGAATGAAGGATATGTGGGTACTGAGTGACACAAATAAAAGGGTTAGTATGCTTATCGGAGAGATTAGGAAGAACGAGGCACTGGATGTCATCAAACAGTTCGTTTGCGGGTGTTGGGAGAAGAGACATGTGGGGGAGGGGGATGGGGTAGAGGGCATTTGAGAGCACAGTGTTAATCAAGGACACCTCACCCGAGAACTGCGACAAATCCGAGGCCGGACAACGTATTATTATTTTTACTCGAACGAGCAATTACTCTATGGCTCATTTGTTCGATGGGATTCGAGTCGTTCGAGCAATGACTTAACAGTAACTACTCGATAGATTCTTGGCTTAAGGAATGATATAGGCCTTTGTTGTATACAAGGGAGATAACTCTGCATACGGATTACGGAAAATGAAGCACCGGTGATTATAAGACTTGGACGAGAGAATCAGAGATAGTTTGGACTGGATAGACTGTTAGTGTTGGAGTAGCATCTGCAATAGGCATAAAAATAGGGTTCTTGTAAAATCAGGTCCAGTAGCCCTATTACATAGAACATACTCCCAGGAGATATCTCAGTCCTATAGCATTACGTGTTATTTTGATATGCCCAAAATAGGGTTCGCCAGTCCGTTTTGGTGGTTTGGGATAGATTTTGGTGGTTTGTTGGGGTTGTCAGGTCTATTTGAGTAATTCTACGAAGTATCCATGCCAGAAAATTACTCTAGTTTAATCGAACTTACCCCGGTGGGATCCCCTCGGTCCTATATCATTACGTGCTAAGGCGACAAAATGGAGAATCCGTAGTAAATAAAGTCGTTTTTGGTAATTTGGTGAGGTTATCGGGTTGTTTGTGGTAATTCTACGAATCGGGAAATCACTCTTGTTCAAAGGAACATAATCTCCAAACATACCTCTGTCCTATTATAAGCATTTGGGTAACATAGCAACCACGTGCTACCATTGAAACCAAGATGGCTACCTCCAGTATACAAAATGGACGACGGAAAAACGTATCACCCTAACAACACGCGCTGCGCATGCACACTAGAACGACATATCGCTATGGGGATGACGTCACAAGATGGCTGCTCATGCGGGTTACCTTGGCAACCGAACATGGCGCCACCAGATCACGTGACTATGACATCACATATGAGATCTCGCATGAATTCCCCCCAACCGGAGCCGATCCATCGTTCTCCTTCTACTTGCCAGCAGTCTAGTCTGTGTCGATCGCTCAGATGAAAGGAAAGTGCGTTCCTCCAATTTCAAAAATCAAAATATTCTCCGAATGGCCCGATCTATAGTCTTCCTGGTGGATCCTCCCCACCCCTGGTAGAACCATTTTTGTCAAATGACCGATGATATAAAATGCCATAGAAATAGCCTCTATGTGGACTGCGATTGATCGCACAGATGCAGCCGTGTTCGTTCAGTCGTTCAAAATTTTCTCTGGGTCTGAGGCCCCTTGATGCAGACCCCGGGAACTTTTCTTTGCCAGTCTGCCCCTGACAAGTCCAAGTTTCAAATCTAGTCTTTTAAGAAAGTATATGATTACTAGAAGGGAATTGATATCTGAAACTCCAATCCTGACGAAAATGTCCCAACTGGAAAATTATTGGTGTCACACCCCCTACACTCCCCATAGTTACAACCATGTTTTCAGTCATTTTCGTGTAACTGAGCCAGAGTTTAAGTGAAAAAACCGACAATACATTAAATTGGCGACATCATATAGTCATGGGAAGCGACAGCTTTTTCCTTGTGTACCTTCGACTTTGTCTTTGTATTTGTATACTGTGAGAAAATGAACATGTGCTTGGGATTGACCATAAGCCTGGCTAATGTAAGCAACGTGCTTTATCGGATAAAGCATTAAGGGAAATATTATCTTCGGTTTTTAAATTGTATATAATGCCCCAAAACACTGACAGATTGTCTCTTCCGTCTACCAGAACGTTCTAGCTTGATACACAACCAAGGTAAGACTTTAGTTTTTCATTCTGTCATAGATCTTTGGTTTATCTAGGGAGTTGTTTGGATATACACACATGTAGATCCAACAAGAGTATAGCCATAACTGTTGCCGAATTTTAAACCGGAGTGGTAGGGTCGGCATATACCTATGGTAAGCTAGTCTCAACAACTTGCATTCTACAGCCAGTCCGGGAGCATGCTAATGGGACATCCGTAAGGGAACTTCTAAATTTGTCATCAAGTTGTGCTCTCCGGTAGCATTTTGGGGATTTACTTGCACTCATCCTCCTTTCTTGAAAACATGTACAATTTCATAATATCAAACCTTAGGTTGATACACGCGGTCCTGGACAGCCATATGGGGAGTCCAGTTCAGCCAGGTATCTAAGCCAGCTAGCAGTTTAAAAAGCAGCGTAACTGCTTGGCATGTTCATTTACAGTAAAAGGTAACTACATAGACATATGACTGTCACAAGTGATTGCTGGCAGTTAAAATTTAGACAATTAATATTTTAACTCTTTCAACACGATAGATAGTTTCTCAGTTTCTATTTATTTATTTCCTGTTAAATCCACATAACTTTGGATTACAGCCTAATGGACATGATACTATACATAAAATAAGTAAAGCATGTCCAATCAACAATATTATTTTCTGAAAACATAACCATCTCTCTCTCTCTCTCTTTCACTCTCTAATTGATTATACTAAATCCAGTTAACCAGTACTCGCACCTAGCTTGGAAATAGGCGATCTGTCATTCGCAGAATGAGGTCCCCAGGGGGGGTATTTGCTGATTCTACCCCATACAGTGGGCCAATTTATCCTCTGTGGGTACCTTTTTCGGTTTAGGCTTGAGACCTTGATTAAGAATGAGGTTCAAAGAGGGTAATTTTAATGATGCTACCCTGATGTGCAGGATAGCATCACTAAATTCACCCTCTGGGGACCCCATTCTGCAGGTAACAAGTAAAATAAGTCTGCTTCTGTACAGGCTTGATTCACACATATACATTTTAGGCCACTCGTGAGGACCGGATGTGCATCGCGACCCCCCCCCCCCCCCCCGTATTATCATAGATGCTTCATTATTCCATTACCTATAACGAAATGTAATAACCCCTCAGCGTCATTCACAAACAATCGCCAATCAAAAATTTCATACTCATTTTGGCCTTAAAAACATAGCTTGTGCCACCTCATTGGAACGAAATCAACTAACTTGTTCCAATGAGAAGTTTTTATATATACTTTGAAGCAAACAATGAAAATATGAAGCTGACAAAGAATTTATTTTGAAAATGTCGTTCGCTATTCGCGTTTGGTATAAGGTAACCAACACAACCTATAGCTTTTGTGAACCAGGCTCAGCGAGGTGCGTTTTCCAGTTAGACTTTGTCAGCATCCCCATATTGGGTCACGTAAGGAGGCATACCTGACCGTTGCTTCAGTAGAAATGAACAAACATGCGAGGCGAATTAGAGAGCCAACGGCTGCCATCAATCGCTTCATATCCCACTCTTCTCATTTATTGGAGTTTAACGACACTTTCGACAGCCAGGGTCACTTCGTGTCAGACATTTTTACGGGTAGAGGAAGCCGGAGTACATGGAGAGAACCACCGAACAACGGCTATCAACTTAGATCCCAGTCTGATAACACGGTATTCACTCAGCCGATACATCAACTTGCTGCCGTGTGAAGACACTGCCGTTAAGGCTGTTAAACTCTTAACTACCGTACCCACAATACATATATTTCTCGCTATACTGCGAAACGCGAGAAAATGAACATCTTCTCTACAAACGACACGCTAGTACTCTGGAACACCCCAATTTCCGGGCTTCGGTTTTCCTTTAAATATATCCACTGTTTGACTCTTTAGTAAATTAGGGTCAAGGTCATTCATAGTCTTACAGATGCTGGTAAAAAGAACTCCTACATTTGTTTAATTCTACAGAAAGAGAGATTGAGTTATTCAACATTTCGTAATGCATGTGGTGTCAATTGAGAAATGGGTCTGGGTACAAAATTAGAAAAGTACTCAGGGCTGATCCGGATTTCATTTTATAAAATGTTGTCAGCTCGTGTCTTTGCCTACATTCCTTCAGAGTTATGTAACTCATTTCTTTATATATATGTTCACGACTTGTCCCCCGAGTGGCACCACATATTCGCAGAGCATCGAGTAGCAGATTCTGTTCTGGATTTCCATTTTAGTGATGGATTTTTAATCTGGTTTAGTGTACGCCAAAAACGCATGTCATGTAGGAACATGTTTTCAAAGAGGAATATTACCAACCCAGAGGCAGGGGAGCCAGGGGACACAGGGAGCACGCGCCCCTCCACTTTTTTCCACAGATTTGTTTTGCAGTTACACAATGAGTTGAAATGGGCGCATGAAACGTGTCAATATATAGACATTCCTGTAATATTATTTGCAAATCCAAACAATATTTCTCACTCTCGATCCCATCTGTCCGTTTCTTCTATTTCAACTATCTTCCAACCCGAAGGCTGGAAGAGGTAGAAGAAGATGGTTGAAGTAGAAGAAACAGACAAGACAGTGACCACACAGCGGCATATTCATCTAAACGAGAGACTGTAGCGAGTCATGGTACATTTACCGATATACGATAGTAACCTTTATCACACTGGGTCGAGCCATGGTAGTATTGTAAATGTGTGCCCCTGTAACAACCAGTAGTGTAATAATCAACCAGTAGTGTAATATTAACCAGAAGTGTAATAAAGATTAACCAGTAGTATAATAATCAACCAGTAGTGTAATACAAATCAACCAGTAGTGTAATAACCGGTAGTGTAATAAACTTAACCAGTACCAGTAGTGTAATAAACATCCATGAAAACCAATAATTTTTCAACAAACTTTGAAAAATTTTTGGAGTGGCTCAAATCATAGTTTGGGTACATCTTAAATTTTAAATATTTTATCGTACATTTAAAGACGTTTTGCTGGCCAAACATCATTTCGCGGGTTCAATACGGCGATGAAAGGTACTTTTTGTGATTTTTACGTGATGTGCGTATTTTCCGGCGTTTAATGTCATTTTCTGCAATTGTGGCTTTATGTAAATTCAAAGTTGGGGGATCGCTGTGGCTCAGTGGTAGACTTTTGCACTTCAATGCTAAAGGTCCCGAGTTCGATCCCCGTCCGGGACGATCCGCGTTTTGTCCTTGGGCAAGGCACTTTATCCCTGTTGCCTACATGGGGTCCTATGGCGCCGTGTACTAATGCGTGCTGCACGTCGAGGGGCACATGTCTTCAACAGCTGTAACCCTGCTTGAATGGAGCTTGAAGAGAGTTAGAATGTTGAGGAGCTGACAGTTGCTCGTCGATGTTCGATGGTTCGCTCCGGGTACTCCGGCCTCCTCCACCCGTAAAACTGTCACGGTCACGATTAGCCATTGTGCATAAGTATGTGACATTAAACACCAATAAATAAATTAATAAATTCAAAGTTGACCAATTATTTATAGTAATGCTGTGCTTTTGAGAGACTGCTTACCCCAGGCATAAGTTGTCAGTTTCCATCATACCAGAAAACTTATAATATTTAATACTGCCCCGGCGAATCTCTGAAGGTCTCTCTCACATCCACCCATTTCAGTCGCTGTATCATTATGCGTGGTTTTTTCCGTCTAGTTGACCGTTTTGATTTCTAAAATTCGTTTTTCTTCTGGGAGTGGTGCTCATCATTTTCCTTGAGCATAGACACTCTGCCATATTTTACGAAGGTGCTGTGGGCGTGGGGGGGGGGGGTAGTTTACCTAAAATCTGCGGTCAGTTATTTCTTTCCATCTTGAAGGAGGAGGTCGGTAAGAGAGTAGAGGGTATCTAGGGTGAGGTGAATAGGGTGGTTGCTTTGGAGGTCCACTGCCATTTCCATCTGCCATGTCAAATGATTGTTCTCGATTACCAATGGTAGACAGCTATTTAGATCCTGTGATGATTTACATTTAATGTAAAAAGCTTGAACTCATTCAACATGTAGAAAATAATGTTTCATGTTTCAGCAGAATTCCTTGATGGGTTAACATTACTCTTATACTACATTAGAAGTGTGTCGTGTGCATAAATGACCCTCATTTAGGGAGAGAATGGAGAGGCGCAAGGGGCGTCATAGTCGCGGGACCCAGGGACGCCAAGTTGTGTTGTTATGGTAACTCGCGTGAGCGGCCATGTGACATCATTCCCATAGGGATATGTGATGTAAGTGAGCGTGCGCAGCGAGTGTAATTAGACGACACATGTTTCCGCCGTCTATTCTGTATACTGGAGACCGCCATTTTGGTTTTTATGGTAGCACATGGATGCTATGTGGACCCAATGGCCGCTAATAGAACGAGGATATGTTTTAAGGGTAAGTTCGATTGAACGGGAGTATAATGAGTACCCAAATGAGACCGGCAACTATTTATCTGGCTCGGATTCGCGAACAAAACTCGTTTTCTATGATCTTGGCCTTTCCCTGGCCCGGATTCTCTCAGAATCCTCGTTTCTAACGGCACGGACCTGCCCAGAGTACCACGTTATGATATGTGACCTTAAAAATGCGGTGTTCGATTGCACTAGAGTATTTTTACTAAGAGGGGACTTGCAGGTAGATCATCATTTCTGGAAACAAGTCTTTGGGAACTAGTGGAGACCAGTCTTCGGGGACTACTACCTACTATTAATATCTACTACTACTACTACTACTACTTACTACTACTACTACTACTACTACTACTTACTACTACTACTACTACTACTACTACTACTACTACTACTACTACTACTACCTACCTACTACCAGTAGTAGTTCTATTACAACTACTACTGATAGCAATAGTACTTGTTACACTACCAGTGATAGTAGTAGTGCTAGTACCACTACCAGTACTATTACCACTAACAGTAGTACTAGTACCACTAACAATACTAGTACCACTAACAGTATTACTAGTACTAATACACCTATCACTACTAGTACTAGTACCACTACGACTACCAGTGCTAGCACTAGTACCACTGTCGGTAATAGTACTAGTACAACTACCACTACTAGTACACTTGCATTACTCATACAAGTATCATTAACAGTACTAGTACAACTACTACCAGTAGTTGTAGTACTACTTCTGCTACAACTACCACTATTACTACTAGTCTTTTTACACCCACGACTACTAGTACTAGTTCAACTACCACTATCAGTACTAGTGCTAATACCACTACCAGTACTATTACTAGTACCAGTTCTATTGCCAGTACTAGTGCCAGCACTAGTACTTGCACTAGTACAACAACTACTACTACTACTAGTGCAAGTAATATTACTAGTACTACTACTGGTACAACTACCACTACCACTACTACTACTAGTACACCCACCACTACTAGTACTAGTTCAACTACCACTACCAGTACTAATTCTTGTTCCACTACCAATACTATTACTAATACCAGTACTAGTGCCACTACCAGTACTAGTACTTACACCAGTACTAGCACCACTACAGCTACCAGTGCTAGTACTATTACCAGTACCACTGTCAATACTAGTACTAGTACTAGTACAACTACCACTACTGGTACTAAGTCTTGTACCCACTACCAGTACTATTACCAGTACCAGTACTAGTGCCACTACCAGTACTAGTACTTACACTAGTACTAGCACCACTACAACTACCAGTGCTAGTACTATTACCAGTACCACTGTCAATACTAGTACTAGGTCAACTACCACTACCAGTACTAATTCTTGTACCACTACCAGTACTATTACTAGTACCAGTACTAGTGCCACTACCAGTACTAGTACTTACACTAGTACTAGCACCACTACAGCTACCAGTGCTAGTACTATTAGCAGTACCACTGTCAATACTAGTACTAGTACAACTACCAGTACTGGTACTACCAGCACTAATACATCTACCACTATTATCATTACTTCTGAACCAGTCCAGGGCCGTCGAGAGGGGGAGGACCGGTGTTATTGGCTCCGACCGATTTTCCCCAATTGCCTAACAGCAGGATTCTGTTACATACAGGTCCTTCACTGCACGTCAAAGTTTGAGGTGCATTGAGAGGACCGCGCGTAAGAGAATCCTGCAATCTCGATGTACTGCTAGCGCACGAAGTTACAAACTTTCACTTTCAGTTTTAGAAGCTTTGCGGATAAATAACTATCACTGGATTGAGATTTGCCACCTAGAAAGTTAAAAACAATGTCTCACCCAGAACTAATAGAATTCACACTTCTTTAGCAGCCAATGAGATCGATGTGCCTCTACACCGGGCAAAAGTTAACTAAACATCGTATAACAATAAGGCTACCCCCCCCCCCCCTCCCCCACCCCCACCCCCCAGAAAAGATAGACGCGTAAAGCGGGAGATGGGGGTGTGAGAGATCTTCAGTGATCCGTCAGGGCCGTACTAAAAATTATAATTGAAGACAACATGCAGGACACAAGTCTTTCATTATGATACTTCAGCACCTGTAAGTTACCTTGACAATTTATTCTGTTACCATGGAACCTGACAACTTGTGCCTGGGGTAAGAAGTCTCTCAAAAGCACAACATTATCATAAATAATTGGCCAACTTTGAATTTACATAAAGCCACAAATGCAGAAAGTGACATTAAACACCAGAAAATACGCACATCACATAAAACTCATAAAAAAATATTTTTCCTCGCCGTATTGAACCCACGAAATGATGTTTGACCTGCAAAACGCCTTTAAACGTACGATAAAATGATTAAAAATCGATAAGATGTACCCAAACTATGATTTTAGCCACCACCAAAACTTTTCAAATTTTGCTGAAAAATTGTTGGTTTTCATGGATGTTTGTTACACTACTGGTTAAGTTTATTACACTACTGGTTATTACACCACTGGTTGATTTGTATTACACTACTAGTTGATTATTACACTACTGGTTAATTTTTATTACACTACTGGTTAATATTAGACTACTGGTTGATTATTACACTACTAGTTGTTACAGCCCCTCCACTTTTATTGAGCTTCCAGCGCCTCTGTACTAACCATCGTTGGTTTCATAGATCACGTGTATCGCGTGCCCAAATCACCCTACATCCCATCTCCATACCGACACAAAACTAACGGTGTAGATGGAGCTGGGCTTATATTTTATGATTTTTCTTATTTTTTTGTTTACAGATTATAAGATGAGGGCAGCTGTCTTAGTTATTGGTTTAACACTGTGTATTGGCACACAGGCCAACCTATTTGCGGATTTAATAAAAACCTTCAGCCACCTCAGCGGAAACATTTCAAACAGCCCTTCAGGAGGTGCTGAACCAGAAAACCAGACTGGTGCCCAGATTACGAGCACAGTGAATAATGATAGCCAGAAACTGATCCAATTAGCCGTGAATAGTGAGTATTCAGTCGAATTAGTATTTCGAAGTACAAACTGCTCATTCACAACACCCAGCAGTTGATTGTAGATGACACCCAGTCGCGTAGCCAAGATATCAAAGTTAGGGGCAAGAGTAATATCTAGTGTGTGGGGTGGGGGAGGGGGATACATAATATCATTCGTTGCATCATCCGAGCCCCGCAGCGGCGAATGGGCGCGAGCACAAGAGGGGGATCCCCTCTCGTTGGAGGAGGACCGGGAGCCTTCCCCAAGGAAAAATGTTGAAATACGAGACCAAAAAAACCCCGCAGTTTCCTTGACTCTGAGTCCGTTTGTGTCCATAATTTATAAGTTGTGAAAGGAATAAAAAATTAAGCCACAATGTGGACTAACTAGTTGTGAAAGGCATCAATAATTAGGTCACAATGTGACCTAATTATTGATGCCTTTCACAACTTATAAATTATGGACACAAATCGACTCAGAATCAAGGTAATTGCTAGATATTAAAATTTCTTGCCTGATGTTCCTTATATGGATTAACATGGGGGCAAGACTAAAAATTTTTTTTTTTTTTGGGGGGGGGGGGGGGGAGGCATGTGCCACCCTCAGACTCCCCAAGGCAACGCCACTGATGACACCTACCCTCCTAAATTCCTCCTGGAAAAAAATTATCCCGGAAATTTTATCTTTGCGCTTGCATGCAGATGGTTGTAAATAAGATGTACCATTCCCTTATTCTTCACATTTCCTACCCCCATAGCCTCTTTCTTTCTTTGGTGATGGCCATATATGGACGTTACATTAGGTAATAAATCAATCAAGCATATAAGATCAAGCTAACCGTTCATTTGTTTTAACCCTCTGGATACCCAATGCCAGTTCAGAGCCACCAACTGTTAGAGCCTATATTCGTCACTTGGGGGGTAGCCAATCAATATTTACAACGTGCAGTCCTGGGTCTGCACGTTGAAGATTTTGATTGGTCTTCTACTCAAATTTATTGAACAACTATCTAATTTATGAATTCAGGTTGCTTCACGATCCTGAACAGGAAAAATGGCCTTTCGGGTTCAAAATGTTATGTCTAGGAATGAGACACCCGGCAGTGCATACAGTATATGGCCTTTGGTGATGAAGTGTCGCAGAAGGCATAGGCTCAGTAACAGCAAATCCGGCTGGCGCCTCACTTGATATTATTAGTTACACAGTTTGTTGGTGGCCTAATATGGTATATACGGTGTCAGTTAATTTCATATTGGACGAGAGCGAAGCTCGAGTCCAATATGGAATTAACTGACACCATATATACCATATTAGGCAACAAACTGTGTAACGAATATATCTTGCTGACTGCTGCATCGATGCACATAACTAATAACAACAGCGATCAAAATTAAATGAGAGAATTATCACAATGTGTTCAAGTGTCTTTGCCTTGTTAGAATTTATGGGAGAGGCACTCTCCCATAAACTGGAACAAGGCAAATTCATACATACCAAACAGTTTCATTTCGAAGGTAACATGACACACATCCACAGAATATGAAGCCTTTTAAGTTGCCTAACCTGCACTTCAGACCAAATATGAGCTTCCAACACTCAATCTTTCAACTTGAAGCGTTTATCGGCTGCCGACATTTTGAATAATCAGTGAACAAAGGGGAGATTGCCCACAGCTGTCAGCGTATATTGATGTTGAACGAACGAACGAAACGATTTTGCGCGCCTTCGGCGCGCAGGGACGATATGGGGAACAAGCCCCTTTCGACCCTCGTTAGTTGTATAATGTTTTGGTTATGTTCTGAGCGTGGTAAAGGAGGCGAGGCGTAGGAAGCAGTTTATCCACGTTTGTTCTTTCGTCGTGACTTCTTTGGAGGAAGTGGCTGTGATGGAGAGACCGTGGAAGTGATTGATGGAGTTGTTGAGTGATTAGCGGTGTCTGTCAGTTGTCTTTGTCTGTTGATGAATTTCTTCTTCAGTCTATCGATTTCTTCGGATCGTCTGTCCCTTTCTTCGCTGCGTTTATTGAATTCTTTGCATTCAGCCATGAATTGCCGGGTTTCTAATAGTGCTTTTGCCATGTCTGAATGTTCTTTAGGGGTTGTCTGTGAAGCTGGTGAAGGTTGTTTTGGTGTTAGTTCCTCCTTGTCCTGGCTGTCCGAGAACGAAGGAAGAGGGGAGTGAGGGGTGGGAAGTGGCGAAAAAGCAACTTCCAGTTCCTCCTCAATCTCTACAGGACGTTCCTCATCCAACTGTGCCAGCTGGGGAGCTGGTAGTTGGTTGGGTGTGCCTATAGGATTAGGAGGGAAACTGGTGGCTGCCTCCGGAACCTCCACCCCCTCGCTCACCTCTTTCTTCTTATCCAGGAAAGCCTCCAGGCGACGCGAATCCCTGCGCCTGGTTGATGGACTCTTTTTCCTTGTCTTCTTTTCAGGGCCTCCTGACCTCCTCGGGTGAGGACCAGTGTGAGAGGGGATCCTCTCATCAAAGGTACTACCTCTCCCCGAAGAGGGTGGTGTAGTGATGTTTTCTTCTACTTTAAATTCCATATTCAGATGGACGCTCTTGCCTATTTCCTGGATAGTCCAGGAGATGGGACAAGAGACGCCCAGAGCTGAGATGGCTTTCTTTAGACGAGCTGGTAATTCCAGGTTTTCCATTTCAATCAAGGTGTTCACACTCTGAAGTCAGAAGTGTGAATGGAAATGACAAGAATGTCCACCGTAATGTTTTGAATGACCTATTGATGTTGGCAGGCAGTATATTGTTTTATATGCAGTCTGCATGTGACGTCTTTGAACCAATGAAATTCCCAGATACTTGTAGGAGGTAAGATATTGTATTGGATGAATCTCATTTGGCATTGATCCAGCTGGAGGCCATAGGATCTATCATATGAAACCCAGTTTTTTAGTTGCTGTCTCTACGAAAACGCTGTACATTTTCACCGCTATCAAGTCAGGCCTGCATTGACATAAATTTTGATGAAACTGGTGATTCCAAAATTCTAATGAAAGGTTGGCCAGACTTTATGTCGCGAGGCCTGGTAAATAATACTTTCACAACCCTTGGACACGTTTATAGTAAGTTGTATGGGATTACTGTCAATAACTGGATTCGTAGGCCTGTTTTAGGATCCGGAGAGGTCTCTCTAGTTGCTTCCTGTAACTTTTAAATTGTCAAATTCACCGACAGGGAACAAGTGGGGCTTTAGTTGCGCTGGCTGGGTACATTTGAATCTCCAACATTTCGAACGGCTATCGCACACTAACCACCGTGCTCCCATTAACACCTATAAAAATGAAGTGGCCTCTAAACGTCCGTGATTTTGCTTAGCAAGTGCTCTCACACTGAGATCCAGATAATAGTGATTAGGGACAGACTTAACCCTTTACCTAACATGAAAAGCAGACGACACTTGCAAAAAAAATTCTTGAATAACTAATTTTTTTAATTTTTTGTCTCAAAAACATAGGTTATGACCCCTCGTTGGAACGAGCTCGACGAGCTCGTTCCAACGAGGGGTCATAACCTATGTTTTTGAGACAAAAAATGAAAATATTTTGAAAATTAATTGGCGATTTTTGAGAATAGCGCTGGCCGCTTTTGGCCGTTACGTTGGGTAAAGGGTTAACCCTTTAGAAGCTGGTAGTATGTACATTGTCAGTTCAGAGTCAACAAGCGGTAGAATCTATATTTGTTATTTTGTGGGAAGACCAATCAATATTTTCAACGTGCAGTCTTGGGGTTGCATGTTGAAAATCTCCATTCATCTACCACACAAGTTCACTGAGCAGCTAACTACTCTAGGAATTCAGGTCGTATCACGGTCCAGGACCGGAAAAATGCATTCAAGTTTCAAAGAGTTAATACACAAGCAGTTCTTTCCATTCAAGTGTTGTTTGCCAGAACAGGTAGTCGACACTTGGATAGAAACAGAGGCTGGACCACAAGTTTTGAGCAGTAGATGCTATTCGACACATTGACTGTTATTTTATTGGCTTAATTGTATTCGTCAAAGGGTTGTGGATGGGATGTCTTGTGTAAGTTCTAAATGCCAATGAGGCATGCTAAGTTGTGTACCAGAAAAGAGCGTCTCTGATTAGACCAATTTTGGACTGAAGACAAGAGCATTTACCCATCACACTACAACCTTTCAGAAAAAAATCTACTGCTTCTTGTCTTCTTTCTCAATGATTTCTATAATTTATTTAAACTGTCTTCCAGATTTACTCCAAAAGCTTGTCAGTAAACTGTTCCATCCAAAGCAGACAGGATCACAGACGCGACGCGATATTCAGTAAGTATATATACATAAATGAAATAAACAATTTTAAGGTTCGCTAATTTTTCACTAAATTGTGAATTAATAATCACAGTCTTGGAATTGAGAAAGAGAGGCACAAACAACCAAAACATCCAGGAAAACCCGAGAATATGATAAAAAATTTCCACAAACGCGTTTGAATCTTAGGAGCATTTCGTAATGCAAATTCCGGTGGATGACTTAACACAGAAATATTTCTTCAATGAAAGTGGGAATTAAAAACCAGAGTTTAGAGATATGAATGAAAATGATAAATTCCTAACTGTCATGCGTACTGACGACCGTAATGTACGCAGCATCATCTGTTACATGGTCGATAACCCATTGAATAGAGACTAAGCCCCCCCCCCCCCCCCCCCCACACACACACACCCTGATAAACAGTCGCGTTATTTATTTTTCGCATGCATATTACCAAACTTATTAACCCTTTACCTAAACTGAAAAGCAGACGACACTTGCAAAAATAATTCTTGAATAACTAATTTTTTTCATTTTTTGTCTCAAAAACATAGGTTATGACCCCTCGTTGGAACGAGCTCGACGAGCTCGTTCCAACGAGGGGTCATAACCTATGTTTTTGATACAAAAAATGAAAAAAATAATGAAAATTAATTGGCGAATTTTGAGAATAGCGCTGGCCGGTTTTTGCCGTTACGTTAGGTAAAGGGTTAAGTTATTATTGTACATTTTGTGTCTCTTATGCCTGTGATCTGGCAACAGCCTCGTGTGGGTGTTATCGTCGATAAATCATCAAATATCGTTCTATCTTAAATGCATGGCAGCTTAGAGAAGCACGAAATTAATTAATATAAAAACGATCTGTTAAAGATAAACCCAAGAAGGGTTGACTGAGAAAAGCCCAGGTAACTTTCAACATCGTAGCACACCGTGGCAGTTGGAAAAATCAGCAGAATTGATCAGGTTGGGGTATGTCAGTCATCATTTTTTTTTTCCAGAGATGAATTGGGCGAAATCCTTGCCAATGCGGAAGAAATGGATTCTTTCTTTCGCATTCAAGTGGCAAACATACAGAATTTGTTCCACGAAACTATAATCGATCTAAAAGGCATTGCTAAGGAGATGACACCCAAGAGTGAGACGGATAGCACTACCAGACAAGTTGAGAAAATCGTCGGTAAGTTAAAAAACGTTAAACACTTTATACGATTATCTCACAAGCGTTTATCCAACCAAACTGGGTGTTGGCCGTAAAGAGTGTTTCTTCAGCAACTATGCGTTTTCAGCTTTCATATGAAAAAATAGAAAAGAGTTTGCTAGTCTATTTTATGTAATTTGAAAGCAAGTCCCAACGAATATCGATTTTTTGTTCGAATCGCTTATCGAATGGAATCAGACAAGCGATTTCACATCAAATCACACTCTGAATCGAATCACTCCCAACAGTTTCGTCTCTGTTGCCGCTTATCCGTAGTTATCTCCCCTATATATCAAGTGGTATTCAGTACAGGATGTGCGTATTTGGCTATTGTGATCCGTCACACGCTCGTATAAAGCCAACTAGTCACCAGCTGGCTCCATATGGATGCGTGACAGTAGCCAATAGACCAATACACATATACTAGCATGGTATATAGGGGACATAAATTCACAGAACGGTGAATTTGTTAATCGATATGACACGAGTGCCAGCGCAGAAGGATAAAATGAGAGGCCAGAAGCCTCTCGTTATATCCTTCCGTGATGGCACAAGTGTCATAGCGATTAACCTATTCACGCGCGTGTGTCGTTCTGTGTTTATTACACGCCTTCACGTCTCTAAAAAAATTATTAGAAGGACACTCAGCACTTCATTCGACAACCCGTCCCCTGAGTTCCAATGTGTTCTGTGTGTCATTTGGCACATAAAACACGTTGGACCTCAGGAGACGGATTGTCAATAAAAAGAACACATTTTATCGCCAACCAAGTTTGCTAGGGGAACCCGTGTTGCTATTTTTAGCTATTGCTAGCGATTTAAATTGTAACTGCGGTGCACGATTTGTAGAAAATTCCAGTGAAATTTCGCTTCTTTTTAAAATTATTCCGTCAACGATTTCCGTTGGGCACATATGTGTGGAACGGATTTTCAATTTCCGCATGGTTTAGTGTTGCTGTAAATGGGAATTTCACAGAACAGCCGTGTAATAATTATGATTTCGGCTCTGATAGTGGCGATCAGAATGTGAGATAACAGCATTTTCAGTACGTTTAGAATTTAGCAGAGGTTCGAATTCCCATCAGATTTCGAATCGAATCAGTGAAAGGATTTCGAATATAATCGAATCTCGAGCTTCGCTAGGCTCAGCTGGGAAGAAGAATATCTATATTTGATCAAAGTATGCATGGACACCTTGTTTATGGAATTGAGAGAATGAATCATACAAGCCGTCAACCAAGTAGTCGAGGGGCTAATGACACCACTAAACGAAATCAACTTGTTAAACGTGCTTAAAGCGTTCTTAAATTAATATTAACAGAAGGAAAGATAACTGCTCCCAGCCCTGGTTGCGAGATAAAAAGAAGAAATATAAAAATAACTGGGTATAACTGAATTTGTAGAATATATCATTCTCATTAACAATTTTGTCGGCAATTCCCAATAGTTCCAGCCTTTTTTATTTAGCTTACACGATGATACATCCGCGTATAAAACCGTTGTCAATTATTTTAGAGTGGAGGAGACACGCCTTTGGGGCATTATTTTGAAAAAATTAAAAAAAGTTTATCGCCGCTTGCTTATAGTGACATAATTATGGTGATGAATTGCAGTGACAATTCTGATGGCAGCTTTCATGATCCCCTTTCAGCACTACAGCAGTGAAAAGTTATTTAGGCCTGTTTAACGCACCGATTTCGTTGTAATTTGGCATCTAACGTGAAACGATGCCATATTGTTGAGTGAATTAACCCTTTATCCAACGTGACGAGCAAACTCGGCCAGCGCTATTCTCAAAAATTGGCAATTAATTTTATTTTTTTGTCTCAAAAACGTAGGTTATGACCCCTCGTTGGAACGAGCTCGTTCCAATAAGGGGTCATAAGCTATGTATTTGAGACAAAAAGTGAAAAAAATAGTTATTCAAGAATTTTGTTTGCAAGTGTCGTCTGCTTTTCATGTCGGTAAAAGGTTAATGGTATTTTGTTTTACAGAAACGTTCAGTACAGACACCGACCAAATAAGCAAGGACGTTTTGAATGGTTTTAAGAAAAGAATCGTTTCCACGAGTATCGAGAGCGGCAGAGGGAAACGTTCAGCTTCGACCTTTTTTGACACCATACAGTCATCTCTACGTGATCTTCTGTTGAAGGAAACTGAAGCTCTCAAAAAGGTAAATTGGATTATTTCCAAATGAAACAAAATACAGCATTTTGATTGGCTGAGAGGTTCGGTGCAACATGTAATCCACAGTAGGCTTTTTTACACCGTGGTTAACCACGGTGTAAAAACAAGAATACACAAAAGCAGGCTAAATGGCTAAAGAAAGTACCCATTTTAATTATTAATACCTTCTGCTCGGTTATGTTAGAACAAAAATAAAAATACAGGAAATTTAATATTTATGTTCAATAACATATTACAGATATGGATGTCATTGGAACTGGCTCATTGAGTCAGTTTCAATGACATCCATATCTGTCTGGTTTAAAAGTGGTTTTATTAAGAAACTTACAAAGTTCAAATTTTCTGTCAGTTTTTGCCCACACTGTAGGTTAAAGTATTAAATACAGCAAAATTCTTGGAAATAAATCCGTTTTTTTCTAGGGTGTATGGGAGTTTACACCGGTCTGTGAACTCACACACCCTTCGGCTTCGCATCAGGGTGTACGAGTTCCTAGACTGGTGTAAATTCCTATACACCCTGGAAAATTCAAGGGTAACTAATATTCTCCATCTTACAGATTGCGAAATATTTCATTTTGATTGACAACCATATCATATGCTCAACATTTATGGGGTGTCAGGAAAGGGCGTCGCGGGGGGGGGGGGGGATATCCCCCCCAATGTACCTTTCAGTCGGCACATTTTCGTCTGGATTGTAGTCTAAGATAAAAATCAATTTGCTCTTGCTAGAAATCTAACAATAATTTATAGGAAAGCAATATCTTATTTTTAGGCAATTGGAGACCTTGGAAGTAAAGTAATGAGCTTGTCTACAGATACCATAACTGAAACAAATGACGAAACAGGCCACACTGAAGACAACTCGAATGAGAACTTGCCCATTAGTGAGAAGGGAAATAAAAGGAACAAAAATGGAATACGGTCTGTGTCTTTAAAACCTCAAATGATACATGGATGGTAGCGATTAGGCGTCCAGCTAAAGTACAACACCGCTTTGTTTGTAAGTATCTGAATACTTAGCAAAATTAAGAGACACTTAGGGAGTCTGGCTGTTTGGTTCACATCGAACATTTTTCAATTCTCACCGCTGTTATTCCACAAATCCAAATTAAATATACACAAATTATACATCAAAATGAAGGTTGAGATGTATAAAACACGATAAAATACATGAAATCAACCCACAGAGTTGACAAGAGGCACCAATGGTTCCTGGAAGTCTGCTACCGTATTCGTACCAGAACTGTTAATAAAATAATATTTCAGGCAAACAACTCGTGGTCAAATGTGCCTCAGATATCCAAGAACAAAGCAAGCTCATCAAAAATATATAGCACCTCAAAGTATGAGAAGAAAACCTGTATTATATATTCGCGCAGGCTTAATCAACGTCAACGATGCAGGGATGTGTGTGTGTGTGTGTGTGTGTGTGTGTGTGTGTGTGTGTGTGTGTGTGTGTGTGTGTGTGTGTGTGGGTTTGTCTTCCCAACTTGACGAGGTAACTAGACAAAAGAGTTTGCGTGTTTTGCCTTACCGAGGTACCAAATACAAAAGAAACCCTTTACCTCGGTTGTTTTCCCAGAACTATACCGGCAAAACGAGGTTGAAACCGTTAGTCCACACAAAGGACAAACAATGGGGTACCTCGGTATGTAGGGTAGACAAGACTGTGTGTGTGTGAGTGTGTGTGTGTGTGTGTGTGTGTGTGTGTGTGTGTGTGTGTGTGTGTGTGTGTGTGTGTGTGTGTGTGTGTGTGTGTATGTGTGTGTGTGGGTTTGTCTTACCAACTTGACGAGGTAACTAGACAAAAGAGTTTGCGTGTTTCGCCTTACCGAGGTACAAAAGACAAAAGAAACCCTTTACCTCGGTTGTTTTCCCAGAACTGTACCGGCAAAACGAGGTAGAAACCGTTAGTTCACACAAAGGACAAACAATGGGGTACCTCGGTATGTAGGTTAGACAAGACTGTGTGTGTGTGTGTGTGTGTGGGTTTGTCTTACCAACTTGACGAGGTAACTAGACAAAAGAGTTTGCGTATTTTGCCTTACCGAGGTACATAAGACAAAAGAAACCCTTTACCTCGGTTGTTTTCCCAGAACTGTACCGGCAAAACGAGGCAGAAACCGTTAGTCCACACAAAGGACAAACAATGGGGTACCTCGGTATGTAGGGTAAACAAGACTGTGTGTGTGTGTGTGTGTGTGTGTGTGTGTGTGTGTGGGGGGGGGGTGATAGAGGTTTTGTTGGTTTGTGTGTCACCGTGTGTGTCTTGCAGGTGGACAACATAAAATTCCGAATAGTATTTAGCAATGACATGTCCTGTCATTGCTGATTTCTTTTTGGACTTTTATTAGGCAACCCTTTTATCCGGTGATTTTTTTTTTATTTTAAGGGAGAGAAAAGCAAAGTTAAACTGATATTTTAACCCGCTTTGTGCAAAGGACGAGATGAGCAATGAAGAATATTATGTGGCTTATTTCTTGAGTTTGTTTGATCAAAGTGATGCTTTTCTCTGATGTAATACACCCAACAGTGTGTTACATCACAACATCTCATCGCCAATCCCCAAGACCACTTTGTCTTATTACCAATACCATTACGTTTGTTTGTTTGAAATTACAACACTTTTAATAGCGACGGACGCTATTGGTGACGGTTTTACTGGTGAACGAAGCCAGAATAACCTGAGGGTACCAGGCTTGAAAATAAGCAGTCTGACATTTACAAAATGAAGTCCCCAGAGGGTGAATTTGATGATGCTATTCCATACAGTAGGCCGATTTATCTTCTGTGTACCTCTTTCTGTTTGTTTTTGAGACCCTGATTCAGAATGTGGTTCACGGAGGGTAAATTTAGTGATGCTACCCTGCTGTGCAGGGTAGCATCACTAAATTCACCCTCTGGGGACCTCATTTTGCAGATGACAGTCCGCTTATTTTCTGGCTTGGAGGGTACCATCCATCAGCGGCGAGTAACTTACGACTCTACAGCTTACTAACCCGGAATAGCCAAGAAAGAATTAACGTGTATCACAAACGTGCCAAAGCGCTTCAGCATACTGCGCCATGTAATAGCAATAGAAAATTTGAATTGCCTTTCTATAGGATCGAATGCGCTAACCAATAAGCCACCATTCTACCCAACATCTCGGACCACCACTCTAATTATGTAAGGAATTCGGCGCTATTATGGTCTGGGGCCATTCTTGCCTTTAAATAGTCAATCGTCTGTGTTTAGATTCATTCGTCTGGGATATTTCAGTTGGACGCGAAAGCAAGCTACGGTTCGCTTTTCAGACCAACAGATATATTCCAGACCACTGAATCTAAAAATACCATGAACATTCATTTCGGTCTGGAAACAGTCTTGCCCTTAAAAAGTCCATCGCCCATGTTCGCTTTTTCGACCAACTGATGTATCACAGACGACGTAATCTAAAAATACTATAAACAACCATTTTCTCTGATTCAGCGGAACAAAAGTTGCTCAACCGAGACTTAATTTAACCCTTTACCTTACACGAAAAGCAGACGACACTTGCAAACAAAATAAATTCTTGAATAACTAATTTGTTCATTTTTGGTATCAAACACATAGGTTTTAACCCCTCTTTGGAACGAGCTCGTCGAGCTCGTTCCAAAGAGGGGTCATAACCTATGTTTTTTAGACAAAAAATAATGAAAATTAATTGGTGATTTTTATAATAAGGCTGGCCGGTTTTAGCCGTTGCGTTGGATAAAGGGTTAACCATATTTTTTATTACATTACCTTTAGGAATGGAAACTCACTAAAGCCTTTGTTTTATGATTACGTTGCGTAGTTCTACAAATTGTGTTAATATATTGATGATTTCAAGGTGAATTAAATACTTCTCGATTAGAATATATGTAATCGGAGCACGAAAGAATATATCTCTTTAATTGGAGGAGCATCACATTGCATCAACAGTAGACAGTCCACAAGCTTCAGGAACAGTGGATGAGTAAATGGCCCACAGCAGCGTCGGATTATTTACAGAATTAAACTTGGTCCGAGAGCTTGCGCTCTCCCCGCATTAACATTACCAAATGTTTCTTGAAACGTTAATCATAAGTTGCGAAAGACAAATCGGTTGTCCTTTTCTTAAGTAAACGAAAGGCGAACGAAACGATCGTTCGCCCAGATTGTACAGGGTTGTACTGGGACTCGAATCTTTTTTTAAGCGGACACATTTGTCAGACGTTTACGAATGCAAGGCGCCAGTAAACTGTGAATGTACGTGTCTGTGTTTTTATCTTATAACAAGAACGTATTTCCCCATATATAACTAAAAACGTCTAGACAAAATGCAAATCTGTATTGAGGGTAACAACCGCACGTGCGATCATTCGATTTAGGAAGAGAACGTTCTCTGACCTGCACTTATGGAAATCTGTTTACACATGTAGAGGCCATCGTTTTGATAAAAGTAATTAAATGATAAATAAATCACCAACTCAGCGAAATAAGCATTTTTTGCCATTATACTATTTTTGTGTCGGCCAACCATGCGTTAACCCTTTACCCAACGAATCGGCCGCATCCGCCCGATTTTTATAATAAACCATATCATGTGACCCCTCGTTGGAACGAGCTCGTCGAGCTCGTTCCAACGAGGGGTCACATGATATGATTTTGTTGAAATTTTTTGAAAAATTAAAAAAAATTATATTTAAAATAATTAATTTTGGTATCGTCTGCGTTGGGTAAAGGGTTAAATCTGAAAAATGAATAAAGAAACGGTCAGCTGAAACACTACTACAAACTTCGGCTGATTTTGTACAAGTGGGACAATCAATGGGTTTACGTCATGCACAGCCCAAGAACGTCACACCATGACGTCGAGATCTTCTTTCATAAAAAAACTATTTACAGACACTGAATGATTGTCAAAATATATGCGAACAAGTCAAGAGAGGGGGAATAAACTGGTTGTTACCATTAAGCGGGTTTTCGAGATGGTGTATTGAAGTCTCGACCTCGTCTCTGCATCATATATTGGCTCGACCAAAAGGACTCGTCGATATATGCCCAGAGACGAGATCACAACTTCAATAACCATCTCGGAAACCCATATGGTGGTAATTAACCAATATGAAGCTGGTGTTTAATGTCACACCACTTGTGAAACTTTAAAAAATTTCCTCTGACTTGTACAGAATATTTGTCTTCTTAATGCCAAAACCAAGTTTATGTCCCACGTGTTCGATAATTTTCCAATCAAATTTATGCATTATGTTCGTATTTACTCTCAATAACTCAACGAAAATCTTTTAATTATCATTAAAGTC
This sequence comes from Pictodentalium vernedei, assembly GCA_031216915.1. Classification (NCBI taxonomy): domain Eukaryota; kingdom Metazoa; phylum Mollusca; class Scaphopoda; order Dentaliida; family Dentaliidae; genus Pictodentalium; species Pictodentalium vernedei. The sequence continues at coordinate 126,957,418 of CM062290.1, forward strand.
TGGCCTCACTTCCACCATCCAAAACATGTACATGTAAGTCAAGTGGTGAGGCAGTGATTTCTGAGCAGTTCTTCACTGCCTGCATAAGCATCCAATACGTGACGAGAATTCCAGGACAATTTAACAACTATCTACAGGACCGTATCTTTAGATATACGGGAGATGGGCGGGTGTGGGTGAGGTGAGGTGGGGTGTTGTTTTCACCAATAATAACACGAAGTTGTTCCATTGCACACATACCTGTGCTTTTTGGTGAACCATTCAGGCAACGAATTCACAATCACCTCAACTAGCCACGGTTTTTACCACAGCATTGACATGGCTAATATGTAGGATGGTTCCGTCTCACATCTCACCAACTTAGCAACTATCTTTTATAGTTTTACGCCTCACAAATGTTTTTGAACATATCAAGCTACTATCTCTTTACTAAACATGCACGATTTCAACATTTGTTATTTTTTTAAGTTTTCAAAAAATCAAAAAAATTCAAGAAAACCACATCATCTGCCCCCCTCATTGGAAAGGGCTCGTCGAGCTCGTTCCAATAAGGCGTCACATGATATGTTTTTGTTGAAATAATTTGAAAAATATTTTTTTAGCTGCTCAGTTTGTACATACGCTTGATGGCTGGGTTTTCATGTGGCTATCTAGAAGTAGTAGGCCCCTGCGAAATTCAAATTTTGATCGACTTCAGAGATGGTGCCGGGGGAGGGGGGGGGGGCTACAGACCCCGTCGTGGATGGTTAGTATCCCCACCCGTCGGGGAAAATGCCTCCTTTATTAAGTACTCGTCGGGGAATATTATGATCCCCGATGATCCTGGAGGTGGGATGGGGAAATCTCACCCGAGGGGCAAGATATTTGAACCAGACCCGAGGCTTGCCGAGGGTCTGGTTCAAATATCTTGCCCCTCGGGTGAGATTTCCCCATTCCCACCTTCAGGCTCATCGAGGATGATTTTTCTCCCCCACCATGCAGCGATTACGTTAGCCAGAGGTAATCAGGAGTCACGTGCTGATTCAATCAACTCGTTTTGTCTTCGTTGTTTTGAGAAACTGATGACACCATCGGAAAGAGCATGCACAAGTTATGTATATACCAGAGGTATATACCGCGAAATCGATTAGGAACGGTGGCAGCTGGAGGATTGAAGAGTTTTAGACCAATCACCTTTGATCACACTGCATCCCGATGACGTCAATATGAATTAGTTGGTAGCAAGAAACTGATACGATATGCATAACGTCATAATAACGTTATAAATGTATAACGTCACGTGGGTGGGGTGGGATACATCTGTCTCTCCCTGATATCTCACCCGGGACACACGTATGCTACACATGCAGTGGGGGGAGAATACCTTATCCATCGCGTTGGGGAGCGCTAGCCCCATTTTCCCCCAGGTAAATTCTGACGCCACCACAGGTCGAAACGAACCAGACAGAGCATTTCGAATCGATTCTTAACCCTTTACCTAACATGAAAAGCAGACGACACTTGCATAAATAATTCTTGAATAACTAATTTTTTTTATTTTTTGTCTCAAAAACATAGGTTATGACCCCTCGTTGGAACGAGCTCGTTCCAACGAGGGGTCATAACCTATGTTTTTGAGACAAAAAAATGAAAAAATTAATGAAAATTAATAGGCGATTTTTGAGAATAGCGCTGGCCGGTTTTGGCCGTTACGTTAGGGAAAGGGTTAAATCGAATCTCACCATTTTTCAAGGTGAACACATGTCATCCTCTTACAACCGTGTAAAACAGCAAATATTGTCAGTGTTCACTCAAGTCTTGTATGCAACGGCAACTCATCTCTTATGAGCAAATCAATCAAAAAGCGAAATATTCTCCAAACGGAATCGACGTAGTTTCGGAAGCAGAACCTTCCTGAACTCTTCTCGATCATCATGTCCCTTGTACAGGATAAGAGCTCAGTGGGAGACACTTGGTAGGATTTCGAGAAAACTGCGACTTATCCCTTTACCTAACGTAACGGCCAAAACCGGCCAGAGCTCTTATCAAAAATCGCCAATTAATTTTCATTATATTTTCATTTTTTGTCTGAAAGAAAAACACAGGTTATGACCCCTCTTTGGAACGAGCCCGTCGCGCTCGTTCCAAGGAGGGGTCATAACCTATGTTTTTGAGGCAAAAAGTGAAAAAAATAGTTATTGAAGAATTGTGTCTGCTTTTCATCTAAGCTAAAGGGTTAATGGAAAATTTCCGAATCAGTTCATCTAGAATCGAATCGAATTGAATCAACAGGACTTTTTAGAATCGAATCGAATTTCGAAGCTTCGCAGAGCTCTATCTGAAAGCATATGTTCTTACTACAGTTCGATGTTGAGCTGTTCCATTGAAGATTAGCTCGTTGCTTGGCCTGAGTCTTACCGGACAATTGTACTCTGTTCGGTGAGGTAAAGCAATTTTTAATTCACTCCACTGACTGTCTGTAAACTTCTCCATGACTTAACAGTGGAGTATCTGTTCTGTTGCCACAAGGTCTTCTAAGGAAAGACCTGGAGTCTTGAGGGTTAATATTGCTCGTATCGAAGCAGAATCGAACAGAAGAATTGATGTTTTAAAAAAGATTTATCGCTGCATTAAAACATGTTTTACTTTTCAGATATTGGTTTTCACTCTAAGATGAGCGGATAAGAACCGGAAAGAACACGTGACAACAGAAGTCAAAATGAAAATGCGGATGTTACTCCGCGGCTGATCTCACCTATCTTCAGTAATGTATCTTCATTCAATAAACAGCACATCAATTTTCTGTCTACTTTTACAATTGTTTACTAACAGACTCGGAGCTCATTGAGCTCATTCCCATGAGGGGTCATACGCTTTGTTTGGATGCAAACATTGAAAATATTTTTAAATATTTGAAATTTTTTCTTACCCTTTAAACCCTGGGGGCATATTCCACGTCAGAAGTAGGGCATGTTCATTTCGTGCCTTTTGGGGGCTCTCATTTTGGGGATCTCATGTGACATCATACCACGGTGGATTATGGGTATCACGTAGTTGTCATGATGTAACCCTGGGTGCGGCCATGTTGTGACGTCATTGTCATGGTGATGGGTGATGCGTATGCAGGTGCATAGCTCGTGTTATGGTAAAACATGTTTCTGTCATCCATTTTGTATGGTAGGCACCGTCTTGGTTTCTATGGTGGCACGTGATTGCTGTGAGTCCAGAATACTTCCAATAGGACGGGTTGTGTTCTGAGGATGCGTTTGCTTGGGTGGAAGCATATAGAATTACCGCAAACTATCTGACAACTCCCATAAATTACCCAAAATGGACCCGACAACTACTTTAAACGGCTCAAATGAATTTCGAAACCCACAACCCCATGTGGCACGTTGTGCCATATGGGCTAAAGTTCACGAAAAGGTGCGTTTGATTGAATGGGAGTATACGAAATTACCGAAAACCATCCGACAACAACCACAAATGACCCAAATGGACTTTATCTGGCTCGAATTTTGTTATTCTGGGTCAAAATACTCGTTTCTGCAAATGTTCTCCCCTGCTGCTCCCCTTTACATCTAGGTTTATAACAGTACTGTTCTATTCGATAGCAGTATTTTTAATCACCGAAAACCACCTGAAAATTATCGCAAATGGCCCAAATGGCCCAACAACGACCTAAAATGCCGAAAATGATTTCCCGAATCCACTATCATGGGTAAAACGTAATGCTATGGGGTGGGAGGTCTCTTTATCTCACTCAAATTTGTTATTCTTCGTCAAAAATCTTGTTTATGCTTACCCCACCTTCTTCTCCTGCTGCCTATTTCCCCCTGCTCCTAGAGTTATAGTGGTGCTGTGCAGTTCTCCTGGGGTATGGAATTACTATTTTTTATAATTTCGATTGTTCCACTTGCTCCAAATCCGCCTACTACCGACCTTCTACTGTGTGCAACGAGTTGTCTTATACACCAGTCAGAAGCCTTATCCAATGCAATAGCTCTGTTCACTCTAGCTCCCGCACACCACCTTCTTCACTCCGGTGATTGTGATCTCTGTCTAGGTTAAAGACACTGCCAATACACAGAACGGGTTCAGTACATGCTTGTACACAACGTAGCAATTGGAAAATTCTTCCTCAAGTGTGTGTGTGTGTGTGTGGGGGGGGGGGGGTATCAAAAGTTGTATGTTTGACAGTCAGGTGCGGGGTAATGTTGAAAATTCAGAAAATTCAGAGAAGGCCCCCCCCCCCCCCCCCCCCCCACCCACCCACCCCCAAAGAACAACCTCTAGCCACGTTCCTCAGTCAATGGAAGTATATATGATATTTTTGAACAACGAGGGTTATGCCACAAGCACTTATAAAGAGGCAATTCCATGAATGTAATGTGCTTTCTCTTTACAATATCCATTTCGAAATAATATCTTGTTATTTTAAAATAATAAGCCTATTTGGTTATTTCGAAATATTTCGTTATGTTAAAATATTATTTCGTTATTTTGAATAATGTTTCGTTATGGGGAAATTTCGAAATAAAATAAGAGTGAAGTGTGTCACTTAAGTCACTTAAGTCACTTCCGGCTTTCATACTGTACTATTTTAACTATTTCATTCTGTAATGTACTCAATAACAAGGCTCAAAGGAAAAACAAACAGGGGGAGTCAAAAAGAGATTCTTCTCGAATTATGTTCTATTTTATCATTGAGTTGTTTCCCTTACATCAAAATAATTTCTAAGTTCCGTGGTCGTACAGTTTCTTCACTCGGCAGGCGATTCTGAAAACAGCGGAACATTTCACTGACACATTTTGTCTATACCTCTGTAAATTCTTATTTCAAACTCTCGCTGACACGTAGTCTTATTGCACATGTCTTTGAAAATGTTTGTGACCACCTAGCAACTTGCAATTTTGGCCAACATCAGCAAACGGAGCATTGTAATATTGCAGAAAATATTGACTTCCCTTGAGACCGATTAAATTTGGACTTACCCGATGCCCTGCTGTTTTTAACTAAAAATTAGAGTGACACACAAGCACTGGCCTATATAGCCATTTGTTGTGTGTCTGTGCGTGCGTGTATTTTTGTGTATAGGAGTGAGGGACCATAAAAGTTGAAATAAAAATTATCGATGATTATTCTGGGTTGGTAATTTTTGTGAGAATTTTTGGTGGGCTCGCCTCTTGGAGTATAGCCAGGAGTCTTTGATAAGGGGGGGGGGGGGGGGGCGCAGGCAATGTTTGTGGAACATAATATGAGGAATATCACGAAGTTCGAGAGCCTGAAGGTTGGGTGATGTATGTGGTAGGGTCCCATTGGTGTGTGTGTGTGTGGGGGGGGGGGGGGGGGATTTTGAAACGCACGCACAATATGGCGATATTTGGCGACAGTTTGAGACTAATAACGTCAGTTTACACTATATGTAGTATGTTATCTGTAATAACCACAGTTACCAGTCCATGAATATGGTATTTTCGACCCGGGAGTTTTAGAGGCCTATGGCCTTCTAGGTCGATCAATGGCGACGCTACTGCTCGTCTCTCGTCGTACTACAAACAGGTGTCTCTCCTCTTAATTGGGAACTTTTTAAATATAGATGTCTAAATGGTCCAATCTCATAGGTTCACACTGACCGCTGGCATCTATTGTTAGCTGTGTGTGAACATTAGTTTAAACATCTCTCTTCGTTTTGTTGTGTTCAATAAAAGGTGGAGGGGACAAACTATATGCTGCTCCCTCTGTTCGGGGACACCCGACTGTGGTGAGATCACGGGGCACTTGCTCCCTTGTCCTTGACCCAGATTGGCAGGAGATCCGTGGCCTTTCATGTGGATTTGACAGCGCCCATGCCACCAGCTAAATGCTCCAGTGAACAATCTTCAGTGATTTACGATGTTATTTCCTGTTACTCTAGCTTTGAATTCTTGATATATGGATTGATATAAATGAATGAAGAGAAACTTGGTAAGATATATTGATGCGTCAAAATAAACCTTGCGAACATGATCGGTGTTCGACAATACATGTATCCAATTGGAACATTCTGACCTTTCTGTCCAGGTTGCTCTTCCAAGTTAGCCCCCCCCCCCCCCCACCTACCCTGCCTCTGTTGAAAAGTTGTAGGGGCATATACCTTACAAATCAACGTTCATGCACACAGTCATGCCTTGCTACCGCGAATAACCCTTTATCTAACGAATCGGAAACATCGGCCCGTGAAATTTACAAACGGAGCAGTTGAAAAAAAAAACATTATTTAAAAGGAAAATGTCAACACAACTAGCTCGTTCCAACGGGGGATCACATGATATGTTTATTTTAACCTTTTTGAAAATTAAAAAAATCGGAACCATCAAATTTTGATATCCTTGTCGTTGGGTAAAGGATTGAAATTTGGAATGCAATGCATATCATGTAACATTACATCACACAAGCGAAAAGTAAACAAACTGAAACTGATGGGGACGAGTTGATAGTGTCATAGAAATGAGTAAATATGAAACGGAGACATTCGATAAACGTATTTTTACAAAAGGTAAAATACTTATTTTTATCACATTGGACAGCGAAGGTTAAAAATGTCCGATGACTTTTGTTACGAAGTCTCACGGAAAAATATCGGAACCACTCCAAAGGAAAAACACATCCTATCTGAGAGTCGTCTGCTAACTTGTTGATTTCCACATTTTGTTGACGTCGCCAAATCTGCATGTGGAAACCGTGAAACTTTCGTCGCTTCACTGATTAAATCAGCTTATTTTCTTCCTGCATGGAAAAAAATGTGGAACAGTCAATAACTCCAGGTTACTTTTAAATGAAAGGAAGCATTTATAAAAAGAAAAAAACGTTCTGAAACTGACATAGTGACATAGATCTATATTGTGACATTAATCTGTGAAATGAGGCATTAAAACAGTTTCTCTCACTCTCAAACAAGTCATCCGAGAAACAACAGTAAGTACCGACATTCTAATTATTTATCTACATTTGCCACATTATTTTGTAATTCGCACACCAACTGAAAACTTTATTGGTGTGTATACTTTAGAACCTCCGTCAATGGCTGACCCACACCCGTTGTTGGTGGGGGGGGGGGGGGGGAAGTAGGAGCATCGTGAAGAAGAGGGATGGGGAGGGGGTGTAAACCTGATCTGTCCCCACTGTGATGGCTCTAGTCCCGACTGACCAAATTTTTCAACAACATCATCAAGGCATGCCTTCATTCCGGGCGTTACTTGATGTAGTTGGAATATTAGTCAGACGGGATTATTATTCAAAAACTCAAAATGTCTTTGATATTTATTTTTGGATATGTAAAATAAAAATGTAGCAGTTGTGACGCAACATCATATTTACTGTCTATTTCATAACCCCCAGGGGCAAAAGAAAACTCGAGAATAATACAAAATCAAGAAAATATCTTTAGTTTTCAGATCCCGATTACTTTTAACAGGCCTATATTTATTTAACTTCACCGTCGTTACGTTTCTGTGATTGTAGGTGACTCGAAAATTATATACTACTCAAAGTTTGCTAAGCATCAAGTATATCCAACTCCCTGTTTTACGTTTTAGTTGAAATGTTGTTATGAAAAGTGTATATATTTTATATTTAATTATATCTTTAATGATTTAAGCACAGAAATTAAGATTTAGTTTGTGTTTGACATTCTTTTTAAGCTTTTGAATACGATAACCGTGGAAAATGGATATTATTGGTAAAAGAGGAAATTTTTCAAATTTACCAAAAAGTTGACGGAGCGAACTGATATGGGTTCAATATCTAGTATGAGACCCATTATTGTTAATTACAGCTTGACAACGCCCTCTCATGCCCCCAATCAGATTCCAGATGGTCCTTTGTGGGGTATTGTTCCATTCTTGGACCAGCTTGGCACCAAGCTCCTGGACACTTCTTGGTTGGACTGGGCGGACTGAAATTGCAAGCTGCAACTCATTCCAGACATGTTCGATTGGATTGAGGTCAGGGGATCTTGCTGGTCAGTCCATACGCTCAATCCCCTCCCTCTGTCGGTACTGCCGGACAGCATGGGCTACATGAGGACGGGCATTATCGTCCATCAGAATGAATCTATCACCCACTGCACCTGCATACAATCTGACGTGGGCATCCAGGATCTCATCAATATACCGCTGTGCAGTCAATGTACCACGGTCAAGGACAAAGAGCTTTGTACGTCATCCCAACTGTTGTCGCCCCAGACCATTATCGACCCTCCACCATAGCGGTCATGCTCAGCAATGTTGGCTGCATGGAATCGCTCTCCTGGTCTTCTCCACACCCTAGAACGCCTATCTGTGTTGTCTAGGCAGTACCTTGACTCATCTGTAAAAAGGACAGGTCGTCAATCTTCTCTGGTCCATCCAACGTGATCCATGGCCCATTCATATCGTGCCTGGTGGTGGTTTTGCGACAGCTGAATGCGAATACATGGTCTTCCCGATCGAAGACCACCTTCGTGCAAACTTGCCAGGATAGGCTGCGTCGAAACATTTACCGCGGATGCATTCTGAAGGTCAACAAGCTGGGTTGCTGTGTCAAAGCGGTTCCTACGGCCTGAATGATCAAAAACCGATCAACAGCTGCAGATGTTGTCCTGTCTCTGCCACCATCATGTCGTCTTACTGGTGTGTCATACTCCCGAAATCTTGCCCAGGCTCTGGTGATCACCGTATCGTGCACACCAAGGGCTTCACCATCCTGACGATGGGTACCCCCTTGTTCCTCCATCCCTACGGCCCACCACATTTCTGCTTCAGACAGATGTCTTCTTACATTTGCATTCGCCATTTTCAATCATTAAATCACAAGGGTTTTGTCGAAATGAAGACTGAATACCCTACACATCTCATGTACATGTAGACAGTACGCGAAAACATCATGGAAATCAAAGGGTACATGCTTTCCATGACTGCAACGAAAAGTCTGCCTGTCAAGAGAGCTGATGTAAAAACTGGGGACCATCTCATATACATTCCTCAATCATATCCACCAAAAATATCGCAAATGTGTCACAAGAAAATTTCACAATGATGTGTAAAATAAGTGGTGCTTAGCAAACTTTGAGTTGTGTATGAACGGATTTTTTAATTATCTGTGGGGATTTGTGTGTATTTTCGAAAGAGCGTACATTTTGCAACAATGCCCAAGTGACGTAACTGGGACGGTCCTTTTGAGAACATGTAAAATTTAAATATTCACAGCTTGCATTTGCAGAAGGCGTGTTTTGACGAAGTTGGAATATCAGTTAGTCGTGATTATGGTTCGAAATAAAACTCAAGTCTTGTTCAAAACTCATTAGTGAATAAATAAAATATACATGTATAGTAGTTGTGACGCAAATTATTTTATACGTACCGTACCAGTATTCCATATTTGTCATGCCTTGCAGAGATCAGCCCTCAGTCATCGGGTGCTACAGGACTTCCATATAGGCTATGAGTGTTTGTTTGACACGGGTACAGGCGAAAAAAGCACCGTGTGAAAACGATACCAACTGGAGAAAACGGCACCAAACTTGCGTCTGGTGAAAAGGGACAACACTTTATAGTATGATCAAATATTCAATTTTCCTCAGATCGTCATTTAGATTTTGTCTCCCTTTTACAAGGTTTTTTTTTATCACATATATACAATTTTATTTATTTTATTTTTATTGATGTTTAAGGTCACATATTTATGCACAATGGCTAATCATGACCGTGACAGTTTTACGGGTGGAGGAAGCAGGAGTACCCGGAGAGAACCACCGAGCAACGACGAGCAGCTGCCAGCTCCCCAACATCGTAACTCCGCGCTGCAGCACAGGCAGGGTTAGATTGGTTGAAGATATGCGTACCATCGACGTGCAGTACGCCTTAGTACACGGCGTCATCGTGCCCCCACGCGGGCAATGGAACATATATACAATAGAATCGAATATGAACACAATATACGCAAGATATTACACATTTGGCCAAGAGTTATTCTCGTTAATACAATATAAAACTACAACATTTACACATATATACGGAGTCGGCGCAAGCCTGATGAAAGTACGTGTGGAGGGAGCAATTGATTAAGAATAACCCCAATCCGTTACTTTCGGTTTGGCCCAGGAGTCCGCATTTCTTGGTTTGGACTGCCCCCGCCCAAACAATGCCTAAAAGACCGTTTTTTTTAATTTTTTTGCTTTGGAACTAGCTTTGAATTCGGACTCCCCCGCCAAGATTCTGATTTCTACGCCAATAATGAAGAAGGGAGATGTATCGTGAATCCGGGTTACATAGATTCCATGGCCAGGGAGAGGGTGGGGGGCCTGGATTGGGGAAGGGGTGTTATTACTTTTAATGTTTAGAAGTCACTGCTAAACAACAAGAAATCCATTTAAGAAAGTTGGGAGGGGAGATATATCCTCTCATTTTTAACCGCTCAATTTTCAACAAATTTATTAGAGAACCTAAAATGCATCCGCAATTTAGGCTAAATACTCAGTTTCAAAACAAAACACAGAAAATGGCAGAATGAAATGAATTAAATTCTGGTGCCGTTTTCGACATCCGAACTGGTACCGTTTTTCCAACTCATGGTGCCGATTTTGCCAGCGTAATTGGCGCCGTTCTCGCCACCAGCAGTTGGTGCCGTTTTTGCTCACTTGGTGCCTTTTACTCCAAGTGCCGTTTTCGCGATAACCCGACACAACAAGTCAAAGTATCAAATCTACTTTTAAGAAAGTATATAACTAATAGCAGGAGAGAATTGATAGCTTCGAATCAAATCCTGACGAATATAAAATCACTAGAAAGTTTATTAAAAAATTGTAGGGTGGGGGGGGGGGGGGGGGGTCACGAATACGTCACTACGTAATCACGCTTTTACTCCCCTCCCTCAACAAACATCTGATAAATCTTCTGAGGGAGAAATCACTCGGCAAAGTTGATCAGAGAATTTATATAATATTAATCATATTTCGAATTCTCTGATTATACCCAACAACATAGGCATATGCAGGCCAACGGACCAACTTTTGTCCGGGGGGGGGGGGGGAGGGGGGAAGATTTTGCCCGAAAAATAATGCATAAGCACCAGCTTGGTACTTAACTCTGGGGTGGGTGTTCATGGGCGTGTTTCCCCCTACTGGTAGGGCCCAGGGGAACCCTCCCCGGGAAAGGTTTAAAAAATCGGATCCTCTGGGAGGGTTTCTAGAGCACCCAGACTTCCTTTCGGACCTTGTAATTGAAAGAAAAGAAGATCGCTTTTGTAGAGGTGCCTGGCTGAATGTGTTCGAACACTTCCATCGTCTTTCCCAATTTCCCCCAATCTCCAGTGATCGCGACCTCAGCTTGAACAACAGTACCCTCCCCCCCCAAGGTTCCTTCGTCAAGGTTCTCTTCAAAACGTGGCTTCTCTTTGTCAAGCATGCAGGCCACACAAAGACCTCTTTCTTTTGGCCTCCTCTTGCCAATTTCGGTTACAATCCCCATGACTTTTACTCTGACAGTTTTTTTTTACCTCGGATTGTCTCCACTTTTAAGTTCGACGTATCTTTTGGATAGTTCCCTTCAAACTTCTACCTACACATAAGTTAAATACAACTAAATTTTCAAGAACCCTGAGCTATGAATTACTATCTCGACTGTCTAATATTTCAACATGTTTTCGTTATTTCCACTGGTTGCAGTTGAGGCTCAAGAGTCTGCCCCCGCCCCCGGATTTACTTAAGCAAGGGGCCCTATATATGCCGAAGGCATATCCAAAGGCCTGAGGTGGGATGCTAATAGAATTATAGGAGGGAGTGTCGCCCTCCTATTGGTGGCGGGCGGGGGCATCCCCGGAAAAATTGTTAAAAATCAATCATCGAGGGCTTTTTGGCCACTTCATAAACTGTATGTTCGCATTCAGCCTCCCCATATTTTTCTGTGGGTAGATAGAAAGTGTGAGTTTTTAAAATAAAATGAAATAAAATTAGCTCGTAACTGGAGCACTCGGACACTTTGCCTTTTTCAACAATGTTATATAAATCGGGAGGAATTCCGGAAATACAATTAACATTAGCGGCCTGTGTGATGTAGTTTATATTTTTTATAATCGTTCATAAAGACGAAGTGACCGAAAACTCAAGGTATCGATCGCTTCTATTACACGTGGGACGACAGTCCCGCACCTTTCCAATTGGAATGGACACTTATTTATAAATTCGATAATTTTTTTTCCACGAGGCACCCGAAGCTTAAGCGCGCACACTGGTAATATGGTAATTTTTCTGGATACGACCCTGTCAAGCATGCATTCATCGTCATAACATGAAGCATCAGTGATGCAACAAATCCCGAAACCAAAACTAAACGCCAAATGACACTTCACTATTAATTCTGTTATCACCTGATACATGATAAGCATACAGGCCTATACAATAGAATCAACTGACAAAATTGTGAGCAGAGTTTTACATTTTAATTAATTTATTTATTTATTAAGGTTTAACGACACTTTAACACCTAAGGTCATGTCGCGTCGGTGACAGTTTTACGGGTGGAGGAAGCCGGAGTACCCGGAGACAACCACCGAGCAACGACGAGAAGCTGCCAGCTCCCCAACATCGTAACTCCCAAATGTAGCATAGGCAGGGTTTGATTGGTTGAAGATATGCGCACCATCGGTACGCCTTTACGCCTTAGTACACGGCGTCACCGTGCCCCCATGTGGACAATCGGGATTAAGTGCCTTGCCAAATTACATTGTAATACCATCACGCTGATTGTATCATCAAAATTATTGTGAATATGTATCGTTGAAATTACGATAGATTTGGCGGGAGGTGAAAAGACTGAATCAAACTAATTGATGAATGACTATTTGAGTGAAACCTCCCTCGTTGCCTTTAGTGCTGCAAAATCGTCAGCCAATTTGTCCATGTCAAGTCGTTTAATTTCCAATGACTCAATTCAAATTGCTATCATCGCGCGGCCGCCTAATCTGTCGCGGCATACAGTGGATCTCAGATTGGTTTTTATTAGAATGAGGGATCTCTACTTTTAAACTATAGAGACTCTCTGTAACTTTGTTTCACGCTAGAATTCAAATTCAAAACTTGGATATATTGCCTTCGTCACGCTGCACTTGCCGTGTGGAAACGTGTGCGAACGAAACTGAATTTGTCGCTGCGCCGCGAATCTAATCGGCATTGGGCAGAAATGTCGGTATCGGCGTCCGAACGGTGAGGCTGATAAGCCCAAATAAAATAGTCCAATATCTGGCCGTCTTCTTTCTTCGTATTGTTTTACCGTTTCACCTCTTTTTTGGGGGGGTGGGGGGGGGGTGGGGGGCTCTGTTCGAAACATGTCACGTCTTGAATAGCGAGGTTAATCTTTTAAAACTTAGATCAAGTTATACGTACTCGCCCAGATTTTAAAAAGTATGGGCTATAAACTTACTGACAGTGAAAAATTGGAACGTGTGTCAATATGTCACATGGAGAGGTGCAGTGCCTTTTTCGGGAGCATCGTGTAGACAGTCAGCTATGCCCGATCGAGGACCTGCCGCCAGCTATCCCAATCCCAGACTGTCTTGAATCTGTTTCCTTACAAGACATTATATGCGATAAACCAAAGATGGGTTGGCCCATTTCCAAAAACTTGATTTCAATACGATTCGTTTGACTTAATTGTTATTTTATTCTACTAGTTCAATGGCAGGACAGAGGCGAAGTGGACTTCGGGTGGTAGTGGTGGGGGAGGGGGCCACCACCCAAAGTCCACTCATAGTTTTGTGAGAGAAGTTTTGGCTATTGGCTCGCGGGAATTTTGTTTTAGGCCTCTTGTTAGTAAATTTGGCCAGATGAAAGTAAAATCTGGTATTCTGGTTGAAACATACTTTAGAGCTTGATTTTTCAATAAGTAATCCGCTTTGGATGCAAAAACGGTACATAGGGCGCGGTGGTTTAGTTGGTAGAGGTTCAGGCTGCAAGCCGAGAGGTCCTCGGTTCGAGTTCCGTCCTCATTTCGAAGCACACCTGCGGCAACCGCGTTGTGTCCTTGGGCAAGACACTTCAACCCCATTGTCCACGTGGGAGGGGGGGGGGGGGCACAGTGGCGTTGTGTACTAAGGCATAAGGCGTACTGCTCGTCGATAGTGCACTTGTCTTCTACCAATGATAACCCTGCATATGTGAAGTTAGAATGTTGGGGAGCTGACAGTTGTTCACCGTTGCTCGGTGGTTCTATCCGGGTACTCCGGCTTCTTCTACCCGTAGAACTGCCGTGGTCATCATTAGCCATTGTGCATAAATATGTGGCCTTAAACACCAGTAATTAACTAACCTAAAAACGGAAGGCCTACATGATTTGGTTGTTCAATCAGAAACCTGTCGAAATCAGTGTTTTGGTCTGGTGAAAAATATGGGGTTTATCTCCACCCAACCGGCGATAAACTTCGCCCCTGCTAAAGAATTTTTCTTGGCTTGGAAAAGGAATTTTAGGCAGAAAAATGAAAAACATTATTAAATTCTTTCACAGTTCTGCTTTCGTGTACAATGTTTTTAGAGCTGTTACAAAATTTATCAGTGTGAACTTCAAAATTTTATTTAGAAAGCCTCTACATCTATTTTTCGTCGTATTTTATTAATTTTACAAAAAGGTCATCACTTTGTGATCGTAAGTTTTACTTGGGTCCGAATTTCGTTCAGATTTATGTTTGATCTGTATCAAAATCCATCAAAATACAACTCCTCGCAACAACCTCGAAACCCTCATGTGAAAATAGTTTATGCTATCCGTTACGCTATGGTAAACAAACATGTCGGCTGCTGGCGTTAAATGACTACAACGTTGAGCTTTTGAGAGAAATGAAGGGAAAATGAAGACCCACCGATAAGGTGGTAACGCGAAAATTTGCTCGTTCACTTAATCTTCAGTTTGAGTGGTCGTTTATAACTGAATAATTAACAGAACGGGTGATACGTGACATAGTCTAAAATCACGATCCACATGAAGAGACAGTAGTCACTGTCTTCTTAATGTCCTACCGTGCTTTAGACTATATCGCGTATCTCCTGTTCTGTTTGTTATTCAATTATATTCTGGTATTGTATTATTTGAGGATACCTTCTGGAGAATCCCATTTTTTTTGTCGTATGAGGCCATGAGGGCCATGATAAAATCCCCCAATGAGGTCTAATGTACTAAATTAGACCTTATTGAGGGATTTTCTCATGTCCCTCGTGGCCTCATTCGACAAAAGGGATTCTCCAGAAGGTATCCTCGATAGGTATCCTCAAATAATAAGGCTAAGAGTTGTATGTGCGAGTCACTCGTTCGAGTAAATACTCTATGGCTTATTTACTCGATGGGAATCGGAGTCGTTCGAGCAATGACTTATCAATAACTACTCGATAGACTCTTGGCTTTAGAAATGATATAGGCTTTCATGGAGGTTTGTCTATCAGTTGGCTTTAATCCTAAGTGGGCCCCTCAGTACTATAGCACTACGTGCTACTATTAAAAAATGGCATGGCGGGTCCTAAAAGGGATTCTTGAAGAATCCATATCAAATAAAGTGGATTTTGGTGATTTGGAGGGATTGTCGGGTTGTTTTGTGGTAATTAAATGTACTCCTGTTCAATCGAACATACCTTGCGAACATACCCCGTCCTATTGCAGGCCTTTAGGTAACATAACCTGTAGATACCGGTAGAAACCGAGTATTTACTGGTAAATGAGAGCCAAGTAAACAATTATCGGGTTGTTTGTGGTAATTCTATGAAGTATCCGAGGATTTGGGAAAAATCCAAACCTTAAAACTACTCGAGTTCAATCGAACTTTCCAATGGGGGAGGGAGGGGGGGGGGGGGGGTTCTCTCGGTACTACGTGCTACTATTAATGCCAAATCTGACGTTTCATATCAAATAAAAGTTGTTTTTGGTGATTTGGAGAGATTGTCGGGCTTTTTTGGGTATTACTCTTGTACAAAGGAACATACCCTCCAAACATACCCCTGTCTTGTTGTAAGCCTTTGGGTAACATAGCAACCACATGCTACCATAGAAACCAAGATGGCGGCCTCAAGTATACAAAATGGCCGACGGAAACACGTATCACCCTAACAACACCCTCTGCGCATTCGCACTAGGACCATGTATCACTATGGGGTGACGTCACAAGATGGCCGCTCACGCGGGTTACCATGACAACACAACATGACGCCATTGGGTCAAGTGACTGTGACGTCACATGAGGTCCGGCATGAGATCCGCCCATGGGGCCGGTTACCTCATCTAATACTACTTTAGTCAAACGAATCGCAATGGAATCAAGTTTGAGGAAATGGGCTAACCATCTGTGGTTTATCTCATATATATCTTGCAAGGAAACATGGATTCAAGACAGTCTGGGGTGAGACAGCTTGCGGCAGGTCCTCGATAAGGCATCACTGTGTACACGATGCTCACTAAAAATGCACTTCACCTCTCCATGTAACATATAGACACACGTTCCAATTTTTCACTGTCAATGAATTTATAGCCCATACTCTTTGAAATCTGGGTGGAGCATTACGTATCACCTGAACTGAGTTTTAAAAGATTATCCTGGCTCTTCAGGACGTGTCATGTTTCGACCCCCCCCCCCCCATCTGAACCAGCTCAATAACATGACTTCGCCAAAGTAACTTGTGTCCTTTTTTACATATATTTGGGGTAGTCAGCCTTTAATACCATTCAAATCATCGTTAGAAAAAAATTGAAACTACTTCGCGAGGGTAGGTTAATTTTACCGTTAGTGCTGTTTTCGGTGTATGTAGATTATCTCTCTTCCACATTCCTAAGAGGAAAAGTTACAATGTCTCAATTAAAGAAGCGAAGAAAGTCAAATGTTTAACTTTATAAACAAAATCTTCGATTATGAAGCAAGAATGAATAAACCGAATGCAAAGTCATATGGCGGAGGCAGGGGGTGAGGTTTTCCGTCATGGCCCGCGCGTATCTTTTTCATCTTCCACTAATCTTGGGATCCAGAAAATAAACTTTTTAACTTAGCAAATGGTTGAAACACGCGAGATGGTATCCTACCAGGTGGGGGGTGGAATGTAGGGAAAAAGTTGAACGGTTACACTGGAACTTACACATATCATTAATTGACGGGACCCCCCCCCCCCCCCCCCCCCCCCAAAAAAAAAAAAAAGAAATAAAAAAAATCAACGTCTAGAAAATTTCAAAATTCGAACCACTAATTGACTAACAGTAGGAAACTTCACACTCTATAGTAGATTTCGTGAAATACTTCTTGGAATGCAACGCAAACTGTCAATATTACATCGTGTGCTGGAGGTGGGGGGTAAATTCAAGAGGAGCAAAGTTTGGATCGGAGGTTGGGGCTGTCTAAAAAAACCAATATCTATAATTTTTATTTGCAACCCCCACCTCCTTCCTCAGTCTAAGTGAGTTTAAAAGTTATTTCAATGTGAGCACCAGTCTTTCTGAAATTAGTTTAATTAACGCCAGATTTCTTCCACAATGCCTATAACGAGTAGATGAGGAGGGAAATATTCTAATTTATTTCACCAGTATACCATTAACTCACAGTGGATAAGCCGTCATAAGCGGACAATACAGAAACCGGAAGTTGGAAGTCGCGAGGCGGAGAATATTTTGCTCCACCCATTGGGAGTGGTCTGTTGGAGTGGGTGCACTTGGGGGGGGGGGGGGGGGGGGCAAAGGCGCCCCCACCACAAAAAATAGGTGAAATGGTAAAACAATTGAGAGAAGAAAACGAAGTATGCGAAGAAAGAAGGCGGCCAGATATTGGACTATTTTTATATGGGCCTACGAGCCTTATCGTTCGGGACGCCGACACTGACATTTTCTGCTCGATGCCGATTGGATTCGCGGCGGCAAATCCAGTGTAATAGAACATATCCCGGAGACCTCTCGATCCTATATACACTACGTTCTACTATTATAAACCCTAGTCGGGGGAGTGCAAGACCGTTCCTTTTGTTTTGGGCACATTTTGGTGATTTGGAGGGATTGTCGGCTATTTTGTGGTAATTCTACAAAGTAAAACTATTCTCATACAAAGGAACGTACCTGTTATTGAAAAAAGTAGGATTCGTGGGAATCCGTATCAAATGAAATCATCTTGGTTAGTTTGGATGAATTGTCAGGTCTATTTGGGTAATTAGATTTACTCCTATTCAAACGAACATACCCTCTGAACATACCTCCGTCTTGTTGTAGGCCATTCAGGCTCATAGCAACCACGTGCTACCAAAGAAACCAAGATGGCGGCCTCCAGTAGACAAAATGGCTGACGGAAATACGCATAATTCTAACAACACGCGCTGCGCACGCGCACTAAGAGCACTATAAATATAGAGATGACGCCACAAGATGGCCGCTCACGCGGGCTACCATGACAACCCAACATGACGTAATTGGGTCGCATAACTATGACGTCACTTCCTAGGTCCCCCCCCCCCCCGGTCCCCCCACATCTACTACTAACATCGTTGAATAAGACGAAGTGGCCGAAAGCTCCAGTTATTCTATAAAATATCACACAGTCTACCTATCCACTGAAAAATGTGGCCAGGTTGAATGCAAACATATTGTTTATTAAGTGCCAAAAATCCCTCGGGGATTGATTTATTAACAACTTTCCCGGGGATGCTCCCCGCCCGCAACCAATAGGTGGGCGACACTCCCTCCTATTATTCTACCCCACCTCAGGCATATATGGGGCCCCTTGCTTACGGATATAAGTGGGGGGGGGGGGGGGGGGGGGACACTCTTGAGCCGCCTCTGAACCCAGTGGAAGTAACACAGGCATGTTTAAATATTAGAAAGTCGCAGTGATAATTTAAAGCTCAGGATTTTTAAAAATTTCGTTGTAATTAACTGCAGAGTAGGTAAAAGTTTGTAGGGAACTATCCAAAAGATATGTCGAACTTAGAAGTAGAGACAAACCAAGGAAAAAAAAAACGTCAGAGAAAGAGTCATGGGGATTGAAACCGAAATTGGGGAGAGAAGGTCAAAAGAAAGAGGTCTTTGTGTGGCCTGCGTGACAAAGAGAAGACAGGTTTTGAAGAGTACGTTGACGATGGCACCTTTGGGAGGGGAGGGGGTGTCACTGTTGTTCAAGCTGAGGTCAAGATCACTGAGATTAAGGGGGAGGGGGAGGGAGAGGGAGGGAGACTGGGAAAGACGGTGGAAAAAGAGAGCCAAATGTGTAACTTGGACGTAGTGGTGAACTTGGAATACGTTTTATTAGGACGTCCAAAATCCCAATCTACCAGAATAAAATCCACTGGGTGTAGTATAATGAGAACGTGGGGTGGGAGAATGAAGGACATGTGGTTAGTGGTTGACACAAAGGCGATCGTTAGTATGCTTATCGGAGGGATTGTGAAGAATGGGGGTACAGAGTGTCTTCAAGCTGTTCGTCTCAGTATTTGGAGGAAAGAGGCGTGGGAATCGGGAGGCAGTTGGAAACACATGAGCAACCAAGACCTTCGCAACTAAGACCCACAGCAAAATCATCGACCAGCCAAACTGTTATTAATAGTATATCGACCCACGCATATAGTGTCAAAGCCTCACCCATCTGTTGGGTTCGATCCTCTAATTCCATGGACACACAGGCCTAACATTACAGCTGGATCCTGAGTATCATATACTGTTTTATTGCAGTTGACTGATACCAGACGAGATTGTTCGAAACATTTAGCCAGGGACCTCTACAAATACGATCGTCTTTTCTTTCAATTACAAGGCTAGAAAGGTAGCTTGGGTGCTCCAGAAACCCTCCAGCGGATTAGATTTTTAATTTTTTTTCCGGCGAGGACTCCCCTTGACCCCTCCAGTAGGCGAAGACATGCTCAAGAACACCCACCACAGGGCTACGCACCTAGCTACTTTTCGGGCAAAATTTTCCAGCCCCCCCCCCCCCCCCCCCCCTGGAAAAAAGTTGGCCCGTTGGTCTACGAACGCCTATGTTGGTATAATCAGAAAAGTCGAAATATGATTAATATTATATAAATTCTCTGATCAACTTTGTCGAGTGATTTCTCCTGAGAGAGAGAGAGAGAGAGAGAGAGAGAGAGAGAGAGAGAGAGAGAGAGAGAGAGAGAGAGAGAGGAATTGGCAGCGCTACGCCCCCGCCCCCTAGAATTTTCCAATAAACTTTCTAGTGATTATACGTATTCGTCAGGACTGGATTCGAAGATATCAATTCTCTCATGCTATTAGTTATTTCGGATGGCGAAAACGGCACCCGTAATTAATTCATTTCATTCTGCCTTTTTCTGTGTTTCGTTTTGAAACTGAGTAGTTGGCAGAAGTTTGCAGATGCATTTTAGGTTCTCTAATCAATGTGTTGAAAATTGATCTAAAAATGAGAGGAATATATCTCCCCTCCCAACTCTCTTTAAATGGATTTCTAGGTGTTCAGCAGTGACTTCTAAACATTAAAAGCAAGAACACCCCTCCCCAGCACCCCCCCCCCCCCGCCTTCTCTTCGCCCTGGAATCTACCCAACCCGGATTCACGATACACCCCCTTTCTTTATTATTGGCGCAGAAATCAGAATCTTGTTTGTGTGTGTGGATGGGGGGGGGGGGGGGGGGGGGGGGGGGAGGGGGGGAAGAGTCCGAATTCAAAAGACATGCCAAGGCAAAAAATTAAAACACGGGTTTTAGGCCATATTTGGACGGGGGCAGTCCAAACCCCTGGCTCCAGACTCCTGTGCCAAACCGAGAGTAACGGGCCCCGGGGTTACTCTTAATCAATTGCTCCCTCAACAGGTATATTTTCATCAGGTTTGCCCCGCCTCTGTATATTTATGTGCAAATTTTGTAGTTGTTGTGTTTTGTATTAACGAGAATAACTCCTGGCCAAATGTGTAATATCTTGCGTATATTTCGTTCATATTCGACACTATTGAATATATGTGGGAAAAGATAAACAAAAATGTGAAAGGGATTCAAAACGAAACGCAAAATATCGCGATATATATATCAAAGTGAAAAGTTGTGTCAAGAAACTAAGGGCAGCCAATTTAACATAAACACAAATATCTGAAGATATCTTCAAATATTTGATATGTTTATTTATATGTTAATATGGCCGCCCATAGCTAACACCTGGGGCCTTGTTATAAGACAGTATGCCACAGTGGTTATATGCCCATCAGGTTATTCCCATTGTGCACATCTATCGGATCTGCGTGAGTGTTATCTCTGGCTTTATGATGTTATATTCCCGACGATTTTGGCTGATTTCCCAGACAGAAGTGGGGGTGGGGTGGGGTGGAGTTGGTGGTACTAACTCTCCCCGACGGGGATTGGAGTATAGCCCACTCCGGTGCTACCCCTGTTTTTGATACCTTTTAACCCTTTGAATAATTTAACCCTGCAACTCAATGGCCTTTACGATTAAATTATTACTGTTCCGCCTCCACTATTTATTCACTATATTGTTTGCTGAGAGGACGTTACAAAAACGACACTTTTAATCGATAACATCTGTCATCAATATCAATTTATGACGGAATGAGTACCACATGGTACTGTATCGATTAATGACGTCAAGGGATGATCCTTATTGATTATCAATGCTCTTGTTTATTCAAAGGTGTGCCGTGGCCTTGACCCAAGGTCATAACTCATGCTCAAGGTCACCGACTATTCATCCACTCTAACTTTGTCTGGTACCTTAAAATGATCCCATGGATAAATCTTATTCACACTTCACACAATGTTTGCTGGTGAATCGTGGATGCAGAGTCACAAGTCCAAGGTTAATGTCTCACACCGTTTGTGTGTTCTAACTTTGTAATTCAATGGACAAATCTTGTCCACACTTCATACAATGTAGGCTCATGGCTAAAGACTTGTTATGAAATGCCTCAAAATCATTACTCCATGGTCAATTTCACAGACCTACATAATTTGCACAATGCTTGCTCATAAATAGAGGGTGTGTCATGACCTGATCCAAGGTCACAACTCCAAAGGCCAAGGACACAGATCATAGGTCTGATCTGACAAGTATATCTATTTATAGTTTAAAAAGTGATTAAACGAACAGATCTTGTTCACACTTCACACAATGATTGCTCGTGACTCAAGCGTGAGGCGTGACCCTGATCCAATGTAGTAACTTCAAGCTCACCCACATACACCAAAGCGAAAAGTCAGCTTCACTTGTTCCAGTTATCTTCCATTGTATTACACCTGATCACTACCATGCCTTTTCTGTGGGGCTCGTATTCGGGGAGCATTCATCTGAGCTGGTGAACTTTTCTTGTTCATATTTTGAGCCACATAAATGTACCGTTACACCAAAAATGTCCAGGGCAGATGTAGATTCTCAATCTGCCCTTTTATGACTTTCTTTTGTTATTGCATATAGGTCCCGTATTTTCTATACACAATGTGTATGGTCATGTTGACACAGCCTCTTCTTGATACTATCTAAATTTACATTGTCTCGGGCTGAAAAAACAGTTCAGTATCGGTGGAGGAGAGGGGGGAAGAAGTAAGAAAAGAAGTAAACTCTGTATTAAAATAAAGTTAATACATCTTGAAGGTGTGTTTTATGTCAAACACAAATCAAACATCATTATCAGCAAGAACCCACTTTTGCTGTGAAAAGAGGATACAGTTTTTTTTCCGAAAGCATCTTCCCATGTACCAAAGCTTGCTATGAAACCCTGGTACGGCAGAAATAATTTTAATTATTAGTATTATTGTTTGAGGGAAGAGGGAATCATTGCTGAGCGAGAAATGGCCCCACCCCCACCCGGATTGTTCATGCCTGTTATTCGAAATATCCTTTTGTGTGAAATACTAACGCTTTAAACCAGTCCCTGTGGAAAGGATTGTGGTATTATATATCGGTTGACACCATTTGCTCGTTCATCAACCTTTGATTAGATTTACCAGAAATTTTAAACGGCCCTGGTGATATGTCGGGCAGTTTACGGAATGAAGGAAAATGGAGTGAATTTACCGGTTATGCCAACGGTCAGTCTCCCTTTCCACTTATAATCGGACATCGGCGGTCCTCACATGCCAAAATCGGCACCTAAGGTTAAACACAAGCAAGCTAGAAATGGGCCTTATGTCTCAACATACTGCACCAATAGGCTCTCGTCAGAGAATTGTGATAAAATGAATCTGCTCGAGGAAACAACTCAAAAGAACTAGTGTGTGAATCATAATGTGATCTCAACAAGTCAAAAGTTTAATCCCAATTGTTCCACTCTCGGATTTTAATTGGTGTCCCGACTCTCCCACTCTTAGGTTTGAAAATAGTTATAGTCATTATCATAATTTGAACACAACTCATCGCTGTTTATCGATCATGATTAAAACAACTGTCTGTATTTTTATAATAATAACATTTTGGCCGGCCGCTGATCTGTTGCGGTTATGAACGTGGAGGGGGGGGGGGGGGGCACCCTCTTCCCTAGTTCAGCGATCTAAACGTAGTGGCTACCCCCTTTCAGGGGAGTAGCCACTATGTTCAGATCGCTGTCTATCTCCTGCCCTATCCTCACCTAGCTCAGGCATGTGGCGTTCCGCAGATGACTTCGGCATCTCGACGTTGCCCCTTCCCCATATCGTACTTAGCCACCCCCCCTCCCAAACTGAAATCCCGGCACCGCCACTGGAATATGCAGACCAAGCGTCTGCTTTATTACATCTTGAATAACATGCTTTCAGCATGTATTTAAATTTAATAATAAGTCATTATTAATTAATCACTGTTTTAATGAAAAAAAATATCTAGCATAAGTTTATCGATGCCGTATATTAAGTACCAACTTCTTGTTCTGTTCACCAATGAAACAGCAAAATACGTGAAACAAACTAGAGTACTCAAAGTTTGCTAAGCACCACATATTTGACACATCATTGTGACACTTTCTTGTGCCACATTTGCGATATTTTTGGTGGATATGATTGAGGAATGTATTGAGATGGTCCCCAGTGTTTACATTAGCTCTCTAGACAGGCAGACTTTTCGTCACAGTCATGGAAAGCATGTACCCCTTGATTTTCATGATATTTTCGTGTACTGTCGACATGTACATGAGATGTGTAGGGTATTCAGTCTTCATTTCAACACAAACCCTTGTGATTTAATGACTGAATATGGCGAATGCAAATGTAAGAAGACATTTGTCTGAAGCAGAAATGTGGCGGGCTGTAGGGATAGAGAAACAAGGAGCTACCCATCGTCAGGTTGGTGAAGCCCTTGGTGTGCACAATACGGTGACCACCAGAGCCTGGACAAGATTTCAGCAGTATGGCACACTAGTCAGACGACATGGTGGTGGCAGAGGCAGGGCAACATCTGCAGCTGAAGGCCGGTTTTTGATCATCCAGGCCCGTAGGAACTGCTTTGACACAGCAACCCAGTTCCGCAGTGACCTTCAGAATGCATCCGGGGTAAATGTTTCGACACAGACTATCCGGGCAAGATTGCACGAAGGTGGCCTCCGATTGAGAAGACCATGTATTCGCATTCAGCTGTCCCAGAACCACCACCAGGCACGATATGAATGGGCCATGGATCACTTTGGATGGACCAGAGAAGATTGACGACCTGTCCTTTTTGCAGATGAGTCAAGTTAATGCCTAGACAACACAGATAGGCGTTCTAGGGTGTGGAGAAGACCAGGAGAGCGATTCCATGCAGCCAACATTGCTGAGCATGACCGCTATGGTGGAGGGTCGATAATGGTCTGGGGCGACAACAGTAGGGATGACGTACAGAGCTCTGTGTCCTTGACCGTGGTACATTGACTGCACAGCGGTATATTGGTGAGATCCTGGATGCCCACGTCAGATTGTATGCAGGTGCAGTGGGTGATAGATTCAATCTGATGGACGATAATGCCCGTCCTTATGTAGCCCATGCTGTCCGAGAGTACCAACAGAGGGAGGGGACTGAGCGTATGGACTGACCAGCAAGGTCCCCTGACCTCAATCCAATCGAACATGTCTGGAATGAATTGCAGCTTGCAATTTCAGTCCATCCAGTCCAACCAAGAAGTATTCAGGAGCTTTGTGCCATGCTGGACCAAGAATGGAACAACATCCCACAAAGGACCATCTGGAACCTGATTGGGAGCATGAGAGGGCGTTGTCAAACTGTAATTAACAATAATGGGTCTCATACTCGATATTGAACCCATAACAGTCCGCTCCGTCAACTTTTTGGCAAATTTGAAAAATTTACTCTTTCACCAATAATATCCATTTTCCATGGTTATCGTATTCAAAAGCTCAAAAATAATGTCAAACACAAACAAAATCTTAATTTCTGTGCTTAAATCATTAAAGATATGATTAAATAAAAAATATATACACTTTTCATAACAATATTTCAACTGAAACGTAAAACAGGTAGTTGGATATACTTAGTGCTTAGCAAACCTTGAGTAGTATATGAGAGAAAATGTTTGATCTAGCCGATAGAAAACTAATAAACAAAATCCCGACAGTCCCACTCTCTTTGCCTCCTAAAATAAGAAAGTGGGACAATCGGGATGACCCCGATCAAACGTGTCGTACGGCATCCAAAGAACAACTGTGCTTGAAACCAGCACAGGTGAGAAGCTTATATGAAAAGACCCCCATCATTCTTGTCGCTCCCCTTTTAACCCAAGGACTGTCACTGCTTTTTAAAGCTCACCTGCCTGAAAGTCGGCCTGTACTACTGTCCCCACTTAGCGTCCATAGTCCGTGCGTTTCCCGTCATTCGTTAAGTTTTGCATATCGGTCTTCTTATCCAGAATCACTGGCCCATATCCAACCAAACCTGGCGCAAATATTATCTTTGGTTGTACCATTCTAAGTTTGCTTAACCCTTTAATACTTTTGTACTGCGCGTTGATACTTTGTGGTCATTAGTTTTGTTAATATTTTTCGATGTTTTGAAGTTTTAACCTCAATTCCTATTATCTCCCGAATAGTGCTCAGTGATAACCGTTGGGCCAAATGTTATCGCAACTTAAAATACTAATATAATCAGCTGTCAAGATTTCTTAATTGGTTGAGTGCTAGAAGCCACTATCAGGGCTTTCAAAAATGAGATACCAGAGCAAAAGCCAATACTCTCCTTGCTTATATTTCATATTCAATCAAACACAAATAACATTTTCTTTATATAAATTTGTTTTATTACAAATTATTGGAGAGTGCCCGTGTAATAATAAAACAAGCTTTGAATAACAAATTCAGACCACAAAAAATAATCTAGCCCCCAAGCAGATAATCACTAATGTGAAAAATATCTTGTTATTTAGTGGATAACTTTGTTGTATTTGATTGTTTGGGACCGTAAACGGTGGTTTTACTGTCGCAAATTAAGTTTTGCCGGCGATGCGCTAGCGGAGCCGGTAAAACGGATATTTGCGACAGTAAAACCATCGTTTACGGCCCCAAACAATCAAATACAACTTAGTTATCCCCATTCTAATATAATTCGACTGAAAACGGAGATAGTATTTGATCTCCCAACTATAAAACAACGCATTGTTGAAGACAACAATTTAAAAAAAAAATACAGTCTTCGTGACGTCATTTGGGAGTTCCGAACCAAATCACGAAACATATTTTACGCTGCTACAATACAGATAGTTCCAATCGTTTTAGTCATTTTATCACCAATGGCAAACCTCTTCCACATTAATATTAAACTTTCCAACTTCATCCATATTAATTACAGTTAATTAAAAGAAAGATAGAAAACGTTTTTTTTCACAGCAAGTAAATGCGCACAGCGTTTGTTTACCTTGGATACGGTAGTCAATGACTCCAAATGGAACGAAACTAGAACGCCCACGAATACATCTTGACTTTCCTGAAATAGTTTTTGAAAACACAAAATTTCCGATAGGTTACGCCGATTTTACTGTCGCAAATTTTATTGATTAACCAATCAAATTTCGAGATTTTTAGTAATTGTATGAAAATGGTACTTTCCAACGTTTGACGTCGCATTTTGAAACACGTTGAAGAAACTGAATTCCCAGTGACGTTTGAATGTCAGGATAATTAAAGTCTCAAAGGGTTAATAGAGGTTATTAAGTCCAATGGGCTAGGGGCAGTGCCCGAAAAGCTCAGAATTATTTAAACGTCTTCTCACAAACCACCAGTTACAATGCTTTGGGATTTGGTGAGCAACTTTCATTACTTATGAACTTTCAAGTTTGGACAAAGAAAGTTTCTAGGGCAATATTTGAGCTCGAGCTGGGATGGGAAAAGCTTATGACCAACCCAAATTTCTTTTGGAGGCCCCAATTGGCCTATTTGATATGTAG
Organism: Pictodentalium vernedei; assembly: GCA_031216915.1. NCBI lineage: Eukaryota > Metazoa > Mollusca > Scaphopoda > Dentaliida > Dentaliidae > Pictodentalium > Pictodentalium vernedei. Next base: position 126,984,728 of record CM062290.1, read on the forward strand.
AATATTACTTAGTGGCATGTACTTAGTTTATGACGATATTTTTTCAGGTCCTTGTTAGGCCATGGTTGGTTAATTTTCAGTTTATCGTTAATCCAGGTTATCAGAACAAAATGCGGAATGAGGTTATTATTAATTATTAATTATATATTTGTGGGGAAGTGGCGTAATATATTCCTTTCCCCAAGATACATATTTTATCTTTTTGCACTTACACACTGCTGCCTTGCATGTGTAGGTTGCCTCAGATAGTAGAACTTATAATGGTCAGGGTAAAATACAGAAAAGCCTATAACAAAATGTACCATTAGTCAACATTATACGCCTAATAACACCGGATTATTCCTTCATTTTTGCCAGATTGTTGTAGCAATCCGGCAATAATGTGGTATTTCAATGGATGAAGAAGAAACATGAAATGGTGTATATCCTGGCTGGCCCTATGAATGAGGTGACCCATTTGAGGAGCCAATAATAAAGAAAATGCTTATTTCAGGAAAAAAAACCCAAAATGAGGCGAATGACACTAAACCGAAAATTAATGTCTGTTTAACATCACTTCAGTTTCATGACAAAATCAGTCAAGGTTTTGCGCACATGCTACCATTGAATGAAGCAGACTTCAGCAACATTTCGTTGAACGCTTAAAACAGATTTACGGATTGGTTATTTCATGGTAAGTGTTGAGAATGATTCAGCTAATGTGGGCATTTTCAATTTCTGCATGCACTGGTATTTTATTTCTTACACTGGTTAAAATTTATGTCAAATAAAAAAATGCTTGATGTGAATAGACTCTTGGGGGTTGGTTCCTGTTGGCATCTTTGGAAACCAGCCAAACCTATATTAGTCGAGGGTTTGTGCCTGTATGCGCAAACATTCATATACAGAATATACAATTATCCACGAAACCTCAAGATAAATGATTTTGATAGTTTGTTTCATATTTGTTTATATCATGAATTCTTGCATATCACCTATCAGCCCTCAGTGATTTTGCCTTTGGAGAATTCAACAAGTGACAACTGATGCAAAGTTTGTAAAGTACAAAATTTCAGGCTTCAATCAATAATTTATAAATGGAAAAGAAAGGTGACCTTGGTTGGGGATATGGGCTGAGTGGGTGAGAGCTAAAAGGATTCCAATGGGGTGTCCATGCCACTGTTGAAACTCAGATAGAAATGCAGTAAGTTCCCAAATATGCTTCATGCTGCCTCACTGATGTGTCCAAATTGTTATTCTGTAAGTTGTCTTGAAAGACAGTGAGGTTTTCTGCATATCTGAATATTTTTATTGATGAAATTTTTTTGCCCCCCGACTTAAGTCGGGTGGCATATAGTGATTGAAGTGTGCGTGTGTCCGTCCGCCCGTCCGTACGTGTGTGTGTCCGAGCCAATAACTCGAAAACTGTTAGGGCCACAGTCATCAAACTTCACACAATTATAAAGGACCATGGGAGGATGTGTACCTTCAAGGTCAAGGTCACATTTCGAGGTCACACTAAAAATCTGTCAATATTCGTGTCTCAGCCATAACTCAGAAACGAATCATAGTACAATTGTTTAACTTTTTACAAATGTTAAGGACAGTCAGAAGGTGTGTCGCGTATAATAGTTTCCGTCGCATCTGCAAGGTGAAGGTCACAATTGACCTTCATATGTTCAGGGTCACAAATCGTGTCTCAAGCATAACTCCAAAACTATTAGGGCTACAATAATCTAACTTCGCTCACTTATAAAGGACAATGGGTGGATGTGTCACACACCACAGCCAGGTCCGTAAGGTCAAGGTCAAGGTCACATTTCAAGGTCACACTGAAAATCATCAACATTCGTGTCTCAGCCATAACTCAGAAACGAACCAAAGTACAAATATTAAACTTTTTACAAATTTTTTTGTTTGATGGAGATCAAGGTCACAGATCAAGGTCATTTCCAAGTAGGGGGGGGGGAGGGGGCATACTCACTTCCGAGTGAGTCTCTTGTTTCCACCTAATATCAGGCACCCACCCCTACACGGCGAATTAATGATTTCGCCCGCCGAAACGCAAGCCCCTTTCAAGCCTCTTTAACAGTAGAATAAATTTTCTCGCATCATGCCTGGGCTCGTGGAGGAAAAGGGAGGGTATTCAGTAGGTGTCCTGGATCTTGGTGTTCTCAGTTGTTGGTCGTGTTGATGTGATGTTTCATTGATGTTCTTGGATATACTCCCTCGAGTGAGAACCAGTGTGAGAGGGGGTCCTCTCGCCAAAGGTGCTACCTCTCCCCAAGGGTGATGTGTCGATGTTTTCAGGCAAGTATAGTCTTCCACTTGTAAAGTAATCTTGTTGTAGTAGGCATTGAATGACAAGTATAGTCTGCCTCGGGCAATTTGTCGGAGGCATCAGCAGGCAGGTTTCTTTAACAGGACTAGGCTGAATCAAGTAAACAAACAACGGCCGCTTTCGGGCCAACACAAAGAAGACCCGAACTTCCCTGGTTCGGGGGCAAGCCTTAATGCTAACCAATTTGGTCGGGACCTGAATGCGCACGAGTGGCGTTTACAAAAGAGGCCAGAAGTGGGACGCATGACCAACACTCGCCTCCCCATCTCTGGGGATGGGGTGAATGATGATCAGAATCCATAGCGGTAACTGAATATCCAAAGCGGTTTGCATTATTCCCATGGCGGTTACAAAAATCTCTTGTGGGTACCTGCTTAAATAGAAGAAAACTGAATTTGTATGTTGTATACAAGTAAATGGATATGACATTGTATCACCAATCGCCGTGGTTCTGACCTGACAGTTGGTGAAGGCAGCCTCATGTATGCACATAGTCGCACCGAAGTGTTTCACTGCCCGTTTTTACCAAAGAACTCTCGTGATTAATGAAGGTAACCTATCTATGCACATAGTCGCACCATAGTGTTTCACTGCCTGTGCTCACCCATTCAAACAGAGGTTTTCAGTTGATTTTTTCGATATGTTTACTTCTAATGGTGTTTAGCTTTTATTATTTTGCTTTTTTCAGCCCACAAGAATGATATGACTCATATGCAGGATGAGTAACTTGAAAAAAAAAAAAAAAGAAAAGAAAAATGAGTTTAAAAAAAAAACAACTGTATGAATTTGAGGAAAAACTTGTTTTGGCCTCGGGGTGTGGGGGGGGGGGGGGGCACCCACACACCCGCTAGGACATCGTGTTTTGTACCTTTTCCCGTCCCGCTCCCCTAACTACACGAGAAAATATTTGTTATTTGGTGTGGAGCTTCCTTAGAAGTAATAGTACAGATGGGCTAAACAGGCTATGATTTATTCAGGAAACGCCCTATGGGATCCCCATTTAACACAGTTGGTAATGGGAAAAACACTGAACAATCTTCTCATGAACTACTGTTTGCAATGATTCGATTTTTGACATACGACCCCATTTAATGGCGTAAGTCCATATTTGTTCAAAAACTTTATCTGGCAGTATTTGAGCCTATCTTGTGTCTCAATTTATGGTCCCGCCCCAGATTTCAGTTTTGGAACCGGTCACCTGATTTGAATCGAAAATGGTGCGTAGTATTAATGGTGGACATATACATAACTTATGCATAAACCTTGCCCCTGCACCCTCGTGGCAGCCTCAAAAGTTAATGGGAAAAACAATGAACAATCTTTTTCTCACAAAATTTCGATATTTTCCGCACAAAATTTCGATATTTTCATTAACAGTTGGCGGCCAATGTGAACCAGATTTCGTATGCAGTTGTATTTGGTCACATGTATTCGGTTTGTGTCGAAATTTGTTTCGTCTCCCCATGGGAATCACATAAGCTAAAGATAGAAAAATCAAGATTATTACCCCGACAAAACAAATCAATAGAAAGCGCTCACTTGCTGCACTCACCCCTCTGCATTTCCCGTTGACAACTTAATCAGAGTGAGCGTTTAACGATCACTCGAGCCTCTTGTTTCATGCATTAACCAAGTTATCGCCCCTACACCAGGAGCTAAATAATCTTATCAGCGTCGTCTATTCATCGATAAAATGGGAACGGGAACGTATTGGATCAGTGTAACAGTACTGCGAATATTCATTTCTCCTCTTTACCATTAAAAGGCGAGAGAAACACTTATTTTGCTAGTCTTGGAACTTTAAGTTTTTCGATCTGGTTTGTCATTATCTTCCATCCACTGCTTGAACATGCTGCAGTTTTCGAGTACAGAAGAAAAACTCAACTGAAAAATCCTCCAGAAAAAAGACCCAAAGAAAAAAAAAACACATACTGAAAAAACCCTAACAAACAATCGTATAGGGAGGAAAAAAGGAAAAAATCCTAATTTTTTTCCCTCGTTAACCCCGCATATAGTTTCACACAATTTTTATTGAATTATACAATTCCAATTTCAAACTGAATTTTTGTCATTTTATTATTACACGATTTTTTTTATCTCCGTTACCCTCTTAACCCTTTACCTAACGTGAAAAGCAGACGACACTTGCAAAAAAAATTCTTGAATAACTAATTTTTTTCATTTTTTGTCTCAAAAACATAGGTTATGACCCCTCGTTGGAACGAGCTCGACGAGCTCGTTCCAACGAGGGGTCATAACCTATGTTTTTGAGACAAAAAATGAAAAAAATAGTGAAAATTAATTGGCGATTTTTGAGAATAGCGCTGGCCGGTTTTGGCCGTTACGTTGGGTAAAGGGTTAATGCAACTAAAACTTGAGCGAATTCAGTCTCGTTTGATGAAGCTCACTAAGCTCTGTCAAAACAGGATTGCATTTGGTTACAACCTAAGTTGCACACTGGGAATAATTTTTGCTTTAAATGGTGGTAATGGGACGGGGGGGGGGGGGGGGGGGGGGTTCCAAGGCTTCCCAATTTTTAAACGAAGTATGTATATGATAACTTGATATTTGGCCGTCTGCTTTTTCGAGGTGTAGAGTGACGTTTATTCAAAGGAGCTTCGAGGAGAAACATTTGCAATTATTCTGGAAGGCTTAAAATTATTGGTTCTTCCCAAATTTTCATTTTTTAGACCCCCCCCCCCCCCCCGGGACAATTGGAATGCTGTTTGAAGCCCAGTATTATAAGTAGGCGCTTATTATTATTTTATTTCTGTTCCCAAAATTAGTCTGCACCCCTGAATGGAATTAAATTTCAAACGTATTTTTCCTGAATTGTTCAGTTATAATAACACTTTGGCCGGCCGCTGATTTGTCGCGGTATAGCAATTGAGATATTTGGCGTGGATTATTCTTGCATCAATAATAATACAACATTAAAAAACGCGATCGGATGTATCATGAGTCCCAATGTACGATATTACATTTCAACACTGTCGCTGACGCGGACAAAAGTTAAAACATTCTTCTATAAACCACGGGTCCAAATCCTTTCATATTTGACATATAACATTTTTGTGTGGTCAGTTTACACGTTTATTCATATTAAATTGCTGGGGCCATATGAAGGAATGTCATGGGGCTCACAGATTTTAACACTGTGGTTAATGAGAAAATCATTACACTAATCTCCCAAGATACTGTTCCAAAATGTTTATACTTTTGACACATAATATCTTTGCAAGGATGGTTTGTCGTTAAAAAAATTATGGGGTCATAGTTAAGAGTATTAGGGGCACCCAGATTTTAATGGGAAGACAATGCAATAATGTTCTCCCAGACTGCTAGGCCGCAGAACTGCACATTTGATATATAGTATCTTTGTCGAGATGACTTACAGTGTTATTCAAAACAAGCTCTTGGGTCATATTTAGGGGCACTGATTTTAACAATGTGGATATCGGAGAAAACATTAAAAATCTCCATCACTGCATCAAACGCTTTAGTATAAAGGGATTCAGCATTAAATACCAGTGTTGGGGAGCTTTTTCAATGCACACTGCTGAGAACCACTAAATGTCGTTCCCGAACGTTACTTCATTTATCACTTTACAAAACGCGAGTTTCTCTTCTTGATGGAAAACAAACATATTACATTTTTCGGGAAGTTTGTGTGTGTGTGTGGGGTGGCATTGGGAGTCGTACTCACCAATAAACGAGACATTCGACCTGTTTGCGAGGAAAGGGATCAAAAAGTAAAGCGCTCAGAGCTGTAGGCAAAATGTGCATGCTGTACAATGTGAACTATGTGAGTCTCAATGACTGTTCTTAATTCAATCGGCATCAAAACTGTAGCAAGTTTTAAATATAGTGTTAGTGTTCTCACAAAACACATAGAGTAAGCCACAATTTTAGAAAGACACACAAAAATACTGCTTTCAAATCAGACTTCGGTTTTTTATTAATTTTAGCTGAAATTTATAGAAGCACCAAAAATGGCAATTTTTTGGTTGGTTTTTCAAAGATATATGACAGCCAGCGTATTTGAAATACGCTGCCATAGTTTTTCTATCTAATCAATGACGGACAATTTTGAGGCAATGTCATTTTCCACATTCATTGAAATCAGAGGGGGCATGGTGGCTCAGTAGGTAGAGGTGCAGGCTGCAAGACGAGAGGTCCTCGGTTCGAATCCCACTGGCAGCAACCGCATGGTGTCCTTGGGCATGACACTTCACCCCATTGCCCGCGTTGGGACACGGTGGCATTGTGTACTAAGGCATACTGCACGTTGATGGTGCACTTGTCTTCAACCTATGCTAAGCCTGCTTGTGTGGATTTAGTATGTTGGGGAGCTGGCAGTTGCTTGCCATTTCATTTAAGAGTTTCAAAGTCATCTTTGGAATATATCGAATACAGAGAACGTTACCCAGTCGCTATCTATGTATTTCTAAATGTTTGTTGGACAGGAGCGCGATGGTTCACGTGTTACAACATTGAACTTCAGATCAAACAGTGGAAGGTTCGATCTTCACCTGCGTCATCTGTGATAACATTCGAGCAAGATTCTAAACCCCGATTGAAGAGAGTAGGGGCACAATGGTACATGGTGCGGAGTTGTAGACTACAACGATTGTACACATGCTTTCAACCAATGCCAACCCTAATAGTACCGGGTTAGAAAGTTTGAGGGTCTGAAAGTTATTTGCTGTTGCTCGGAGGTTATTTCCGTACTCCAGCTTTCCCCTCCGGATCCGTAAAACTCTCTGAAACGATATCACATTGGCTGCTAAAAGTGTTATAAAATTCTAACAAACAAATAACTGAGGTTGGACGCACCAAATAATCCTCCATACAGCTACTTTTATTTCGGCATTGATAGTCCGGGCGACAAAAGTTGATTTTTGGAGGATGCGTGTTTTAGCGTCTAAAGTTTTTTTCTTTACGGTTTTTGAATAGCCTTGACATCCCTCATCGACATTCCGGCGGCTGCGTCCTTGACAGCCTTGAGGAAAAACAAAATTGCCGCCAAAATTACAAAATCCAACCAAGTTTTAGCTATATGAAGAATATGGCGGTTATTTATCATGATTTCACCCATTTATATCAGGTCTTGATCAGATTGAATAACTTTAAGATTTCGAATATGTTTCATGTTTCGCTGTGTTTGGATACACAACGTAAAATAAAGAGCGTTGGTGATTTTCATGGACTGGCGGTATCGCGTGGAATTTGCATCTCATAGCGCCGATAGTCAGTGTCGTTTGGTCACTCAACCTACGCACACATGTTTTCACCGTCCACACAATTATATCATTTCCACTGTGAAAGTTATAGCAAAGTTCTAAGCGATATATCTGTATTTTCAGCTTTCTTACTTTATTATTTGTTCCTCCCAGCAAAGGGTCTATAGGCCTATTGCAATTCTTTTGTATTTTGTTCTGCGTACATTGAATTTATTCCCTTTCTGTTTTTCGTTCCTGGAAGTCTGTCGGGAACTTATCACCATGTCCAGTTGTTTCTTCGCGGATGTATACCAATGTACTCAATCCAGTAGCCGTTTTGTTAAAATTCTTGAGACAAGGGTGAAAAAAATCATAGCTAGCAGTGAGGTTTATGGTGACGGGCTGCATACTGATTTGCGTGCACGATTGGAAGCTGATAACCAACTCGTCCTAGATGCTCCTAGATCTTGCATTGATAAGTATTTGCACCCAGGACAGTTATCAAGGGCTCGAAAGCGACAGACAGATGTTGCACAGTTACACGAGACCAATGTACCACTCCCAAAGACCTCTAGGCATTTGGATACAAAACCATTCTCTTTTCGAACCGAATGGTTATTTTGTGGCGCCAAATGCGCAGTAGTTCGTGACAAATACAATCCTTCGTGGTGGAGCCCTTCCTACGTGTTTAGGCAAGTAGAACAAACTGGCGATTCAAAAACAACGAAGGACGATGTACTTCGAAGATGTGCTGAGAGGGGTAAAACAATGTCAGAACAGGTTAGGTCTGTATAAGCGGAACATTGAGCGATCTGCATGCAGCTGATGGGCGCTACCACACCACGTGTCTCCAGTCTTTTATATAAGAACGATCTATGACCGCGGCAAAAAGTTCCGATAAGGAATGTCTTGCAGACATCGCTCTGCAAGCAGTAGTGGACTCCATGAAATCCGACCAGTCCCTGAGTTGGAGTTCTGTTGATATCCACAGATAATATTTGGAGCACGGTGGGACAAGCCTGTCTCGCAGAGTCCTCATATCTAAGCTAACTGAAATGTTTAGTGACGAACTCATTGCACTGTCTTCCCCTTGTATTGCGACCATTCCTGCAATGCGAAAACGTGTTGGGTCAGTCTTGCGCATTGTTGATGAAACCGGGAGCTACGACGAAGTAGCTACGGGGGCTTTGATAAAAACAATAACACGGGAAGTTAGCGAAATAGCAATAGACAAGTCGAAATACAGTTCACGGTTAGATAGCGAGAAGCACCAAAAATTTGCAAGACGTGACGTGGGGGTGGGTGGGTCTCTTGAGTGCGCCAAAACGTGCATTTCCAACTTGTGCAGTTTTTTGAATTTTTAAAAAATATATCAATATATCAGCTAATATATACCATCATTTGTGTTTCAAACCTTAAAGATGATGTTGTACATCACACTCTTAACATAAATACAACATCAGGAGGCTTTATATGTGAGAATATTGGGCTTAATGTGGGAAAATGCCACACGTTAGTAGGGGGTGGGTGTCTTGTTCGAAATGTAGAAAATGTGCAGACAATATTTTGGGGAAAATTCTCTCTGATGCACTAAATTCAACCCAAGTTATTTATTTATTAATTGATTTATTTATTGGTGTTTAACGACACTTTAACAACCAGGGCCATATTGTGTCGGTGATAGGTTTACGGGTGGAGGAAGCCAGAGTACCCGGAGAGAACCACTGAGCAACGACGAGCAGCTGTCAGCTCTTCAACATCATAACCCACGACTGTACTACACACTGCACAGCGGTACTGCGTACTACACAGCACAAACAGGGTTAGATTGGCTGAAGACATGTGCACCCCGGCGTGCAGTACGTCTCAGCACACAGCGTCATCGTGCCCCCACGTGGGCAATTGGGGTAAGTTTATTTTGGATTTTAATGGGAGAGTGTGGGGGGGGGGGGGTGGGGGTGTCTGAGAACGGTAGTAGAAAAATTGCACGTAATGGGTGGGTGGGTGTAAAAAGAAGCCGAATAAAAAATAGGACGTCACGTCTTGCAAATTTTTAGTGCCCCCCCCCTCCTGAACCAGGCAATACAAATCGGCAAAGAGGAGGGAAAACAAGTAGTTGTTTTAGTTGACAATACTGATGTTTATGTTCTGTTGTTACATATCTATCTGGAAGAAAGTATGCCAGTTTCCATGCACATGGAGTCACCCATCAAAGACAGAACATCTGTAGATATTCGCGCGACCGTTGAGGAAATCCGTCATTATCATCCATAGGTGTGGCCGACGCTCCCTGCGAGGAGATTGTGGGTCAGGCCACGAAATTCGTTGTTGCTTGCTGTGGACGCGATACATTGGCAACAATGTGCGCGTATAGGTATGTGGACTGCCAAAAGTGGTCGATCAGGTGCAACAAAGGTCCCCAGTCTGAGCAGTCTTCCACCCAGCTGAGAGGCATTTGCTGAAAATGTGAAAAGGGCCCACTTACAAGCTTGCATTTGGAATAATGCATTGAACCCAGACCCACCTGATCTCGATCCTACCAAATTTGTTTCACAAGAGATGGGAATTCCAAATCTTTATTGCCAACAACTGTCCATCACAATGTCTCAGTGGCACCTGATGAGATACTGAAACTTTTCAGATCAGATGCTCATGTTCGAGCAAACAGCTCTACAAAACATTGAGATGTGGTTGTAGTGCGTCAAAGTTAGTTTGCAATGGCTTTCTGTTCTTGAGATGCAACGATCGAGTGTTGCAATGAACGCACTGTCGACAACTGAATGTATGTACATATAAAATGAATACTGGTGCATACAATCATTCAAATACGCACGCTTACATTGGAACATTCACCACCCATACGTATACCAGCAGAACACATTATAACAGTAGAGTCGTGCTGTGGCTCATAATTCCTGTTAGGAAATTGGATTTAATGGTAAATTCGCCGTCTTGGCAGCCATGTTGAGCTGACAAAGTCTCTAAATACTGTTTTTTCCAATTTGAAACGCACCTCGGTATGTTCTGTGCGTGAGGAAATTTGTTAAATTCATGATATCTGAATTTGTACCGACGCTTAAAAACTTATATTAATGAAACAACTTAAAATTAGGCCATTTTGGACGCCATCTTTTTGAAGCCCATAAAGAATTCCCCAAGGCTGATAGAGACTCAGCCAATTTATTCTGAATCTCGATATATGGATCAATCAGAAACCGTTGAGAAAAAAACTTTAGACGCTAAAACACGCTTTAGTACTTCGGCGACCGGACTATGATGAGATAACAAATTCTTCATAACGTCTGCAAATAATTGTCGGTGAGCTCTTGTGTTCAGGCGCTATGCGAACTCTCCTGTTCCCTTCACTCATATTGTACTCATCGGATCGCCTTTTCCTTTCTGCAATAAAGTTAAGACTTGACTTTTCTGTTCCATTTTCCTTTCCATGCGTAGATGAGTGATCCCTTGGCAACTGAACTGGTAGAACCGCAGCGAAAAAACGTCGGAACTCAATCTTCCCCCTCAAGATGGCGTCAGGTCAATCAACACTGTTATTCCTCCCACTGGTGACGTTTGATGACGCGAAAGCTTCAAGTCACATCGTAGCAACCTCCAATTTATCAAACGTCACGATGTTTACCTAACACAAAAACCAGTAAAACAGTACCAACTTTTCAATATTGGCATTTGATTGGTCAATAATAACTAAACCATGCTGTAAATGTTCACATTGCATTTCCAGAAAAATGTGCACATTGTCCGCGTATTCATATTTCGCAGACATCACAATTATTTTCTTGTAACCGGACTGACCCACAATCTCTACTATATCCTACAGGTTTCCAGTTTTCTACAGGTTCGTGGTCTTGAACTATGACAACATGGTTTGTGAATAAACAAATAAATCTTTTAAGGTTACTACTTTTGTTTTTATTGACAGTGTTACATTCAGCAATATAAAAGTTGCCAGTTCAGGTGGGTTGACTTCTCTAGTTCAATGATTTACCTTGTAAACGAAATATCAATCAGGCTTACAAATGTCTTCTTTGCTTCTGCACTCACACAAATTCACGAAAACAGTCATGAGCTTGGGTGAGGGTCAAAGCACAGAAGGGGTCCAAAAACACAACTGAGCTGCTACTACTAATAGACAGACAAACGGACGGCCATACAGTCGTTCAATCAATCGACCAAACGGACAGACAGACGTCGCGAACCAGGTAAGTAACCCCAAGGCCGGCCAAACAAAGTTTTGACCTAGGTTGGGCCTAAACACCTAAATATAATTTAGTTTTAAAAGCCAATTATCCCCCACCCCCAACCCCCAGTTCCCATGTCACCCTTTCTCAACAGCGTAGAACATGGGGGGGGGGGGGGGGGTTTAGCAAAAGAGAAGTGGACGAACCTTAGGGTTCTTGGCCACAACCAAAAGTGTTGGCTTGAGAGCAAATATCAGCTTTTATACACTACTGTATCCAATCAAACGCATTGCCAATAAAACTGCGGTGTACACCAAGAGGAATTATTCCGATTGGCATAAATTATAAACTCTCGATCAATTAGAATCAGCTTTACAGACTGTGTTTGATAATAACAACCGAATTAATGGTAAACAGGAAGTTATTTTTACTTAGAAGTAAAATCAGCGATGAACTTTCCTATGATAATAAGCCTTCATTTCTATAATTAATAGCACTGGAGGGCCGACAACAAGAAGCTAATGCCCAACAACCAAGAATTTTGCTTCAGTTATGACGAAACAATATTTTAGAAACGCAAATAAAACGCCAGGTGACCCGAAATCATTGAACTACCGAAATCAACCCGCCACATTCTTTACAAATCGATCGGTGATGTAAGGTGTCAAAACACTGTTAATCACTGTCGGTGATTGTAAGGTATCAGAAAGCATATGCCGCACACACTGCCTGTGTGCTGGATGTGTTTTTCGCACAGTGTACAATAGCACACAAGCACATAAACCACACCCAGCGTGTGAATATGTGCTGCACGTGATGTGTACACACTGTTACACATCGTATACTAGCACATCTGGGAAAATCGGAAAAGGTAGTCCAAAGCAAATAGAAGTCATAACATATGTAATACAAATCCGAGAATGCTGGATTTGCTGGCAGTCAGAATAGAAGAAGATTATGAAGGAATCCGAACTAGATAAGTAGTTGTCCGGTCCATTTGAGTAATTATACTTACTGTTTTACAAAGGAGCACAACTTTGGAGACATATCGGCCCTGTAACACCACGTGCTACTCTTATATGAATCCAGGGGGAATCCAAAGTAAAAGTCGGTTTGGGTGATTGTCGTGTTGTTTGCGGTAATTAGATTAACTACTATACAAAGAAATCCCCCCCCCCCCATAGGGTGCTATAACAATGTGTGCTTCTCTTTTAAGGAGGATTGTTGTCAATCCGAAACTAAATAAAGTCGCTTTGATTATTGGGAGGAGGGAGTTCGGGGTCTGTTTCGGTTATTAGATTTACTCCCATTCAATCGAACACACCCCGAAACACCCCCACACACTACTTCGGACCCTACTGTACTACGTGCGACTCTTATAAGACCAAGATAAGGGGAGAGGGCTTCGCCATGTTCGCTTCGGTGATTTTAGACCGTTTTTATGATTTTGGGTAGGTATCTGGTTGTTTGTGCTATTAATCATAATTAATCATAGTGGCGTTCAATCGAATATACCCTCCGAAAACACCTCCGTTCTATTAGAAGGTTTTGAGTCACATAGCCTGCCACAATAGAAACCAAGATGGTTGCCTCCAGTTAACAAAATAGACGACGGAAACACGTTTCACCCTAATAACACGCGCTGCGCATGAGTTGCGACGCCACTCATCACTATGGAAATAATTCAAGATAACCAAATAGGCTGGATCACGTGATATCACGTTACTTCCCCATTTCCGCCCTGAAATGAGCTCTGAAAACCACATTGCACACTACTTCGCAATTTCTGTTGTTGCAGTAAAATAACAATAACTTCACTTTTCTTTCAGTTTCTTTTAAAGTTTTCATGAGCACTTTTATAAAAAGAACCCTCTTACACTCACCCCTCCCGACTTTGCCCAGAGAAACTACATTGTGTCTTGAATCGAGAACGTTACATGCTTAAATTCGACTTGTTGTCAAAACCATTTTTGCAATTCACTTTTCGTCACCTAAATATAGAAATACGCCTACATGTGCTAATTAGTGACGGAACTAGGATTCTCAAACAAGGCGTGTGGGTGGGGTTGGGGCTGTGCAATATTACGCCCCAAGGAAAATTTGGAAAAATCTGGTGCTCTGAGATTGAATTGGGTGTAAAATTTCCTTCCAACTGGAGGTAATTATCTGTGCCAGTGAGATAAGGAGATTGAGGTGTGGACAGACATGCTAATGCCTTTATCGTTCTCACGAGGAACATATTCTCGAACGGATGTTATATAGGCAAATGTTTTGTGATTGTTTGAAGTTTCATAAGTATGTAAAGCTTTAGAATTACAGCCACAAGTTACCCAGGCTCCAAATGTCAGATATGGTGTCAGTGACCGTATCAGCCAGTAATCTCTCTCAATCTTCCTCACAAATGACTTGCATATCTGATGTGAAGAAAATCCGTTCATTACCCAAGTTGTCGCACGGAAACCAAAATAAGTACTGTATGGATGGAAGCTATGACAGACGGACTAACCATTTACAGTTGAATAGTTTTCAAACCATGACAACATAGCCCATATGGACTTCGGATGCGTATTTATGCTTTATTTCCCAACGAACTAACCACCTGGAACTTAATTAAGCACCCCCTGTTTTTTTTCGAAGTGGTGTTAATAGAAACTGTCATTACTTTCATGTTATCTTTCAGATGGCCAAAAGTGATTGTTGGCGGAAAGAATGGTCTATTGACAAATGAAAGACAACACAATGATGAAAATATTCAGATTTTTACTGGTGCTAATTAAACGTATCTGTCACTAATGTTTTTGATGGAAAAATGTTCTCTCAAAAAGTATGGTGCTGGAACGATCCATGATGAAACAATGCTGGCAATTACTGACAAAAATCTAACTTATGATCTCCTGAACACAATAGCAGTGTCTGCCGTCAGTAGCGAGTGTATCCTCCACGTGCCCGGATGGCAGCCTGAACCCTCCTCCAAATGCTACCAGTGAGCCGCCTTCTGATACGGTCCAGAGGCAACTGCTGCCATACTTCATACAATGCAGCTTCCAAATCAGCCAAAGTCTGTACAGGCGGATCCCTTGCTTGCACACGACGTCCAAAAAGTCCTAGATGTGTTCTAAGGGATTCAGATCGGGGCTAATTGCAGGCCAAGGTAGTGTTGTACTAGCGTTGTTCTGAAGGAATGCTCTCACAGCATGGGAACGGTGTGGTCTTGCATTATCGTCCATGAATACAGGGCGAGTAGCCAACGGGTGGTTGTCAAAATGAGGCACGACAACCGAATTGAGAATGTTTCGTATGTACTGATGACCATTGAGATTCCCACGTACAGTCACCATATCAAGTTTACAATCACGAGAGAGGCATCACCAGATCATTACCGATCCTCCACCATAAGCAGTAGGTCTGATGTTCCTGGGCACATAAGCAGTATTTCTATGCCTCCACACTCTCGTGCGACCATCTGTGACGTGAAGCAGAAACCTACTCTTGTCTGACCAATGGACTCTCCTCCACGTCCTGCGATTCCAATGGTATCGTGCCACACACCACCAAACGTCATCTTTGATGCTGATCGGACAGAGCTGGACGCTTGATGAGCCTTCTGGACCTTATACCCAGTGTTTTGAGACGGTTTCGGACAGTTTTATTGCACAAACGCCTTCTGGGGAGTCACAGGCATTCCAAAACCCCGCTTGAAGCAAAGGGTTCACGCCTAACGATGCTTGTCAGACTCATCTTCCCGCGGAGAGGTCTTTTGGGGCTGTCCAGGCCTTGGTCGCTCCTTAACATCGTTGGTTTGTTGGTGTTTTCGGACAAGTCTGCTGATGACAGAATGACCAGAGCAAAATTACCTTCCAATAGCTTTGAATGACATGCCTGTTGCATGCATGCCAACGATTTGCCATCTTAGTGCTGACAGTCTCCTCCTTACCATGTCAACATTTATTGATAAAAAAGTGACACATTTTCTTGTTTTGTACTCAAATATTGCAGGTGGATGATCGTGTTTTTTGTGACATTCGTGGGAAGCATGCTTTACCTGGACGAGGGGATGTCTTTGGGGTACGCTATCAACTAGAAACTTCATGTTTGACGAGATGAAATGTACTGCAAGACATAGCAATCTTTAAAATATAATAATCAGTAACAGTAACTTCACTGTCATAAAACATTTCTTCAGGGGATGCTTAATTAAGTTCCAGGTGTATATAATGAAAGTCCCCCAACACCAAACATTTTATCAGTGTTCTTGCCTCAATCTGGGTATAACATATGATAGATGGGCGAAAATAGTTGAAATGGGTTTCACCCCCACCCCCGTAGGTCCTCGAGAGTGAATACTTTGAAAATTTACAGATATACATATTACGACAAGGCAGGTTTGAAATTACAATATACCTTTCTGGAATCGACTGAAATATGAACTTTTCCAAAGACGAGGAGAGGGTCTCACTTCCACATTTGGGAGTGTTATACCTTGTTTATATTGAATAATACAGGGGATATTTTTCTCAGCATTTTCATTTCGTCAAATTGCCGCAAGTGCCCGTGGTTTTGGAGAATCGGTACGTCCACTGGTTACCAAAAAGAAAAGAAATAAAAACAATGACGATCAAATGGTTTTTGCGCCCCTTTCGACCCACAGTTACTGTATCATAGTCTTTTTCCTGCTATGCCTGATCATTGTAAAGGAGGAGGGGGTAAGGGTACTTAGCGGCGCTTGTGTCGTTTGTTTTTCTTCTTAACGGGAGGTGGCTGAGATGGTGATATTGTTGTAGTAGTTGGTGTTGTAGGGTTGTTGTTGTTTTCAGAGGACTGGCTCGGATTGTAGGGTCTAGTCCAAGCCGCGTCGGATGCTGCTCTTGTGATGATAGTTGTATTACCAATTTTGTTTAAATTCTGGTGTTATTATCCGGTTGGCTTCCTCTTGTAGTTTGTCCACTTCCTGTTGGAGTTCTGCATCCTTGCGTGCTATGTCTTCCCAGGTGTCAAGGGACGTCTCCACGGAGTCCGTGGTACTTGCCTTCTGTTCGAGGCTCCGGTCCGAAGAGGCCGGAGAAACAAGTGCGGGAGGTGTAGAAGGTGCGTCATCCGAGACAACTTCCTGCACCAAAGATAAAAAGGTTGATGGGATGGAGTTTGATATGTCTCCTGGCAACCATAGTCCTCCAGACCCTCCTCCTGCGAGGGGTAGGGGGGGGGGGGGTGCTCGGCTGGACAGTGATTGGTTGGGGTGACAGGTGTTGGCTCTTCAACACCCTCACTTGCCTCCTTCTCTTCCTTATTCTTCCTCTTCTTCTCCAAGGACTCCGTTATTCGGCGAGCATCACGTCGTCTGGCGGAGGGTCCCTTCCTTCTCTTCCTCGTCTTTTTGGTTTCAGCTGTACGGCTCCGGCCTTCTTCATCTGAGTCACTTGGAGGGTGACCAATGTGTGGGGAGACCCCCCCCCCCCCCCCACACACACACACACGGAAGGTACTATACCTCCCCAAGGACTCTGGTTCTGCCTTTGTCTCAAAATCCACTGCTAAGTGAATTATTTCCTTTCACGCCTGGCAAGGACAGCCTTCAGTCTCAGCAGTGTATCTTGTATTTCATCAGGTAATTCCATAATGAGCAGTAGTTCTCGCCACCATTAACATTTAGCACTTTAAATAAACCTTGCGTGTTTCGGAAGGTTTGAAAGTGACTCATCTATAACAATCAACTACAAGCATTACAAAAGAATTTAAAATTCACTCGAGTATTATTTATTGTGCATTAATCCAGGAGAGTAGCAAGATAAACCCACAATTATACAAGCATCTGAATAAACATAACGGGTTCTAAGTACAGTTTATACTCCTACACTGTCTGTCAAAACGCGTTTCTTGTGGCCACCTGTGTGCACACAACACCTCGTAAAATGAAAATTATCGAATTAAATGTATGATTCATTCTATTCAGTATGGATATAATTCTAACTCGATAATCTAAATAAGATTAAAAAGCAGTTACGTTGTCGGTGAATATATTTGTAATAAAACTTGAGAACTACTTTTTTATATAGTTCGTTCAATGGAGAAAAACCCAAAAGCCATTAAAACTTTATTTCATGTAAGTTTGGGCAAATAATAACCCTGTCTTTTTAGTTTTGAAATGTTGAAGAACCAACCAGGAGAAACTGAAGGATGCATCTGCTATTTCAAGGCTTAGCTACTCGAATCCACAGACCCTGACACTTAAAACTATAGCATGCTTATGTACTTCATCAAGATCACGGTCTCTGTGCTGCACCGCCCTTATTATCTTGAAAGCTCAACAATCGTACTTTTTTCTCGCAGAACGTGCATATGTCTTCTGTGTATTCTGTGGCATTCAATAAAGATGTTTTATAACACGTCACTCCAAATTCACAGGATCGGGACGTCACTGTTCCAGTTTTTATTCATCGGGTCGGTGACAGGGCTGGGGGGGGGGGGGGGGGGGTTGGTGGCGTTAACACGGAATACGAGGACTCTGGTCAGGACAGGACAAGCGATACAATTTCCCCGACATTGAACTGCAATAAAAATCTCCGGCTATTAAAGACAAAATTGAGACGTGGCGGACGGTGGGCGTGGACACTCTCAATATGTTATATTATCTTATATATGTGCCTTGGGTGAAACAAAGCGCCTTCTGCAATGCTTTAGCATTGCAGATGGCACATTGTTCCACTTAAGGAACGGCACCATATTAACTATTTCGCGCAGGAATTCCAGGACATGGCAACTTTTGAAGTCCAAATTCGAAAATTACAGCTGCAAAATCACGAATGTCCTCTCATACTTTCCGTCTTGTCGATTCGAGACATGAACCTTATTTTTAACACTTTAAGCTACAGAATAAAGTGTTCAGGCTCCGTTCATCCCGGGGTCAAAATTCATTGGTGCTTATTTACCAAAGCATTGTGGTGTATTGGGCAATCAGTTGAAAGTCACGACGTATGTGCGTATTAACCTCTTACATCCATGTCGCAAAATGTAGTTGTCTCCATTTTCCTTTGGGACATGAGGTACATTAAACAAAAACAAAATTATAACATGAAAGAAATTGATCGCAGACTTAATATAAACGGGGGAGAGATATAAAGAGACTCTGAAATTATTGTTGTTGCTGGCAGTGGGTAGGAGCGTCTTGCGGGCTACTATATACTGATGATTCCACAGATATAAAAGCACGTGATTATAAAAACACTACAATCGTCTCCCGCACTATAATACACTCAAGTGCAATCTTGGTTATATACACAAATGTAGAGTGTTGTATATTTATACGATGATTACCTATTCTGCTATATATGAAAAGCCTATGACAAAAAATTAGCTTTATACACCCTCCGTGGTGAAGACGCCAGCAATGGAATTTCAGTAGTTAAAATTTACACCTGCAGTGGAACTACATCCAAGATGACCTTTGGTGACGTCGACCTGAATGCGAACTAGTCTAAATTTATCGCACGTCGCCTCGCGAAGAGTGAAATGAAAATGGCAATTATTTATTACGTTTTTAAATGAGTTAACCCCCATAAACACCAAAAATTAACAAGCATGCATTGTTTCGTGTTAGTAAAGCATCCACAACTCGAAATAGTATGTTATTATGTTGTTAAAAATGAAAAAGTCCGTGTTTCTTTTCCTATTTTGTCCAGGTGATAAAATTCACAGCGGAAGTACGCCCACCGATGCTCATGTAAACAAAACAAATTCGCACTGGCGTACGGCTGCTGCTCAGTAAAATAGAGAAAAATTAATAGGGACTCTTCATAATCTGACGATCATGGTATAAATAAAATATACCTGTCGGAAACCGGGGCTTTGTCACGGCTAGAAGAAATAGATTCACGCCGCGTATTCAGCCAAACTCAAAGAGTGTCGCTTGAATTCATGCGTGAACATATGTCTCACCGTGACGAACCTGCCCATTTCACTTTTGTTGGGGTGGTTCATTTCATGAAGGGGTTAATAACCTCTCCTCGAAAAGCATAAATCAACAGGGGTTCACTGAAAACAACAATTTTAATACATATCCAAAAAATAAATATGATTTGTGACTTACATGAAATCCAAATAGGAGAAAACAAAACGTCAATCACCCCTGCCCACACAGTTTTTGAGTCACTTGCTGGCCCGCATTCTCTTTTGTCGCTGGTTTTTCCTTCTTTTCGCTGGTATTGGTTCCTTGGTCGCCTCTTCACTTTACCCTTTCACTGCCGTCGCACGGCCACTAACGTATTGTCACTTTATCGGACGCCTCTGCTCTAACATGTGACGAAATGTCACTCTACCACTGCCGTCGCACGGCCACTAGCTTATTGTCACTTCACTTGACGCTTTCCACACAAGCAGTCGCCACCAATGGGGTTAAACTCTCCCTTAAGTTTGTCTCAGAATAATGTTTATACAGGCAAAGCCTACTCTGCCTACGTATGGCTTGCATCCTGAAACAGGTAATGCTGTTTACCTAAATGCAAATAGCTCCCTGAGCTCATACTTCGTGTTTCTGACCCTATTCTCATATATGGCCACCGACTTGGCCCGCAACTGCTCCTATTCTCAATATGGGATCTGTGGCACCCCTACATCACAACGTCCGTATACTTTCGCACCGATGCGGCACCCCCTATAATCTATAGCATGGAACATCCCCATCTACTCGCAACAACCCACAGTCTTACACACCTTCAGCCTGGAATGAATTTTTCGAGAAACCCCGATTTTTATTTCCATAGCCAGAACAGTAATTCTCAGTTTAATCGCTTCTCTTGAACTTGGCCGCTTAGATCTATCTTAATTTAATATTCTCGTTTAAGTTCTTTGAAAGACTCACATTTTGGTATCCTTTGACATTCTGTGACAGGCTAGCTGTGTAATATGGGTGTATGTCCAGAATATATACGATGTACTGGTTTCATCACAATTATCTATTAACTGGCCATAATTACACAGATACTGAATGCATGAGAATTCTCCTTTGATCAGTTATTAGATAGCTCATCTGGCGTTCAACAAATGCCCAGAAATGGACATTAAATTTCATACTTAATTACCAGCGCTTGAATTACTGGTGAGCCAAAGGCTTGCGGTTAACACCATTTCACCACGCATGGTGAACATTTGGTACACCAAGCTACTATGGATATATTTTTTTATATAAATTGATAGTAGATGCTCGTGATTATCAGTGTGTTTAATGATTTTGATTGCATTAGTGTCCCTAATCAGTCGATGCTTTGTGCTGTTACCAACAGAAAGCTTCAATATATTGTTTTTGAAGCTCCTACGATATATTGCGACAGTCAGGTTTATCTCTTGTTGGCTTTTTTCGCGGTTCGGGAAATCACAGTTCCCGATTATAATCACTAACTTCCCAACTTTAATACTAACTGCACGGACCAAACGTGATGCCAATTTATTTGTATACATGTGCACCAACAATATACCATTAGCGCTGACGCACCACGTCAGTGGTCTTTCGCCTGAGATCGAGCAAAAGTGTCATGTCCATGAACACAAAGCACGTGACTCTGGTTGGATTCGAACTCGCGAGGTATATGTAGCGACGTCCGACTTACCAAAGCGTCATCGCGAATTTATATTAACAAAGTCGAAGGCAGTGATGAAAATTCACCCTTCACCGAACGTAACAGCCATAATTGGTTAGTACACTCTGTTCACAAAAATCGTCATTCAAATTTTATTATTTTTTTAAAACATTTGCCGCTAATACACAGCTGATATCCCCCATTGGAACGACCTCGTCGAGTTCGTTTCAGTAGGTGTCATAAGGTATATTTAGTTATGTAAAAACTGTTTTCACATACGTCATCTATAATCGTGTTAGATAAAGCGGTAACTTATTCATGCTTTTGGCGGAAATCCTTGCCTCAGACAGCCAATAACATTCCACTATAATTTTTATGATTTGGGGCGCACTTGCCAAAAGAAAATTTTAAGTTTTTCTTTTCATCATCAGCCATGACTAGATTTTGACAGAAATATTTTAAAAGCTACTCAGCAGTCAAAAGGTTAAGTGCCATCTTTTCAACGGAACATATAAATATGATTTATTGACCCTTTTTCAGATTTGCATCATTCCCGACTTTTTGTTATTCATTTATTTATTTGGGAGTGTTATTTCCCCTTATTATTATCCATCTGCAATACAAGGATTTTGGCCAGTAAAGTGTAAGAAAAGCATTTTCTCATTCCTAATAAACGAGAACAATGGAAGGTCATCGTTTCCAAAACGAGCTAATTGTATTCTTGTAAATACAGAGGATAATAAATCTTTGGACTATTATTGGACCTAAAAGTTACATAACGGTCTATTAGTAGCATATAAGGGTTGAAGTCAATTCAAATCGTTTTT
Organism: Pictodentalium vernedei; assembly: GCA_031216915.1. Classification (NCBI taxonomy): domain Eukaryota; kingdom Metazoa; phylum Mollusca; class Scaphopoda; order Dentaliida; family Dentaliidae; genus Pictodentalium; species Pictodentalium vernedei. The sequence goes on from CM062290.1 coordinate 127,006,865, forward strand.
ACAGCCTGTTCTCCCTTTTTAACTTCAGAAGGAGAAAAATATCCCAAATAATAAAAAAATAAATAAAAAAACAAAAAACAAAACAAACAAAACCTCAGCTGATTCAAATTTGAAAGCGTGAGGAACATTTATTTATTGCACGCCTGTTTTATGTAATCCCCATGAACAGCAACACTAAACCATGCGGAAAATGAAATCTGTTCCGCACACATGTGCGGAACGGATATCGTTGACGGACTATTTTTAAACAGAAGTGAAATTTCGCTGGAATTTTCTACAAATCGTGCAACGCAATTACAATTTGAATCGCTAGCGATAGATGAAAATCGTCCCCTGAGTTCTAGTGGGTTCTAGGTGCCAGCAGGAAAATAGAACACGTTGGAACTCAGGGGACGAAATAGTAACACGGGTTCCCCCTCGAAAATTTGGTTGGCGATAAAATCTGTTGTTTTCGTTGATAGTTGTCAAATGAATTTCTGAGTGTCCTTCCAATAATTGTTTTTTTTATAGACGTGAAGGCGTGTAATAAACACAGAACGACACACGCGTGTGAATGGGTTAATCGATATGGTACTCGTGCTATCGCGAAAGGATAAAACTCGAGGTCTGTGGCCTCCCGTTTATCCTACCGCGCTGGCACTCGTCCCATATCGATTAACCCATTCACACGTATGTGTCGTTCTGTGTATATAACATCATAGGAAGCGAAAACATTATTTTCCATATTTTCGGGTGTGTTACACGACATCTGTTGTGTATTCATTAACAGAAGAACTCTTGAAAAGTCAGTTTATTTTTTAAATATATTTAACTCGAGAGAACTGTATATGTAGTTTTTCAAACAGCGTACATATCGTTGATACAGTTATCTAACATTACAAAATATTAAATTAAATATGAAGATTCCATGGTCATAACGTCAAAGTTGTGGCACATCAAGCAAAATAAAGGAAAGATAACTTTTTCAAAGCTCAGTTTGAATTATGGAAATGGTTCGTCATATATTCTGTCATTTTCGCGAGAGTTACTAACCATTCTGACCAAGGAGTTCACATCTCATCGGGCACATCTAGTTTTTAAATATGTGGTTGGAGAATTTTGAAAAAGTATTGCTATTGTAAAGGATTAACTGTGAGCGCTGTTAGCGCATGATCACATTCGGAAAAAGAGCAAAATTCATATTTACTTTTCTCCGTGGTGCAAACTCTTCAGTAAATAAGAGTACAATGAAGTAAAAGGCTACAATAAACTCATTGAGGCCCGCCACTATAAGTAGAGAGTCTTGTTAAGTTCAGGCATGCGATATTGTGAGAAATAAACAAACGCATTAAGCGCCGACTTAATCATAGATTAATTTAATCAGGATGGGGTCTAATAAAATTATTCGTTTGAAAAATACTCCCTAATGTTAAATCAACTTTACAAAGGACGTGTCATCATGTTCTTCCACACGACATCACATTCGAATAAAACTATTAGCGTTTATAACAATGGCGTGTATAGGAATGGCATCATCCGGGCTGTCAATTACCCGGTAAAACAGCCATAAAACCCCCAATCAATTCATTTCACTCTCTGATTCTTGTTCATCAATACTTAATTCAAAGCATTTCACAGAAATATCAATTTTCTTAAAAGCCTCGTTTATTCAACACATCCCCCAAAAATGATCGCCTATTCAGTTCTTTGACGAATTTACATCTCCGTTGTATACGTGTATTATGCAAATTGCTAACACAAATAACGGATTCTATGCGGTCCATGGTTAGTGTCTAATTCGGTTTTCCGGATCCTGACACCGACATAAAGGTTAGGAACTAACATGATAATATCATTACTTGTCGTCAATTGCCGCGCTGAATAGAAGCAAGGGAACATGAAATCTTCCCTAAATATGGATCCTTTATTGTCGTTCAGTTGAGGCAACCCTCAACAAAATAATTACCGGCATTGTGTGTTTGTGCGAAACACGCAAGTTTGTCAAAGAACCTGTTTGCGAGTCAAGTGCTGTATGAAATTTATTGAACGCTTGCGATATCGACCACGATATTAACCCACTCTATTTGAATGTCAGCTGGGGAAAACATTTTCTCAAATCGCCTTCCTACCTCCAACCGCAGTTAACGTGCTCTGTATAAAAATAGCAATTAGAGGTTTGCCTGGCATATTGATGTCTCATATTATGATAACCGATTTAGATTTTTTATTGTACAGCTCCAGACTTACATTATACTTTACATGCACAACCCCAAATAGTTATGAAAAATAATCAGCCATAGCTGTAAAGGAGTAGTATTGAAAGAAAGAGCTTGACGTTCTCGTTGTTTAACCCATTCAAACTGGTGTGCATATTTTTGCGTAATGAACAACCTGTGAGAGGACGATCAGAGGCAAAATACTAGATAAATTGGTTGTGATGATTAGTTGCCCCCCCCCCCCCCCACCCCCACAGTTCTTTAGAGCCATAGGATTAAATTGTTACAATGCTTCCCCGTAAATGCAGAATTAATTCGCCCATTTTACGTAGACAGGATTGTATGAGGCCGTACCATCCAGGGCGCCAGTGATTTTAGATTTAAATATCTAAATACTATTGGCATATACTTCACCGTGTGCTGTCTGCAGAAAAGTGTTGGAGCGTGACAAATAAATTTACAAACACACACTATATATTGCATGTATTTTATATATTCAGAGTTAGTTTGCATAACACTGAGATGGAGCATGTGATGTTCTTCCCTGATGAGAATCATATTCTCACGAACTCATAAGGCGATTGCGAATAAGATTCTCAGATTGGATATTGTATTCTCTTTTCTCTGTAATATCCCAGTGGTTAATTCTGATACTTCGTAACTTCGAAGCTATTTTTTGCTTTATGTCTACAAAAATCTACAAAATGAGCTTGTGCGCTGAATGATATCAAATTTAGTGTGAGACGACTATTTTGTACATTACCTTGTCAGGTGATCAACCAAATGTCAGATATAAAAACTTATCTGAGATTCAAAAGCGCGTTTGAATTTAATTTTCTGTTGGAGAATATGGCACGTTTGACACAGAAAAATTTGCATGCTAATAGGTAGCGGCTCTATTGTAGAAAGATGGATTAAAAGCACTTTCATATTGTGTTGCATTATAACAAATCCAGATATTTTATGTAAGTATTCATGGAGTTCATTTTAATTTATTTATTTATTAGGATTTAACGACACTTTAACATCCATGGTCATATCGTGTCGGTGACAGTTTCACGGGTGCAGGGAGCCAGAGTACCCGGAGAGAACCACCGAGCAACGACGAGCAGCTGTCAGCTCCCCAACATCGTAACTCCGCACTGCAGCACAGGTAGGGTTAGATTGGTTAAAGACATGCGCTCCATCGACATGCAGTACGCCTTAGTACACGGCGTCATCGTGCCCCATGTGGACAATCAGGGTGAAGTGCGTTACCCAAGGACACAACGCGGGAGTCCGAATCGATCGCTCGGACTGTCACCCATCCAAGGACTGACCGGGCTCGACGTTGCTTAACTTCGGTGATCTGACGAGAACCGGTTACCGCAACGCCACCGCACCCCCGTTCATTTTAATAATACAAAATACATATCTAAAGTTACGCCCGAAAGAATAGTTTCATATCGCACCTATAATTACCCTTAGAGCGTTGAAAATTTATTTCGGGCGCGAGTTTTAAGGCTGCACACCGATGTCAAAATATCGAAATTTCAAGAAACAAATTTTCCACATAAATCAACTATAAATTTAGCCAATGCTGTCCAGTGTAACAGAGCTCTGTTAACCCTTTACCCAACGTAACGGCCAAAACCGGCCAGCGCTATTCTCAAAAATCGCCAATTAATTTTCAAAATATTTTAATTTTTTGTCTCAAAAACATAGGTTATGACCCCTCGTTGGAACGAGCTCGTCGAGCTCGTTCCAACGAGGGGTCATAACCTATGTTTTTGAGACAAAAAATGAAAAAAAATAGTTATTCAAGAATTTTTTTTGCAAGTGTCGTCTGCTTTTCATGTTAGGTAAAGGGTTAAGATTCACTGAAAATATAATGGGGACATGGGATGAGAGAATGAAGGATTTGTGGTCATTGGGAAACACAGAGGAGAGACAAGGGATGCTTGTCGGATAAATTGAGAAGAATGGGGTTCGGGAGATCACCCAACATTCGTTTCCGGGTATTGGGAGGAGAGAAGAGGCGTGGGAGATAGGGATGCATTTGGGGGCACAGTGTGATCAAGGTTTTCTCACTTGAGAATTTCCACAAACCAGCGGCCGGCAAAAATGTTATTAAGTCATTCAACAAAGTTGAAATGACCTTTAGCAATCGTTAGCTTTTTTGTTGGTTTTTTCGACCAGCATCGATTATCTTCGTCATACACCAAGCTACACCCCTGAAATTTCACACACCCGTCGACGGTCTTGAACCTGAGAGAACGTGAGACTTACTTTTTTTGCATTACCACCTTTATCCAAAATAATACCGAATTTACGCGTTTTTTTGATACTATAATATCATCGCCTCCCTCTTTGAAACTTTGGATAACCCGTCTCAAGCTAAAACGATATCTAAGAATGCGGTGCCGACCTGGTAAATTCTGACCGGGTATAGCCGACTTTTTCGAGTGACCCTTTTTCAACCAATGTCAGAAAAAACTAAATTTCGTTCGATTTTCATGAAATTTTAGTATGTTGTAGAGCTGAAATATAAAAAGATAGCTGTTTTGGATTTTTTTATTTTTATGGTCATTTTCGTTTTTTTGCGCCATTTTATGTTTTTACACCCCTTACTCCCTGTTAACACACTTATCAGTAGAACCGATGCAGATACCCGTATAATATTTCATACACATTCAATCAAATAGCTGACGTCATGCTTCGCTGCATTTTTGTTGACATTGTCGGCAACTACTCGTCATTGTGACGCCTTACCCTCCAGGGGTCGGAAAACGTCAAAATTAAATTCATTGCTCGAACTTAAAATCAAGGGACACAATATTCGTGATCCCAAAAAACAGAGCTGAAAATTTTCTTTCAAAATCCGACGTCCGATACCAAAGATGTGACGCAAACAACGTGTGGGGCTCCTCACCCTTCCTATTAACACCATTATCCCTACAATCGTCACAGATACATCTATAATGTTTTTTGTACATGTGAAGGAATAGTTTAAGTCATGCATCTTTGCATGTTTATTGACATTTTCCAGAATTACTTAATGCTGTGAGGTCCGACCCACCGGGGGGTCAGGAAACTTCAAATTAAATTTCACTGCACGAACTTGCAATGAAGTAACACAATGGTATTCGCGGTCTCAAAAACATGGTTGAAAAAACAATTGAAACTCCGACGTCAGATACCAGAAATATGACGTAAACAGCTTCGGGGATACACTTCCTACATGGAGAGAGCCTTATATCCAAACTGCAAAACATAACACTAAATTTACAGCACAAGCTTTTTCAAAATCTAAAGGGATAATTGAAGGGCTGCGCTGCCAAGATTTATCCACATTGACGGAATAATGTTGACGCTATGACGTAAATGTCTAACGGGAAAATTAAATTTCACAGCACGCACTTCAAATCAAAAGGAGACAATAGTACTCCTGGTCTAAAAAACAGCGTTGAAAAAAATGATCATCCCACATCAGATACTGGAGACATAACGCAAACAACGTCGGAGTAGCCTTTTTTTAACACGAGCTACCTCTTTGTTAACACCATAACCCATATGCACCAAAATGAAAGTATGAAGGTATGCATCGTTGCACTTTCTTGAAATTCAGAAAATACTTAACGCCATGACGTCTTACCAACAGAGTTGAAAACCGTCAAAGTTAAATTTCATTGCACGATCTTCAAATCAAGGACCATGATAGTACCCGTGGTCCAACCCCCCCCCCCCCCCCCAAAAAAAAAACAAACAAAAAAAACAAAACAAAACAAAAACGGAAACTGATAGTTTAAGTTATCCATCGTTGCACTTTCAATGACATTGTCGGAAATGATGTCTTATCCACAGATGGTCGGAAAACGCACAATTAGAATTCATTACGCGAACGCAGGAGATAATAGTACTCGTGGACCTAGAGATAGAGTTGAAAAAAATATTCAAAATCAGAAGCCACAAATGGGAATGTGACACCAACAACGTCGAAGGTACATCCACACATTGGGTGACAGCCCTACCCCAAAACTGCAAAACATAGAATTATACTTATAATACTTATAAAGGAATAATTGAAGGCGACCATTGCCAATTTTTATCTATATTGCCCGACAATTGTTGTCGCTATGACGTAAATGCCTATCAAGGGTCGGAAAACGTCAAAATTAACTTCCACTGCACGAAGTCTAAATCATAGAACATTTTAATATTCGTGTTTCCAAATATAAAGTTGAAACACTTTTGAAAATCAGACATCAGCTACGGGAGATATGAAATCAATGCCAAATTGCGTTGTCACCTCCCATTTGGTGACAGCCCTAACCTCTAAACTGCAAAACTCAGCTAAGTCTGCACTTCCAATTTCTGAACTTTGTTTGGTAAAAGATTAAACCCTTTGCTTTACACAGGACTACCAAACACTGCCACCGAAAATTAAAATGTTTTCGCAAGACCCCAGCTTACCACGACGTCTTGGTGCAATGAGAGAATATTAACTGTGGTTTACAAAAGAAATAGAATTCTCGTACCTAAAGATAGAAAGATTGATGCTGTTGTCTGAAACGTATTTTAGATAAGTGGTTACGCTATAAACACAAGAAACAGATAATAATGTTTGTCAATCGTGAGAAAAATGTTTAAGGCATTTGAAAGATGCATAATCAGTCTCAAATTTCTGTGTTAAACAGAACGCCTGTCGCCGGTAATGATTTGTTAATGTTCCGAAGCAAAATATAATTTTTCTGCTTCTGTTATCATTTTATGGTTTATAAAATTTAATTTGGCTACTTATATCAACGAATTGAAACTCACTGGCAGGTGTTTTATAAATGTGTCCCAGAGAAGTAATTAATACTTATTCTATTCCATGATGGAAGATGACGTCCATAGTCAGTTCGTTTTGTGCCTGCTTCTGACACATCGTAACGGTGTAATGCGTTCGTTATAAGAAAAAAGACACATTGTCGTGAAACTATGTTGACTTGAAATAGGGTTTAACCCTTTAGCCAACACGACTTGAAAAACTGTTTCTTGAATTATTGAACATTTTCAGTTTTGTCCTCAAAACATAGCTCAATAAGCTCGTTCCAATGAGGGGGTCATACGCTATATTTTGAAGCAAAATGTGACAAAATGGAATTTGATTAGCTATCTTTGTGGATAGCGCTATCGGGTTTTTCCTGTTACGTTAGGTAATGGGTTGAAAGACATTTCCATTTCTTTCCAGCAGGGATCAAGTCTCTAAAAATAGCACTACAGTAACACTTGACAGTATTGTTGTGAGCATGCTCGATACAACCTATTCGTCGATATCCACATTGTAAAAACAGCGTTCAGATATTAAACATCTCAGTTACGTGTTTAGATCTTAGCGTATTTAGAGTTACACTTAATATTGAGACCTATTTTGGGTTACACCAGCCCACAACAAAAAAAAAAAAACGTTTGGAAACGTAACACGCGGTTGTCTAATAAAGTCAAATAATATCTAAACACGTTTAGGAAGTAAACACAAACCGACACCAAAACACTAATCTAAACGTAATACTAAGCACTTCAGTGGCGCTTTGAAATTAAACACGAGTCTGAGTAATTTTCATGCGTTCAGTTTCTAAATAGAAAAAAGGTGTTTAGCAGAAAGTTAAATATTACAAAATCATGACTTTTCTATTTATATTTATGAAGAGATGAAAACAAACAAGAAAACAATACTTGCTGTGGTAATGAAAGATCATATTACATATTTAGGAGTGTTTTAACAAGCGTGCCTTTTGTGGCATGGGTTGATACACATTATAGTCAGAAAGTCCTGTCCTCCCAGTGCTAAACAAGAAACAGCAATTGGGCATTTAAATAAAAATCAGAGATTAAACATTTTTTAGAACCGGCTGACAACAGTTGGATACTGCGCTTTTCCCGATGATTGGTGGCATAATAATTTTTCCAACAGATTGCAGTTATGAAGGAGAAGAACAGGTCATTGTATGGTGGTGTAACTGTGTACCTCCTCTAAACTTGGGAAATTATTTAAAAATAGACGTCTAAAAGACATAATTTATTTAATATTGGTTCTTAGACATCATTTTTGTCGTACGGCGACGTTTATTATGTGAGTGCATAAAAGGAAGTTTTCTATAATGATGTTTGAAAGGTCGATATAAATTATTCTTATCAGATTTGTCCAGATGGTTTAGTCAAATATGAATGAACCTTCGGTAAACAAGAAATGTGTTTTAAGTCCCAGAAATGCTGATTAACATTAGTATGGCCACTTTGCATACTGCGTGGTGAGATTTCCCCAACTCTGTCCATTTGTGAGGAAAAACAGAGAAAAAGAAAGAGTTATTGCCCCTTTTTGGCACAGGACATTGCACGAAACAAAAACTTGAATGCCCACCAAGGGAGGAATTCTGGAAAGCGTTAAAAAATATGCTCGAATGGCATGCATAAAACTCCGCCAAGAGAAAAATGACGACACTGACTGTACCGAAGAGACATCAGTCGTTTTACTTGATGGACCATTTTCACCAGAAGTTTCATCATCAACACCAAGGTTTGTATATCTTAACTTCTCATGCATGCCTATGTACATGTAGAATTACTGGTTGATCCTTGCAGTGCGAAGGGATATTATTATCACAGGAGTCTGACGTTTTGTTGGTATAGGGTAGAACACGTTTTTTATCAGCTGAAATGGATAATCCAAGGGAAATGTTGGTTACAATTTATATTTGTTCATAATTGTAATCTCCGACATAATTTTTCGGGGCCCCTCTCAACTGATGTCAATTCACCAGAGGAAAATTGGAATTAAATTTTCTTTATATGCCCTGGAGATATAAAAGGAAAAAACAGTAATGGGGGAAGGAATTTATCAAACAGTTTCACTTCACCAGTGTACACTCCTTAACCAACAGAACGACAGATTTCCTGTGGTGACACAATACAGAGAAGATGGATAGCTACTAAATTACAATGAGGTATTCAAGCCCAACAAGGTTGTTTTCTTATTCCTGGTCAAGGCACAAAAAATTCTATTTCATTTCATTGTCGCATCTAAACTGAAAGTTACCTTACATTTCTTGTGCACAGTCCTTGTAAACTGTATGTATTTTATACCCATATAATGAAGAGAATGGGAGTAAACTGGATAACATGCGTGTGGCCGTGTCCCTGCGCGCATCAGTGCATACGTGCGTGCGTACGTGCGTGCGTGCGTGCGTGTGTGTGTTCGGTCGCGCGTGTGTCCGCAGCGATATCTCAGCAATGAGTGGATGAATTTCAATGGAAGTTGATATGAGGGCCTTGTGACAAGCCGCTCCTGCACATGCTATAAAAAGATAACCCACGTATTTTCACCAGTGTTACGTTCCTTACTTTGTCAATTTTTCATAATTTTTGTGCGACCGCGGCGATATCTCACCAGTGAGTGGGTGAATTTCAATGGCATTTAGTCATTGTGACAAGCAACTCCTGCATATGTTACAAAACAGTTGCCCGCTTGTTTTTCCCCAGAGTTACGGTCCTTGCTTTGTCAATTTTTCAACAGAGTTGCGGTCGTTACTTTGTTTCTAATTCATTCATCGGTCCAGGACTGCACTGGGGTTATAATTGCCTTCAGCAATAGCTATTGTTCGGGTAGAAAAAGCAACCCGACGCCACTTAATAGTAATTCACCCTCTCTGCAGTGAAAAAGTAACCGACATGTACATTTTTTCCTGTCATTTCTGAAATATTAGTTTCTCCCGACATTCACATTTTTTCGATAAGCATTTTTCATCTCATCGACCATCATATGTTGGCAGGTGTCCTATTATATGAAGGTGTATTGTCCTTTTGACTTTTTGTTAGATTAGGGCTTCATTTGGGAGGTGGGGATGGGCCTTTTTTCTTTTTCTTTTTTTTTTCTCTCAAAAATTATAAAGAACTGTTGGATGGAAATTTTACCCCGTAGCATTTTAGACCTATCAACTTCCCTTTACCGTGATAATGAGTTTCTGTAAAATAAAAAAAAGTTAATTTTATTGTAACCAGACTGTCTTAAGAAAATCAAAATTTGCTGTATGTCTTATTTAATTGAGTTTACGTTATGCATGTTCAGTGTTGTACTACATGTACATGAAATACACAGTATTCATTTTTTCTAGGCAAAGGAGGAAGGGGATAACGAAAAATGAGAGTGTGGTTATATCTTGTTCAGTTTGAAATATAATAAACACAAGAAGTGACAGTCAATGGATCTCTGGATTCAACCCGGAGATTCATTGACTGAAAAACACTCTTAGTTATATATTCAGAAGTAATGATGTTTTACGTTGAAACTCTAACCTACGTGTGCTTCAGTTAAAATTATTCATCCACGTAATGTAGGACGCCGAAGCATAGACCAAGAGAACTGATTTTTTTAAAAATATACCTAAGATTAGAAATGTTTCTAAGCTTTTTATGACGAGCTGCCGTGCAACTATAGCGCATACCATTTTTTTCTTCCAATTCTCCGCCTATTGAGAACCGCGGGTTCCTGGTGAGACATCTGCGTGAAACACCTGGGTGAGACAGATATATCTTACACACTCCATACAACTATCCTAACTGAATATTTCATGATCGCGTAACATTTCACCATCCTATGCATCTTGTAAAGAAACAGAGCACCCGCTTCTGTTCAATTCACACAGCAACCCATCACGTCACGTCCCTACACAACTCGAGGATGTTTCCTCCTACCACACGCCCCATGATATCATCAGAATCAATCATTTCTAAAGTGACGTCAGCGGCATGTCAGCTGGCTTCAGTCTTGTATTAACTCACCTTGTCGTGGGCTAATTCGGAGATAAACGTCTCTTGTTGAGTTAAATATTCGAGAATTTGACTATGGAAGACCATTTGTTAACGAGCCCGAAGACGTTTATCTCCATTGTAATTCCTGCCATCGTTAGAAGTGAAAAAGTTCTCCAAAGTTTGAAGAAAAACAATCCAAAAAATGTTATTTTCGATCTCGATCTATTTGCCATGATCGAATTTACAGAATGTGCTCGATTCGTGACTTGGGTGACATAAGAGTTTATAAGAGAGAAGGGAGATTGCGCATAGCGTGGATACAGACATGTTCCAATTGATCCGCTTCCGACAATTAGAGTACAGTAAGAGTGAATTTACCTGAGATTACAGCACGGAGCTAGTCGGCTCCCAGCCAATCAAATTACGGGTTCAGAAAGTACAACGAGGTGAAATTTAACGGAAGAATTACAATGCTCGTTTTAGTATTGTATGTTGGTAAATACTAGACCTTTCGATGCTCTTTCCGAAAATGCAATTCATTATTCTCTATAATCAATCGATAGAACAGTAAATTTGCTTCGTGCGAGCAGCATTTTGATTTCGATGGCGTCATGTTGGGTGGTTTGGGTGAAAATTATCCTCGAGTGGGATGGAGATGGGCTGGGAAAAATCTCCCCCTCTAGGAAAGATATTTGACCAAAGCACTTGGAGGACCTCGTGTCTGCGCCAAATAACTTCTTGCTCCTTTCTGGTGAGATATCTCCTTCCAACCGATGATACCAATTCGATCGGTGTTGGGACTCTGGTTGGAGGAGGTTTTAAAAATCAAAGTTAAGCCCAGATAACAGTGCTATTGTCCTGATACAATTAAATGATCAAACAAAACCCAGTTTATATTCTATTTTTCGTATTTTTTTTTGGTTTAGTATGTTAAGTCTATTCCCTATAAATTCGGCTGTTTTAGGCAAAAGCAATATTAAATGTTTTAGGCAAAAGCAATTTTAAATATTAAGGGAAGTATTCCAGCCTCTCTTTAATTTGAGCCGCACTTTTATTCTGAACACAAACTATGGCCTCAGATGCTGAAAGTTACCTTAACCACAGAAATAAATAAGTGTGTCTGTATGCGCAAAAGGTTGAATAGAATGAGGCCTCAAGTCCATTTTAAGCAAGCCCGATATTATATTGATATATATATTATTTTTATTTTTGCAGGAAAAGAACATAGTTTTGGAAAAAAGGAAAGATCGCTTCTGTGATTCGTAGTGATCGAGATTTTCCAAATTAACCATTACGTGATTTACAATAGGAGATCGGCCAGAAAGTGTGCCTCTGAAGTTCTGATAATAATCTTATTATGTACACAATTCATTATACCCAAAGCGCAACCAGCTTTTTAGATTTGTTTAGAAACAGTGCTACACGCGAGAGCTTGATTTGACGGGGATTTAAAAAAATGATTCGATAAATCTTGTTCTGAAATAAAATGAAACGAAAGATTTTTAAAAAATTACTTTATACAGGAACAGACACTTATTTTGTCATCTGAGACTTGTGATAGTCTGGTATTTCAAACAACCTCATTTTTATGCCAGTATTATTGTTTATATCTACCCGTGTGTATATGAGAATATACTCTAAAATCAGTTTGGTTGAAAAGTAACCCAAACTCAACTGTGTTGAGTGAATATGAACCCAATTGGGCTCATACTCACTTAACTCAATAGGTTTGGGTTGATTTTTTTTTAACCCAACTTAGTTTGGAGTGTAGATCATTAATAAATATTTCAATTTGAGCATGTAAAAATGTTTTATTTCATCCTTTGTTTAAGTCATTTCAACTTTTATCCTTTCATTTACAATGGTCACTGAAAAACCCACACAATTATTTTAAGTGGATAACATGATTAGATGAATGGTAGTGTTACCCTTTACCTAACATGAAAAGCAAACGACACTTGCAATATTCTTGAATAACTAATTTTTTTCATTTGTCTCTAAAACGTAGGTTATGAGGCTTCGTTGGAACGAGCTCGTTCCAACAAGGGGTCATAACCTATGTTTTTGAGACAAAAAATAAAAAAATAATGAAAATTAATTGGCGATTTTTGAGAATAGCTCTGGCCGGTTTTTGCCGTTATGTTGGGTAAAGGGTTAACTTGATTTTGTATTTTTATCTTAATTAATATTTACAATTTTTTCAAGAGTGTAAGTTGGAATCCTTCACTAAATTAAAAAAAGAAATTATGAAGGAAAACTCATTTCTAGCAAAATAAATAGCAGGTAGAGGAAAAATGCATCAAAGCTCAAATATATATAGACTGACTGTACTTTTTTAGCCTAGCCTCAAAGCGGGTTTTCAACATTCAACCAGTGAATGTTGATTTTCAAAAAATACTTTCCCCGCTGTGGCCCAAACCTTTCTACATCCCTATGCCCACGCGACATTTCGGAAAGATGAATGCATAATTGAACATTCGTCACAATTATTGTAGCATTGTTCTAGTGAGGAATTAGTACTTTGGCTATCTGTATAGTAACGTTTATTTTGTCTCATTTTGTCTCATGTGCCATTGCATGCACGAAAACCGAGTGTATGACTGTGTTTGAGAGAAGTTCTCATTTTCATAAGCGTGTATAGGTCCCTGTTCACATTATGGGCTTCAGTGTCTGCAGCTAATGTTTAGCTTTTATGTGTTTAGCTTTTATATGGTTCGCCAAATGTTTAGCTTACATGTGTTTAACTAAGTCCTTGACTTATATGTGTTCAGCTAAATGTTTAGCTTATAAGTGTTTGGCTAAGTATTTAGCTTCTTAGGACATGAATATTCTGTTATGTGTTTAGATTCGAAACATGTAGAACATTATTTTTGGTGCTCAGATTCCTGAGGACATTCCCAAGGTATACATTTAAAGCTTAAACATGTTTAGTATCTGAATAGGTTTAGAGAATGAAAGCGTAAAAAATGTGGGGACAAAAATATGTTTTGTTTTGTGTTTCTAGTCTGAACGCCATTTTAGAGGGTATATTATAAAGTTTAGCCTTTTAATGTCCCTGTAAATTTCAAATGAAAACAAGCCAGTACATATTCCAGTCCGCAGTATATTCAACGAATTGTATTTTTCAGCAAGTATCCGTATTGCAGATGTGGCATTATCAGACCGTTCCATAAAGGTATGAGAGTACGTAATAGGGGGCTCTCTTTATTTCTGGATCAAGTGAGCAGAGACCATAACGTTGCGGACGCTGTAACAGTGACGGTTATAAATATCACACAGTTACTGGAGCTCGGCTGCCGGTTCTTATACCGTAATTATTCCGGTAACGATTGTTATTTCTTAAAGTTCAATCACATGAGAGGAGTGCTTATGCACAGCGGAGAAACTTAAAAACGAATGTATTATCTCTTTAATTCCTAGTTTTGCTTAAATTCAGAAACTGACAGATTGACGTCTTACACGTTCAGATATTCGTTGTATGTGTCTGCAGTCTGATTTGAATAGGATTAGAACCGACGGAAAAGGTAACCCTTTGAACCCTGATGGTATCGTCCATGTCAGTTCAATAGCAGTAACTGGAAGAGTCCATATTCATTATTTAGATCACCTGCAATCACTTGCAACCATCCTACGTAAAGATATTATGACGTATCATGTTCCTGGTCTGGAAAATCGGCCCCTCGTGTTCAAAGGGTTAATGGATAAGAGCAAAGCCTGACATTTATATTGAAGTGGTGAACTTTAACAGTCAAACCTCTCTGTTCTGGTCAGAGTTCTTTTGTTCGCAGTTTCTATTTTGACTATTCAGCAACGAACAAAGCAACAAATAAATACAACACGCCACATGAAACCAATAGACAGAATTGAGATGCTACTTGTCTCTTGAAGACTGGCGGTTGTTCATCATCTTGGAAATGCAATGACATGACGAGATTTACGCCTGGGGAGCAAACTGCTATAAACGTAGCGAAGCAGACGACAAATGGCTAATTGTTAATCTGTTCACCTCCAGTCAATCACTTGAAACAAATGTTGTTGACATTTCATTATAGTTTTGACCCTCCAATTAAAAGTTGTGTTGAGTGGGATAATAAGATCCCCGCCGTGGGAGAATAATGGAAAGAGATTCTAGTAGAAAGAGCAGGAAACAATGCCTAACAATGCTACGATTGAAAAATCTGCTTTTGACATATCGCGCGTCCTATACAAAATGAGATATTTTTGTTGTCAAATCCACAAGAAAACGGTCGGACTTTGAATAGCGATTGGTATGGCATAGAACACATTCTTTTTGAATTTGTAGTGCGCATGCAAAGTATCTACGCCGAATAAATACACAGAACGACACGAGCGTGTGAATAGGTTAATCGATATGTCACGAGTGCCAGCGCGGAAGAATAGAACGATAGGCCACAGGCCTCGAGTTTTATCCTTCCGCGATGGCACAAGTGCCATATCGATTAACCCATCCACACACGCGTGTCGTTCTGTGTTTATTACCCACTTCCGCGTCTTCGTAATAATTATTAGAAGGACACTCAACAATTCATTCGAAATTATCACCAAAAAGAACACATTTTGTCGCCAACCAAACTTGTGAGGGGAACCTGTGTTACTCTTTCGTCCTCTGAGTTCCAATGTGTTCTATGTGTCTATTGGCACATAGAACACATTGGAAGTCAGGGGTCGACTTTTAGCTATCGCTAGGGATTGAAATTGTAATTGCGGTACACGATTTGTAGAAAATTCCAGTGAAATTTCGCTTCTTTATAAAATAGTCCGCCAATGATTTCCTTTCCACACATGTGCGGAACAGATTTTTATTTTCTGCACCGTTTAGTGTTGCTGTAGATGGGAATTTCATAGAACAGGCGTGTAATAAATATCTTTATCTCACCAATAGCCGAGGAGTACATGGGTAACAAACCCGAGAGAAATGTTTTTATCTTTAACTGCTTTATTACCATGCTATAGGTTATTAAAATAAATCTTAAATTAAATGAAACGCTTATGCCTATATGGATATGGCATCATTGACGTCAACATACCTCTTTGAATGACGTTCTGATGCAATGCTTCCATTATAGAGCAAAGGTTCAACTCTACAGCTTCGCACGTTTGCTCAGGAATCAAATTCTAAACTTTAGGTACGTACTAATGCCATGTAACCTTATGATGTATTTTTAGTATCAAAATGGGATGTTAACATATTTTTTCCACATTTTGGAAACAGGGGATGATATACTC
The DNA here is from genome assembly GCA_031216915.1 of Pictodentalium vernedei. Lineage (NCBI taxonomy): Eukaryota > Metazoa > Mollusca > Scaphopoda > Dentaliida > Dentaliidae > Pictodentalium > Pictodentalium vernedei. The sequence continues at coordinate 127,023,079 of CM062290.1, forward strand.
CAGGGATGGGATAGGTGTGGGGCTGGGGCAGTGACAAGAAGCTGCTTTTGAGGCTTCTAGTGGCTGAAAATGGCGTGTTTCGCTTTTTTCCATGCACTTATATAGGCTGAGATCTTGGAGTCCGCAGCGGATTATTTCCCCACATATTGTTTATTTTCTTTTACTTTGCCAGAAGCTGTTGTCTGTGTTTAGTGCATTTAGAAAATGTAATATCTGTCATGGGTTAGATAACTAAGCATTTGAATAGAATGTATGGTTTGCAATTTTTGAAATGTCTGAAAAACTGTGACGCGGAAGTTGAATGCATCCATCAATGAGTTTTAATTTTTTCCTCATAAATGCTCATTTTATTTACCCAGAGAAAACAGAGGATATTATGGGATAAATAAAAAAATATATACGTGCCAAAATTATTTTTTATCCAGCTCGTAGTACTTACTAATTAAGGTCCACATCACGAAACTGTAATGCACAAACACTGGCCGGTTAAAACAATTTCAACATTAGACTTGATCTCTGATGATATGTAGAAACATTGAAAAACGAAGCGTTTCAGATCAAAATATATTTATTATGTTACTCTCTGTCATTTGAACTATTTTCATTTTTCTATATTTTCTCCACACGTTTCTCCCATTTCTTGTGTATATATATAAATGTAATTTTTATGAATTCTATTAAACTACGAAATTTCTAGCCAGTTTGTATTCAGCTAATTTTGTTTCAAACAGCTCAAGTTTGCTATTAAGCAGCTAAATTCACAGACAGCAATTTATATCTTGTAACTGAATACATTTTAGCTTATATAACGCATGTATTTCGGCATGTACCAATGGACTTCTCAGACAAAATACATTTTATATCTTATTTCAATACAGTCTATGTTGATTGACTAATAAATGTTTAACGGACCGCATTTCGAGACAAAAAATGTAATACAAAATACTAAAAGAGCGAAGACGTAAAAGTACCTTAGTCCAAGGAGTCTTGTCATACACTACAATTATCTTCCACGACTTCATTTTGAATTGAACACATATTATATTTTATTTGATAGACCTCATTTCTATGTCACATTGTGGGAGAAATCTGCTGCTAGGCGGTTTTTAATAACAGAATGCTCTGGCATTGGGTACAGAGGGTTAAGTCTCACTTTCAGTATCGGCTTTGGACTTGTCTGTTCTTTCGTTTTTAATGAAAACCTACGGGTAGTATATTATCACCAATCGTAAAATCAATAATATTCTGACGATGAGAGGTGGAATGTCACTCGAACCTGTTATCAAATCGCAAAATGCAGAAAGTATACACCTGGAAAAAAGTGACACACTGACCACAAATCGTAGTTGGTACAAACTTACAGTGATGATTGTAAAGACCTAAATCCAGAGAAGTAGGTAATAAGTGCGGATTCTGGACCACTTTGTACATGTACATGTACAAGTGCACGTACATGTACGTGTACCGCCATAGGGATTCAGTGTTAAATCGTGTAAACGTGTACAAAAATATCGTTTTTTCATGGTGGTCCAGAATCCGCAATTGTTTTGAGGATCACAGATCGCACTTTTCACGTTCAAACACCCGTTGGCGAACGCGTACATTCGACACGTCGCACAAAAAGTGAAAAAATGTATGAAATTTGAAGAAAATGTAATTTAAAAATTTTTCTCTACGTTCCCATCGCGGATCAGACCATCGATCTATCGTTGGTGAACGCGAGCAAAAAACGCTTTGCGGATTCTGGACCAGCATCAAAAAGCGGTTTGCGGGTTCAGGGCCACCTATGTTCGCCAACGGGTGTTCGAACGGTAAAAGTGCGATTCGATCGGTAAAACCCATTTTGCGGATTCTAGACCAGGAAAAATCGACATCAAAACGTTTTTTCGACGTTGGCCAACTGTGAAAAGTGAGCGTAAAGGCCGTTACTCATCGAGGATTTTTTTAAATTTTGTTTTAAGACCGATTTGGGCCTCCGGTACATGGAAAAAGGGGGGTTTGCGTGTTCTGGACCACCACGTTCGCGATCGCGTTTCGGACGGTCTAGGGTGCGATCCGATCGGCGAAAACCCGATTTGCCGATTCACCTCGCGAGTTTTGTGAGGTGAATCGCGTTTAATAACGTGGATATAATGGCTAGAGCAATGTATACCAAAAACCAAAAGCTTGAAGAGCTTGAAATAAGTGATCACCCGATAACTTCACGTTCCTAACGCTAATTAACCAATCAGATTGCTTGATTCTCATAACCTAAACTTAATCATACAAAGTTATATCCCCTCGTCGTGGGGGTGGGGGTCACACCCATCAGAAAATCGAAAGTTTCGAGGTGGTCGCGTGGCCTATCAAATTGAAGGTCTCGACGAGTGGATTAAGAAGATCATAATTTTAACCCTCGTCGTGTGGTGGGGTCACGACCAGAGCCGAAAAACGTCTTTCTTTTTACAAATCCAGGCATGTGAGGTATTAATATGAAGGGCTCGATGAATACATTACAAATATGACGTTTTTTATTTTATGTGGGGGTGGGGGTCACACCCATCAGAAAATCGAAAGTTTCGAGAAGGTAGTCACTTGACCTATCAAATTGAAGGTCTCGACGAGTGGATTAAGAAGATCGTAATTTTAACCCTCGTCGTAGGGTGGGGTCACGACCAGAGTCGAAAAACGTCTTCCTTTTTACAAATCCAGGCATGTGAGGTATTAATATGAAGGGCTTCATGAATACATCACAGAAATGACATTTTTCATTTTATGTGGGGGTGGGGGTCACACCCATCATAAAATCGAAAGTTTCGAGAAGGTGGTCACGTGACCTATCAAATTGAAGGTCTCGACGAGTGGTTTAAGAAGATCGTAATTTAAATCCTCGTCGTGGGGGTGGGGTCACGACCAGTGTCGAAAAACGTCTTCCTTTTTACAAATCCAGGCATGTGAGGTATTAATATGAAGGGCTTGATGAATACATTACAGAAATGGCGTTTTTCATTTTATGTGGGGGTGGGGGTCACGCCCATCAGAAAATCGAAAGTTTCGAGAAGGTGGTCACGTGACCTATCAAATTGAAGGTCTCGACGAGTGGATTAAGAAGATCGTAATATTAACCCTCGTCGTGGGGTGGGGTCACGACCAGAGCCGAAAAGCGTCGTTCTTTATACAAAGCCAGGCATGTGAGGTACTGATATGAAGGCTCGCTGAATACATTACGAAAATGACATTTTTCATTTTATGTGGGGGTGGGGTCACGACCAGAGCCGAAAAACGTCTTCCTTTTTACAAATCCAAGCATGTGAGGTACTGATATGAAGGGCTTGATGAATACATTACAAAAATGACATTTTCCTCCCTCGCCGTGAGGATGGGGTTAACACCGATCAGAAAATCTAAAGTTTTGAGAAGATAGTCGTGTGACCTATCAAATTAAAGCTATCGACAAGGATATTATGAAAATCATAATATTTCCCTTCTTACAAGGTGGAGTTGGGACCATCTTGAAATCGAAAGTATTAAGAAAAGGTAGTTATGGAACATATTAAATTGAAAAAATAACAAGTTGAATCTGATGCATCATTCATTTTTGATATCTGTGTTAAAATGTGAAATATGTTTCAATATATATGATTGTTATACTAATTAGAGATGCACTCGCTTGTTAACAAGTCACGCCTTAAGATGTTTTCTTCAATAATAACTCTGTTTACTGAACCATAGATTTGTCAATAAAAAATTATAAGTTGATCTGCTAACGTTTCTACATATTGAGGATAGCCTATTTCACCATTTCCGAAAAAGGGTCAATCCAAACTATTTTTTTTAGGAAACAATGCCCACGTCGAGAAGACATTACAAAACTAAACGAGTATAACCTTGACTAAATTCAAATAAAACCATTTGTCACGTGTTAGAAAAGATTTGTAAACAGTCTAAACGCACGTGTGGAAAAGTTGTTTTGTTTTGTTTTTTACAACAGGAGTTAAAATATTTTAAGACAGGTGGCGTTATATAAATACAGCAACAACAAAAAACAGTGTTTACAGCGTGTCAGCGTATGACTGAATGAAAATGAGAAAAAAGCTCTTTTTCTAACCACCTGATAGCGAAGCATTACATCAGTAGTCGCGATATTGATGTCATCCAACAGCAGCCAAGACATTAAGCTTTTTACGTCGACATACCACTTGTCCAAAACAATTCTCTTTTAACGCTAAAACGGGTGAAATACATCTCGGTAACGACTCCCTTTTTTCTTGATCAGACACAGTTGTTGGCGGAAAGTTGACTGGAGGGTCGTTCAAAACAACTGATCAAATATATCGAACGAAAACGACTCATTTTTAACTACGATTGTCGCCGTATTCTAAACGTCACCACAGTAATCATACAATACGATATTGGAACTGCACTACCTCTTGAATATTACAAATTTACGATTTGTATTGTCTTCAACACAAATCGTAAATTCCTTCCCGCATCACCATACTTATACTATACCGCATCGAATTTGACATCGTCATCATCCCCTTGCTAGATAAACTTGAAATCGTCATCCGAATGGTGTTGCGAAGTGAGCCTATAGGGGTTGATTAAGCTCGCAAGCTCGGGTAAGAGCTCGAGCTCTTGAGGTTTTATTTTGAGGATTCAGTGGACTCATGTTTATTCAATGAGCCTGATATCGTTTGGTAAGGAAACACAAAATTCTAGAGCTGGTGAGACCTCACAGAACTGCCAGTTATCACAACGTTTATAGTCCGATCTTACGATCTCTGATCGATAAATTTTCCCTAACATTCCGTAACAATGGTCGATAATAGAAATTAGTATAGAAAATCGTGTGAATTGTTCTCTGAAAATTGCATTCGCTTGTGCAGTATTTCTGATTTTTTACAGATTGCGTTCAGGGTTCAGTTTAAAAAAAAACCTTGTCAAATGGTTAGGTTCAAGGGAAGTAACTCTGCTAGGTTCAAAGGAAGTAACTCTGTCATCCGTAGGTAGAGGTTTATTATGAGGTCATCAGAGGTCATAATACAGGTTTGGTTCATGGAAGTAACTCCGTTCATCCATAGGTAGAGGTTTATTATGAGATCATCAAGGGTCGTGATACAGGTTAGGTTCAAGGGAAGTAACTCGGTAACAACCCATCCCAAAATAGAGGTTTATTATGAGTATATCCGAGGTGATGATACTGGTTAGGTTCAAGGGAAGTAACTTCGTAACAACTCATCCGTCAAACGGTTATGTTCGAGGGAAGTAACCCTGTAACACCTCGTCCATAGGTAGAGGTTTATTATGAGGTCATCGGGAGTCATGATACAGGTTAGGTTCATCAAATGATTAGGTTCGAGGGAAGTAACTATGTAACAACTCATTCATCCAAACAAAATTAAAATTCGATGCACCATACTAAGAAGTGCTTGAAAAAAAAACATTTTTTAGGTTAGGTTCGAGGGAAGTAACTCTAACAACTCATCCGTTCAAACAAAAATTAAACTTCGATTCGCCATATTAAGAAGAACTTGACAATAACCTCCAGGTTTTAGGTTATGTTCAAGGAAGTAACTCTGTAACAACTCATGCGTTCAAATGGTTAGGTTCGAGGGAAGTAACTCTGTATAACAACTCATCCGAGGGTTATTATGAGGTCATCAGGGGTTATGATACGGGTTAAGTTCAAGGGAGGTAACTCTTGTCATCCATAGATTCAAGGAAGTAACACTATAACACCAAGGTATATTATTAGGTCATCAAGAGTCATGATACAGGTGAGGTTTAAGGGAAGTAACGCTATCATCCGTAGATTCGGGGAAGTAACTCTCAACTCACCTCTCAAATGATTAGGTTCGAGGGAAGTAACTCTGTAACAACTCATCCGTAGGTTCGAGAGAAGTAACTCTGTAACACCATAGGTTTATTATGCGGTCATCAGAGGTCATGATATGGGTTAAGTTCAAGGGAAGTAACTCTGTCATCCGTCAAAATAATTCGGTTCAAGTGAAGTAACTTTGTAACGCCGTAGGTAGAGGTGAATTATGAGTACAGCAAAGGTCATGATGAGTACATTAGAGACCCCGTTGAAACCATCAGGGGCCAAGATACCGGTTAGGTTCAAGGAAGTAACAACTCATCTGTAGGTTCAAGGAAGTAACTCTGTAACACCATAGGTAGAGGTTTATTATGAGGTCATCAGGGGTCATGATACAGGTTAGGTTCAAGGGAAGTAACTCTATCATTCGTAGGTTCAAGGGAAGTAACACTGCAACACCTAGGTTACTATTAGGTCATCAGGAGTCATGATACAGGTGAGGTTTAAGTGAAGTAACTCTATCATCCATAGGTTCGAGAGAAGTAGCTTTGTAGCACCAAGGTTTACTATGAAGTCGTCAGGGTAGGTTCGAGGGAAGTAATAACTCATCCCAGGTTTATTATGAGGTCATCAGGGGTTACAATACGGGTTAGGTTCGAGGACAAAGTAACAGGTTCGAGGGAAGTAACTCTGTAACACCAAGGTTTATTATGAAGTCATCAGGGTAGATTCGAGGGAAGTAACTCTGTATAACAACCCATCCGAGGTTTATGATGAGATCATCAGGGGTTACGATACGGGTTAGGCTCGAGGAAAAAGTAACTCTGAACAAAACAAATAAATATTATAACGTATAATTCGTTGCAGTTTTTGTTCCTTTTCCATAAAAAAAATTATATATATTAAAAAATCGATAATAGAAAAAATTAATAAGACCATACAAAGTTGATTGTCTGTTTCTCAAACCATTTTTTCCAAAAAAAGCATTCGGGTGGTCGGTCTTTTTTTTTTTCTCCCCGAGAGGTTGTTTATGGTAATTCGACCCCCACCCAAACGCCTGGTGGATCACGCAAAATTTCCCAAAATATATTGGTTATTCACCGTAGGGGTGTTGGGTCAGAAATGAAGTGAGGTTTGAATGTTTGTTTTTAAGTGAAACGTGAAAATTATGAGTCAGGACGAAACGCCTGATGGGTGAAAACGTCTCAGGATGAAACGTCTCTGGGACAAATCAAATGTCGAAGCGCCAACTTTCACAGATTTATTTTACCAATAATAAAAAAAAATCCTTTCACAACCTGTCTAATAAAATCGTGAATCACAATTTTCCCTCATTATATTCAAAATTATCACAACCCATTTGAACGGGTAGTTCATCCATAAATCATATTTTTTGGAAATCTGAAAATGAAATACAAAACGAATGTTTGCGTGTTTTTATTAACCAATTCGACCGCACATACCTACCTATATGCGATTTATTTTCAACTATGTCTGTTACTTTTATATCAAGCAACGGTTACTGTTAGTTATCCAATTATCCTGCTTCGCGAGGGAAAAATTATGATTCGCATAATATCCTTGTCGATAGCTTTAATTTGATAGGTCACACGACTATCTTCTCAAAACTTTTGATTTTCTGATCGGTGTTAACCCCATGCTCACGGCGAGGGTGGAAAATGTCATTTTTGTAATGTATTCATCAAGCCCTTCATATCAGTACCTCACATGTCTGGATTTGTAAAAAGGAAGACGTTTTTCGACTCTGGTCGTGAACCCTCCCCACGACGAGGGTTAAAATTACGATCTTCTTAATCCACTCGTCGAGACCTTCAATTTGATAGGTCACGTGACCACCTTCTCGAAACTTTCGATTTTATGATGGGCGTGACCCCACCCCCACATAAAATGAAAAACGTCATTTCTGTAATGTATTCATCAAGCCCTTCATATTAATACCTCACATGCCTGGATTTGTAAAAAGGAAGACGTTTTTCGACTCTGGTCGTGACCCCACTTCCACGACGAGGGTTAAAATTACGATCTTCTTAATCCACTCGTCGAGACCTTCAATTTGATAGGTCACGTGACCACCTTCTCGAAACTTTCGATTTTTCTGATGGGCGTGACCCCCACCCCCACATAAAATGAAAAACATCATTTTTGTAATGTATTCCTCGAGACCTTCATATTAATACCTCACATGCCTGGATTTGTAAAAAGGAAGACGTTTTTCGGCTCTTCGTCGTGACCCCACCCCACGACGAGGGTTAAAATTACGATCTTCTTAATCCACTCGTCGAGACCTTCAATTTGATAGGTCACGTGACCACCTCGAAACTTTCGATTTTCTGATGGGTGTGACTCCCACCCCCACGACGAGGGGAGATAACTTTGTATGATTAAGTTTAAGTTATGAGAATCAAGCAATGTGATTGGTTAATTAGCGTTAGGAACGTGAAGTGATTGGGTGATTACTTATTTCAAGCTCTTCAAGCTTTTGGTTTTTGGTATACATTGCTCTAGCCAGTATATCTACGTTATTAAACGCGATTCACCTCACAAAACTCGCGAGGTGAATCGGCAAATCGGGTTTTCGCCGATAGGATCGCACCCTAGACCGTCCGAAACGCGATCGCGAACGTGGTGGTCCAGAACACGCAAACCCCCCTTTTTCCATGTACCGGAGGCCCAAATCGGTCTTAAAACAAAATTTAAAAAAATCCTCGATGAGTAACGGCCTTTACACTCACTTTTCACCGTTGGCCAACGTCGAAAAAACGTTTTGAGGTCGATTTTTCCTGGTCTAGAATCCGCAAAATGGGTTTCACCGATCGAATCGCACTTTTACCGTTCGAACATCCGTTGGCGAACGTAGGTGGTCCAGAATCCGCAAACCGCTTTCTGATGCTGGTCCGGAATCCGCAAAGCGTTTTTTGCTCGCGTTCACCAACGATAGATCGATGGTCTGATCCGCGATGGGAACGTAGAGAAAAATTTTTAAATTACATTTTCTTCAAATTTCAAACATTTTTTCACTTTTTGAGCGACGTGTCGAATGTATGCGTTCGCCAACGGGTGTTTGAACGTGAAATGTGCGATCTGTGAGCCTCAAAACAATTGCGGATTCTGGACCACCATGAAAAAACGACATTTTTGTACACGTGTACACGATTTAACACTGAATCCCTATGGCGGTACACGTACATGTACGTGTACTTGTACATGTACATGTACAAAGTGGTCCAGAATCCGCACTTATTACCTACTCAGAGACAAAATGTCAATGTGTGTACTCAGCTGTGGCATGCAGAGATCCTGTAGGTAGTGTATGAGAGCACTACCATATCAGGTCATATTGAGCTTACTCTGAACTTGTACTGACCATACATTATCATTTGCTTGGCACTGTGGCTCGCGAAAGATTATCTGACAGTGAAAGGTGGCGAATAATATGCATGTTTGAAGCAGGAATGTCTTACAGACAGGTAGGGTGCCACCATTCAGTGATCAGCAGACTGGTACGGAAATACAGGGAAACTAATGAGGAAAAGGACACGCCTCGATGTGGAAGGTCTCGGGTGACATCAGCCCGTGAAGATCGAGGCCTGTTTAGATTGGTAAGACGACGACGCTTTGCGACATCACTTTTCTGAAGGAGACGTGGATACCACACAGGCGGTTATCAAAACGAACAGTGAGAAATTGACTCAAATCAGCAGGTCTGAGGTCAAGGAGGGTCCAAGGGTCAAACGTTTAAGGCTGCTCGATCACCATCGCAGAAACTGTTTGGCATGTTGTTTAACGCGACCTTGCTGGAACATGAGGTCTTGGAAGCATATCCACTGATCAGACGAAAGCAGGTTTTTGTTGCATGTTAGACGGGAACATTCGGGTGTGGCGCGATAGAAACACGGCATATATATACATGACTAAGAATATTCGACCCTCTGTACCCTTTGGGTGCGGATCAGTTATGGTTGGGGGTTGCCTCTTATAGGACTGCAAATTGGACTTGGTCACAGGGCAGAGTACACTGACCGGAGAGAGATACAGGCGTGAAATCCTGAATACGATCGTAGTACCGCACTTTGATGACCACCCTCTTGCTACCAGACCTGTCTACATGGAATACAACGCGAGACCACACCGTTCTAGACAGGCGAGAGCTTTTTTCTACAGCAGAATTCAATCACAACCATCAATTGGCCTGCCATGAGTCCAGACCTAAATCCCATACAGCCCATATTGGACATCCTGGGCCACAAAGTACAACAGCTGGACTCTCGAATAGCCAAGTTACGGGAGCTGGAACAGGCATGGCACCGAGAAGAGCAAAACGTACCCCAACAGTACACTAGACACTTGACATAGGGTATGAGATGTAGGGCTGAGGCAGTCATCCAGTCACGTGGTTTCTGATACACGCTATTAAAGTCTAGTTCACAGAATATCGTCTTGGGCCCTTGACTGACATATCGTCCCCTGAGTTCCAATGTGTTAAACTGGCACATAGAACACATTGGAACTCATGGGACGATATGTAACAAGCTTTTACCAGCCCCAATTGTTTTGGACGTCCTGGAGCCATAGAACACATTGGAACTCATGGGACGATATGTAACAAGCTTTTACCAGCCACAATTGTTTTGGACGTCCTGGAGCCCCATACTTAACTCTTGTACTTATTTTGTCAATAACACTTTCATTATGATGCCATGCAAATAAACTGAATAAATTTCCTAGAATGTTAGGATATTTGTCTTTTTCTATCACCATAGATGCCCTTTTGCAGAAAATAGCACAGGTTCTGGTGTATATTCCACTGTTTATGTGTCAGTGCACTGGTTTTTATATTTCAGAATCAAATTATTAGTTGGTGGTTAACTTTTTTCTAGGTGTATACTTACATTTTATATACTACATAAGTACTTTTCATTGGGCCTTTTGTTTATGTGAAATACGTCAAGGACAGAGGCCATCCAAGAATTATGATAGAAAGGGGTACGTGGGAATTCATCCCAATCCAGAGCTACTGAAGTCCATCTTCGTACATACACCGAAATAGCATGGTACATCATAGCACGAGGATGTATCAAAAAGTTCGGAAATCTGAAAACTCACATAGAAGGCCTTGCTAGTTTAACTCATTGCATGCTGCTGGTGGGTATTCTTGCCAATGACAGGATTTCTCTTGCCTCTAAAATAAGTATAATTGTTGCACATCTAATCAAATTTTACTTCTGTAAACTGAATGGATTTTTTTTCACCAATGAGTTCTTGAGTTAAATTTAGATGAATGTTTTCATCAAATCTAGTCATGGCTGCTACGGGGCAGTCATGGCTAGATTTGATGAAAATATCTTGACAATACTAAGCGGGTTAAGAGTTGAAATATTCACTATAATTCCCCAGGATTTCAACACACGTATTCCAGCTACGTTGCAGCATAGTCATTCCTTTCTGTAGAAGTATTCTTTGCAAAAACCTCTGCAAGATGAGTCCCTTGATCACTGACGCCTGGCCAGAAACTGGCTGGACTTTACATTTCCTGAGAGTTTTTGATACGGTTTCAAGGGGTATCCACGATACTTCATTTGGGGAATGGTAATATAGGATAAGACATGGTCCCATCACTTTCATCCAAGGTAAAAATTGTAAATCAAGCGGTGGAAACACCCTGATTAACCTCCATCAACGACATTCAAGAAAATGGTTGGCACATGTTGGCAAAGTGATGGGTTCAGAGTTCTGGGACAACAAGGATATAATTATGGTTGACTATTTGAATAATGATCAGACAATAAATGAACAATATTATGCCACAAAAAATGCCAGTCTATCAACGAAAAACGCAGTGCAAAACTCCATACATGATTTTGCTGCTTTAGGAGAATGCACCACCTCACAAGTGGACGTTGATGCAGCAGCAGAAGGCGTTTTTGGAATACTCCCTTGTCCACATTACTCTCATGCTTTTTGCCCTTTGTAACTTCTGTCTCTCCCCCCCCCCCCCCCTCCACATCAGGTCACATCTGGGAAGGAGATATGTTGCCTCTTATAATGAGGTCATAGGTGACGTGGAGGCTTTCTTCGGTGATCCAGACGAAGAGTTCTAGAAAGAGGAAATTACTAAGCTGTAGCATCACTGGAACAGGTGTATTGAAGTTCGAGAAGATTATATTATGAAGTAATGTGAAAAAAATAAAAATATACGGAAATTTCATGCTATTAGCTGCACATTATAAATTCATGGCATTGGGAGATATTAGTGCTAATTTTTGTGTGAAAAAATAAATGTTTTCATTATGAAGTGGTTTCGTAATTTACTGAAAAATGAGCAAACTGGACAAATTTGGAATAGGTGTGCGGAGGTCCACCCCATCTGAATCAGCCGCTATAGGAGATGACTTTGTATGGGAAGATCTGGATGAAAGTGGTAGATGTCAGTGGCGGATTGCCCGATCGGGTGATTCCCCGATGTTCAAAGTGTGACACTCTGTTGACAAGTTTTCAGACAGTTGTCAAATTCACTGTATATGTAGTCCTGTGGCCTCCATTCGCAGTTCCACATACCAGTTTGATCTCTTAATAGTGCAGACGGCATTTTTATCTCTCAACGGTTGAAGGTAGGGCTCAAATATTTGGGCCTAGTGTCGACCCTTTGGGTCTGTAGGTCTGTGCAAATTTATTCGGGGTTGATTGAGAACTTGGACTAAGATAATATGAGAATATTCACCATCCAATGAAAGGTTAATGGTCCGACAAGAATCAAGAAGGGCCGATGTGCTCTTTATATCAGGAAATGGCTATTTATATATATTATTGACTATTTGGTTTGGGATAATAAACTGAGATATGTGATTTCACTGTCAGGAGGCAGTAGGCCGACATGTACCATGTTGAGAAGGCCTGGTCAACGATCCACCTCATGGACTGAATACTACAATGTCGGAAAACAAGCTTCATTCAGATATTTTAACATTTGTTATATATGAAAGAGTGAAATAGGTTCCAAAGAATCTCATGACACTAACTCCCAGAAAAGCCTAAAAATCAGGGTGTAGCTTAGTATATTTGTACTAGGCCATAATGGGCTAGGATACCATTAGAATGCGAGATGTTTGGCGTTCTGTTTTCAACCATGTTCGGGGGAAAAACATGTACCCTATTCCATACCCGTGCGCATCGGTGTACCTCGGCCGACTCTGGGTAGTTATCTGAACAACCATACCCTCCTCTCAAGATTATCTCAGATTTAGATCTCTGCTTATTGTGTAATAATCTCTCATTAACTAATGAAAACTGAATGATCATTTATCCGAGTATATTTCATGCAGGGTGAGTTCAAGTTCACATCGATTTGGACATTGTATTTATTTGTTAATTGCAGTAAATTTTTCATACACTCTAGAATGTACACAATTGAATATGAATAATTCTTTTGTCAAAATTTCTTAACGTCAGTCTCATTAAATATTCATTCAACCAAGTTATTGCTGCTGCTTTATGAGAAATTCAAGATCAGGTTAAGAGTTGAACGTAACTAGAAAACTGGTTTATACTTTACATATTTATTTAAATATAATTCCATAATTAGCCTATCGTTTACTTAAATAACATAACACAGTAAGTTTGTTATTTTCCCCTCATCAAAGTGTTTTTCTTCGTTTCCACGCATACGTGCCGACCACATCAGCATCTTCGATTTTAACTGGTAAAGTGCTGAGTTTTTTCTAACAACAGATAAAGCTCATCATATACTGCTCTGTTACATTTAATTGGATAGTGCCTTATAGGCACTATCCAATTAAATGTCAGAGAGCAAGGTATTGTATAAAAAATCTGATTCATATCAGGGACAATAAAGGATTCCTCAGGTAGAATGCAGCTACAGACAGTTATTGCCTGTCACTTTTAGTAAAGCCCAAAATAGGGCTTCCAGCACTCTACCAGTTAATGACTGATGCCCTCTCTCACGCGACCTTTATTTACAAAACAATAAACACGTGCTAAGGAAAATGACGCTGCCGTAAATTGTTTCATATTCCACTAATTTTTGAATGGATAACACAACTTTGCAAACTCCTAAATGGCTGTCTTTGTCAATATTTTTAACTGACATCAATATCTTACAATATTCATTGTTAGACTTTGGTAATGGTAATTTATAGTTAGAAGTAAAATTTCGTTTTGCAAAGCAAAACTATACGCAGTCACAGTTCAATGCGTTCTTTACATAAAGTTTCTTTTTCAACCCATATTTACCTTATTATTAACACTACAATTGATATTTACTATAAAAGTTAATTTTAGTAGAAATGTTCAAGTGCTTAATATACCAATATCATAACTGATATCGTGCTAGAGTGGGCTGGTCTATTTGGTTTCTCCACTTTTAATACATAGAATGTTAGGTTTCCTCGGGTATTCTGCCCCAACAGACAAATCCAAAAGCCATTCTAACATATAACATGTTTAATACTCTTACCACTCATAGCATAACATGTTTAATACTCTTACCACTCATAGCATAACATGTTTAACCCTTTACAGAATGCAGACTATATCAAAATTTATTATTTTAAATATCATTTTTTCAAATTTTTCAAAAAATTTCAACAAAACCATATCATGTAACCCCTCGTTGGAACGAGCTCGTTCCAACGAGGGGTCACATGATATGGTTTTGTTGAAATTTTTGGAAAAATAATATTTTTTCAACTGCTGAATTCACATATTACGCGGGCGGATGCGGCCGATTCGTTGGGTAAAGGGTTAATACTCTTACCACCCATAGCACGTACACAAGACAATCTGGACAGATATGAGAGCAAAAGGCAAGAACAAAATTTTCCGCGAATCTCCCCAAACATAATTTTCCCAAAATCTGGAATGGATTGGCAAACAACGTCAGAATAATAACTCCCAGATCCTTGTTCAGATACACTGTTACAAAAAAATATGGTAGAAAACTATACTCTTATTGCGACTTGTAATAATAGATTCTGCTAGGATTGTAGAAAAATATAAGAAATATATTTGTAGGGCAGTAGGCAATAACCTCATAAACGAAAGGCGGAGGAAGCATGGGTTGGGGAGGTATTTTACTGATGAAGTGTTGTAAGTGATCCGGTTGATCCAATGCTGCAAACCAAAGTTCGCACCCCATTCAAATTTAATTGTTAGTTGTCCCGATTTTGCACGCAGTGAGCGTCACAGTCACATTTCTTTTTAACGCGTTTTTTGAGTGGGGGTGGGGGTGGGGGGGGGGGGTCGTCTGATTTTAGGCACCGGAACTATACTATACGATGCCAAGGGAATAATTCGTTACACTGTCGCGCCATGAGTGCAATGATTTGAAAACGTGGCCCTGACAAGAGAGCATCATCCTAATCGAATTCTAGTATCTCATCCATCATGACCCTTCACACATTAACTTATTATGTCATCAACAGAACTTGGGTATTAATTATATATGTAAGTTGAAACAGGGAATGTGACATACTGCCGACAGAAAAAAAGTCTGCTCCAAGAAAGAGTTATTGTAAGTAATATGGAGATGTCAGGAAAACAGCCATCCGGCTATGATGTCTCCAAACAATGTGCCCACTTACATACATTATGCGTAATGCAATCCACTGCACTTCTATATGTTCACTTCCACAATTTTCGACTGTTCATTTTGTTATCATTAATTTTTTATATTGTTTGTTTGTTTGAACCACGGAATTTAGCAGTTCTTGTCAGTGTATATCTAGGGCATGTCACAGGTAGAGACGTTTATTTTTAAATTTTATCATTTTTATCGCAAAATCAGAGCATTTGCAGGTGTCATCAAGGCAAATTCTACCTGGATAAGGGCATTTTAAAACTATTATGGGTTACGTTTTACTGCCCCTCCCCAACACTATATCCGGCAATATGCCTATAACAATTGATTGCTTTACAAAGCTTATTATAATATTTTCAGCTAGCCATTTATATTGTTCCAAAAGTGATACTTTTAGATTTCAAATCCGATTTGTAATTCTAACATTCAGCATGGGGAAATGAGCGGTCGGCTAGGGGAGTTAGTTTATGATCACGCTTCTTTTTAGAGTCTTATAAGTAGAAAATACATAACGTTATGCTATCCCCACCCAACCCGTAAACAAATAAATATTCATGTAGGTACAGTTTCCACAGTCTTGAAAAAGAGAGTTTAGCCTCTAGTCTCATGACTTCAAACCACGTAGTTTGACGACGGAGAATCAGTGTCATTATAGGTATGTTTTGTTTATCTGGTTTGCCGCATGTGTGAAGAATCAGGACACTAGAATGGATACATTGGGAAATCTTTACTCTTGAATAGCAGTGTCCGGTTTTAAGGTTTGATTTTGAGCATGGATACAAATACTGACGGAGCAAAAACGACTTTTTGTTAATTTAAAAAAAAAATCAATTCTCCTTTTTAACCCTTTACCCACGTAACGGCAAAAATGGCCAGCGCTATTCACAAAAATCGCCAATTAATTTTCATTATTTTTTTCATTCATTTTTTGTTTCAAAAACATAGGTTATGACCCTCTTTGGAACGAGCTCGACGAGGGGTCATAACCTATGTTTTTGAGACAAAAAATGAAAAAAAATCAGTTATTCAAGAATTTTGTTTGCAAGTGTCGTCTGCTTTTCGTGTTAGGTAAGGGGTTAACGAAAAACATTTTCGTGGAAAAGGGACCTGGTTTCACATAAGCTGCGTGTCACAATTCTGGGCGGAAATGATCGGCTTATTCCGTTCATTATTTTGAGATATATTGATGTTGAAACGATTACTTTTTTCAGTCTGGATGTGGACAAAGAACATTGTTGAAGGTGCCCCATCGGATCAGTGTAACTGAACAATTCTCAAGGAAAAATAGTCTGTTCGGAAAGGGTGCAAATTAAAGCCCTGTTTGTCAAATTGTTTGTTCAATGGTCTGGTATTTGAATGAAAATAATCAGCTTTCCGACGCTTTCCAATCATTAGCTGAAAACTAACTCAGATGATTTTATTCTAACTGCGCATTGAAAACCTTTTGCGTCAAGTTGAATGGCCAAGTGGAATGGAAGTGTAGTATGCCATTTTGGTCACAAATGATCGCTACTACGGCGTGGGTCCGAATCCAGCTGATGCTTTGACTTGGTCGTCAACGTGTAAAGAATTTTGCATCCCAGTAGATTGCTTCCTGTTTCCTGTAATCACATGTGCTTATTTTTGCACAAAAATACAACCATGACTGAACGTCGACTGAACTTGCAAACAGTTTCTATAATTCAAACAATAGCCACAGATGGAGGTAACTTCATTCAAGGATATCTAGCCGCTTGTACCAACCTCCCCACTGAGTATTTCGGGGAATAAACATTCATCGAGGTCTTTAGAAAATGAAAATGAACATAAAAGATGAACGACCAGGACGAAAAAATACAACCATCAACCTTCTACACTGTGAAGTTTTTCTCCGAATATTCATAATTTCATGTGCTGCATGAATGTAATGTTTAATGTATTGGTATGGAAGAGCAGTACTAAATATTTCCCCATTGGCAATCACTGCAATTTTGTGAGAGAGTATGATCGAATCATATCAATTCAATACTGAACGAAATGCCCCAAGAAAAGTACCCCCAAAATTCTCCATCTAATATAGAAGAAAGTGTCACCCAGAGAAGGCTGAGTGTTGATGTCAATGAGGATGAAATATTTAGTGGATTTCCAACAAAATACATTCAAATATTCAAATTCCTTTTTCAAGCCACCGCATTATTTTAATCGGCCCTTTTCGGGCCAGTGAAACTTTCCAATCTGTCATTTTTCTGTTAGAAGAAGAGAAGAACCAATTGAGTAAAATATTTCAGTAGTTTTTCAAAGAGAAACAGTTTTTCTCAGATTCGAATGTTTTCAGATTACATCTCTTCAAACAGCCACTTTGCAAGACAATAAATTATTATTCTCTTTTGAAGCACCATTTGGACAAATTGGTTTTAAACAGTAGCAAACATCACATACAAACTAATGCATGCCTACTTTTGGCCAATGCATCTACTGAATTCACAATCGAATTTGACCCACGCCCTTCAATTGCCAAGTGTTCCCGAATGGGACACATCAATCACAATGCACTTGTGCTGAGGGAAGGTTGGTTTTTTACTAAAGTACCCGATCTGTTGTTGGTGCATATATTTTGAACGAATTCAATTTGAACCTCAATTTTGCCATTGTCTGGTTAGAAAGCTAAAAGTCTGATAGTTACATGTGTCGATAGTTGGTTCTCGATGGGTACTCGGTTTCCACCACGAATTTAGTTGTGTTTTTCTATTTTGTGAATTATTGTGTGGAAGTGCTGGGGTGGAGGATGATTCCAACTCTAGAACCAGAAGTAGTGAAAACATTTAGAACTATTTTACCTCCCTGGGTGCGCATACGTGAAAACCAGAGTTGTGTTCACAATTAGCTGTGTTTGGGGAGAAAAATACAGTCTTTCATTTTCGGCAAAAATTGTCTTTAAACCAAATAGACGGTCATATAAAAAATTGTCTTTAAACCAAATAGACGGTCACATAGCCAAATAGCCCATGGCATACTCTTTAGATGATATTAAATACTTATTGCTAAAATCCGTTCTACGTGGTTCCATTTCAGCTGAAGGTTTGCACATTTTACCCGTGTTCGTCGTCTTATAAATTCACGAAAAGGGACTGACGGGCGGGGTAACTTCAAAGTTAAAAAAGTATTAAATACTGATGGGAAAATGTCCATGGGGAGAGTTTTAAAGACAGCAGAAATTTATTGTTGATCAATAAAAGTATTTTGGGTGTGGGATTGCTTCAGTGGTTCTATTCAACTTCGAGAAATGACGTTTTGTATTTTTGAGGCAATAAGACAAACGACTCCCCACTCACGATACTCCTATAATTTCTAAAGCCTATACAATAAAGGTGTTTATTGTTGCGCCGATTAAATTTGATGATAAAAATGTGGAATATATAAAGGCTGATGTGTTTAACAAGATGCAAACGAGATAAAGTAGTGTACTTTGTAATCGGTAAATCTGTGAGTATGAATGTTGTTTTTCGAACAGCAAACTCTGTCCGTCCGTCCGTCCGTCCGTCCGTCCGTCCGTCCGTCCGTCCGTCCGTCCGTCCGTCCGTCCGTCCGTCCGTCTGTCTGCCCTGCCCTGTCCTGCCCTGCCCTGCCCTGCCATTAATATTAAGTGGCGTCTTACCATTAATCTGTGTTTCCGCCTTATTCAAACTGTTATTTTAATTAGTCTCGAAGATGCAGCGAGAACAATGACCTGACAAGTGCAAATGAATACAGCATGTGCACTAAAATATAATGGGAGACAACTCCAGCATTGGGATTTTGACTTCAACGGTAATTAAAGTTCAAATGTGTTTCTCATCAGATCAAATCGTAATATCAGTTTAATTCTGTAAACAGAAATCGCCAGATTCAGTGTATTTATAAACAAAAATAACCGCAGGTTCGTCATAAAAATATTTCATTAATTTGTTTTTAAGCTAGTTAGGAATAAAAATAAAAGTTCCAAAAGCCACCGAGCACTTTTTACAAATGTATTGTGCGTTGTCTTCACAGAGTTGAATGAGGTGGCAAAATAATTGTAATTCGCCATCAGGTAGCAAATGTAAGTAGCTACCCTGTAGCAAATGTAAGCTATCGCGTAGCAACTGTAAATAACCATCAAAAGGGGCGTAAATTCGGAGGTACCTGTGTGTGTATGTGTGTGTGTTTGTGTGTATGTGTGTGTGCTAGAGTGTGTGTGTGTGTGTGTGTGGGGGGGGGGGGGGGTCACACAACTCTTCCTAAAATTTTCGGTCTGGTTGGGAGTCCTCGGGCAGAGTGCTGTTGTCCGATAGTGCTTATCTGCATTGTAAACATACGCCACGAAGTTTCACCTTTTTAGAATTTACTCGACGAAACTGAGACCTTGAGAGATTATTATATGGAATTCTAGTTTGATGAACATGCCCAACGGAGAGGTGTGAATGTGAGTCGGAGTAGTTGTCTAGATAATCTAAACCGATCGGCAATGACGAGGAAAAAGCTGTGGCAACCAATGCTGCCAATTGTCGGAATAATTTAAGTTTTAATAGATTTTTTTCTGATAAGCTTGCTGATAAGCATGGGTATGTGAACAAAAGAACGGTGACGGATCCAGGAGTCCGGGTTTGGAGGGTGGTGCTATGTATCAATCACGGCTAATAATTTGAAGCTTCATCGGTGCGCGTAGCGGCGAGTTAAGAGCGAGTAAGAAAGGATATATTCCACTCTCGTCGGCGGGATCCGAGACCGTCCTTGGTGAATATTTAGAAAAATGGTTGCATGGTGTTAACGTCCTGCGGCTTCTTTGCGGATGACAACAATGTTTTTCAGCCAAAATATGCTCGCAATTTTGTATAGACTAATTTAAATTTTGAAAAAAGGAAGTCATTTTACGACGGCTCACAGGAGACCCTCGACGGAGCTACAGTTGTATGCTTGGGGTATACGGGATTAACCGCGATAACACGTGGACATGCATTACTGGTCCATGTGTTATCGCGGATAATTGCGTGTCCTCTGGCCGCGGTTACCCAATATAGGAGGGTAGAGGCGTGTGCTGGAGCTGCCCATGAGAACTGTCGAACAACTTCGTGCCCTGGTCGGGCAAGCATGGTTGCCCATCGATATCTGAGGATAGTTACGAGTCTGGACATCAAGCAGAAAAAAACAATCAATTCTCTCTAATAAAGTTTTTTTGTCTTCAATAATCCGGTCATGCGGGGGTTGACAAACATTTACACTGCACAAATTTAATGAAATAGCTTTTTCTAATCCAAAAGACTTCTGACAATCACCTCCGTTCTGCCATGTTAGTGAGATGATCACGAAATATCCTCACATTAATTACTAGCGCTCTCCAATTACAAAGTCATTGCAGTGGAATAGGAAAGGTGACAAAAGGAGCGACTGGGAAACAATTAGAAGAACGACGAGCGTGTGGAGTAGCCATTTTCGCGACATTTTACACGCATTATCATTATTACGAGTTCGTTAAATTCTAATGAAAGGAGTTTGGATTTCTGTGTGGTCGTCAATTTTGATAGAGTGCCTGATAACGAACTATCTATTAAATTATTCGAACATTGACGCTCATTTGAGGGCAGCATAGAGTGTGATTCTTGTAAAGCTGTCTTGATGCAATATACTAATGATTCTCACGCTCAGATTTCCTGTCGAACAAAAGTGGTTTTGTTGCGATAGAAGAGTTTGCAATTCAGCGCGACAATACCATGTGTCAAACCAAATACGTCAGTAATATAGCAAATATGTCTTGTGTTCGTTTCGCCCATTTGGGCACTGTTAATAATGTTAATGATGTTTCAACATATATTAATAACAAGGCGTTGGGTCATAAGAAAGAGTACAATTGAACTGTCTTGCTGGACCCGTCTCGACCATAATTATTTCTCGGCGTGCACCGCTTGTCGTCCAAGGGTTTGGCAGTATTTCTTCAGTGTCCATTAGGATATTCCGAACTATTACTATTTGTTTCGAATGCTGTGTTGGGAGATGAACGTTTGCATGAATTATTATAAACAAAAGAAGAGCAGTGGCGGTGCTATAAATTTTTGTTTATGGGAGGGCAAGTGAGGGACAGGTTCTTCATTGAGGGAGCGTGCAGATTTAAAATTTATGTTTACTGTTTGCTCAACACAAATAGCAGACGACCCTTGCCAAAAGATTTCGCGAATAACTGGAAATTTTCAGTTTTTGCCTCAAAAACATAGATTATGAGCCATCATTGGAACGAGCACATTCCCGTGAGGGGCCAAAAGCTGTTTTCGAGAGAAAAATTGAGAACATTTAGGGGATAACTATGTTGTATTTGGTTGTTTGGGGCCGTAAACGATGGTTTTACTGTCGCAAATTGAGTTTTGCCGGCGACGCGTTAGCGAAGCCGGTAAAACGGATATTTGCGACAGTAAAACCATCGTTTACGGCCCCAAACAATCAAATACAACATAGTTATCCCCATTCTAATATAATTCGGCTGAAAACGGAGATAGATTTGATCTCCCAACTGTAAAACAACGCCTTGTTGAAGAGAACATTGCCAAAAATTTAAAACTAAAAATACAGTCTTCGTGACGTCATTTGGGAGTTCCGAACCAAATCACGAAATATATTTTACGCTGCCACAATACAAATAATTCCAAACGTTTTAGTCATTTTATCACCAATAACAAAATATATTTATATTTGTACTGACAACATTTATCATGTTTAAATGTTTGTGACAATCTGAAAACAAAATACGCCGGCTGCTTTCTCTATTCAAAGTTTAGAGTTCACCTTGTGATGTTTCAGTCGGCGTCGGAAAGCACTCGAGGATTTCCCATTAAAGTTAAAAAAAATTGATATCTTTGATTGGAAGCCCTTGTTTATAATTACTTATGGTTATAGAACAGTTGTTCATTTCAAACTGTTTCTGGGAAGTGATGTCTTGTGGAATTGGGCTACTGCTATTGACAAAATTGTTACAGAACGAATAGTTCACCTCTCTTGAGCAGTGGTGAATGCGTTTCTGTAGTGTAGCTGTACATGTGATGTGGTGCCACGAACGCAGGTTACAAATTAGAAAATGAAAGGACCGTTTGCACTTGAAGTTGATGTTATAACAACGCTAGCGGATCTGTCAGAAATATTTGGCCTTGAACAATTAAAATTATTATTGCCAGTTGTCGGAATTTTGGTTTTCTATTTCGCACATAGCGTCCATAAATTCTTCATCGTACGAAAAATGGCTATTTATAAATTATAATATTTTCATATCGCTCACTGCTTCCACACGGTTTCCGTTAAGACCGTCGAAATCAGTTTTTTTAACACTCATTTCATTACTCAGCAGTCTCTGCCAAACCCCTATTCCACATTGATATTAAACTTTCCAACTTCATCCGTATTAAATACATTTAATTACAAGAAAGATAGAGAACGTTTTTTACAGCAAGTCAACGCGTTCACAGCGTTTGTTTACATTGGATACGGTAGTCAATGACTCCAAATGGAACGAAAATAGAACGCCCACGAATACATCTTGACTTCCTAAAATAGTTTTCGACAACATAAAATTTGCGACAGGTTACGCTGATTTTACTGTCGCAAATTTTATTGATTAACCAATCAAATTTCGAGATTTATAGTAATTGTATTAGAATTCCAAATTTGTAAGGCTATTTTTATGAAAGGAGATGTTACACTATATAAAGGGTTAGAAGTTAATAGAACGATTGTGAGTCGAGGAATCGGGGAAACCAGTTTTCTGGGTCAGTTGCCTCCCCCAACTATACTGTCGCTCCTGAAAAAGAGGAAATCTTGTCAGAGATAAGAACGTCTCGTCAGTTGCATGGTAAATTCCAATATATAGCTCCATTTATCGTCATTCAGTGATGCTATAAGAGTTGCACCGTAGAGGTCGGCTTCAGAACATGCAAAATTGTTGAGGTTGAAAAGAAAGTTGCAACCACTTTCTGAATTTACATGTGCAATCCCCATTGAAATCAGCAGCTCTGACTGGCCTCAACCACCTCTATCTCCAACTGAGAAAGGATTGTTTTGACAAGGGAAATATCGGCCATTTTAGCTCACCTGACCGAAAGTCAGGGTGGGCTTTTCTTATCACTCTTCGTCCGTCGTCCTGCATGAAGGTGGTGTTTGAGCCTCTTTCTCCTAAACCACTGGCCACATTTTAATTAAATTTCAGGTAAGTAGTGGTTATATAGGGGCATTTTGATTTTTATCCAAATTACGTTTCGGCTAATATTGAGCAGAGGTGTGGGGAAAATGGCCAAATTTTTTGAAAATCTTCTTCCAATGAACCACCAGTAGCAGAAACTTGATATGTGGTATACATAGTCCTTTTGAGGTTTAGAATCAAATTTGTTCAAGAGAAGTTTGTCGGGCATTATTTGCCTTCGTTATGGTAGGGGCAAAAATTTTGGCCACGCCAAAAATTTCTATTTTCTGAACCGTGAGATAGATTTCAACCAAATTTGATATGAGATGATAATGGGTCATAAGTAGTTGATTGAAGCAAAAAAATTTTCTCATTGCCCCGTGGGAACCTCGGGAGCTAAAAATAGGAAAAACCTTAAAACTGCCATATCTCCAAAACTACACGGCACAGAGAATTCTTATTTTGTATAAAGCTTACTTTTATCAAGTAGAATAGAATGGTTAAAAAAAATCCCTATCGGTTTCATCACAAGGTACTTTTTTCAGGACTTTGAAAAAGGAAAAACATTAAAAAATCTTCTTCTCCAGATCCAGCAGGCAGAATCTTTTGATATTTGGTATGCAACATTGTAGGGTGGATCTGATTCAAGTTTGTTCAAATCGGCCCCTGGATTCATATTTGGGCTCAGTATAGGAGCCCGATTTCGAACTTAGTGCATTTCAGGCAAATTTCTTAAAAAATCTTCTTCTCCAGATCCAGCAGGCAGAATATTTTGATATTTGGTACGCAACATTGTGGGGTGGATCTGATTCAAGTTTGTTCAAATCGGCTCCCTAGATTCATATTTGGGCTCATTATAGAAGCTCGAATTCGAACTTAATGCATTTCAGGCAAATTTCTTAAAAAATCTTCTTCTCCAGATCCAGCAGGCAGAATCTTTTCATATTTGGTAAGCAACATTGTGGGGTGGATCTGATTCAAGTTGTTCAAATCGGCCCCCTGGGTTTATATTTGGGCTCAGTATAGGAGCCCAAATTTGAACTTAGTGCATTTCAGGCAAATTTCTTAAAAAATCTTCTTCTCCAGATCCAGCAGGCAGAATCTTTTGATGTTTGGTATGCAACATTGTGGGGTGGATCTGATTCAACTTTGTTCAAATCGGCTCCCTAGATTCATATTTGGGCTCACTATAGAAGCTCGAATTCGAACTTAGTGCATTTCAGGCAAATTTCTTCCGAAATCGTCTTCTCCAGATCCAGCAGGCAGAATCTTTTCATATTTGGTATGGAATATTGTGGGGTGGTTCTGATTCAAATTTGTTCAAATCGGCTCCCTAGATTCATATTTGGGCTCACTATAGAAGCTCGAATTCGAACTTAGTGCATTTCAGGCAGATTTCTTAAAAAATCTTCTTCTCCAGATCCACCAGGCAGAATCTTTTCATATTTGGTAAGCAACATTGTGGGGTGGATCTGATTCAAGTTTGTTCAAATCGGCGCCCCCTGGGTTTATATTTGGGCTCAGTATAGGAGCCCAAATTTGAACTTAGTGCATTTCAGGCAAATTTCTTAAAAACTCTTCTTCTCCAGATCCAGCAGGCAGAATCTTTTGATATTTGGTTTGCAACATTGTGGGGTGGATCTGATTCAAATTTGTTCAAATCGGCTCCCTAGATTCACATTTGGGCTCACTATAGAAGCTCGAATTCGAACTTAGTGCATTTCAGGCAAATTTCTTCAAAAATCTTCTTCTCCAGATCCAGCAGGCAGAATCTTTTGATATTTGTGTGCAACATTGTGGGGTGGATCTGATTCACGTTTGTTCAAATCGGCCCCCTGGATTCATATTTGGGCTCACTATTAGAAGCCCGAATTCGAACTTAGTGCATTTCAGGCAAATTTCTTAAAAACCTTCTTCTCCAGATCCAGCAGGCAGAATCTTTTGATATTTGGTATGCAACATTGTGGGGTGGATCTGATTCAAGTTTGTTCATATCGGCCCCCCTGGGTTTATATTTGGGCTCAGTATAGGAGCCCAAATTTGAACTTAGTACATTTCAGGCAAATTTCTTTGAAAATCTTCTCAAGATCCAGCAGGCAGAATCTTTTGATATTGTGTATGCACCATGCTTAGGGGGGTGAGATTCAAGTTTGTTCAAGCCAAGTCCATGGGTTTATATTTGGGCTCACTGTGGTAGCCCGAATTATAACTTAGTTCAAAATGAGGAATTTTCTTTAAAAATCTTCTTCAGATCCAGCAGTCGGAATGTTTTGATATTTGGTATGCAGCATCCTTAGGGGGTGAGATTTAAGTTTGTTCAAGCCATGTCCCTAGGTTGATATTTGGATTCAATGTGGGAGCTCGAATTGTAACTTAGTTCAAAATGAGGAATTTTCTTTAAAAATCTTCTTCTTCAGATCCAGCAGTCGGAATGTTTTGATATTTGGTGTGCAGCATCCTTAGGGGGGGGGGGGGGGTGAGATTCAAGTTCGTTAAAGCCAAGTCCCTGGGTTCATATATGGGCACAGGAGCCTGAATTATAACTTAGTTCAATATGAGGAATATTCTTTAAAAATCTTCTTTTTTTTAGATCCAGAATCTTTGGATATTTGGTATAAGCTTTTCTTAGGAGGAGCAGATGCAACTTGTTGAAATCAATTCTCTGGGTTGATGTTAAGGCTACCATGTCAGGTGAGCGCCCTCAGGCCCCTCGGGGCCTCTTGTTTCAATTACTCCCTTGATCTTTATGGTGAAAATATAATTCTGAATCAGTGTGTATTTCCTCTCGCCTCCCGTGAACTATTTCTGTCCAGTTAATTCACACTTGTCTTTATGTGCCGATGATGGACGATTTGCAGTAACCCTTTTAATCGCAGCACTTTTCAAAATGCTAACCTTGATATTCAAAGTGCAAATAAAATTCTGAACCTGTACGCACCTGCCCTTTTGTGGGCAATATCACATTAAAGTTGCATTCTCTGCTTTCGCGTGAGATAATTTCCGTTAATAAACCATTTCAGAATGACTTTGTCGGTCTTTAACATGACCTATGAAATCAGAATAAAATTCCATGTTTGCTCCTTTTGTTAACACCTGGTAAGTGCATACCAAGTTTTTATCTGAAAACGTCAACAAGCAATTGGAAAGTTGAGTTAATAAGTACTATGGCAGCACTTTTCCACGTCTTAACTTCGACTAGCAAGATTGAGATGTCTTTTGGGCATGCACGCGCATCTTCACATCCCGGGAAGTTGTCCCGACACCCCCCCCCCCCCCCGCCCACACAAACACAAATTGTCTCTCCAGTCTGGACATTTTTGTCTGAGTGGCGTCTTAGATTCGCTCTTGCAAGTGATCGTGTACTTTCTTACGAGACAAAATTTGTTACTTGGACTTCTGTCTCTCTCACACACAGTCGATCTTACAAATGTACGACTGTGGTACCCGTCCCCGGCACTTAGATGTCATATATCACCGGTTTGGAGTACGATACGTGTTAAATTAATAAGAAGTTACGTCACAACCACTACATGTATATTTTATTTATCGAAAAATAACTTTCCAAAAAGTCTTCAGTTTTTTAACGGAAAATCCGATTGATTAATATTCGACCTATACACCATGGAAGCATGGCTTCGACGGCGACATGCTTTCATGATTTGACTGGGATATTTTATCAGTCGGGACTTGAGCTACCGCATTTGGGACAAATATGGTTTACACACACCACAATCTGCCATCTACGCGACGCCCTTAAATGTATTTGGGTAGAATCCATCCTGACCTTTATCATTTTGGCGTAAAAACTGTCAAATAGAACCATGGTAGTGGTTTAGGGTACTAATACCGTTAACCCTTACCTAACGCACCGGCCAAAAAAAAACGGCCAACTCTATCCACAAAATTCACCATTCAATTTTTATTATCTTTTCATTTTTTGTCACAAAAATATAGCTTATGACACCACATTGGAAGGAGCTCACCCTAGCTCGTTCCAGTGAGGGGGTCATACGTTATGTTTCTGAAGCAAACAAATGAAAAAAATAGTTATTCAAGAATTTTGTTTGCAAGTATCGTCTGCATTTTGTGTTAGGTAAAGGGTTAAGGTTAATTTTTGCCAGTTGAAGGCCCATGTTTCATATAACTAAAATACCACACTCGAAGTGGACACTTTTTCTAACACAACTGTTTATTACACAGTGACTTAACCAACGCGTTTAATCCCACACACGTTATTTTCTGGAATATAAATGTGCATTGCTTTACGGGAAAACACGAGAATAATAGTTTATATGATGAATATAACATACAATTAATTATTATGCGCTGATGGAACTGAGGTGTAAAACAATTGATATCTTATTTCAATAAAATTCATAAATGTGCAGTAATTGTTTTGGTAAAATAATGAAAATCGATGGTTTTCTTGAAAAATGTCTGAATTAAACTCAACAATTGTTTCGCCACATGTCGACAATTGAAAAGACATGCTTTGTATAAACAATATTTATTAGATGTATTATCGAGGCCTATCGGCTGACCTATCAGGTCACATTAGGAATAACAGAATCCACGTGGTAGGTAGTCACTCATTAATAAATGAAGAACGAAATTTAGAAATTGTAGACAATGTTTGTAAGAAAATTTCAGTGAACCATCTAAAATAATATTAATTTGAAATAATCAGTGATGGTGCTTACAGTTATTATCAAATGAAGAGTCGCATTAGAGGGGTCTTCTTACTCACTTATTTGAGGCAGCCATGAAACAGTTGTTACTATTTCTTTACATTTTAGTGTTTTTTATAAAAAAAAATAAATTAAGAGTGAGACATGATGCATGTAGAGAGCACGATATTATACATTATTGTGATGAGTTGGCGGTAACATGGTCTGAGGTTTGCAGCTCGGAGCTTATGTTCAACCGAGACGCGAAGCGTCGAGGTTGACCATACGTTCCGAGCCGCAAACCTCAGATCATGTAATCGTCAACTCATCACAATAACGTATATGCTCCAATAAGACACTACCCATATCTCAAAACCTACATCGTGAAACACGAGAGGCTTATTTACTAAACTTGTGATCGTTAGCAGTAGGAGAGCGATGGATTGGCCCAATTCATGGGGATCTCATGGGAGACCCCGCAGGGGACCGATGAAGGGAGTAGTAGGAGATGAGGTTACCTGCCCACATTGGGAGGATCTCATTGGGGTTCTCGCAGGGGACCGAGGAAGGGAAGTAGTAGGAGATGAGGTAACCAGCCCACATTGCGGGGATCTCATGGGGGACCCCGCAGGGGACTGAGGAAGGGAAGTAGTAGGAGAGAGATGGATCGGCCCAATTCAGGAGGATCTCATGGGGGACCCCGCAGGGGACCGTTGAAGGGAAGAGTAGTAGGAGATGTGGATACCTGGTTGTAGAAACCATAGGTTTTTATGACAATTAGCCTCCTAGTCCCCACCCTTGAAGGGAGTAGTAGGAGATGAGGTAACCGGCCCACATTGGGGGGGGTTCTCATGGGGGACCCCACAGGGGACCGAGGAAGGGAAGTAGTAGGAGATGTGGATACCCGGTTGTAGAAACCATAGTTTTTTTTGACAATTAGCCTCATAGTCCCCACCAGACCCCACTAGTTCCCACCAACGATGGATCGGCCCAATTCAGGGGGATATCATGGAGGACCCCGCGGGGGGCCGATGAAGGGAGTAGTAGGACCCCACTAGCTCCCACCAGTCCTCAACTCTCCAAAAACGACTTTATTTGATAGGGATTTCCCTCAGAATATTTTGTAGTAGAGCAGCACACATTGTGCCTTTTCACATAAGCACATATGGCAAAAAAAGGGATTCTCCAGAAGGTATCCTCAAATAATACAATACCAGCTCAAAGGTATCCCCAAATACCGAAAATGAGGCTAAGAGGGATAGTAAATTAGGCCTCATTGAGGGATTTGTTTCATGGCCCTCATGGCCTCAAACGAAATAAGGTTAAGAGGGATAGTAAATTAGACCTCATTAAGGGATTTTCTCATGGCCCTCATGGCCTCATATGACAAAAAAAAAGGATTCTCCAGAAAGTATCCTCGATAGGTATCCTCAAATAATGCAATACCAGGTCACAGGTATCCTCAAATACCGAAATGAGGCTACGAGGGATAGTAAATTAGGCCTCATTGAGGGATGTTTTCATGGCCCTCATGGCCTCAAAAGAAATGAAGTTAAGAGATATAGTAAATTAGACCTCATTGAAGGCTTTTCTCATAACCCCCATGGCCTCATACGACTAAACAGGGGTGCCGAAAGCCAGATGTTTACTAAAATGAAGTGCTGAAATTGGGGTGCCACGGGTTATGGCTGTTAAATAACGAGATGAGGCTAAGAGGGATAGTAAATTAGGCCTCATTGAGGATGTTTTCATGGCCCTCATGGCCTCAAAAGAAATGAGGTTAAGAGGGATAGTAAAATAGACCTCAATGGGGGATTCTCTCATGGCCCTCATGGCCTCATACGACAAAAAAGGGATTCTCCATAAAGTATCCTCGATAGGTATCCTCAAATAATACAATACCAGGCCATAGGTATCCTCAAATACCGAAATGAGGCTAAGAGGGATAGTAAATTAGGCCTCATTGAGGGATTTTTTTATGGCCCTCATACGACAAAAAGGGATTCTCCAGAAAATATCATCGATAGGCATCCTCAAATAATACAAGACCAGGCCATGGGTATACTCAAATACCGAAATGAGGCTAAGAGTCGTATGTGCGAGTCACTCGTTCGAGTAAATACTCTATGGCGTATTTGCTCGGTGGGATTCGAGTAGTTCGGGCAATGACTTATCAGTAACTACTCGATAGCTTCTTGGCATTAGGAATGATATAGGCTTTCATGGAGGTTGTCGATCAGTTGGCTATAATCCGAAGGGGGCCTATCGGTACTATAGCGCTACGTGCTACTATTAAAATCTACGGTATGGCGGCCCTAAAAAGGATTCTGAAAGAATTCGAAATAGTACAACTTGTCGGGTTGTTTGTGGTAATTCTACGAAGTATCCAAACCAGAAAAATAATCATATTCAATGGAACGTACCCCCTGTGTCCCTCAAAGTCGATTTCGGTAGTTTGGGGTGTATTTTGGTGATTTTGGAGGGATTGTTGGGTTGTTTGTGGTAATTAGATTTACTCCTATTCAATCGAACATACCCCCCGAACATACCCCCGCCTTGTTGTATGCCTTTGGGTAACATAGCAACCACGTGCTACCATAGAAACCAAGATGGCGGCCTCCAGTATACAAAATGGCCGACGGAAACACATCTCACCCTAACCACACGTCCTGCGCATGCGCACTCACATCACCATCACTATGGGGATGACGTCACAATATGGCCGCTCACGCGGGTTACCATGACAACACAACATGACGCCACAGGGTCACGTGACTATGACGTCAGTTCCTAGGTCCCCCACTAGGTCCCCCTGATTTGGGCCGGTCGGGCACATGCCTACTACTTCTCTTCCCCGGTCCCCTGTGGGGTCCCCCATGAGATCCCCCAATGTTGGCCGGTTACCTCATCTCCTACTACTCCTTTCATCGGTCCCTTGCGGGGTCTCCCTTGAGAACCCCCTGAATTTGGCCGATCCATCACTCTTCTACTACTTCCCTTCCTCGGTCTCCTGTGGGATCCCCCATGAGATCCCCCAATGTGGGCCGGTTTCCTCATCTCCTACTACTATCGTTAAAAGTTGCCTTGTTCAAGGCAACTGTTAACGATCACAGGTTCAGTAAATAAACTTCCCGTGTATCCACGACGGTACTGGATAAATAATCAATAAACCAGATAAACTCATTCCATCTTAGTTCAAATCGTAAATCGGTTTGTAATTTAAACAACACTTCACCCGGAACACCGTATGCTGCATATGTGAAACATCCAGAAAAATGAAACGGCTTGCTAGTCAAACCGTTGATGAAGCAATTACGAAACGTCATTTCAAATATTTCGCGTGTTTTTTTCAGATGGTAACATTTGTTACTGGAGCCGTAAACATAAAAGAAACTATGCCAGCTCTCATCCAATCAGAGGGCGAGGATTTTACTCTTATTGGAACATTATAAAACTTCTGTGGGGCAATGTAACAACCAGTTATGTACTATCAACTAGTAACGTAATAAAACGTGACCAGCCCTGTAATAATCAGCCCGTAATATAAATCAATCAGCAATGTAATAACTAATAACGGATTAAAAACTAATCAGTAGTGTAATAAAACTTCAACGGAGTCGCTGAATTAAAAAAATAAAAAATTGTAGGGTGGCCCATATTACAGTTATGGCGTTTTAGGGACTTTAATCCTTTGCTGATAAACCTCATCGAGTTGGGGATCGAATTTATTTATGTGCTTCAATAAGTTGGTTGGTTTTTCAGGTTTAACTTTGCGCCACCCTGCGTACTTGAACTCCCTTCACTCTGATGTCAAAATATCCAAATTTCAAGTAGCCATTTTTCCCATAATGCAACTGGGAATTTAACCAATTAAATCTTGTTTGACAGAGCTCAATGAGCTCAATTTGCACTGTGAACTTTAGATATTTTGACATCAGTGTGCAGGGGGTTAAGGAAATCAGGAAATCCAATATTCTGATATCCAGCAGAGTGTATAAACGCAGTGTATGAAATATATCAACAACGATATGGATGTTGACAGACAAATATGCTTCTTAGATATTATTTGACTGTGTGAGATGGCTGGAACAGGAACAGGAAGGGATGAGTGGGGAGGAGCCTTAAAACAAACTTTATGTTCAAATATTGGCCATTTCAATCCGTGGGAAGAAGCTATCCAAGCTCTAACGAGAAACGTGTTATATCTTTTTACTCACATTTTTATCATCGTAAAGATTCTATATCGTTTTTATAAGTATATCTGGGATTAAAATAATCGATTGCCAGTCTTTCCAAAAGCGCTCGGTCATCCAAGGGAGACCGTGATAAGCATATTGATCAAGCCAAAATATTTCGATCGTATAACTTCTTCAACTTCAAAATTTCAAGTTATGGATTGAAAGTCGATATTTGGTACCGAGCAATCAATGCAGTCGTCCAGAAGATTTTCATACTTGAGCAAATGTGTCCATGGTCATGGATAATTATTACCCTACTGGTTAATTTTCATTACACTATATTGGTTGGTGAAGTCATCACATTATTTGTTATTTTTTATTAACTACTTGTTGATATTACATTTGGTTGTTAAAAGGTATCTTAGTTTTCGAACTGGATGAATTGTTCTCAGAAAAAAAAGGAAAATGAAAAACATAGTTCAGAAAATATGAACCAGGAAATGAATTTTTCACCGATTCCCCCAAATTACTCAGAATATGTTGTGTGGTTTTTATTATTTGGGACTGTGCTGATAATTTTTTCCCCGTGCCAGTCAAATTACTATGAGTGGTCTTTAGCATAATAATCCTACTCTATGGCCTAGTATCCTAAAAGTCCGCAAGTAAATTAATGTGTAAGGCACATTAATAAACATTTCTGGTCCTCACCCATAACGCTACATGCTGAATGTTTTTTGATGAACCCTACAAACCAAGGAGTCAGTGAGGGTTTCTCATGATTCATGTTATCGGTGCGATCTGGGTAATATTATGCCAGGAAGTAAGGTTTCGAGGGAATAATATGCAGTGTGCTGTATGAGATTAAAACATGTTTGCGTAATCCAAGACATTAATTCAATACAAGAGGTCTCGAAAATCTTTTTAATCTCTACACTCTAAAATCACTTGGGTTAAAAATCAACCCAAATCGACTGGGTTGAGTGAATATGAACCCAATTAGGACGAGGTTTTAACCACATGAAGCTAGGTCCGCGACAAATCATTCAGTCCGGGTAGAATCCACGAGACTTTTGTATAGTTCAGCTGGATCGGGTGCAGTCCGGCTGAAACTACAGGGTCTGCCCAGAAACTCTGGAGGAACATGTGGAAAAGAGACGATGCGAAATGAGTATTTAGGCTTTATTTAACATAGAATTAACCATTACAGTGCAATTAAATTTGAAAACCCCCCAATCCATCCCTATTTTCTTTAACTGTTAGAGTGCTGGAAGCCCACATTTGGGCTTTATTCTGAAGCGTGGGTACCACAGCTTAAAGGCGCATATTCAGTACATGTGCTTTGTATTATCTTTGAAGTGATATTATTTAGTCTGTAAGGATTTGCCTTGTTACAATTTATGGGAGAGTGCCCGCACTCTCCCATAAATTTAACAAGGCAAAGACATGTGTACAAGATTTGATGGCAAAAAATAATTTAGCACTCTACCAGTTAATAACGCGGGTAAACGTAAATCGAGAAGTAGTATCAATTTTCCTGTCAAAACTCGGAATATTTTGCTTTTTCTGGACAGGCAAAGAAAAGATTTCAGGTACTAGCCTGTTCAATATAGAGTGACTTTTGTTTCACTAATCCTGCTGATGAAAAAATGGTTTAAATGTTAAGTGGATACAGGATATATGAGCAGCAAAAACCCGTCAGTTACACCTGATCTTCTTAATCTGACTCACACGGGGGCCTTCCCAATTTTTAAACGATCATTTTTATTCAACAGACTCTCCCTTTGGATCCAAAATTTGATATGCGTAATTAATTATGTCATAATGGGAAGAGTTCTTTCAGGACAATTTGCTCACAGCCATTTCGGTTTAAGCCTCACGTGTGAATCGATTCTGCAGCACAAAACCAGGTCTAAAACAAATAAGGGTTAACTAACTTTTTAGAAAAATGTTTATGGATCAATCTGGAAATAAATATTCTGAAAACAGACCTTTTCTCCTCCTCAGCCATCACTTTTTCTGCCGGGTTAGATCCGATCCAGCCGGGCGATACAGAAATCTCGTGGATCATACCCGGACTTCACGATTTGTCACAGATCTTGCTTTGTGACGTTGGCTTTACTTTCATTATATTTTTTCTTTCTTTTTACTGTCGACGTGAAAAGATTGTTTCCTCTCACAATTCAACCACCTTATATCCGTCAAAATGAGAGTTGTATTCTTATAAAGTTAACCTGATTCACACTGCTTGAATCAGAACTTACCTTATTTAGCTCTCACGAGCTTTGACTAAAAGTCAGACTTCATGACTTCGTGGAATTTGGTCTCTGGTATTGGAATCTCAGTTGCTTTTATCATTCTATCGAAAATCATAAATGACACATTTTCAACACCCACGTGCTGGTTACTTTTGTTATTAAATTTAGGTACTTCATTTGTCTGGTATGACCTTATATTTTTCTTAGATTATTTCATTCATTATCTAAAATGCTACAGTGAATTGTAATTCTTTCAGAGATACAATAAGTCCAGAAATGTCAGTCTTTCGAAGAGAAAACAAAACAAGAGAATATTCTCATACGTCAGTAAGCACGATTTTACAAGAACTGGAGTCTAGTAAAATAATATTCCCAGCAGTTAGATAAATTTCATTCAAATATGTCTTTGTGATATGCATTAACCGAGTGTTGATATAGATTTGCAAACCATTGATTAATTTGAATAGCTTCCTGTCGATAATTAAGGAAAGTTACCTTTATAACCCAATGGCAGTGGAAACGATTGGATATTGGTCCGACCTCTTTATCCGAAAATTAGTTACGGCGTGCACCCAAAATGAGAAAATGAAGCTCGAATGGCTATTTTCAAAACGCTGGAATACATTACTCCGTTACCTACAAAGTGTAGAATCTCACATGTCGACAGACAATATACAGCGAACGAGGTTCGGGGAAATAAATGTGTGCATTTTGTTCATTTTCTGCAAACCGATCTTCTAAATCGTGTGCCATTTAATTTATTTAGCCAACCACCTGAAACGAATACCTGAACAGCTAAAAACATTCATTTTCCCCAAACAAACATAGCTTATAACCAACCCCTTGTTAGAACGAGCTTGACGAGCTCGTCCCAAAAAGGGAAAATAAGCTATGAAGCAAACACTGAAAAAAAATTCAATGCCGATTTTGTGAATAAGCTGGTCCCCTTTTATCCATTACGTTAAGCATACGGTTAATGGTCTCTATATATCATTGCGGTTATAATGCTTGTTCACTGTTACTAGGCACTCTCCATCGAATTGAAACAAACAAATCCAGATGAGAAAAATATTGTTGCTTCCAAGAACCCAAGTACCGTCTTACCAACATCTTTCAGTCAAGACAAATGAGGAAAGGTTTAAAAAAAGAATTATTATCCGTTCTTTGTGGGATTGGGGGGACGAGGTGCCGTGGTTCGTTGGTCTGAGCCTAGACTTCAGATCGAAAGATTGTAGCTTCAACCCTGGCCCGGGTCGTGTGCGTTGTGTCTTTGGGCAAGACACTTAATCTCAGTTACCCAAGTGGGAGCACGGCGGCACATTGTGTTAACTGGTAGAGTGCTGGATTTCTTTTGATCCTCAAATTTATTCACAAGCCTTTGCCTTGTTACAAATTATGGGTGAGTGCCCCGTGGCACTCTCCAACGAATTGTAACAAGGCAAATTCATGCAGACTAAATAATTTTACTTCAAATATAATACGAAGCACATCAACAGAACATGATGCCTTTAAATTGTGGCACCTGCACTTTAGAATAAAACCCAGATATGGGCTTTCAGCACTCAACCAGTTAAGACGTACTACGCATCGATGATACACATGTTTTCAACCGATGGTAACCCTGCTTGTGTGGGGGCAGTAAGCTGAAAAGTCCGACAATTCCTTGCCGTTCTTCGATGATTCTCTTCGGGTATTCCAGCTTCGCCCAACCCCCACCCACGTAAAACTGACCAACGCGATGTGGCCCCGGCTTTTGAATGTATCGTAAACCCCAGTAATTAAATACATAGATAAATAATTTTGTGGAGGAGCATTGGTCTGACCAAGATCGGACAGGTGAGACCCGTTTCGCGTCCATATAAGCACTAAATCTGAGAACTATACAGCATGCCTATATTTCCAGACATAGAGCAATAATGAAACCGCATTGTGAGTACCTGGGTCAAGGAGGTTCTTAGCGAAATTAAATATTGACCATCCAAAAAATATATAATAAAAAGTCAATAAAACATTGAAAAGAATAATACACCCCAGAAAGTGGAGCAGTGCTTGTTTATTGTAAACGACAATGTCTGTTTTATTAGTATAATCGGAGAGAGAAACCACCAACAGCTCGGCGCTAGTCCTCTAAACTGACCTACATAATTATAAACGGTTGAGGAAACTTGACTTTATACAAGTCGTCCCTTGAGTTCCAATGTGTGCTATGTGCCAGTAGGCACATAGAACACATTGGAACTCAGGGGGCGAAGTGTTTGTCTTTTAGGCCAATCTGAATAAACTTATCTTTCTGTTCTATTAGATGGATTTCGTAACAGTTTACTGAAAGGTGGAGTTAATATGATGGTCCCCACAGATGTTTAGAGTCCTTGAAAGTGTTTGAATTTTGTTTTTCAGTTTAACCCTTTCAACGCAGACGACCTGTATGGCAGATCTTATGCACTACTGTATTAATCGAAATGGGCGAACCCATCTTGAATCTGTGGGTAAGTAATAATTTAATCGTACAACCCTACGCGCATGAAGTATTAAATAATCAAAGATCCTGCTGTCCAGTTAGGTGTTTATTGTGTTGTGTACTCTTGGATGACCAATTTTCACTTTACCCCCAAAATTGTGTATACCCCGTAGAAAGGATTAAAGGGTTAAAGGCCTTGACAACCCCTAAAAAGATAAACTGCCGGTAAATATTTATCATAACGGGGGCGCGATGGCTCAGTAGGGAGACATGCAGGCTGCAACCCGAGAGGTCCTCCGTTCGAATCCCACCTGCGACAACCACGTTGTGTCCTTGGGCAAGACAATTCATTCCAACTGCCCACATGGGGGCACAATGGCGTTGTGTACTAAGGCGTTCTGCTTGTCGATGGTGCACTTGTCTTCAACCAGTGCTAACCCTGCTTTTGTGGAGTCAGTACGTTGGGGAGTCTGACGGTTGCTCGCCGTTGCTCGGTGGTTCTCCCCGGGTACTCTGGTTTCCTCCACCCGTAAAACTGTCCGACACGAAGTGACCCTGGCTGTCGAAAGTGTCGTTAAACCCCACAGAATAAAAAATAAATAAATAAATAAATAAATAAATAAATAAATAAATAAATAAATAAATAAATAAATAAATATAAAGTAATAAATAAATAAATAAATAGTTTATCCTAACCCTTCAGACATGTGACTCTGTCTGTTGAAAGTGACGTTAAACTCCAATAAATTTAATAAAATCCTTACCCTTTTTTGCTACAGCAATTAAGAGTTTGACTTATCAGTTCACACCATCGTGAAAAAGATTTTCTCCCATCACCTGCCTATTAAGAAACGCGTGCTCCGGATGAGATGTCTGGGTAAGAGAAATCTATCTTACCCGAACCCGCATGACCATCCTCATTTGAATAATTAATAACCGCCAAACTGTTACATCATCATCAGTATCTCGTAAACAAACAAACATGGCGTCCCGCTTCAATTGACACAGCTACCCATCTCACCCCACACCACTCGGGGTTGATTTTTCTCCCACTACACACCACAGGACCTCATCGAAATCATTAATTTCAAAAGTGACGTCACGGAAATACTAGCAGTTTCAGCTGACTTCATAAGCAAACACTGGTTTTCATGGCATTTTCCTTTCTCTGCGAACAGTCTGCAGAATAGTATATTTCCATTGCACGAGCAGTATTTTGATGATCGCATCATGTGGGTTGTGGTTGACGAAAAATCATCCTCGAGTAGTGTGGGGGTGCTATGGGTAGATACCACCCCCGCAGAAAGATATTTGAACCACAGACTCTGCAAGCCTCGTGTCTGGGTCAAATATTTCTCCCCTCGGCTAAGATTTTCCCATTCCACACCCACACATTCGGTAAGCCTCTCCCCGCGGGTAACATTTCCCCAGTCCACTCCCACACATTCGCGGATATAAATAATCTCCAGCACTTTACCAAATAACATCAGCCGTAGGCGGATACTCTGTTTTAGAATAGGGGACGCGGTGGCGTTGCTGTAACCGGTTCTCGTCAGATCATCGAAGTTAAGCAACGTCGAGCCCGGTTAGTTCTCGGATGGGTGACCGTCTGAGCGATCGATTCGGACTCCCGCGTTGTGTCCTCGGGCAAGGCACTTAACCCCGATTGTCCACATGGGGGCACGATGACGTCGTGTACTAAGGCGTACTGCACGTCGATGGTGCGCGCGTCTTCAACCAATCTAACCCTGTCTGTGCTGCAATGCGGAGTTACGCTGTTGGGGAGCTGACAGTTGCTCGTCGTTGTTCGGTGGTTCTCTCCGGGTACTCCGACTTCCTCCACCCGTAAAACTGTCACGGTCATGATTAGCCATTGTGCATAAGTATGTGACCCTAAACACCAATAAATATAAATAAATATCTGTTTTAGAATCTAGAAGTATATTATTTGTTTCGTTTCTGTTATTAATACAATTCTTGAACACGATGTAAAGTTCTTGAAAAGTGCCTGAAAGTGCCTGAGTTTCCTCTTTAGAAAGTAGAACGAACCCTGCTGTGAGTTTCCAAAAAACTGAAGGAAACTGTTTTCTGTAAACTAAATAAAATTTACAATAAAATACAATAATTATATTGCCGTGAGTATGTGATACATGGGCAGAACACACGAATGTTTATGATACAATAAAAAATATGCAGTTTTAAAATAATCATTCTAATTCGTGAGACACGTATTTTAATCAGCTGATGAGGTTGCCAGAAGGACGTGTCGTCCCTTGAGAGCAACAAGGTGCCGTCTGCAATGCTTCAGCATTGCAGATGACGCATTGATGCACTCAAGAGACGATGTGTGCTACGAAACCCATTGGTAGTATATGTAGTATGTGTTTCTGTTGTCAAAGTAAAGTAATAAATGAAGTGAAGTAATAGGATATGTGGTAGTGGTAGAAGAGCCAGCATCAACTGTGGCAGCCGTAGCAGAAATAGGTGTAGTCAAAGCAGTGGAAGCAGTAACAGCAGTAGCTGTTGCTGTTTGCATTTCCCTGCTGGTGCTATTGTTACTGCTCTTGAAGAAGGAGCCAGTCTGCTGTTGCTGTTATTGCAGAAGGAACCGGTCTGATGTTGCTGCTATTGCAGAAGGAACCGGTCTGATGTTGCTGTTGCTGCTGCTGAAGAAGGAGCCAGTATAATGGTAAATAAATCCCACAAATAATGCAATTTAACGTGAAAGTGAACAAGAATCTGAAACACTCTACACGATAAAATGATGATTCCCATAATTTTTATTTCCGTGATTACTAACAATTTTCACTTCACTTGATAGCGCCCACATGGGAGTAATTCGAACAAAGCTCTGTCAACACCAATCTTTTTTCTTGTCCTCAAATATCTCTCTCAAATAAATAATATTACAATGTATTATGTGGCGAGGAAATCATTTATTTTGATATAGAGAAACATCTGGTTCCATCAGCGCTTCTATGCTCACCTGTTCAAAATATGTTCTCCATACGATTCGAATTAACCCCAATTATCTAGTGCTTTACTGGTGAAAACCGCGAACACAAACAATGATATTTTCTACAAATGTTTAGACACTTACTCTTTTGACATTAAAATAGTTTCATTATTGCGACTGATATGGTTTTTTAGCCGAATTGTTTTTACACCATGTTGTCCTCAGTGACATGGTACATATCTGGAAGGGATTATCTTATTATCGAGAGATAAGCTAATTCCCAGAAGAACACACATTCTAATAACAGAGGGTGTTCTTTTAATCAAGCAAGGAAGGCCTTTTCTTTTTATGCTCGCTGCAGTTGCCAGTGCAAAACAGAAATTTTCCCATTGCATGCTCCAAAGTTTTTAAATGAAATATTGGTTCATACTTTATGTTCAAACTGAATGTATATTAAAAAACAGTTTCACAGTTGTTATGTGCAAATCAGAAATATTGTGATTCTGTTAAATATTATCTTTCCTTTACAGGTATATATATCTAAGAATTCACCCTTTTTCTGACACTTTCAAACCCTATAAATTCCGTGGTTTTGCGGAATAATCACTCGGGAGAAAAAAACCCCAAAAATGTCTCGTCCAGTGACAAAGGAAAAACTCTGATCCTCCAGACAGCACGAGCATTTGCACACAATCCTACGAAGTCCACACAAGCTAATTATTTTATCAACGCTGCGAAAAATGAGGGAAAAATGGACTTTTAGTGTGTCCAAAAGGCGATCGGCTGAAAATGTTCTAGTCTTAGTTTGTCCATCAATCCATTTATGATCAAATCGTCCAACAAGGCGCCATCTGCGATGCTTAGCACATGGTGCCCTGTTTCACTCAAGGGACGAAATATTCCTGGTATATTATTCTTCGTGTTTGTATATTTGTATAAGTATTACTGTATGTGTTGGTGGGTTATGTTTTCGTTCCTTCCCTTAGGTGAGTTAGCATAGTAGTATTCGGTTGTAAATGTGTGTGGGTGTGGGGGCGGGGTGGGGAGAGGGGTCTTTGTCTTTCTCTCGTCGAGCAGGTTATTATTATTGGATAATTGGCATGTGCAAAGACCTCGGAGGCATAAGAATGTCAGAGGAGGTTGCTAGTTTGGTGATAAGAGAGAAAATAGCCACAGCAGTCGGTAATATTGTGGAAAGAGCCTCGTCACAATACCACAGCTTTTACCACAGCATTGTCTGTTGTTGTGCTTAATTACGGCGAGTGTAGACTTCGAATAGGAGCCCCGACGTTGAGGTAGTTTCATAAGATATGTCCATGATTAGGGCCCAAATAACGTAAAGCATTCATATGCATTGAGAATCGACGGACTTTATATCAAATAACATATTCAGCTGCTTGATTCCAGCGACCGTTTTATCGTTAAAGCTGACTTTATCGTTACCGAGTATCTATCTTTATTGCTCTCGTCTTTTACTTGTTACCGAATCAACGTTCCTTATAAATTAACACAAAATGACGTGAGCACTGTGGCTTAGTAGTAAGCGCATTGGACTTCAATTTGTTCGTAACCCCAAAACACTGACGCTGAACCCCTAATAATACTATCCACTCTACCCCTAATACCCTCCTTGTCAAGCCTGGATATAAGAGGTCGGACACGGACAAAGTCCGACTCAGTTATGCATTTGTCAGACGGCCAGTTGCTTGCGCCCGTCACTCTGTCCGAGGCCAATTTTCGTAGTTAAGTGGGCAGCGACGCGTGGGAATGGTGGGTGAATTATCGCTCACCTCTATTTTGTTCATTGAAAGTACAAATCCATAACAGTTTATTTCCCGTCATCATAATACGCGAC
The DNA here is from genome assembly GCA_031216915.1 of Pictodentalium vernedei. Lineage (NCBI taxonomy): Eukaryota > Metazoa > Mollusca > Scaphopoda > Dentaliida > Dentaliidae > Pictodentalium > Pictodentalium vernedei. The sequence continues at coordinate 127,065,013 of CM062290.1, forward strand.
AATCATTTACGAATTCCGTATACCACGTTAAAAAAATTAAATGCAAAACAAAAACATAAAACAAGCATTTTGTAGATGGACACTTTCCCAGGGGATTACTCCCGCAACGTATCGAACATGCAGTACTTCCCCTTGATTTGAATTTTCGTATTCACAATTATCAAAGGCAACCCGAATGCAGTGTTTTCAGTTGAAGTACTGTCGTCACACTGACTTATCAATGATATGGTATAAACCCTTCAAGGTATGTGTTATGTTTTCTTAATTATAATTAGAATGTCAAACCCGTAGCTAATGTCAATGAATGGCACCTATTCTTTGCCGGTAAGGTTTTACCCCTGTCCGGCAGGGTCTCTAAATGTCCGACAGGAGTCAGTTTGTACGTGTCATTTTGTAAGGCACCCCCCCCCCCCCCCCGCAAAAAAAAAAAAAATATATATATCCAGGCTTGCTGCTCATTGGCCCCGAGAAACACAGATTAGTTCAGTTGAGACTTTCCGGACTCCAAAGTACCCTATCTAGCCACCGTACTATACTACTTCCCGCTACCAACAGGTTTCACTTAAACCCTCGGCTACTGTCTACCACCCCACCTTTCCTAGACTGACTTATGCCCCCCACCCCCCCCCCCCCCACCCGCATCCTTCACCGGATAGCATCTCATTTCTATTGCAGACCACTTCCTTAGGGGCCCCAGAACTACCTGTCACTGCCACAACACTGAACCTATATTCACGCTACACTCACCCCTTACCACACAACCCTCTACTTTACTATCATCTGCCGTCTCCGTCTTTCCTCGTGCTGACACCCCCATCTTCATCCTCTGACCCCACTCTAAACGCCGCTTAGTTTTCCTACCTCTATCCCCACCCAAGCCTCTCGATTCCCATTTTCTACTCTACGGACCTCCCTGTTAACTACCCCTCATCCTCGACATCAAAAGTCCTCTTCTTAGCACCTGCCGGTCTCTTCAAGTTGCCAACCACTTCCCCCCTCAACTCCTCCATTTCCCCCTCGAGCTTTACATACACCTCCCGCAACCACAAAATTTCCCAACAATTAGCACCGATCCCTGGCAGGCGACCCCATGACCATTCTGATACACTACTCCACACTGCCCATACGCCATACTCTCTGGCCCCACTGCGCCTGTACCTCCTGACTGAACCCAACCACCACCCCGACTACTCTCAGATACTAACCACACTCACCGAACTTCGTCGATGATACATCACACTTAACAACATCCAAAAACTTAGCATCCATTTTTACAAAATACCACAAAGAATACAAACCACAATACACAAAAATACACGAAATAAATAAATAAATAAATAAATAAATAAAAAGGTCTCAGGTCTCAGTCAGAATCCCAATACTTAGTCCGAGTCACTCCGCTCTATATTACTCCCCAAACAACTAAAAATAAAATATATATTATAAATTACCCTGAAATATAAACTAATAATTAAAAATACTTATAAACAATTCTGTGCACAAAGCGGTGTTTTCTCTTGGTGAATAGTGTAAGCGACGTGATAAGGGTAAAGGTATACTTCAAAACCATATGCACGTTCCTGGTGAACGAATATACCATACTACCAATTTATACAAACTTGTGGCCGAGCACACACGAAATACCCATTAAAATGTTTCAAAATAATTTCCCTGGGTTATATATTTCCTGTACTATACTAATAATTACATATTAAGCACATTTAGACAGAGTTGATGGTGATTACAAACAAGACCCTATTCATATTTCTCATTTACCGATATGATAAACTGTTATACGAATTTCTATACAAGCCTCAATACTAATTAACCCCAATTATCTGGTGCTTCAAATCTCACATTGAGGTAAAACAATCAGAAATCTTGAAAAAGAGCAAAAAAACGGGGCAATGTTATATCTGCTTCAAAAACACGTGTTGGCGTTCATATTAAAATTAATCCATTTAACCAAACTATAACCATGGGGAGGAAAGCTTGATTTGTTTTCCCCCACAAGAGGTCATTACGGCCCACTTGCAATCAAAACGCACACGTTCCAGTAGATGGCAATGCTTGGTGTAGAGTAAAAAGTTTATTTAGCACTTCATACACAGATGCCAATGATTAGTTTACCAATAATATAAACCTAACTGACACTAAAACATTCACCTGATGCCGAGTCCAAACGACTAGCATGCTGTGGGTATCCGATCCAAGATGCGCGAACATTACTGATTGGTCATTTTACCTATGCTGTATTTTTTGTGTGTTGACCGCGTGGGAAAATAGGTTCACGAACATTTGTTCTACAACTTCTTTTGCCAACCTTTGAACTACTCAAAGAACATTGCTAGTAAGATCCAAAATGTTCCGAGCCTTAAAGCAAGATGTTTCAGTACTTATTATTGGTTTGGGGTTTTTTGAGGTGCTCGAACACTTGCAGCAAACATGGGCATGCCTGGGGGAGAGGGGGGGGGGGGGGGGGGCAAATGTTATTCGTGTTGTTTGGAGAAACTAATACATAATGAGTAAACCCACTAGAATTCCATGACGAAACAACCAAACACACCGCAGCTCGTTTTGTCACTATTCCTCTGTGTTTACAAACATTTTAATCCTCTCGATACGGTTATTCGTCGATCTTTGAATAAAGAACATTCATCCATCAGAAAATTTAATGTCAAAATGAAGACCAATCCAAAAAAGGACATCAATAATTTAACCTTGCAGCCCTTCAAGCACTTTGAAATTCCAATTGCACCTCGCCGTAAATACTAAGCGTACAGTGTCGTATAATTATGATGATACTATTCCGTTTAGTACGTTAGGGAGTCTGACAGCTGCTCGCCGTGGTTCTCTCCGGGTGCTCCGGTTTCCTCCACCTGTAAAACTGTCCGACATGAGGTGACCCTGGCTGTCGAAACTCCAATAAATAAATAAATAAATAAATAAATAAATAAATAAATAAATAAATAAATAAATAAATAAATAAATAAATAAATAAATAAATACTATTCCGAGCACAAAGTTGAGGGGAAAATTAACTGAACATGGAGTATATTCCCAGCCGTTTTGCCGCTGAGTGAGAAATTTCAATACTGAGAGAACACGTGCACTTGAAGCCGTGACTGTCGTGAACGCTTGACCTCGAACAGACAAACGGATGATCATGAACAGACGTTTGTTCATTAACAGACGAACGAACGAACTGACAGACGGACGGACGGACGAACAAAAAGGCAATAAACTAACATCAGCACTTCTTGGACTGATCATCCTTTCTTTCGCAGCTGAATATGATTTCTTACCCGGCTCGCCACAAAATGTCTAGATATAAACGTGCGATCTGTTGTTTATATACAAGGGCAGTTGTCCGATTAGCCACGTCCTGGTTGTTATTCACTAGCCTGAGGGAAAAACACTAATTTTAAAACGTTTGATCACGATCGTATAAACGAATAGACAGACTAACACTATACTTCTTGAGCTGCTCATTTTTTTCAGCTGTTTGATTTGTGTTAATTGTTAGGACGACAACAATCTACCAGCTTCGGTCCTAAGGGGTCCAACAGGAAAAACGACGATGTATTCTCCGACAGATTCATTACATCTGAAAAATGTCCACTTTATATTTTGATCGGCGTAAGAAATACAATCAGTAAGGCACGCACGCACGTTTGCACGCATTCGTGAACGCCCATAAACATACAAACGCACACCCACGTACGTAAACGCGTACTCACATACAAACACTCGTGCGTTCGAGCATGCGTGCGAGATAACAGACCTGACGTTTTCTCGAAAGCGCGGCATCACATCAGCAAATACAACAGCGACCACTTTCTTTGATTTCCATGTTTTTTTTTTATTACAGTTGAACCCTGTTAATTGACTAGCAATTTGCCAGTGAATGCTATTCAATTAACATAAGTTTTTAATTAACGAGAATTCTGTACTCCTATGATAACCCGAGATTTCTTCTTCGGTTGACATCAGTTTGCCCCATACCAACATATAAAAATAACAGGTCAAATTTGCACCGAGGGCGTGACTGATGGTTTGGTGTATGGAAGTTATATGTAATTAGCACACAGGGTTATTAAATAAAGAGAGATCGATTGTGCTACTACTATAACTACGACACCAACAGCAGCAAGCAACCATAATTTGTACAAGTAACGATCTTCAGTGTTTTGTTTGCTTCACTTCTGACACTTCTAGTGCACCAACTGCTGCTACTAAATATTTTACTTCTACTGCCAATACCACAACAACAACAACAACAACAACAACAACAACAACAACAACTACTACTACTACTACTACTACTACTACCCTGCTTGATGCTGGAAAATTACTTTACTGCTTCTTGATATACCGCTGAGCATATTATGTAATTTACATTTCTCTTCAGTGCAAAAGAATTAGGATATCTTAAAATGGGCGTGGATCGGGATTCGTCTTTCACATAATTAATCGGGTGATATTGGGAAATGTTTTCGGTCTGTTTTTACAAGGCCAAGTCACTTAAAGATTCGCCATGGGATACACTAAAGAACTAAAGGTCACGTTATTGTACCGAGGAAATACAAAAACACATTTTATCCCCCGAGAGTGATCACACTTTAATTAACTTACAATATCTCTCGATGGAAGAGTGATTCTCAAGTCCCCCACTTGCGTGGTGTGATTCGTCAATAAAATTAGTAAAATTACAGACAACCCACGGATTTCTGAATAGTTTTCATAATAGAGCTTTTGAATGAAATGGTAAATGATTGTGTTTTAAACTTTGAACATCGCTTGCTCTGCGTGATATTATTATGTAGGTGATGATTAATGGGACTATTTAGCCTGAAAAATCTGATAGGTATTTTTCAGTCCTGTATGCCTAATTTTTTAAAACTTGTAAGGCATATGCCAAGAGGCACCATGGCCGTTGAGGCAGCTACTCCCACTGCCACATCGACAAGAGTGCAACAGTATTAGTTTTATCCTTTGTTTATAAATCGGTGAGTACCTTCATATATATCTTCCAATTCTCAACGAGACGTATTTACTTCAGATTAGGGAATGCTACTATCATTTAAAATCGAAGTTATTTATTTATTTATTTTATTTATTTATTTATTTATTTATTTATTTATTTATTTGGGGGTTTAACGACACTTTCGACAGCCAGGGTCGCCTCATGTCGAACAGTTTTACGGGTGGAGGAATTCGGAATGCCCGGGGAGAACGGCCGAGCAACGGCGAGCAACAGCCAGACTCACCAACGTACTAACTCCACACAAGCAGAGTTATCATTGGTTGAAGACAAATGCACCATCGACGTGCAGTATGTCTCAGTACAAAGCGCCATCGTGTCCCCACGTGGGCAATCGGGATTAAGTTCCTTGCCCAAGGACACAACGCAGTTACCCCTGGCGGGGATCGAACCGTAGACATGCCGGTTTGAAGTCCAACTTCGTAACCACTGAGCCACCGCGATCCCAGATGGATATCAGATTCACTCGCTTGAGCTCTCTGCTAGCAGACTATGCCTTTATAATTGTACAGTATCAATGTACAGTATCAGTTGAATTAACCCATAAACACTCATACCAAAATATACAAAATTCAAGCAGCAAATATTTCCAAGAGTGGAACTGGGAAGTTAACCAATTCAATCTTGTTTGACAGAGCTCAATGGGGCTCTGTCAAACAAGGCTGGATTGATTAAATTGCAAGTTGCATTATAAGAAAAATACGGAGAGGGTTAATTAATAGGAAGGGGGCGCGGTGGCTCAGTAGGTAGACGTGCAGGCTGCAAGACGAGAGGTCCTTGCTTCGAATCCCACCTGCGGCAACCGCGTTGTGTCCTTGGGCAAGACACTTCACCCCCTTTCCCCACGTGGGGGCATTGGTGTACTAAGGCGTGCTGCATGTCGATGGTGCACCTGTCTTCAACCAATGCTAACCCTGATGTGTGGAGTTAATATGTTGGAGAGCTGATGGTTGCTCGCCGTTTCTCGGTGGTTCTCCCCGGGTACTCCGGCTTCCTCCATCCGTAAAACTGCCGTGGTCATGATCAGCCATTGTTCAGACATATGTGACCTTAAACACCAATAAATAAATAAATATAAATTAATTAATAGGAATGATCAAAAGTACATTTCTTCAGCATTGATGTCATCAGGCTTGAATGACGACACTTTGATAGCTCGCCGTTAATCGGCAACGCTGTAGATATTTTCTTTCCACAAATGCTTTAAGAATTCAGGCGACAAAGTATATATGCAGGATTCGTCCTTGAATGATTTCTTTCAAAGTGAATCTTTTAAAAAGGGAACGCCTAAATTTTTGCGTGAAAGAAAAATTTGGTGGTCGATTAGCAAATAGTATAAAAGGCAAAACAATAGTTTAGGATTGTGAAACTTAATTCAATTCAACAGCCCCAAAGGACCATTGCATTAAATTATGAACTTCCATACATATAAAACTTAGGTTAGCCAAGTCGCTATGGCTAGTATTTTGAGTAGCAGACCCATTCAGAAATTCAGTGTTGAAAGTGTTAAGATGTGTAACCTACAATGGTTCCTAATTATACCGTTTCGGGTCCGATCTAAAACCGCAATGGTAACTGGCCGTCATATTTGGATTGTTATACCACTTTATCTCTATGTGTCAGCAATTCGACTGTTGTATGGACATTCTTGCAGATTCGAAAATTTAAAATACCAAACAGAGCTGGATGCCTGTCTAAAATTGTGAGTGTGTCGTTTTCGATTCGATTCTCGTTCAACGGGGGGCTATCTTTGTTTCGAAAGTACGTCAGCAATTTACTGACATGGGGATCAATGACCATTATTTATTTGAATTTCTTAAAATTTGGAAAATTTGCAGTTTTCATGCAGAAATGCATATTTAGTTTTTAGATGAAAAGTTCAATTCAAGAACTCGGATTTCAATTGCCGTTGATATAATCATTAACCTTTTGAAACCGAAAGGCCGCTTTTCCAGCAAAGGGACATGAAATGTCGTAATTTCATTAACCCTTTACCTAACCTGAAAAGCAGACGACACTTGCAAAAATAATTCTCGAATAACTAATTTTTTTCATTTTTTGTCTCAAAAACATAGGTTATGACCCCTCATTGGAACGAGCTCGACGAGCTCGTTCCAACGAGGGGTCATAACCTATGTTTTTGAGACAAAAAATGAAAATTAATTGGCGATTTTTGAGAATAGCAGTGGCCGGTTTTGGCCGTTACGTTAGGTAAAGGGTTAAGTAGAATGCCTCTAAGCTAATGTGTCGGGTAGACCAATTAACATTTTCTACGTGCAGCCCCAAGGCTACACGCTGAAAATATTAATTGGTCTACTCCCAAATAATGAACACGTTCTCTTCCAATTGCTGCCAATGAACTGGCATACAAGATAACACCACGGTTCAAAAAGTTAACCAGCAACACAAATACATAAATAAACAGATACATAAATACACGACCAACAGACAACAGTTCTTAAATTAGGAATCATTTTTATTTAATGCTGTCAGTTTTTTCTTCCACAATATATTTTATAGCTCCTCGTTGGAATGAGCTCAGCGAGTTTGTTTCAGTGAGGACTGTAAGCTTTGTTTTTGGTTTGGAAACCAACATGAACACCATAAATGAAAATGTTTAGTTTTTTTATGAACTGTCATTTGTTATAGTCGGTGGCGGCTCAAGTCAGGACTGATTCAGTGTTCCAACTACATCACCAAGGCATGTTTTTCATTGACAGCATGCCTTGGTGATGTAGCTGAAATACCAGTCAGTAGGAATTTAAGAAGACTTATTTGTGGGTAAATAAAATCTTATTTGGCTACCACGTACTTTCTCTGTACTCTAAATTGGTCATACTTTGAGCTCCGAACAACCCGAATCAGGAACTGCAGTCTTTCCTTTGTTTGAACGAAAGTGCGTGTGACATAAATCCAGCCTCGTAAGAAATTGCATGATTACAGGCAAGAACGAATTGATATCGTAAGACTCCAATCAAGAGAAAAATGTCCCAACTGTAAAATTATTGCGGTGGGGATTTGTCACCACTCTAATCTCCCACCTTAGCGACGCCCCTACTCAGGGTACGTGATTCATTACTAGTTTTATTTCACTGAGAGTTTGTTCATAATTGTGTCCTTAAGCATAAGCATTGCTGGGAAGTTGGGTGGTACACTGAAACAAATGTTTACGGAATACCATCAGATCCTGACAGTGATTCTTTGGTAAGCCGAATATTTATTTATATATTTATATTTATTGATGGTTAAGGTCACATATTTATGCACAATGGCTAATCATGACCGTGACAGTTTTACGGGTGGGGGAAGCCGGAGTACCCGGAGAGAACCACCGAGCAACGACGAGCAGCTGGGTAAGCCGAATAAAGAACGTAATACTACTTTGCACAGCCTGTAAGGGAGCATAATAAACTTGAATACAAGACCGTAAAGCGTAGCCGGTCGCTAATGGCTATTTTAGTCATTAGCGCCCGCGGATCAGCTAGCGCACGCTGACCTTCTGCACATAACGTCATTTCTTCTTCCTGAAAATTTGTTTACATTTACCCAACGAGTTTATCATTCATTGTTGTTGACTGAGATAAATATATATGTAATTGTTGCCTTCAATTGCTTAATAAATGGTGTTTCACATTGATTCTTTTCACGAAATAATATATATCCAAAACGGTCAAAATCGTTCTTATAATTTCCAAGTACTGATAATAATAATAACACGATTTTCTCAGGCGTCGTTGGGCTCCATTATTGGACCTCAATCTCTGATTAGCAGCTCCACACCCATTAGCGGCCCTCGGCTATCGCCTCGGGCCGCTAATGGCTGCTGGGCTGCAAATGACAGATGGCGGCCCAGTAATGGAGCCCAACACCCTCGAAAATCATGTTATTGTATTATAAGCATATAGTTTGTCCATACCAAAAGGGTAAACTCGACAATTGACTGTACGTGCAATAGGGTGTATTAATACATATGGACTAATATTTGTGTGATTATTTGTTTGTTGTTGTTTGCGCCACATCAGCATCTAAGGCTGTGTTGTGGCGATAAATACGTAGTTATTGTTATAAAAGGGATAGTTGTTGGTGTTGATATAAAATATTCATTAAAAATAAAATAACTACACTCTAATGAGAGAAAGAAGAAGCTGTGGTAACAGTAATGAGTAAATGATACAAACAGTTCACTTGTAAATCAACTTGAAGATTGAAAGAAACTTGGAAGATAGAATGTAGATTAAAAATATAAAAAAACCCAATTTAACTGGTTGAGTGCTAGAAGCCACTATCAGGGCTTTCAGAAAATGAGGGTGCCAGAGCAAAAGCCAACATTTGCCTTCTTCATGTTTCATATTCAGTCAAATGCAAATAATATTTGTTTATATAAATGTGTTCTATTACAAATGATTGGAGAGTGCACTCACCAATAATTTGTAATAAAACAAATTCTGAATAACAAATTCAGTTCACCAAAAATGTTAAAACTTATTAAAAAGGTTGAATTCTTTGAGGAACGAGAGAATCTGATGAGAATTTATTGTGTAGAATAGATCTTTCGGAGACGGCGGATTAAAATGTCGCCCTCTGACATCATTAACCCTTTGATACTTGTGTACGTCTTGTGACGTACGAAATCTAACAGCGCGTTGATACTTTGTGATTATTTGTTTTGTTATTTTTTCGATTTTTTAAAGTTTTAATCTCAATTGCTATTTTCTCCCGAATTGGGCTCAGTGACAACCGCTGAGCCAAATGTTATCGCAGCTTAAAATACTAATATAATCCTGCTGTCAAGACTTCTTATCTGGTTGAGTGCTAGAATCTACTGACAGGGCTTTCAAAAAACGAGGACACTAGAGCAAAAGCCAACACTTTCCTTGCTTATATTTCATATTTAGTCAAACACAAATAATATTTTGTTTATATAAATTGTGTTATTACAAATTATTGGAGAGTGCCTGTGGGCATTCTTCAATAATTTGTAATAAAACAAGTTTTGAATAACAAATGCAGACCACCAAAAATAATCTGGCCCTCAACCAGGTAATCACTAATGTGAAAAAATATCTTGTTATTTGTACTTTCAGACGTTTGACGTTGCATTTTGAAAAACGTTAAGGTTGCGCTCCACAGATTCCAGGCATTTCCAAATATGACATGCCATACACTCTCTTCAAATGCAAATATTCTGTAGCTTAGTTATCTTACTCATAACATGTATTACATTTCCCAAATCCACGAAAAACGTATAACCCTATCCGACTAAGTAGAAATAAACAATCTGAATGTGGGTGGAATAATTTATTGTCAAAGGCCGGACTTCAACCTGAAAAATTGCATGACAAAATGCCGAAACCAGTCATTTTCAGCCACCGAGCAGCCTCAAAAGCAGAATTTTCCCACCAACCCCGCCTACCCACCCATGGAACAGAGCATCCCCTGTTTCTAAAATGCAAGAAAAAATTTATATGTTTCCGTCTCATTTTTTAGTTACCTGTCTGGTAACAAACCCGTGTAAAAATTACATTTTAAAAAATAGCCAATTTTTCGAAGCCACTGTTTCCCATAATTCATCTGGTAATTTACCCCTATGTATCAGAATCCAACTTTGGGACCAAAACTTCAAATTCTCTTGTCCAACAAAAAGCCTAATGTAATCATATATCTGATACTAAAAACATATCTCAATTTTACATGGCCTTAGTTTCAACATATGCCCCATGTTTAGAATTTCACCCCTGTGCAATAGTGCGAAACTGTGGAGCGGAACCTAAAGAAACTGAATTCCCAGTGACGTTTGAACGTCAGGATAATTAAAGTCTCAAAGGGTTAAATCAATACAATATAAGAGAATGTGATCAACTGTCAAATGATATGTACGGGGAACACATTCTGGTCGCATGTCTCCATCCACTCAGAAACAATGTGTAAATCTTGTATGACCAATATGACATCGTGTCAGAATTACATGATATTCCCTACAAAGGTTAATAGGCGGATATTTATCATTGATATTTAGTCGGTAGCGATGGAGCTTGTTATCTGTTGCCCCACCCCCGTCCGTCTGCCACATAGATTTCATGTTTCACTGTCTGCCCTAGTGTTACCAGAGATACCAACATGTCCGGGTAACCAGCAAAACACGGTATCATATTGGTCAGACATTAGCGTGTTCAACCTTTCACGAAGTTCCAAGATCAGATAGTTCTTCAACTTGGGGTTTAGTAAAGCCAACAAAGAGGAAAGACAACCTTTCGTGAACATTCTCAGTTTGTTCGAGCGCAACTTATAAAGATTTGACATCGGCTACGAAAATAGAAGTTTTAGTTGGTATTCTGATAGAGGTGATCTGACAACCAGTAAAAACGGCTAATGATACTCCATCGCCATCTTTAGACTCGGCTTTAGATCCATCTTTAAAAACTTGTTATATGCACTGTACTTGGAATTTATTTCGTTATATTTTTGTTTGAACTGCAAAGCCTTTGAATCAGATTTTTTGAGAAAGAAAGGTCCAAAATAACATTAGGTTCCTTAGATGCCAAGCAGGAATATATAGTTCACGATTCTCTTTTATCGAATCTGATTCAAGTGCGGCAGACTCCATATGAAGTTTGATTTTAATTCCCAATGGAGGGTTTCTGTTTTTATTAAAAAATTCAATGTTTTGAGGATCTGAGACACAATTACAGTGTGCAAAATTTCAAAAATGACTCTAACCGACTAACCGTTCACGTGGTTTGGAGATGGCTAACCAAACGCTCGGGTATGTAAAATTTATTGGAAAACTGCTTTTTTATCATTGACAAGTATTCATATATTGCGTGGAATTGAAATATATAGAGCCTCTCAAGGCAAAAGTCTGAAAATCTATCAAGACACAAGAAAAACTGGTTAACTAATGGAGTGCTAGAAGTCCATATTTGGGCTTTATTCTGAACTGCTCGTTCCCTAGGTTAAAGACTTCATATTCTACGGATTTCCTTCTTATTATCGTGGAAGTAAAATTACTTCATCTCCATCAATTTGCATGTTAAATTTTTGTCTTGTTACAATTTATGGGAGAGTGCCTATAGGCACTCTCCCATAAATTGTAACAAGACAAAAATGTGTGAACAAATCTTGAGGCTGAGAAAAAATTTAACACTCTACCAGTTATGTTACTCACACTTTACCATTCAAGATGCAACTTTTGGCCAGCCGGTCATCCGTTCGCGTAGATTTAAATTTGCGTAACCACCACGAGAACGAAACGAGCGTTCTCGTCAAATTTTGCACACTGCAATTATATAGTCTGTGATAAACAATATTTGTGTGACATTTGTGCTAAAAGCAGACTTTGTGCAGAAAACACACAACAGATTGATAACAGCGGGAAGCAGGTTGCTCAACAAACTGAAACTTCTTAGAAGATTTGGCTTCAGTAAAGTGTTTGTCAGGACATCTATTTAGAAAAAAGATGGAAACACTTTGGATAAAACTTGTAGGCCTGTAGTTTTGAAAATCACAGGAGAGTGACTAACGCCTTCTTGGAATGCAGTTCATCATTGCGATTGCTCCATAGTATAACGTTAATTTCACTGAGGGTGGAAAACCCTGTACATATTGGTCTATCTTTAATACCATTCTCTTGGGTGCCGTTTCCCTTGCATGAAGTTTATATCGGGTACTTTAATAGAGAGTCAAGAATAGATTCTGTTGATAATAGCCAAATTACCTTGACAGTGGGCCATAGTAAAATTGAGGCAGCCAAGGCTTGGCTAGAAATAACTGCTAAGCCACTAGAAACACGCGATGCGGTGTAAAAGGTAGCCTGGGAAATCGTTCATACTCTTACGGGTTGAAAGATACTAGGACGCAGATTAAAGAATACCTTAGTTTTCTACGCGGGATGCTACCGTTCTCCATAGTTTCAAACCAAGCGTGCCATAAATGGCTGGGGATATGGCATGCTTCAACGCTGCAGGTCAGCACTTGGAGACGATTATTAACCCAGCAACTTGTAAACGTCTAGAGACCTTGTGGTATGAGGTAGGTCGATCAATAACCGGCCCACGGGTGGGCTGGATTGTTGCATAGGAAGAACAGATCTGAACTAGAAAAACTGGTATACCCGAGTTTCCTGATTAACCTTTCGAATGAACGTTCGTAAAAGATCATATTTAATTACATCTTGAAGACTAAAACACAAAACTGGATTGATAAAATAGATTAGAGAGTGTTTAGAGAGAACTGCGATTTATTTTCAGAAGGGGCGTCAAAACTGAAAACAGAATTACAAAGGGTGGTGCCGCGGAAGACTGTAACATGAACAGGAGAACTGGCACTTCAGCAGAAAAAGTGGTTAGTCTTTTTACAGAATGAAAGGAAACCGATCTTCGAAGATTATTTGATGGGTCATTCGGTGGCCAATTACTGTTCAGGCTGAGTGAAGGGTTGGTAAGGACTGCCTCCTTTCGAGAACCCTGTCATAAAAGATGGCCAAAGACAGAATTAAAAATGGTATTTTATTTTGTATATAAATATATATCCATTTTAAGGTGACAATTAAAAAAATGAAAATAGGAAACAAATGAGGTGTAGTGCTTAGGATGTTAAACATGTCGACATCACAGATCGGCGCGGAGTTCGCTTTACCACCTGCAGTTCAGCGTCTTGATTGAGTGGGACATTGAGATACTGAACGCCAGTGCTAAAACAATATTCTCCTGCAAGTGAGAAACTAGCAGGAAACAAGTGGTGCTTGAGTCATTGTGTCAGGTGAGAGCATGCGCCTCGTCAAACAGCGACACCGTGCTACCAGAATAGAAAATGGGAATGAGTGTTTTAGTGAAGGACACAACGTAAAGAGACATCGGTTAGAGACAGATTTCGGTTTTACAGTCTGCAAGAATGGAGGAAGACTAATTTTTTTATGAATAACGATCAGCGGAAGATGCTTTCGTCCCGTGAGTTCCAATGTGTTCTATGTGCCAACAGGCACATAGAACACATTGGAACTCAGGGACGCCTTGTCAAAGTTTCTGAATTTGCACAAGCGAAACTTAAGTCTGGTCTCGTAAGTGGAATATATGTGCATACGTCTGGATCAATTGGAATAAAGTTTATTGCCAGAGCACCCAGCACACGGGGTGCTATTTACATTTATTGAATAGACACTTCTTCAATAAAGGGGAAGCAGGTTCTAGTGACAGTAATTCAAATAATCTCAAATGCGAAACTAATTGTATCACAGAACCCTTTACGCACATACCTAAGGTGGAGATTAATTCCCGGAGGTTTATTTGGTACAAAACCTGTGAGCAATTACGAACAACAAAACGGCACTTTGATCGAAAGAAATACTTTCAGGAATTCTTCGAGACCAATCAGGTGTTGGTTTGTAAGAGGAAAAAAGAATATCAAAGCCTCTTTTACATGAAGACGATGATGAAACCGACACCAGCAATTACAAACAAATCTGAATGGATGAAATGCATTGCAATCAATTTCTCGTGGCATCTGTTTGTAAACGAAACACAATTACTGGAGGGAAATTGTAGCTTTTCTTAACACATCCCACTTGTGTTGATTGAGCAATAGGCTTGTGTGTGATTGTTGAATATTATATGTCCATTAAGGTGATACAGCTGGCGAAGTGTACTAATTAACGGAAGAATGGAGCGTTTGACACTTCCTTTTGTGCGAATCCACAAAAAACAGGATTACAATCATATGTAAAATTTAACCCGTACGTCATATTATTATGCCTCATTCATATGTAGATATCGTGAATTGCCATCAAACGAGGAACCTATTACACCTGTTACGACTCTAAAGATGGGAAAGATATGCATCCAGAAACTAGTGATATCACCGTAAAATATTATCCTTACGCGAAAGTGTTCAAGTGGAATTTCGGGTAGTTTTTAGATGGAGTAGAAAAGGGTCTTTCAGATGTTTCATTATATGGGCAAACAAGTGCAGGAATAACACGCAGGCGTGTATCGCAGCTGACTTAAGCGTGTCAGTGGCGTACATTCAACACACCTGACGTGGAAACTGATTTCATCGTTCAGGTCTTGGGTTTTTAAAAATTGTGTTGTTTTAAGAGATAATCTATTTAACCTGCGCTGTTGTATGTGAATCATTCAATCGTTGAAACATGTTCAGATTATCTTGGGTCAGTAGCTCAGTATTTACAAGAATTTATTATTTCGGTTGTTAATATACAGAGCAGGGTAGCTCTTTGAGGTTTGTGCAGGCTGGCGCCTTTTTATGCGACTCATAAAATGCACACCAAAACAGGTTTCGAATGTTTATCATCATGTGTTTGAAACCTTTTATTTTCTGATGGTGCGGCTCTTTGACACGATTCACACGAATCATTGACATGGAAATATTGCTTTTTTCTGCGCTACACGTTTCCTAATTAATCGATTGGCACGTCCAGGCCATTTTTCAGACATGGTTTACACAAAATGTGCATTTTTCGTGCACATAAGCACATACAAGGGATGTAAATCATGGGGTGGGGGAGAAGTAGTATTCAGTTCATAGCTGCAGCTATTGCACATTTGGACATAGATCTGAATTTAATACCACAAGGTTCTAGTTAACCACATTCAAAGGGAACGCGGCGGCTCAGTGGTTAGAGTATTGAACTACAATCCGAAAGGTTCACGGTTCGATCCTGACCAGATGTAACTACGTCGGCACTTAACCCTTAAGTCCTCAGATTAATTTTAAAGTATTTATGGCCTTTTTCTGTTTACATAGTTATTGATGACTTGGCAGTGGTTCTACGTCACTGCTGGCTGCCTATACAGGCAGCCAGCAGTGATGTAGAACCACTGCCAGGGAAAAATCAGTCTACACACAAGAGTAATAAAAAAGATTACACAAGGGAACACCTGCTTCAATGCAATATAGAAGTGGCGGTTTGGGGCTATATGGGGGCTTAAGGGTTAATTCCGATTGCCCACGTACTGCTCGTATTGCACGTCGTACTGCACCTCGATGGCGTACTTGCCTTCAACCAATGCTAACCCTCTTGTGCGGAGTCGGTACGTCGAGAGGTCTGTCTGCTGCTCGCCGCTGTTGGGCAGTTCTCTCCGGGTACTCCGGCTTTCCTCACGGTAGAACTGTCCGATAGGAGGTGACCCTGGCTGTCGAAAGTGTCGTTAAACACCTTGTCTGAATAGCACGTGAAAAAGCATCGGTATGTGTTCATGCAAACAGTTGGCAGTTTCATGTTATGATCTGGAAAACACAGATCATCCTTCAACCCCCACCCCAATGGCAGCATATGTTTACGGAACTGGATACGACACACGCGAGACGGTTGTCTATATATATGGGGGTTGAATATGAAGTCCATCGTGAGTTCATTCTATGATATTTACTAAAGTTGGTACTCTATTTCCTTTGAAGGGCAGTCTCCCGAAATTTGAAACTAGAGACGGAGAAGGGAGGGAGGAGGGGGTGGGGCCTGGTGTCAAGACTATGCCTTATTCTGAGGTGTGTATTGGTTTATAGCCTTTTGTATTTCTGGTAGTTACTCTTGTAAAACTTTACTTTAGTATGGAGAGAATTGTTTATGATTATTCCGCTCGAATTAACCCTTCACTTGATACAAGTTGATAAGAGCTGCACCATTCGATTTTCATGACTGGCGATGATTACACAAAAAAGATAAAGTGTTTCCTTTTTACATTTGGGGGAATTTCTTTCTTTGTTATGCAGTCATTTTTGACCTCGTAAGTGATGTAATGAGTCGCATGTCCAGTGACGACACAAGGTTGTTATGGTTGCGTGCGTGTGAGCAGTCATGTCGTGACGTTATTATCATGGCGAGACGTGGTGTTAAATCGCATGCGTAGACTGCGCTGTCATGGTGGCACGTGTTTTCGTCGCCTATTTTAATTACCGGAGACCGCCATCTTGATTTCTACAATGATACGTGCTGCTTACTCTGGGACCCATAAGCCTACGACAGTGTGGTATGAGGGTATCTTTGTATGTGTGGGAGTGTACTGAACTGCTGAAAATAACCCGACAATGACTTAAAATACCGAAACGGACCCGTCCAGACTGCCATCTTGGCATGAGTACTATAGTGGGGTGTGTTCTATAGTACGGCAGTGTACATTAGTGGCGCTGAATAACCTTTTCAGTTTGAACAGTTTTAATTCTTGTGACTATCTGTGGATCCTTTGTCTGCACTGACTTGACCCGAACATGGTTATTACTTCTATTTCAGTGTTCTGGAGTAATACGGCAGAGTGATAGCACTTCACCTTGGAACAGTTTTTTCATATTTAAAGCTTGTTTATTTCTGGTGTTTGTTATCATTGCAACTAATTCATCTGAAACATAGTACTTCAACCACAACCCTTAATGATTGCTGTATTCTACCACCATCCCCAGCCACCAGCCACACTACCACCACTATCGTATTCTGTCACTATTTCACTTCTGACTATCACTTTTTCTGTCAATATATCACGAATGCTGTCTCGGCCAGTCCTACAATCTTCTGCCGCCACCGGTTCCACTTGTGCCGCCAGTCCATTGTTCTATTAATTTTGCCATCACTGTCTCCAAGAACTACCATTGTCCTCTTCCATGACTTCAACTGTCTGTTCTCTTAACGACTTCCATTACTTGTCTTCTTTTGTATTGTTATGGTTAAAATTCGCTTTCTCTGTGCAAATTATTGAATCAACTAAGTCTTAATAGGCCAGGGCGATTGCCCAAATTTGAACAACTAGCCATTTGACCAACATTTAGTTGCATAGATGGACGCTTCATATATTTATTATGCCAGTAATTGTTATTGACCAATCAGCTTCAGTATCTAGTGACCGTATATGAGACTGAGTATCATCGAGCTGACCGTATATAGAGCTTATATACGGTCAGTTCCGACATTTTGTATTTGACATCCAACGCTCGCTTCGATGTTTTTCAACGAACAACAAATAATTTCGTGTGTGTGTCTGTTGAGCAACGTACAACTATAATACGTTTCTTCCAGTCTTTGAGAAATTTTAATCAACAAATGTAAATAAATACAATAAATAAACCACTAAAACGACATGTATAGAAGCCAACTGGCAATGTCTGAGACGAACTCAAGCGAAAATTTTACCCGAATAATCTGCCCTTCTCAGTTCATGCAAATATTTTCGAGTGATTTGGATAAAGATGACGGGGATTTTGACACTTAACAGTTATTCATGCCCTTTGAAGATTCTGAAACTCGTGTGGTTAACCAAAAGAAATGACATGCGTAAACTTAGTGGAAATATGCCTTTGTTTGCGAACTGCCGAGTCGGTAACATTAATATCACCATTAACAACAAATAATGAATGAAACTGTTCCCACTTTACTTCTTGAAAGAATTGTTAATCCATTTGCTCCAGTTGTTTTATTTTTCCAGGACTTAACCCTGAATTAAAGTTGTGAATTGTTAATATAAATTCCTGTTTTAACAGTCTATTGAGAAGAAAACTCCGTTGTTTCTGCGTCGCCTGCAACTAGCGTGATCTTCAAATGACGTAAAACCGGGAAATTCCCTGATAGTGATAACAGAACATTTGCGCTAGGAATCTGGGTACACTTATGGTTGTGTCTCTTTCAAAGGACTGGCATAATAAATGTGTTATGGGGCTTTCAGTGGGCGGATATGGTGTGACATAAGGCTCAGCAAGATCAATATTAGGCTCGGCCTTCTGCCTCGCCTAATATTGATCTCACTTCGCCTTATATCACACCATATCCGCCCACTGAAATCCCCATAACTTATAATGTCGGACTCCAGAAATAAATCGCTAAGAACATTTTTATAACCCTTAACAATTTACGAAGTTGCAACTTCCCATTAAAACATCTGACTGTTCAGTAATTTTCTTTGTATCTGTTTGTACCGTTTCTTCCCCTTCATGGAGCTTGTTGGCAGTCTACTGTATACTCTGTATATTGTAAGAGGAGCGGAGGATTTTCTAAGTAGAAAGCAAGATTGGCAAGTGGCAAATATTAAATATGTTTAAATTAAACCTTAACCCGTATCGGTTCATACAAAGTCCATTGTCTGATACGAGAGTTCGTATGACCCATAGGATTGTGTTACAGCATTAGCAGCACATGGGCTCAATCAGGAGACCAGTGTTTGGGACTAATGGTGACCACCGGGGACTAGTTGGGTACCACATTTTGGGAATCAGTGGAGATCACTGTTTTGGGGACCTGTGTCGGAGATAATATTGTTGTTAGACTACGGCTATGGAACGCTGACACTACAATGTAGTATTTGTTACCACTTTTTCCTGCTCATACTCTCTGTTCCACAGTCAATTACCACTATCTCTGCAGTTTTCACCTGAAAACTACTGTCTGTTACCCCGCTATTGCATGGTCCTATCAACCCATTGGTTGACTACCACTCTCGGTTCAATGATCGGCTTCCGCCGCTACTGTCTTCGTTCAATGCCATAGTCGTCCACCACTACTGCTGATTTGTATTATGATCACCACATTCTGTCCTGTAACTGGCTTCCACTTTTGCTGCGTCGTTGAATAAAATAGTCTCAAACCGCTAATGCAGACTTGTGCCGTAACCAACAATCTAGTCCTGTAATCGGCTTCCACCACTACTGTGTTCACCCTGCACTATAATCTACAACCACTATGATCCGCTTAGCCCTTGAGGTCCTATTCGGAAGCCATCCTCTTAACTGTAAAAACCTGTTTGGAAAAGTTTCTCTGAAATCGCATTGGTTATAGCAGTTTGAAAGTCGACTACATGCAAATGAAAGCAGGAGAATTGGTAACACTGTTAAAGAAGGCTTGCACAAACGTTTCATGATTTTTATTTAAAAACAGTATTTAAAACTACAATAAGCAATATCGCTGGGAGACATGGCCACTTCTGCTGTCAACACTACTGGTATTGAAACTGTTGCTTTCCAATAAAGTGTATTCTGTAAAAAAAGATTGTACGAGACAAATTGAAGAGACGCAACGACTCTGTGATCTTTAAGGTGCTACACCCTGAGAATTTTATAACGCGTTGCCCTTAAGGTGAACAGGGGGTAATCCATTTGCATTCATCTCTCTTATACCTTTGAATTATATTTGTATTTTTAAATGAAAATTTATGGTTTTGGAATGGGTGGGGGGGGGGGGGGGGGGGGGGTGGGGGTGGTTAAATCACACCTGGAATATTTAACGGGCACAATCCTGATCAGAAAATGGCGGACCTGAACTCGATTCAGCTTCGAATATTGGTATATTACGTGCTTAATCATTTGTTTTAAAATTAACTTTTATAGAAAGTAGCAATCGTAATATTATTAATAATATGGCAAATCCGAGCTGAAAACAAAACTTTAGGCTAAGAACATATTGAAACGTGACTGTGACTGAGAACAATCCGAATCAAGTTACGTAACTTCATTGATCTGCAGTGACACTGAGCTACCATTTCTAAAGTTCACCATTCGAAATACATTGATATAAAAAAAAACTGTCAATATCTGTGTCATATTTGTGAGTTGGACATCGTACATGTCATTGAACCTGCTATTGCTCATCCTGCCTTTTCTGACTGGAGCCCCATCCAGGAAGCAATCACCGCGGAGTCCGTGGAAGGCATCCTAGAAGAAGAGGTCAGAGATGACGACCATCTAGAATTTATGCGAGCCCAGATTAAAACCATGGAAAACCGCGGGTTCAATGAAACCATGTTCAAAGTAGCAATACAGAGTCTTAGCAGCAACTACCTACGCACAACGCCAATGAGCACTTCACCACTGGCAGCTGCGAGGGCTAGACCTTACGAACCAAGTCAGCCCTCCATCACTCCTCCTTCAACACCACCAAAGAATGTATCACCAACGCAGCCACCTCTCCAAAGAAGAACAGACGAAAACACAGACGCCGCCGAGTACCGTAACACTTTCCTCCTTTAACAATCCCGGACATGTGGAAAAAGTCCTAATATACAGCGAAAGAGGGTCGAACGGGGCTTGCCCCACACAGTCCATGCGCGCCTTCGGCGCGCAAAACCATTACTTCTGTGCCATATAAGTTTGCACAGTAAAGTTACAACGGTAACCGCCATCGTTGTCTTCCTATTTCGCGCCAGACGTGTTTATTGTTTTGGAAACAAATATGACGTGTGGCCACCCCAAAGGGGCCTAACATGGGGATTACTGATAAAGTCTATTGAGTATTATAATAATATGTATAATAATATTCCTGCGAAAAGGCTCACTTTCAAGCGAAATTATTGAAACTTTCCCAATTAACACTCTCCTTCGTGGGAGTCTCTACCACACTAGAAGTGTTACGACGGACACTCAAACGTTCAAGTTCTCAGACCACCAGTCCAATTCTGTAAGAAAGTCGACGCTGTTATTGTCTAGAAGCAGTCTATCTCTCAAATAGGTCATCGCCTATGTATAGATTCACTCGTCTGGAGAATTTCACTTGGCTGGAAAAGCGAACCTATGGTTCGCTTTTCCTACCAACTGATATATATTCTCGACCACTGAATGTGAAAAGTTTCATAATGATTCATTTTCTTTGAATCAAAGTTAGAAATGTTTCCCAATCGAGACTTCATCTTATCGACATTTTGATGCCATTATAGTCAGAGATGAGGACTCACCACATCCGTAGTTTTATGATTACACCGGACAGGTCCACAAATTTTGTTGATATTTTCAAGGGCAATTAAATACTTATTGATTGAAATGTCAAAAGCCGCAGCAGGAAAGAATATCTATATCTTTGTAAGTAAAGGCATTCCATTTTAAATCAACAGTCGTCGGCAAATTTTTCACAAAAATGGGCAAACATACAGCCAATACCAGCGTCGGATTCCGAACGGAATTAGACTGGTGACCTGAGATCTTGTCACACATGGTGTTCCACAAAAGAGGGCCGTCACGAGAAAATTTGCCAGAGCCGACACGGATTCCCAGTCTTGAAAGATACCAAACCGGGAAACAAGAGGTCCTATACTAACTGACTTTATAAAACGAATGAAAAAACTCATATTCAATATTATTGGAATGTACATAATTTAAGAGTTCAGAACTTTTCAAAAACCTGAAAAATTTCTTTCATTCATCGACAAGAGGATATAGTTTTACGCATGTGTTTGATAGATTGTATTGAAAGGAGTTGCTATTGACTCACAAAACTAATTAAGCTAACTACTGCTTTTGAAGATGCATATTTTGAATGATTGGGCTTGCGCGCAAAATACCAACTAATCAATCAATTATGGGTAACATAAATATTCTCTAATTATCTTCTCTTTCTTGCAACACATATTGCTTCCAATGTTATGCTTTGTTTTTGTTGAATGAAAAAGTATTGAATTCCTTTGCAGTTAAAATTCCCTTTCAACTCTTTTCTTTTCACTCTTTTATTCCCACTGGCTTTTTCATAGAAACCGCGAAATGGTGATATCTGTTGTCTGTTGTTTTAATGATTAATATTTATATTGTCAAATTTAATATCTCGCGTTATAGGAACTGGTCGTAGCGGATCTGAGCGTCTGAAAAAGATGGTATTGATGGTTGAGAGAGACACAAAAATGGGGACACTTCAGTCTCAATTTATTTCACAAATAAACAACTGTTAAGTGGTACAGATGGTGCACCTCCCACCCCTCCCCCCCCCCCAAAAAAAAAAAAAAAATTACAAAAAACAACAACATAGCTGTGGTGGAAGTTTCCAAAGCACCCCACCCGGTTTTAAAAAAAAAATATTTGTGGGTGTCTTCGAGCACAGACAGAGCGACGAGCCACTATCTACTTGCTTCGCATAGGTCCCGCTGTGTTTCGAGTATTATTTTGTATATTTCTCTTGCAACGCTCATAAAAAGGACATTGTTGAAAAAAGCGACCGCAAACACATTACTGTTGGTGTCAAAATATACACTTGTCTGTGTAATGATACACTTCATTGCCATGGAAATAAAAATAGCATTTTCTCGATTAAATCGCGATCGGGACGAGATACACCTATATGTCAGTGGGTTGCAATTTGATGAATAAAATATTGTGAAATTAAGACCGACTTGCGAAACACAGGCGAAAAATAGCATATCCGTTTCGTTGTCCTCGCGTTTACTTTCCGATGGAGACATTCTGTAGTGTTGTGGGGAGAAAAGCCTAAAGATAACCACGACCGGGCCAACACACCGTCTTGATTCGCTCGAAATTCTCTGTCCGCCCTTGTCCTCACAGGCCCGTCCATACTTGCCACCACCACCCCATACGAAATACCACCCTACTTAACCCACCCACATATATTTATTCATTTATTTATTGGTGTTTATGGCCACTTTTAACCTATTTGGCTATCTCATGACCGCAACATAGGGATAAAGTTAAGTTTAT
Organism: Pictodentalium vernedei; assembly: GCA_031216915.1. NCBI lineage: Eukaryota > Metazoa > Mollusca > Scaphopoda > Dentaliida > Dentaliidae > Pictodentalium > Pictodentalium vernedei. The sequence continues at coordinate 127,088,453 of CM062290.1, forward strand.
CCAATCATTCATATATATGCTGCCCACTTTAGAGAACTTCCACCACAGGCATTGGTTCTGGGTCCTATTTTACCTTATCAGTAAATCAAAACTTGCTTACCACAGTAAACAAGCACTGCTCCACTCCCCAGGATTTCCACGGGGATCCCACACATGTTAGCGCTTAAACAAACTGTAACCAAGTAAGTAGCATTTTTTTCGACGAGGGAGATTCCAGTGTTCTGGGAAGAAAAGCGGAAAGATAGTTTCAAATGGGTTTCGATCCGGTTGCGACTCCGTCGAAATTCTCCGTCCGGTTTGGTATTCAGTTGTTATAACACTTTACGCACTGTTACACTCCCCTCCCCACATAATCCTATCCCAGTTACCGCACCTACACTTTTTATACCCACGTTTGTTTTAATCCAGTCACTAAGTAAGTAGTATCTTGTTCTTGGTGATTTCTTCTGCTGTGTTCTAAAGAGGCCGCTTGCGAGCACCTTCCACTACAGTACAGCAGAACACATGACATACAGGTTCATGGTCATGCGGCTGCGAAATGAGAGCACCAGTCGGTTCGCGCCTGTCACTATGCCCACACGTGTAAGTAGTAAAATGAAGAGAATAAGAAATCGGTGTTTCAGCCATAGTGTCTTTCAGGTCACTTTCGAATTGGGTTTTACTGGCTGTCCCAATTCGATATTTTGCGCAAATACCCATTTGAGGTCATCTTATCTGCAATCCCGAACTGATCACTCAATTTTTCTCGAAAATTTGGGGCTATAGTTTCTGGTCACTCATGAACACGTACATATATGTTGATGTAGATGTGTATATATAGAGTACGATTTTTATCCTTGAGTGGGGCGCGTGGAAGATTATTTCACGAGGCGTTAGTCGAGTGAAATAATCTGCGCGGCCCATGAGAGGATAAAATCGTACTCGAATCCGAGCAGTGAACTTTTGTATTTTATTTTCCCCTTATTTGTTTTCCCAACACAACCCTCTATAATTGATTCAACTCAACCGATTTGTAAACAATGAAAAAAAAAATAGTCCGTCATCGCTGAGGGTGGAATGCGATGCTGGGAGTGGAAGACCAGTTTTGGCGAGTGGGAGTGGGAATCCGATTTGTTTTAGGGAAGACAAAAATTGAAATTAAAATAAATACTTATATCTCACACGCACACTTATAACTCAAAATTAATAACTATAGATACCTGTGTTTACATGAACAAATAGCCCCCGGAGTGGAACAAGGCACCATATGCAATGCCAAAACGGCGCATATGGCGCCTTGTTCGACCTTAGGGACGAAATATGCGGAGGGAAAACAGAAAATCTTGATGCAAAATGTTCGAAGTTTGATGTTTACACAGTTAAGATAACTACGTAAAGAAACATGTGCATCCCTCACAAGTTAAAATAAACTTTCTATATTTCCAATTACCTATTCTTACTTCCATAAATTCCAATTAGTGTGTTATTTGTTTGCTGTACCCCTGGTAGCAGTGTAAATGCTCGAGGAATGACAAAGAGTAATAAAGTATAATGAAAGAGGGCAGATAAAAGTCGCGCGTAACTTGCACCTTTTTTTATTACCGAACCTTATCGACAATATTTTTATGTGTAAAACTATTCTCAAAAAACTCTCAATGAAATGATATCTTGGAGGGGAAAAAGTAATTTTAACTTTCTCAGAGAAATATTTTCGTATCCACTTACCCAACGTTCAGCCATTGGTTTAAGTCGCGCGTAACTTGCACCTTTTTTTTATTACCGAACCTTATCGACAATATTTTTATGTGTAAAAATATTCTCAAAAAACTCTCAATGAAACGATATCTTGGAGGGGTAAAATTAATTTTAACTTTCTCAGAGAAATATTTTCGTATCCACTTACCCAACGTTCAGCCATTGGTTTCTTTTTACACGTGGCTTTCAGATATGGTTTATTGTAACATAGGTATAAACTGTTGACTGAACCTAACTTTATCTCCATGTTGCGCTCACGATTAGCCATTGTGCAGAAATATGTGACCTTAAACACCTATGAACAAATTGATTGCTTATTGCAAACTGCTTATTTGTTTTAGTGCGAGAAAAATGGGAAACATACTTACCTGTTTTAGCATCAAAATAGCCCAAAGGAAACACATACTAAGAAAGTAAAGTGTTCACAAGTTCGAGTCCATTTTAACCCTTTACCTAACATGAAAAGCAGACGACACTTGCAAAAAATATTCTTGAATAACTATTTTTTTTTCATTTTTTGTCTCAAAAACATAGGTTATGACCCCTCATTGGAACGAGCTCGACGAGATCGTTCCAATGAGGGGTCATAACCTATGTTTTTGAGACAAAAAATGAAAAAAATAATGAAAATTAATTGGCGAGTTTTGAGAATAGCGCTGGCCGGTTTTGGCCGTTACATTGGGTAAAGGGTTAACAAAAGAAATGTGATATGTATACTATTAAAAAAAAGTAGGGGATATCCAAACTGATGTTGATATTTTTGGAAAATGGTATTGGATACGCGTGATTGGACACATCAGTTTGTTACCAAGTTTAGTGTGGATCATGAATGTCACTGGCCCACGAACACTTTGTGCAGGTTTTCCGCACGAGCGCCGCGTTAATGTCTGTGGGGTACGTTTTGAAATTTTCATTTGTACTGGACGGGTTTTTTCGGTCGCATTGTTCTTTTCTTGGTATAAATTCGTTCATCAATAGTTTCAGGTCGAAACGTAACTTTTGAGGAATGCGAAGACTGACACGTGACGAACGTTTACGTGCCGTTGGCATGTTGGAAGCTGGCACCAGACAGACTGTAGTGGCTCAAATTCTCAACGTTACTCAATCGGTGATTAGCAGGTTGTGGCCACGCTACCGTCAGACAGGCAATGTTGATGATAGACGTCGGTTAGGTCGTCCAAGCGCGACAACTGCTAACCAGGATAGTTTCATCCGAACCACAACATTACGTAACCGCCATCAAAGTGCCTCAGAAATTGGACAGCAGCTGCACCGAGCGACAGATATGCGAGTCAGACTATCCGAAATCGCCTACACTGCTGGAATTTGTTCTCTCGACGACCACGAATAATTCCACGTTTGACTGAACGTCACATCGCAGCAAGGCGTAATTGGTGTGGAGCACGACAGCGCTGGGACAATCGCCGGTGGAGCCACGTCAAGTTTTCCGATGAAGCGAGGTTCACTCTCGACTTCCACGACAGACGAAACAGAGTGTGGAACGAACGATACCATGACGCAACCGTTAGACAGCACGATCGATTTGGCGGTGGATCGATTATGGTGTGGGGAGGCATAACCATGGCAAGCAGTACAGCATTACATGTCATCCAAGGGCGTGTCACAGGGTAGTACTACCGTGACAACATGTTAGCAGCTCATGTGGTGCCATTTGCGCGACGTCACGGCAATCGATTCATTTTCCAAGATGACAACGAACGAGCACACAGGGCCCGTGTCGCTACTAAGTTCCTCCAGGAGCAGAAAATCATTACATTGCCCTCGCCAGCACTTAGTCCAGACCTTTCACCAATCGAGCACGTCTAGGATATGCTTGGCAGGCGCGTACGACAACGCCAACAGTCCCTACCAATGTCCAGGAACTCGCCGTTGCACTGCAGGAAGAATGGAATAACATCAGTCAAGCTGATATTGGACGTTTGGTGGGGAGTATGCCACTTCGGATCCGATCTTGTCTCGCAAACCGAGGAGGATTTACAAGGTATTGAGGTCTTGGGCTGAAAATGGTAAATTCACTGACTGACCGTCCATGTCTTCTGCAGCTCAGTGCGTGAAATGTTTGCTTGTCAGATACCCAACTATCGCTGAAATCATTCACCAGATGTCACAGTGCAATGCCTCAACTGTGCTTTTGATGAAAATATAAATATATTTCTTCATATATCTCACTTTTATCAAATATCCCCTACTTTTTTGAATAGTATATTATGCATCTATATAATATGTTAAATATAAATATTCAAAACAATCTTTAATAGTATTACACCATTTATGACTTTGTGATATTTTGAAGACATGTGCTGCCCCCCCCCCCCCCCCCAAAAAAAAAACAAACCCAAAACCAAAAAAAAAAAAAAATAAATAAATGCAAAAAATATAAATATATAAATAATAAATAAATAAACTACCTCAAAAGCTCAATTGCATTGGTTTTTCAGCGTTTACTGTACCCATGCCTTCTGCTCCCACTTCCTTACTTCATCCACCAAAAATGTACTGGCGGTGCTTTTATCCTGGCTCGTATATGTCTTCCCTACTTAACTGTACCTCGGCTTGAAACCAGATCACATTTTGGAAATTGTACTAATATAAATTATAAAATGTTGACATGCAGTTAGAAAAATGTATCGAACATGGCAACTCGAACCCAACAAAAACGCCTTTCAACGGGTGAGGCAAAATAACGAATATTTGTAAATATATTTTCTTACAATTTACTTACAATTTACTTAAGCCTTTTACAAATCAACCTTTTACCCAACAAAGGGACAACATAAATAAATCACCAATTACTCTTTAAATCAGAGCCCAACATCATCATTGAAATGGGTGTTAATATACTAATAACATTTCGATCAGCATTTGGCTTTTCGCAGATGAGAATACCATACACCAGTGGCGGCTCGTCCCATGGGCGAAAACCAGGGATCGAAAGCCAGGGGTTCCGGTCATTGGCGATGGAGTTCCATTAACTGAATGGAGCCTCGTTGTCGGGAATCGTTTGCATATTCAATTATCACATCGCCGCCAATTAACTGCCCATTTGCCAGTAAACATATAAGCAACTGATGCAACGCCAGTTATCGAAAGGAAAATATGTGTTATTCAGTTCAAAGAAAAATGTCGATTTTTCTGCACAAGTAATATACACCACTTATATGGAAGGCGAAAACCTTTTGATACACTCGGATTTATCTTTTTTGCAGAATGCCAGATTTATTCATTGCTTGTTAGCTTTATCCTCCTTTCAGTTCTAAACTAATGCAACACAATCAGGAACACTGTAATGACATCTCCACGGATCTCCACGGTCAGTGTACACGTGCATAAATTGTTTTCAGGGTAAACAGCATCAACCCGTAGAATAACCATTGACAAGAATAAAGAAAAACTGGAATCGTCAGTTCAAACGCAAATATTTTAATAATTTCATATCAAGCTTCCGGTTTATGACTCTTTCATTCAGCGTTTGTTTCAGTCTATAATATTTTTAAAAAAATTAGTAGCTGATAATTTTCAGCAACAACTTTCGTGCTGTCTGGTCCAATAAATAACGAGTCTGCCATGCTAACCTTCAGCATTTAGTTATAACGTGGTATTCGGCACCGTTCCCTGAAAAAATCCTCAGAAATGGCAAAGTTTCAGCAGCAAATATTTCCCATAATGCAGTTTGATATTTAACCAAACATACCTTGTTTGACAGAGCTCAATGAGCTCAGTCAAGCAAGGAAAAATTGTTTAAATTTTTAGTTATACAAGAGAAATACAGAGTGACCGGAAAAAATTCGGTTGCACTACCAGAGTGCTGGGGGTTCAAAGGGTGCGTTGTGACCTCTCAATCGAACGTGTTGGAATATTCCACTCCAAATTTTTTAGAAAGTGTATAGTGTACTGGAATGGTGTTTGATTATTTGTTGAACCATTCCGGCTATGCCATCGCCTTACAGTGCACTTAGCATATTTGTATTATGTAAAAAGCATCTTTGTATTACTGTTTTACCTTGTGTATTGTTAAATAAAATGTCTGTCTGTCTGTCTGTCTGTCTGTCTGTCTGTCTGTCTGTCTGTCTGTCTGTCTGTCTGTCTGTCTGTCTGTCTGTCTGTCTGTCTGTCTGTCTGTCTGTCTGTCTGTCTGTCTGTCTGTCTGTCTGTCTGTCTGAACACGTGATAGGTAAAACTATCGGAAATAGTATGGTACCTCTCAGCCAATCAGAGGAAGGGAAAGTCACGTGAGATATAAAGTATTATACTGTTAGAACATTTCTTTTGGTATTTCTTTTGGTGTTCCGTCAGCCTGTAGTACTTGGGTTCTGTGATATCCATCTACAACTGGGATCAGCGAACTGCTGAAACATTTATACATAAATCACAAAATTTGTTCATTTATTTATTAATTGGTGTTTAAGGTCATTTTGGCCTCTATGGTTGTATCATGGCCACAGCATAGGCATGAAGTCAAGTTTAGACAATCAATTATAGCAATGCTGCTCACTTCTGAAGACTTCCACCACCCCATACGTTGGTTACCTGACCATATTTTAACAGTAAAAGAGAACTTGTTTACAATAGTAAATGAGCACTGCTCCACTTTCCTGTGTTTCACGGTGGATAAATAAAAAGAACCCTCCTATACCATAGACCGATAGAACATCAAAAGAAACGACAGTAGTACAGCATGTACACGAACGGGCCATATTACCCGGTCTTTTGCTGCAGATGCTAGTGTTAAATTCACATAGACAGCGGACTTTTGACGGATCCAATGTGAGACATGTTTTGCGCTCCTTCCAGCTGGATCCGGCATATGGTATATGGACTATATAGTATAGTAGCGTAAGGTATACATATATGCATGGGTATTGTTTGGGATATATAGTACGGGTGTGTGAATGAAAATTGACAGGGGGGGGGGGGGGTGATATTTTCTTAAATTTTCCCGCGAAATGGTTGACGTTGCTAATGACGTTATGCACTGTATGATCCGACATAACGTTGATCGGGTCAGGGTGTGTCGGGCTTCTCGTACGGGAGTGATATGGTAGTGTAGCATGGGTGTTATATACCCATATAGGTACCCTGATGTGGAACAGACACGAGTTTGTGGTGGTTTGGGGATTGAAGACAGTGCTTATTTTGGGACTTTTGGGGAGTATTTGGGCTGGTAGGGACTAGTGAGGACTGGTGGGGACTATTGTGGAATGTGTCTGCGTGCCAGTACAGAAAGTGTAACAATGTGCGCACAACACATGCAACACATGGACACATACGGACATTTGGGGTCTAAAGACAGTAGCGCATGGGAACATGATGGATATGCCGATATGTCCTTGTGTGCTTATGCATATTTGTTAGCATTTGTAAGCAATATCACGTAAATTTCATATAACAAACGTTGATCACATTTTAATTTTTATATCAAAGGGAAAATAACGACTCGGCTCGATGTTATTGCTAAAAAAAATAATAAAATGAAATAAATTAAAAATAGAAATAAAAATATGAAAACACGATTCTGGCATTATGTTCCCATCACCGCCGAGAATAATTCTGTGGGAGTTGTTTTGGGTGTCTGTGACGTTCCGTCGGATGACTGTGTTATTCTACGCGATAAATACAGAATATTGTAACAGCCAATTAATCTGGGTTGTCATGTTATATGGAGTTGACAAGAACAAATCAGATCAAACAAGACACCGGAGAGATGTTTGATCTGAATGATTGGCCTCATCAACAGGACGGAAAATGACAATCCAGATCATTTGGTTGTTGTAATAATTTTTTTTATTATATGGAAGTAACGATTTAAAAAAATAAATACGATACATAAAGTGTAAACAAAAAGGAACTGATGGCATATTTGTCCAGAGTATTCTGCACAAACTCAGTCGAGAATTTTTTTCGCGTTTGTAAAACTGTCAGTTCGAAAATCTGCGTACGTCAGTGACGCCATAAAAGCGTCTTTCGACAGAGGTATGACATATGTTTGGAAAAGTTGAGACTCTCGTTTTCCGCCGACCCAGATTTGATGAGAAAACTGCAGCGATATCGAAGAGCTATTTGTGGTAGTCAAATAATAAATACAGATTTTTGTGACAGTGACTGGTCTGGTGTTTAAGATTCTGTTGAGTTGAAAGCAGATCAGTCTTATCCCAAGAGTCACCAAAGGTGACGAATGTGATGCGGTAGATCTGCTCTCATCAACGAGACGGAACACAGAACACCAAGTCAGTTATTGTCAAAATAATCTTTTTACTACAGACTTTACGGCCAAGTAAAACACGTGAAGAGTAATCGAAATAGGCCTACACAAGTAAACGAATTTTTGAATATGTTGCGTGAACAGTATTCGATTACTTCACGATATGCACGTTATTTATTTGTCAAATAAATAAAGGAATAAATACACGAAAACGTCGTCACAATACGTCATCCATTGATGAAGGTATCGAGTTGTTTCTCGTCGCCAAAGCTATCACCATCAACACAAACTGTTCGTACTTTAGGTGATTTTAATTAATGGTTCTGAATTTATTGTTAATATTTACGCCTGATTTTCAAACGTCAATGGTGGTTTTTCAGCCGTCGAAACGTTTGCCGATTGGAATCAATTGACTATTTCTAGAACATGACTCTTACCCCCGTGAATCAAGCTGGTGTTGAGCGTAATCCCAATGTAGACGGTAGACGTAATAGTACGATAGCCTCGATCAAAAACATGTGGTGTGAATTTGGAAAAACACACTCTCATCGGTTTGAAGGGATTCAAAATAGTAGTACTGGCTCGAGTTTCGTGTTTGGTATATAATGAATCGTCACATCATCTATTTATAATCTGCGTTTATAGACAAGCTACTACAAACGAAATAAAAGAGATGGAAGTTGAATTAAATTCAGTAGGAATGTTATAATTTATACATAGCACTGCCATATTTACCATTTTCTCTTCCACACTGTGCGATTATGTCCTATCTGTACCGTTTTTGCAGTGTCATATTTTCCTGTGCCACACATAATATCCAAGTCATATTTTGGGAGATAGCGCATGCCCTAAAAGAAGTGCACGACAAACACCCAATTCAACACTATCTCATGTATAAACCGACTAAGATAGTCTCAAATGGTTTCCAGAAATCATGTCCAATGTCAAAGTAGCCTCTGCGGTTTTCTGCAGAGACTATTTTGTCCCAATATTTTGGGCAGTAAAGCCATATGTTGAATAAAAGATTCTTGTAATGCCATTCTGCATTTTCACTAAAATATAAACAGTGAATTTTCACATATTGTAAACTAAGGACATAAACTTTTTTCGTTGAAATATTGCATTATACACAAAACAGATGTGACAACAATATTGCGTGCAACTGCGTGACATTGTCACATTATTGTACATTCTACTCACATCGTCTCATTCTTCCCAATGACGTGTAACTTAAATATCAATAAAATCAAAACGCTCTCTACAAAACCTCTAAAAAAATTGACGATGCTATTAATTTCATTACTGAATAAAAGCGACGGCAATTTGAATACATTTTATAAACATTGACTAGAAAACGATTTTTCTTTTCGGCTGCGTCATTCATCTAGACGTGAAGTCAATTGGTTATATCTTTTTTTCTCTTTCCAGTTTGGGAAACACTGTCTAACAACACGGCCTGCAGGTCAAATGTCGTGTTTTAACAAGCTAATTTCATTACCTCCCATCAATGGAACTCTTCGACACAAAAGGTTCATTTAGCACTGACAAAGATTTTGTCAGCGTTACGTATTGATTGTGGATAGAGTTGTTTTCCGCAGAATTGCAATTATTGGGTGGCCACTTAGTTTTTCAAAGTTTACTGGGAGGTATGAAAAGACGAATTTCCATTTGAATGTCTGCTCTCCCTAAGATGGTGCCAAAAATTCATTCTAAAACTCTAAATTTTGTTTATTAGAAAGAAAATCGAAATACAGACGAGTAAAAGACGTTTCAATGCGTTTCATAGATTACTGTTTGTTGAATTGTACCAATTCGATTTTCGATAAATGTGATGTCGGTCTTTAGAAAATAGAAACTGAAGACACGAGAAAAGCATTCTAACCACTTTCTACTCCGGGGAGAGAACAATGGACAATTTTAAAGATAACAAAATATATGTATTTTTACAGTATACAGGTGCCAATATGTAATATTTCACGCATGTTCTCTAAGGACTGGCTGTGAAGAGAAACAATTTTTCATTTTCCTAATGGCTACGACTCCGAGTTTAAATAATGTTTTTGCTAAAATGGATTACGTACTTCGTTTGTTCTGATCGGTAAATTTTCAAAATAAATGAAGATAAGTCATTGATTCTTCTTGGAATATATTTGAGGTTTTTATTCTTACAAGGCTCCTAAACATTTGTGTACATTAGGTTAAGTGTGATTAAAATTGGGGTTTCAGCTTATAAAGGCTTACTTCACGTGAAGCCATTTTACTTTTAGACAAAAAAACCTTTTCTTAACCCACTAACCATACCACCAAATTAGACTAATATTATTATACTGGCACAATGTTGAGTATTTTCGACTTTCTTGATAGTTCTCACAGCAGCCATAAACCAGAATGTTGTCCAAGAGCAAACGTTGACCGACCTCTAATGGCTGACAAAACTAAAATCCTGGTAGACTTTTCAAAAGGTGAAGTAATTCTATGATTCATACACCCTTTTCTGTTGACGTGCACCAATCGAGATCGAACATCCTTTTCTGCTGAAGCAGTTTTATTCAAGATCGCGTTTGCTTGTTCAGCACATTGCATTAAACAATATATACATGGCACATATATATATATATATATATAAAGAGAGAGAGAGAGAGAGAGAGAGAGAGAGAGAGAGAGAGAGAGAGAGAGAGAGAGGGGGCGGGAGGAGAAAGAGAGAGAGAGAGAGAGAGAGAGAGAGAGAGAGAGAGAGAGAGAGAGAGAGAGGGGGGGGGGGGTGTTACACAACCCATGGTTTTGATATGTACCTTAAAGCGTTGAGTGAAATGCATTTTTTTGGCTGAAGTGACACACATGAGCGCACTCCCCATACAGCATTGCCATTGGTTTCACCTGCAAGTGAAGTGTTGCCTTCGAGTTTACTGCATAAGGGACAACTGTCCATTTTCTCACAGTCTCCTTTCGTATTTACGGGTGGACGAAGCCGGAATACCCGGAGAGAACTATCGAGCCTTTAGTATTAAAATGTGTGGAGTTCGTGTGTTTTTTGCACATTCTTCTGTCGTGTAAAACATGGCGAACTGATCTGTTATTACTTGGTAACCGTGAAGCTTATAACAAAGAATAGGGGACAGTGAGCGGTCAGAATGTTACGGTCTGGAATAAGGCAAGTGAACGTAGCCGTGCACAGTACGCTGTTCCCCAGCTCAACAGACATACACACCAATTACACGCCAGGATGCCTTTCAGTCACAAGATTATACAGCCCGATAGCTGATAAATATTGGCCCCGCTGACAGAATAAAAAATGCAGCACAGCTGAAGGTACATGGCTGATAATATTCGTCATTGGAAGAGATTTACAGGAAAGTTAGTTCCCCTTAATTTTCTAAAGCTGTCAGTAAATTCAACACTAAGTTCATAGAAAAATTTAAATTTCGAAATGTTAGCGACGTTTTATCATCGATATGCGCATCATTCACAAACTTCAGGCATATTCCTGTAGAGTAGTAAAAAACACAAAAGCTGGCTTTTTCACATTTTTTCCCAATCAGATTGAACGTTTCACTATTATCCTCTGTTTAAACCCATTGAAAAATAAGAAAACAGCGCTGTCACCATCACTGATGTTCTCTGAATTTTTTCTGTTCATTATATCAACAGTGTGTGCATCGTGACTTATATTACATGCTCTATCCTTTCTACTAATATAAACCTCCATGAGGTAAAATTTGCTAATTTGTTTCTCGGGAAGAATGAAAGCTTGCAAACTGCTGTAAAAACACATTCGCTAATTAAAGAACTAAAGTGGCACATTTACTTAGTTGCTTCTGATCAGCTAGCGGTAAAAGTCAAGTTTCCTTTTGTAACTTTTTATAAACGAAAACAACAGATCCGAGAGCTGTCTGTTGTTTTCGTTTATTAAAGGTAACAAAATGAAACTTCGCTTTATTTTCTACTGATGTCTAGTGCTTCTTAATTGGACCTTCCTCGTCCGTCTAATCATTACAGGGGAGATAACTTTATCGAAAGTAGATTTTCACGACGAAATAAGTCAGGGATGTTCTTTGTGAGGCTAATGGAGAATATGTCAGAAATCACCCCCACTGTGCCCCGTTAAACGACAGCTCGCCTCCTTTCGTTTTGCTTTGAAAACATAAGGGACTGAGCCTCTGTTGGAACGCTAAAAGCAAGTTCGTTCTCTTTTGGAGTCAGCGGCTGACACGCCATGTATGTTATCGTGACATTCCCCGGTATGTCTTCTCTTTTGGAGAGCCCCTGAGGTCCCCAAGGCCTAGAGCAGTACAGTTCACTCTGTTTGGTGGTCATAAATGTCTCATTTATGTGTACTGGATCGGCATGGTGGTACACTTATACTTTTTTATAATAGCTGTGGATTTTTATGACGGAGCAGTTTTGGTGTGCGGCATGTGGACATGTGTGACCATCTGCCACACGAGAAAAAAGTAGCATGAAAAATGTATTTTTAACAGAAATATGAAAAGAAATTAAAACTTGAAAAAATGTAATAATGATGAGGGAGGAGGTGGGGTGGGATGGTTAGGGCATATGCTTGCCAAATACATTCAACCTGTCGACATAATAATTATTCAATCAGCATACTGAATAACTATCCAGTAGTAAAAATTTTATGGAACCTAGATATTATTACCGGTGCTGAGAAACACATTTATTCTAACACACGATAAGTGACAACCTCAGGTTGCTGCTGTGTCAGAAATTACTTTCGACACACGGCGACATCATCTGATTGTCCCTTGTCTTATCAGAATTTCTAACCGTGCGGCACACCGGTACTTTCATCTCAAAACCGTCCCTATTTTATGGGTCTGATAATATGCAAAAATAAAAAAAAGAAGATAAGAAAACAAAAAAAGAAAACGAAAAAAGAAAGAAAGAAACAAACAAAAATAGTTAGGCACATGGGCCGACTCGAAATGGATTACTGCGAATATAATTCAATGGTATAATTCAGTCATATTACCCGGTACCTTTTTTCGGACATTGCCTTACCCCCCCCCCCCCCCCCCCCCCTGGTTTGTGAGCCATAACTAATGATTTAGTTTTTTAGTTTCTTAGGGGATGTTATCCGGAAGTTGTAATAGGTAAAGGGTTCGTTAAAATAATTCATTACAGAGTCGGATATTGTTAAATAAAACTCGGGTTTCTGTTTTAGTATTCACGATTTAAAGTGTTGTCATTATTCACTCAACACACATGTGCTGTGTTTGTCCTTTATTATTCGAGTAAGATTAGCATGAGTGATGTGTAAATTTATTCTAACAGCCTGACCTTTGTTATTACCTATCGTTAATACCGTGATTTTAAAGTGTCGAAAAACACCTGTTTCCCTGTTTGTCATCTTTTATTAACTTTCAAAGGGCAGAGAGCCGCAGTGCTTGTTACTTCCTGTCTATATTGCTGTAACTCTTGGATCATGACATTTTTTTATAAAACTATCAACCACTCCCGTTACGGTTACACATTCATTCACTTTATCTTCTGGTGCATGGACTCACTTAAAAAAAACACCCAATTCATTTTTCACTGGTGGAAGATACGTCATTAATCTTTTCACGAATGTATAAATAAGGAGTGGGTCTGTAAACATCCAGAATGGGAGGAGGTTGGTTGCGATATAAGTTAAAGGACGCATAGGGCGATGATTTCAAGTTACTTCCCTTATAACCAGTTTCAACATTTTGAATTTATCTGCCTCTACTGTAAAGAAAATTGTCCTTATCAAAGTGCAGTCTGACCAAGCTGATTCAGAATACAGTTCATTTCCTAATCCTTTATTTTTCAAAAAGTGTATTACCATAGGCTTAGAAAGAGGTCACAGGGGGCGAATATTTATGAAACGTCCTAAACTTTTACTTTACCGAGCAACTAAAAATGTTTCTTGTTGAGAAGAAACAAACGAACAGCAGCAACTAGCAAAAAATGCTAACATTTTTTTTTAACTCTCTATATTCTGGAGCGTTGGACGGTATCGTCTTGTTCGATTTTGATACATGGGCGAATACATTCTCTATTATTATTATATAGATCCTTAATACCGATTTATCATTCATGGTGTCGTCAACTCGTTCATTGCCAAACTTTTCTTCACACAAATATATATGCATACCCCCTGAAAGGGTTAAACGCACTTTTGTGATCCATCTTTTTGTCGTTCAGTGGAACCAGTGGGCATAGGGGACACGTGCTCCTCCACTTTTTTTCCACAGACATATGACGCAGTTACACAATGAATTAAAATGGGCGCATGTAGACGTGTCAATATGCACGCATTCCTGTAATATATTATTTCCAAATCCAAATAACATTTAGCCAAAGAATCTTACCTACGGTCGCTTCGGTCCATTTCTTCAACTTCAACCATCTTCCATTCCGAAGGCTAGCCTTCGGTTTGGAAAATGATTGAAGTAGAAGAAATGCACCGGGCAATGACCACACCGCGGCATGCTCATCTAAACGAGAGACAATAGTGTCATATTTTGTACAATTACTGATATACGATTGTAACTTTTCTACCTCTGGGCCAAACCATGGTAGCCTTGAAAAGTTGTGCCCCTCCACTTTTATCAAGCTTCCTCCGCCCCTGTTGTCGATAAACCAGTTTCAAAACTACTTGATGTTCGTTATTTATTTATTTATTTATTCATTTATTTATTTGTTGGGGCTTAACGACATTTTCGACAGCCAGGGTCACCTCGTTTTTGACAGTTCACAGGTGGAGGAAGCCGGAATACCTGGAGAGAACCACCGAGCGGCGGCGAGCAACTGTCAGACTCATCAACGTTCTAACTCCACACAACCAGGGTTAACATTGGTTGAAGACCAGTGCACCATCGACGTGCAGTACGCCTTAGCACACAGCGCCACCATGCCCCCCACGTCGTCAAACGGGATTAAGTGCTTTGTCCAAGGACACAACGCAGTTACCACTGGAGGGGATCGAACCGTGGACCTTTCTGTTTCAAGACCAGTACCGTAACCACCGCGCCCCCAACTTGGTGTTTATATTAAAAACCACTGTGTCATTTCTTATTGGCTTATATTAATTTGTCATTGAACGCGAAACGCCAAGACAATGATTACATGCTACGCCGCTAAAGTTCTTTTTACATCAGAAAGTATCCATTAATTCTATTAGTATGTTAGCAGACTTGACTTGACAGCGAGTGTGCGTATTATACTATCGGTCAAGAACAGAAACAAATGGGTGTATTTTGACAGAACACAAAAATCATAAAACTCCTTATAGATCAAATATTTATTTATTTATTGGGATTTAAACTTTGACGACACTTTAGGCAGCCACGGTCACCCTGTGTCGGACAGTTTTACGAATGGAGGGAGCTAGAGTACTCGTACTCGGAGAGATCCACTGAGGAGCGCCGACCAACCACCAGATTCTCACACGTACTAACTCTGCACAAACAAGGTTAGCATTGGTTGAAGGCAAGTGTCCATCGATGTTTAGTACGCCTTAGTACAGAGTGTCACCGTCCCCCCTCCCCCCATTGGGCTATTGGGATTGGACGCAACGCGACTTCCGCTGGTCAGGATCGAACCGTGGACCTTTAGGTTTGAAGTTCATTGCTCTAACCACTGGACCACCGCTCTATAGATCAAATAATTAACAACATGTTCTTGAATGTGAATATATTGGTGGGAAAGTTGAAACAATGATTGTCATCAAGTTATTAACCCTTTCTCAAAGTTGTAGCCAAAAGCAGAAACGCTGTTAACAAAAATCGCTATGCAAATTTATTATTTTTTCTTCATTTGTTTGCTTCAGTAACGTAGTTTATAACCCATCAATGTAGAATCAGAGGTGATGTTTTTTAGACAAAAAATGTTTACCCATTCAAGATATTTTTTTAAAAGTGCCATCAATAAATGACATGATGACATGGACGACATAAAAGTCGACTGTGGTTGGGAACAATTGTTGTGTTTTGGTCAAATTATATTTGATATAAAAGTTTTGGTTTTATCTTACATTCATATAAACTGAATTTAAGCTTTCTGTCGAATCCCTACCTAAGCTTTCTGTCGAATCCCTTAAGCTTTCTGTCGAATCCCTTTAAGCTTTCTGTCGAATCCCTACCTTGATATCTCGATCCGCAAGTATACAGAAGAAGTCTCCTTGGTTACGAATCGAAATTAAGTATTTTTATTGTTTACTAATCATATATATTTCATTTTCAGGTTATTTTATTCAACTTTGTGGGGAGTTAGTTTAGTATAGTAACTGGGACAAAGTTAGGAGGCCTTAAATAAAACTGTGAGCGCTAAGTTGTCGAACGGTTCGTCGTGTTGCCTTTTGTCGCGTGTTTACAATCTTCCCTGTCCGATCGCGTAATTTTGTCTTGATGATGGCGAGCAAGTCTGTTCAGACGGAGGTAAGTATGGAGGTAAATACGTATAATACGTGTAATATCGCGGTCCAGGTCAACGGTGCCAACGGAGTAAGTATTGGTGTGCAGACAGAGGTCACTGGGGGTGTCGGTCAGAGCCGGGTTGGTGGGGCCACCGATGGCGATATTGGCCTTGAAGTTTGTAAACAGTGTTCTATGATGTATGGGGACTGTCGCTCGATGGGATATGGAGA
Organism: Pictodentalium vernedei; assembly: GCA_031216915.1. Lineage (NCBI taxonomy): Eukaryota > Metazoa > Mollusca > Scaphopoda > Dentaliida > Dentaliidae > Pictodentalium > Pictodentalium vernedei. Next base: position 127,105,036 of record CM062290.1, read on the forward strand.
GGTATGTGCAAACTGTCAGGAAATCCTCCGCCTACTTGAGACAATTGTTAAGTTTGAGGGGGAGATTGCTGAGCTGAAGGGAAAACTTGGTAGGGCGGGGCTGTCTGGAGTTACGCCTGTGAAAGTGGCTTTCCGAGAAGGATGGAAGGTTGTCGGTGGTTCCAAGAGGAAACATGGGGGTAGAACCTTTGATGTGAATGAGGTAGGTGATGAGGTGGGGGCTGCTAGAAAAGTACGTAGGACAGATGAGGGGGGCCCAGGCCGGAGCAATGCTGTAAAGCGTTTGGCGTGGACTACCAAAAGTGGTAGGAAAGGGGGGCCAGAGAAGCAGGTAGATAGGGGTGTAAAGTCCAAAGGCAGTGGGGAGTGCAGCACCAGAAACAGATTTGATGTGCTCGAGTCGGAAGAGACAGAGGAGGAGATGGAGGTAGTTGCAACAGATAGTAGCTTGGGGTCTAGGCCAGGAAAAAGGAGGAGGGATCCGGGGGAAGACCAGGGGAGTAGTCCAGGTATCTCAGGGCCTGGAAAGAGACGGTGGGACAAGGATAGGAGTAATCCTAGGTCAAAGATACCGATACCGATATTGATTCCGAGTGGGGCTGTTGGAGAGGAAGAGGACGCTGTAAACAATAGGAGACTAGAGGAGATAAATAGGGCGAGGTCCAAAAGTAAGTTGGTGGTTGCGGGAAGTAGCATAGTTCGGGGGATCGACAAGGTTGTCTGTGGTCCGGACAGTAAAAATAGAACAGTTCTGTGCTTTCCGGGGGCTAAAGTGGAGGACCTGAGGGATAGAGTGGACGGTATTGTAGCTGGGTCGGGGCCTGATCCGGTAGTGGTATTACATGTGGGGTCCAATAACATCAGGGAGAGGAAATCAGTTCGTTTGGTGGACACATACAAGGACCTAATTAGTAAGCTACTTAGCAGGAATGCTCGGATCATCGTTTCAGGGGTGCTCCCCGTTATGGGTGGTGGGAATGAGAGGAACTCGCGGATTATGGCACTAAACGAGGAGCTGGAAGAGCACTGCAAAGACTTGGGAGTACATTTCATTGACCACTGGGATTCATTCTGGGGACAAGGAGAGTTGTATGGGCGAGACGGATTGCATTTAAGTAGGATGGGTACAGACCTGTTGGGCCAAAAAATCTTACAGGTGGCTAGGCCTTTTTTGGAGAAAAGGGGGGTAGGGGACCACAGCCGGTAACCCAGAGTGGCACAAATGCTGGGAACATAGGAAGAACAACAAACATGCACAATACAGGGACATACCAGGTTTATAATAATGTGCCAGTGATGACAAAAAAAACAAAGATTCATTAAGTTTGGGTACTGCAACATCCAGGGTCTGCACAAGAAAGTAAGCGAAATATCAACAATGATGGACGAAGGAGACTTCGATATAATGGGTCTAAGTGAGACGTGGATACGACGGGATGAGCGGGTTGATCAGATGAAGGGTTGCGTGTGGATAGGAGCTGGGCGAACTGAGGGTCAGAAACGGGGTGGGGGTGTTGGCATCTACGCTAAAGAGGAATTACAGCCCTCATTGATTACAGATCTCACAGAAGCAAGGACTCAGATTCCAGTATCCAACGAAATAGTCTGGGCAAAAATCAAGTTAGGAAGCAGGAGTGTTGCCGTTGGTGTTGTATACTTAGCAGTGGAGGGAAGTAAGCCTGAGTGGAATGATTCAATATATACAACTCTTAGATCGAATATCACAGAGCTTGGGAGCAGAGGGTTCAGTATTGTCCTAATGGGGGACTTCAATGGGCACATCGGGGATAAGGAGGAGGGCATACAGGGAGGTGATAGGAAAATTAACACGAATGGGAGGAAGATGTTGGACCTATCAAAAGAGCTTGGTTTAAAGATCCTGAACAGGGATGCGAAATGTAAGGGTAAATGGACCTGGGAGAGGAACGATAAGAAAACAATAATTGATTATATACTCACTGACATTAGCGTATGGAGGGAGGTTATAGATGTAGAAATAGATGACGAGGGAAAAAATAACTTGGGTAGTGATCACAACCTGATAACAGTTAAGATTATGGGCAAAAAGACGAATAGAGACAGAAATACCTTCAAGGAAGTTTGGGGACTAAAACAAGGAGCCGACTGGAAGCAGTTTCGGGAAAAACTAAAACCAAATGTTGAATGTATACCTAGGGATGCAAATGTCCAGAGTATTTCAGATGGCATAGTAAATAGCCTAACAGAGGCAGGGAAGGAGTGTATAGGAAGGGTGAGGGTCCCAACGAGAGAGCTTGGATACAGGGTTAACGAGGGACTGAAAAAGGCTATAAAAGAAAGGAAGGTAAAATGCGCTGCTTACAGAAGAAGTAGGAAGCTTAAAGGGGTGGATAACAATGACACGAGACTAATGAAAGGAGAATATGAACTGGCACGGAAAAAGGTGAATGAGATAAAGAATAATAATAGGAAGGAGCGCAATTGCAGTCTTGCCAGAACAATAAAGAAAACGGGGGGTTCGAGCTCAAACGTATTTTGGAACTGGGTAAATAAACGGGGGAAAAGTAGTGTGCAGAGTATCAAAGTGGATGGGGAAAGTACAGAAGATAAAGGCCGTATCGCTTCAGAGTTAGTCAAGCACTGGGAAAAGATAAACGATAGGCGATGGGGCAGTGGGTTCCCACCAAAAAGAAACACACTGGTGGAGGAGAACCTATCCAATCGTGTATGTAGCGAAATAACGGCAGAAGAAGTGCGGAACGTGGTCTCGAAATTAAAAAATGGTAAAGCGGGAGGGACTGATGAAATTCCGAACGAATTCCTCAAAAATGGAGGGGAGGCACTTATTGAAGTCCTGACAAACCTTTTCAACCTGGCTCTGCGAAAGCAAGAGGTCCCCAGAGAGTGGAGGGAAAGTAAGGTGTCGTTCATACACAAAAAGGGGGATAAGGAAGTTCTAGATAACTATAGGGGGATATCAGTTAGTAGTAACATCGGAAAAGTATTCTGTAAGGTCATATACGGTAGACTAGAGGAAGTTATTGAAGAGAAAGGTTTTTTAGGAGAAATTCAAAATGGTTTCAGGAACGGACGAAGAGTCACTGATCACCTATTTACACTCACCCAACTGATAGAATCAACAAAGGCTGAAAAGAAAAAGATGTTTCTGGCATCTCTAGATGTGAAAAAAGCGTACGACCGAGTGTGGAGGGAAGGTATGTGGCGAAAGCTCGAGGGCATCGGACTGGGGGGTGACTTTGTGGGAATCATGAAAGCACTGTATACAGATGTGCAAAGCCAACTCAGTCTAGGGAGTATCACTACAAAACGAGTCCCTATGGATATAGGCCTCAAGCAGGGGTGTATCTTTTCACCGATTTTGTTTGCATTGTATGTTAAAGATTTAGGGGACGAACTAATTCAGAGTGCGGAGGGGGTAAATGTTGGAGACATAAAGATACCAGGCTTATTCTTTGCGGACGACATGGTGTTAATGTCTAGAACTGAACAGGGGCTAGAGAAACTGCTGGAAATTGTTGGTAGATATGGGAACACTTGGCGGCTCGAACTAAATGAAAATAAAAGCAAGGTAATACCCGTTGGACGCAAGGTAGATATGACGAAGAGATGGAGAGTGGGGGAGTTCTCAATCCCCGAAGGGGAAAGCAAACAAATCACTGTAGGAGAAACGGGAGAGTATGAGTATCTAGGGGTAAGCATAAATATAACGGGAAGAGGGGTGTACAGAAATTACTTAGCCAAACTGATTCTGAAGGGGAAAAGAATTCTGAACCAACTAAAACTTTTAGGGAAAAATAGTTTCAACAAGGTCTTTGTGGGGAAAACACTGTGGGAGAGGGTGGGTTTACCAAGTATAACGTATGGCACGGACGTGATTCCATTAAACCAAACCGTTATTAAGAAGATGGAAAATACTCAAAATGATGCCGGCAGATGGATAACAGGGTCGAGTAATGCTGCAGCTTTGGAAGCAGTAAGGGGGGAGCTTGGGTGGATGAAAATCAAGGACAGGGTAGATTTGGGAAAACTGTGTTACTTTAACTACTTGAGAAACCTGCCTGACAACCGGTGGTGCAAATTGATGCTCGATACCATTTGGAATTCTAATATAGAAACGGGGTGGTCAAAACATGTGAGGGAACTAATGGACAATTACTCTATAGAGGTCACAAACATAGAAGTAGGAATGAAAGAAGGCAAAAGGTTTGTCAAAGAGAGAGTCATGGAAGATTGCAATCGAAACTGGCGAGCAGGGGTTAGCGTGAAAAGATCACTGCAGGGGTTACAATATAAAGAAAAGCCAGCTTTTGAGAAGTACCTAGATGGCACCTTTGGAGGGTCACTGCTGTTCAAACTGAGATCAAGATCACTGGAGCTTCGGGGAAAAATTGGGAGAGATGGGGAAAAGGGATGCCAAATGTGCCACTCTGGAGTAGTGGAGACCCTGGAACATTTTCTCTTGGAATGCCCACAGTATATACCTCATAGAATAAAATTTACTGGAAGAATAATGCAGAAGTGGGGTGAAGAAACAAAGGATAGATGGCTGAAGGGGGACACGAGGGAGAGGGTAGGAATGCTTATTGAAGAAATTGAAAAAGAGGAAGTGAGGGACACTATTAAGCAGTTTATATCTGAATGCTGGGAGGAGAGGAGGGGAAGAGGGGGTGGGGTGCAGGGGGAATGATGGCCTTCTCTTATGAGGACCGCGACAAATCAGCGGCTGGCCAAAGAGTTATTATTATTACATAGCAACCCATATCTATGTGTATATCTTTGTTATTTTGTGCTCTGTTGTATTTTGTGTTGTATACATCGTTTAGCTTAATGTACACAAATAACAAATTCTTGAATAAATATTGTTTAAACTAAACTGAAATTCAGATTGAACCCGAAGCAATTGTTATCTAACAATAGTAATGAACGTGCCGTCTATATAGAAACATCCAGAGTGAGAAAAACCCAACAGTGTTATTAGAATAAAAAGATAAATACGGTTGTAACATTGCGAGATTTTACTTTTGTATTCATTGGTTGAAGTGGTGCGGTATGCTATTCTCCGACGACGATATTTTATTGCCGCACCATCTACAAATGTGAATCAGTGTTAACTCTTTCAACACAAGAGGCCGATTTTACCGTTCAGGAACACGATACGTCATAATTTCATTAAGTAGGATGGCTACTAAGTGAACGTGTGTTGTAGAACAATTAATACTTTCAACGTGCAGCCTGAAGGCTGCACGTACAAAATATTAATTGGTCTACCCCCAAATAATGGATATGGACTCTTCCAATGTCTGCCATTCAACTGGCATGGAAGATACCACCAGTGTTCAAAGGGTTAAGTATGTTACTCATTTAGGAAAACAGACATTCTGCTGAACTTACTTAACCCTCCGTTCATTGATGTCAATATACTACAATGTCAAGTAGCAACGTTTTCCAATAATGCAACTAAGAATTTAACCTATTCAATTTTGTTTGACAGAGCTCAAAAGGCTCTGTCAAACAAGATCAAATTAGTTAAATTTCTATCTGCATTATGTGAAAATTTCGCAGCTTAAAATGTTTATATTTCACATCAGTGTGCTGAGGGTTAACCCTTTACCCAACGTAACGGCCAAAACCGGCCAGCGTTATTCTCAAAAATCGCCTATTAATTTTAATTATTTTTTCATTTTTTGTCTCAAAACCATAGGTTATGACCCCTCATTGGAACGAGCTCGTCGAGCTCGTTCCAATGAGGGGTCATAACCTATGTTTTTGAGACAAAAAATGAAAAAAAAATAGTTATTCAAGAATTATTTTTGCAAGTGTCGTCTGCTTTTCAGGTTAGGTAAAGGGTTAACAACTGATATCCGCGCGTAATTTTACCTGCAAATATAAAACTAGTCTGATGATGAAATGTATCACTATTTTCATTCCGGTAATTCTATAGTCGTTAACTACTTTTAAAGTGATTTGAATTGTTCCAGAGTTGTATTTTATAAGTTCAAATTCTTTAAGTGTTTAAAGTATAAAGAAGTAAAAAACACGGTTTTTCATTAAAATTCTTCAAGATGACTTCATAGTTCAATATGGCAGCCGGGCCAACTCCAACTCTTAAACCGCCTGTACCATACTTCCCTATAGTTGAAATGTCATGTTTTGGACATTATTTGAGCAAAACGATAATTTGATTACTGCGTGATAGCCGCCCCAATAAAGTCACCACTCTCCAGATATGACAACTCAAATTCGTTCGCAGACGGACTTATTTTGCTGACGCTCCGCCAGATAGGATAGACAAGCGAATAAGTGAATACCATTTAATACCTATATTTAACGAAATTTAGGGTTTGGGGATACGAGACATATGTCATGTTAAGTAAATATATAGACAGAACGCGATGTGTGTTGAATCGATATGTGTTTTACATGAATATAGGACAAAACCCCCTCGGACAAAACACCCTCGAACAAAACCCCCTCAGGACAAAACACCCTCGGACAAAACCCCCTCACTTTTACTGACAAAATGGACAAAACCCCCTCACTTGAGAAAAAAATGATGATGAAAAAAATGAGGTGATAAATGTTGAAGTGAATAAATAAAAAGAATATTTAAACAAATATAGAGTTTTATTAAATTTGTTTGCAGGTAATTGTAATTAATATTTAATGACATATATATATATAATACTGACAACATGTAACAGCTAGCGATCTTTTTCACACAGAACTATAGAACATACAAATATTATATTAATTAGGATCATCTTGCCTTACAAATTACAACATCTATAAAGTAATTATCCAATGATAATAAATCTAATTGTCACTCACAAAAATTCAATGTGGTTCAAGTCGCGTTTTTGAGTTACCCTGGATCATGTAATAAATAGAATCTACAACGGATCCCTATTTTGTAGCTCTATTTACCAAACTCGTCCAGTAAATTAGGTCTTGGCCTCGCTAAAGCTCCTAGCTTTCCTATTGCCCAAAATGGAGTCTGAGGGGGTTATGCACGCGGTTAGAATACCCGGCAGTTTACGTTGGAGTGTTAGATGGTCAATACTCAATCCCTCAACGCCTTTAAAACTATTAGATAGCGAGCTCTATTCGGTTCCAGCTCGGCGATGGCAGAGGTCTGAGTCCCACCATGGTGGCGAGCCAGAATGTAATGTTGTGCGATGGCAAGTTTAAGGGAAGAAGAGAAAAGAAAACCAAACAGCAATGCCGGTTTGGTAGCGGCCCCGGTATATGACCATAGCGGTTACAAAAAAGAAGTGGAGAAAGCTCCAACAGTTTAGTTTTAAAAAACCGGGAGTCATCCATCAAGCCTTCTGGGAGATAGGATGCCGTATGTGATTTTGAGGTATCTGGTTATCCTTCGGGAATTCCAAATGACCTCCTCCACCCCCCCCCCCCCAAAAAAAAAAAAAAAACCAAAAAACAAAAAACAAAAAAAACCAACTCTCACTGACACACACCCTCAAGCCCTTAAAAGGGCTGTTAAATCTTTATTCAAATGTTTATTTATATCAAATGTACACTCGTTCCCAGCCAGACAAGCTTGTTTCAATCCTTGCCTAGCATTAGGTGGTTTCTTGTATATGTTGCAGAAAGGTAGGTTGCACCAATTCCTCCTACGCTTTGTCTACCATTTCCACGCGTCTTCTTGATAAGAGTGTTGCAAGAAAATTTGAGAATGTTCAGTTAGAAAAGTTATAGGTAGAGAGAAAGATAGGTATCCGCTATTGTATATTGTGCCTGCTGTGTGATTGTTGCTATGGATGGGGTAAGGGGTGTGTTTCTTCGGAGCCCACTCCCCACACGCAGAGTTGCGAGGCAATCCTCACAGACTCAATCCTAAAGATCTCAATGAGTAGCGAGGCAATCCTCACTGACTCCACGCAGTTTAATTCTATTGAGTAATTTTAATTTACTGTGGATTATTTTGTTTTTCTGTTTAGGGTTCGGTGTTCGTTCAGCTTCACCATTGATTCACTATCCTGGAGTATGTGGAGGGTTTTGTTATATAGATCTTATTAAACGCGTTTCAATCGCGCTTCAGCAGAGTTGCGAGGCAGTCCTCACAGACTCTATCCAAAAGTTCCCAATGAGTAGCGAGGCAATCCTCACTGACTCCACGCGATTTAGTTATATTGTATAATTTTTATTTTATTTTATTTTATTATTTTTTTTTTTTTTATTTTCTGGAAACTTATTTTGTTTTTCTGTTAAGGGATCGGTGTTCGTTCAGCTCAACCATTAATTCACTATCTTGGAGTCTGTTGAGGGTTTTGTTTTGTAGGTCTTTTAATCGCGTATCAATAGTTTCTGAGAAAGCATCACAAAACTGGCATATTTATAACATTATGACAGAAAATGTTGTTCTAAAACTTTGTCATGCCAGTGTAATGAAACAACATAAATGGTTATTGAAGTCAGCAAAATTAAAAAATTGAAAGTGCAGATAGCTTGCAAAATGGTATTACTAAAACAACAAAGCTATACCTCAAAGAAGTAATGGAATAGAAGTCACAAGCTAGTATCCCAGCAATTTGAGCAAAATTGAAAAATTGAAAGTGCAGATAGCTTGCAAAACGGTATTACTAAAACAACAAAGCTATACATCAAAGAAATAATGGAACAGAAGACACAAGCTAGTATCCCAGTACTTTGGAGATTTGTTGTTATAACAACAACAACAGCCATCTGTACTTTTAATGGTTAAGTACAGATGACTTGCAAAATGGTGTTACTGAAACACAAGACACAAGTTAGTATGTATATAATGTCTGAGGGGGTTTTGTCCTGAGGGGTTTTTTCCCTGAGGGGTTTTTGTCCTACGATGCAAAAAATGAGGGGGTTTTGTCTGATGGGGTTTTGTCCTGAGGGGGGTTTGTCCTGTTACCGTTTTACATAAAGAGGTGGAATGGCTTAGGCATGTTTCGTGAGAGCCGTATGCTCGTGCGAAATATGGCTATGTTTCGTGAGAGCCGTATGCTCGTGCGAAATATGGCTACGCCATTCCAACAGGTTATGCAAAACACCCACCGATTCAAATACACATCGCGTTCTGTATTTATTACACATCCCCATGCATTAAAATTAATTTAAATGAACAAATTTTAATTCCGATGTTTAAACCCAAAGATGAAGAGTCCGTTATTTTTGTTTGAAGCGGTACTGATGAAATGGATCGATAAAAAATCCAAACAACTTTTAGGGAACCAGTCTAAATTACATTCTTTATCTCTTTTTTTTGGTATGTTGAAATTCGTATTGAAATTCGGTTGGTGTCCATTCACGCCTAACCATTTGATGGCTATTACTGATAGCAAAAATATAAGTACAAATTTGGGCGAATTTGCAAAACAGACTTTATTTTGCTTTGGACGTTTTCATTTTCACACTACGCGACAGACGATCGATAATTGTAAAACGAAATTTGGCAACTTTTCGAAGCGTAACTAATGACTCGACGGGAAAGGAACTAGTATAAATGGTGCTGGGGAAAAAAGTTCCTGCTTGTACATCACCAGTTAAATTTATTTATTTATTTGGGATTTAACGACACTTTCGACAGACAGGGTCGGACAGTTTTACGGGTTGAGGAAGCCGGAGTACCCGGAGAGAACTACCAAGCAACCGCGAGCAACTGTCAGCCTCCCCAACATACTAACTCCACACAAGCAGGGTTAGAATTGGTTGAAGACAAGTGCACCATCGACGTGCAGTGCGCCTTAGTACACAACGCCACCGTACCCCCACGTGGGCAATTGGGGTGAAGTGTCTTGTCCAAGGACACAAAGCGGTTCCGCAGGTGGGATTCGAAACGAGAACCTCTCGGCTTGCAGGCTGCACGTCTACCTGCTGAGCCACCGTGTCCCCACTGTTAAATACAGAAACGTTTACGTCAAAGCGGCGATTTCGTTAAATACAAGGGTTTAAAGTTTAATGGATGTGTAATAAAAAGCAGAACCTCTATCGAAAGCTAAACCGACCGTACCGATCGACCGACCGACCGACCGACTCCGACCGACCGACCCAAAATTCAAAAGGGTAACAAATTAAATGTGTAATTTTGTATTTTTCGCTGAGGGCATTACCATCGATACGTTCGATAAAGGGTTAATAAATTGGTCGTTTGCTTGAAACACAATATCGAAATACAACATTTAGATGGGTAAACGAAAGTAGCCCTGGAAAATTTCTTCGTATCGGACTAACGACTGAATGCATCTCAATAAGTTTGATCGGAGGAGGGGCGCTTGTAATGCTGTTTTGGGGTGGGGTGGGGTGGGGGACTACCCTGCCTCCGACAAAGCAAAGATAGTTACCGGATAAAGTGTAAAAAAAGCTTTAAATCGAGACTTTCGTAAATCTGCGGATCAACAAGATCATCAACCCGTCCAACATCATAATTAATGAGGTGGCATTCAAATTAACTGTTCAAATCCTAATTATTAAGGAGGAATTCGAGTGCTCGGTCCACATCATCATAACTGAGGTGGAATTCAAGTTATCGGTAAGCTCCACGGTCCGTGATAAATGTTAACATAATCAAAACGACTGGCTACTGGTTGGCCGGCGTGGGACGAGTGGAGGGGGTATTAAGAAAGGATTTGGAGGGCATATAACTTTGTATGGAGTTCGCTATGTTTACCTTGATCGTAGAATTTATCAATGAGTACTCTGTAGTCTGGGCCTATCTGGCAGCACCAAAATTCGTTAAAATCTAAGATTTCGAAGTTCAAGAAGGCAAATTTACAAACTAAAAACCTAGATTAGGAGAAAAATCAGTAAATTTGACATTTCAAGTCTTTCTCTCAATGTATCTAAAATCTTCAGCTTATCGGTCCTGCTTTTAATTTACATATAAATTGCACTTGGCAATTCAGTGTAAAGACTCTCGTCGTCTTTATAAACAAGCTGACTTTTCTTGTAAACATTAACGCAGTGAGTCGAATACAGTAACAAGGGGTTTGACACGGTAACAAATGCTTGACTGGAATATCTGAAATTCTTTTTATTTGTTTTGTTTTTCTGTTAAAATCTTCTCCTAATGACCTTTTTGTCATGGGGAATTCACAATGTTAAAGGTATTCAAAGTTTAGGATACTTTCACAGTATGAAATAAATGAGGGATTTAGACAAGCATACTTTCATTATCCGCGAACACTTATCGCCAAACCGACGAAGAGTTTTGTACTCAGAGTCTGGAGAATACGTTAGGTGATATGATCGCATATGAATCGTGATGGGGGCTATTAATCTACACCTGTTCACAAACGACTGATCTCTTCACAATACGACAGGATCAACGAGGACAGGTTGATGGGAGGTCTCCTTACTGTGTTGTTGATACGCGCTTCAATTGGAGACATCATCGACTTGAACAGAAAATTTTGGACGCACATGTGTTGGGTCCATAATAGCGATGAGATAAAGTTATTCCTGATGGGGTACCCGCTCATTATCTGTAATTGGTGCTCGTCTGAAGTTTATTTATATACTTTGGGTTTTTGAAGAAGAGCGCGACAAAACAAAATGGCCGATTGCTACTATTTAATCTCGAGAAAGTGCGGACCAGAAAGTGCCGATCCTTAGATCTTGACTTTCCTTGGCTCTTGACGGCATATATACATTCTCTATCCAGTGAACCCAACCCGTGTTGAGACAATTACCTGTCTTTTTCTGGAATATCGATGCAGTATTTTTTGGACAATGACTAACAATTTCGTTTCCTGCATAATTATTTCTATGCATATGAGATGTCATTTCCAAGCCGATCAGTGCTAAGCGACTGCTTTTACTGAGATGGGGAGCCTGCGCGTGATATTCACTACTCCCCCTCAGTAGGCCCCATAACCTACAATAGTTTATATTCAATTCCACGAGAACATTATAGTGAAATCAGAGATATCTGAAATATTTTTTCCAACAAACAGTACCCTCCGGGCTGGATCTACGTATTCCTGCTAAGTAGTTAATTATTCTCTCTCTCTCTCTCTCTCTCTCTCTCTCTCTCTCTCTCTCTCTCTCTCTCTCATGTTTCGTATTTCGAAAAAAACGAAATAATTATTTCAAAATAACGAAATAATGGTAGTATAATGGTAGTATAATAGGGGTGGTTATATGCATTTTGGTCTCATTTAGACCAAATGGGACTACTTTGAGTCATTTTTTCCGATTTTAAGGCTATAATTGATCTTTGTTGATCAAGCTATGGAGTTATGGATGCCAAGCGGGATAAATGTTGAGTTTTAAGGGAGGGTTCGATATCATTGTGGTGTAAGAGGGACTGTGTGATAGGGTTTATGTGAAACAATATTTAATTTTAACACCAAGTTAATGATATGCATGTAATGTAAAGTCATCGCCGTGGCTCTCCAGCGTTTTTAGTACAACTTCGTAGTGCTTCCAGCAATGATACAGATCATGAAGTGTACATATTGGTTAAGTGGCAATTCGACGCCCCATTAGATACAATATGAAATGGTGCAACAAACCTCACTATTTTTTTACACTGCCAGAAAGTGAAAATGGGGGAATGCGCGCGCAGTAACAGTTTTGCCTGTTGATACAATCTGTCCACAATTTAAGAATATGTATGAAATGTTAAGTCACAGTAGTGGATTGCTGCACTTTTAATAGAGTCTTAACAGATACACAGTGATACACTTGATCGTATATACTGCCTAAGTTTAGAAGATATACTTTGAAGTGGGGGTATTAAACTTGATCATGTTACTTCTTGATGTAACATATTCAAACTTGACGGATATACCAGCAGAAAAATAATTTGGGAGAAAAGTGCGATAAAAAATCTTCTTTTGTTTTTTTTCCTCATCGGTAATACTAGAACATGACACTCATTCTCGGAAAGCCCCCTTCTGTAGCAGAAGGTGACTGCAACACCTGTAAAGAGATTACATAATCATATATAATAACTGGGTTACACCCAGTGTACGGTCAGTACCTGGACTACAAAAAGAACGCTCAGCCAACTTGTTACTCCCACTTACTCTCTGTTGGTAGTTTGCAGTTTCCATCATCTCCTATTTTTTTGACTAATCAGCCGTAACAGTTGTCTCAAAGAAGATTTTTTATGCCAACTTAAGAATATGCATGGAATGTAAACTCGAAGTACATTACTGTAATCACAAAAGCGAACAGAGAATTTTGACCGGATCGCGTCTGGGTCGTGATTCGTTCGAAATTCTCTGTCCGCTCGGTTTCCCTTAATACTGTAGAATCTCGCCTGTCGAAAAACAAATCAGCGAACACTGAATCTAAGATACTCTTTTCTTTTTTTTTCTTGTTGCGGTCTTAACCCCCTGCACACTGATGTCAAAATATCTAAATATCAGGCAGAAAAAATGTCCCATAATGCAACTAGAAATTGAAACAATTCTGTCTCGTTTGACAGAGCCCATTGAGCTCTGTCAAACGAGATTGAATTGGTTAAATGTCTAGATGCATTATGGGAAAAAACTGCTTCCTGAAATTTTGGTATTTTGACATCAGAGTGAAGGAGGTTAATTTCATGGTATTCTTGACTCGCCACCCCCTCCTTAACCTAGCACGAAAAGCAGACGACACTTGCCAACAAAATTCTCGAATAGCTAAATATTTTCATTTTTTTGCATCAAAAACATAGCCTATGACCCCTCATTGGAACCAGCTCAAAGAGCTCGTTCCAATGAGGGGTCATAAGTTATGTTTTGGAGAAAAAATTGATTGCACACGTGGGGAGCACGGTGACGCTGTGTACTAAGGCGTACTGCAAAATGACGGTGCTCTTGTCTTTAACCAATGTTAATCCTCCTTGTGTGTAGTTAGTATGTTGGGGAGTCTGTCAGTTGCTCACCGTTGCTCGGTGGTTCTTTCCGCCCGTAAAACTGTCTGACACGAGGTGACCCTGGCTGTCGAAAGTGTCGTTAAACCCCGATATGAGACAAAAAATAATGAAAATTGAATGATAATTTAGCGCTGGCCGGTTTTTGGCAGTTACGTTGGGTAAAAGTTTTTTCTAAGTGTGTTGCGATCTGTTCGCTAAAGAGACCGCTTTTGTGATCACAGAACTATTGTGGCTTCCTGCACATTTAGTAGAGTTTTGATGGTGGCTTCCAGGAATGATATAACTCTTGACGTGTCCACTTTTATGGATAAGTGCAAGCATGGTGATGTAACCTCTAGACATAACACTCAAAACCTTTAAGAATCTTTTTATGAAATGGAAAAGTGAATGCAGTGTCATTTAAACCTTTACCCAACGAATCGCACGCATCCGTCCGCGTAATATGCAAACTGAGCAGTTGAAAAAATTAATTTTTTCAAAATATTTCAACAAAACCATATCATGTGACCCCTCATTGGAACGAGCTCATTGAGCTCGTTCCAATGAGGGGTCACATGATATGGTTTTGTTGAAATTTTTTGAAAAATGTAAAAAAAATGATATTTAAAATAATAAATTTTGATATCGTCTGCGTTGGGTGAAAGGTTAAGTTCTTTGTTGGTTTTATCAGTCTCTGGATCCAATTCTTGGAAACCATCTTTTCAACTTTCTAAGAATCAATGACAGAAGCTGGTATCATCAATGAAAAAATAACTAGGGAGAAATTTTCTGTCAATGTAGATGACCACATGAGGTGTAAACTGATTACTTAATAATACAGAATAACTGGGTACGATTAGTGTAGGCTCTCTTCCTGGCATTAGATAAAGATTAGCGCCCCAACCACATCCTCTGTTCTCAGTTGTTCTTCATTCCTATTTTATGACTCTGGGTACCTACCTTTTCCGATCTATCGCTAAGTGGACCCTGAGCAGATTAAAATTAATAAAATTTGACACCAAATGAGTTAAGATGCATAATAAAAACTTGAAATAAATTTTTCCACTACAATAGGAAAGATCCGATAATAAATTATTTTCTTTTTTGCCACCTGTGTTTGTGTGTAAATTGAATATATAATATGTATTACCAATACAATACGGGGAATTTGTAATTCTTATTGCTCGATCCATTGAAGTCGTGAAAAGAGTCTCGTATCTGTTAGCTTTTTAATGGAAGCCATTTTTAGTATGGTAATTTCCTTTGAAAAGATCTTTTTGACTCGTCTATAAGTATTTCACACTACATAAACTAGTTATTATACAGAATGTATGTAAAACCACTCATTATAAACCAAATAATAATAATGTTAATCTGCACGTGACCCATATTTGTATCATCACGGTAATGTATGGATTTTTCTTATTTTTGGCATTGAACGTGGGAGAATTTTATTGTATGTTTTAGATGTATTTTTTTTAGGAAGTGGGATGAAATTTCCTCTCCATCACACACCACCCCTCGGACACATACACCACAAACACATACCCAACCCGCACACCACCACACTCACGTACACACAACCATACGCGCACACGCAAATATCATTTAACCGCCTCTGTGGGGACATGTTTTTTCTCTATGAGAAACAAATCCTCACAAATGTGGGTATAAAAATCCTAACCCATTGCTTCTTGCGAGGCACGCGAGAGAGAGAGAGAGAGAGAGAGAGAGAGAGAGAGAGAGAGAGAGAGAGAGAGAGAGAGAGAGAGAGAGAGAGAGAGGCGGACGGACAGGCAGACAGAGGCAGAGAGAGGGAGGGGGTGGGGCGGACGGACGGACGAACCGACGGATGGACGGACGGACGGACGGAAGGACAGGCAGAGAGAGACAAAGACAGACAGGAAGAGAGAGCAGGCAGGCAGGCAGGCAGGCAGGGGCTTTGTCGCTGCTGGAAGAAATAGATTCACGCCGCGTGTTCAGCCAAAACTCAAGGTGTGTTGCCTGAATCCGTGCGTGAACGTATGTCACGCCGTAACGAACCCGCCCGTTTCACTTTTGTTGGGGTGGTTCTTATCCTGAAGGGGTTAATAACTTCTCCTCGAAAAGCATAAATCAACAGGGATTCACTGAAAATAACAATTTTAATACATATGCAAATAAATAAATATGATAATTTGTGACTTACATGGAATCCAAAAGAATAAGAAAACAATCACCCCCACCCACACAGTTTTTGAGTCACTTGCTGGCCCGCATTCTCTGTTGTCGCTGGTTTTTCCTCCTTTTCGCTGGTATTTCTTCCTTGGTCGCCTCTTCACTTCACTCATTTGACTGCGTCGCACGGCCACTAACGTATTGTCACTTTATCGGACACCTCTGCTCTAAAATGTGACGAAATGTCACTCTGCCACTGCCGTCGCACGGCCACTAGCTTATTGTCACTTTAGTTGACGCTTTTCACACAAGCAGTTGCCACCAATGGGGTTAAATTCTCCTTTAGGTTCCGCTTTACAGTTTCGCACTATTGCACAGGGGTAAAATTCTAAACTTGAGGCATATGTTGAAACTAAGGCCATGTAAAATAGAGATATATTTTTAGTATCAGATATATGATTACATTAGGTTTTTTGTTGGACAGAGAATTTGAAGTTTTGGTCCCAAAGTTGGAGTCTGATACATAGGGGTAAATTACCAGATAAATTATGGGAAACAGTGGCTTCGAAAAATTGGCTATTTTTTCATATGTAATTTTTACACGGGTTTGTTACCAGACAGGTAACTAAAAAATGAGACGGAAACATATAATTTTTTTTTTGCATTTTAGAAACAGCAGATGCTCTGCTCCAGGGGTGGGTAGGTGGGGCTGGTGGGAAAATTCTGCTTTTGAGGCTGCTAGGTGGCTGAAAATGACTGGTTTCGGTATTTTTTCAGGCAATTTTTCAGGTTGAAGTCTTGCCTTTGACAATAAATAATTCCACCCACATTCAGATTGTTTATTTATACTTAATCAGATAGTGTTATATGTTTTTTTGTGGATTTGGGAAATGTAATACATGTAATGGGTTAGATAACTAAGTTACAGACTTTTTGCATTTGAAGAGAGTGTATGGCATGTTATATTTGGAAAAGCCTGGAAAACTGTGGA
The DNA here is from genome assembly GCA_031216915.1 of Pictodentalium vernedei. Classification (NCBI taxonomy): domain Eukaryota; kingdom Metazoa; phylum Mollusca; class Scaphopoda; order Dentaliida; family Dentaliidae; genus Pictodentalium; species Pictodentalium vernedei. The sequence continues at coordinate 127,122,018 of CM062290.1, forward strand.
ACGGAACCTTACGTTTGTCTCAGAATAATAATGTTCATAGAGGCAAAGCCTACTCTGCCTATGTTTGGCTTGCCTTCTAAAACAGGTAAGGCCGTTTACCTAAATGTAAATTAGCTCCCTGAGCTCGTACTTCGTGTTTCTGATCCTATTCTCATATATGGCCACCGACTTGGCCCGAGACTGCTCCTATTCCAAATATGAGCTCTGTGATCCTCCTACATCACAACGTGCCTATACGTTCGCACCGATGCGGCACCTCCTCTAACCTATAGCATGGTACATCCCCACCTACAATCAACGACCCACAGCCTTACACACCTTCAGACAGGAATTGGCTGGAATGCATTTTTTTATTTCCATAGCCAGAACATTAATTTTCCGTTTAATCGCTTCTCTTGAACTTGGCCGCTTAGATCTATCTTAATTTAATACTCGCTTTTAAGTTCCTTTGAAAGACTCAGATTTTGGTACCTTTTGACATTCTGTGATAGGCTAGCTGCGTAATATGGGTGTGTGTCCAGAACATATGCGATGTACCGTATTTACAACAATTAAATATTAACTGGCCATAATTATCCAGATAATGACAACAGGAGAATACCCCTTTGATCAGTTATCAGATAACCCATCTGGCGTTCAACAAATGAGCCCTAATGGACATTAAATTTCATTCTCAATTACCAGAGTTTGAGTTATTGCTGGCCTGTTTAAGTGACAAATCGGTTTTCGGGGTCCGTTATATAAACGCACATTCTTATACCTTGGCCCGTACGAGAAAAATTATCAAAGATATATACACTATTATACAACAAAATCGCAACTTTTAGTTATCACCTTTTCAGAACGGACGAACGGACGGACGGACGGACGGACGGACGGACGGATGGACGGACGGACGGACGGACGGACGGACGGACGGACGGACGGACGGACGGGCTGGCGGGCGGGCGGGCGGGCAGGCAGGCAGGCAGGCAGGCAGAGAGAGAGAGACAGAGAGAGAGAGAGAGACGGAGAGAGAGACAGACATGCGGAGAGAGAGGCAGAGAGAGAGAGAGAGAGAGAGAGAGAGAGGGAGAGAGAGAGAGAGATGTCATTGCAGACAAATATTTTCTATTTGTCCCTGAACAAAAGAAAATACCTGTTTTACGAGAGGCTGTAAAATGAGCTGTTAAAACTTGTAAAATTTGACTTTTTGTCGAATATATCCCTTTACACACAGACACGCTCTTCAGCTGTTACTGGTTTGTTCACACAATCGCAGGTCTTGTATCACAACGTTGTCTGTCAATGAAACACTCTGAACGATCATCTCATAATATCATACATTTCCAATTAATCAATTAATAAGGCATTTTAACCTTCCAGTGTACTGTGGATGGTTTGACATTTTAGGTGGAAAATGACACGTATGGAAATCGGCTGAAAGTGAGAAAAATGATGGAACTGTATTTACAAAAACGCGCCTGCGCGCGTGCGTGCGTGCGCGCGTGCGTGTGCGAAACTACAGTTTTGATCGTCTTGGAGAAAAGTGAGATATACCTCCAGCAACATCCCTGGTTTGAAACATGCACTTTCTGGAAACTTCTAGTAAAAAAATGCTTGACACCATTCATTACTACAGTAATACCGATACCAATCTAACGTTGTGTTGACGTATTACAACATGAATCAATCTCAGAATCACATTGCCCTTGCAATTACATTTGATCAAAATCATGTTAGTGCTGAAAGAAAATATTTCATGTCACAATTATGTCTAACAGAAAATAAAAGCATTTCCTGAATGCTTGATAGAAACGTATGTCCCTTTCAATGATCACGCGTAGTACTTTGTTTCTCAACAAAATGAAAAAAATAGACCATTGAATAATAAAAGATATCACAATGAAATGATTAGGAATTATATCTGACAATCTCTATCATTCCTTTTATGAATATACAACAAACGAATGAAAAAATGGGAAAGAGTAAAAATAAACATAAGTGATTGCGTCACAAATAGGGCACTTTGTTGCAATTATTTTATTCAACAAAGTAATTGTATTCAGTCGTGCCCTTCGTTTTTATTTAACAGATAAGTATAATGCTGATGCCGCCTCAATCAAAACGGAGAAAGGTATAAGTCACCTGGAAGAAACGCAATTGCCGAAAGTGTGAGGTATGGAGGGAAAGCTATAAATATATTTGAATTCTATAAACGATTAAACAGACAGAAAGTTGTTCAGCTGTAAACTCTAACCGCGTTGTTTTCTGTCAGCGCAGAACCAAATTACTTTGTCAGTGTGGAACAGTCGAATCGACGGACCATTTTTTGCTGTCGTGTCAGCTCAACTCGACTGTCCGGGCCATCACTATCGGACAAATACCGTTTCCTGTGAATTTAACTACACTACTGCGCGGGTCCGAGCTCTTAATTGAAGATGCAAATCGCTTAGTTTTTGAAACGGTCCAGGAATATATCATGGGAACGAAACGGTTCGCGTAGGTGAATTGTACCCTTACCCCCTTGACCAACATAGTAGCTAAGACCGCCCTGTGCTGTACACAAAAATCATCATTCAGATGTTATTATGATACCTCATTGGAGCGAGCTTGTTAGGCTCGTTCCGGTGAGGGGTTATGGGTGGTGTTCTTGTGGCAAGGGTTGTGAAAGTTTAGCTATTTAAGAATTTATTTTGTGATTGTCAACTGCTTCCCGCGTTGGGTGAAGGGTTATCCATGTCGTGGTAAACTACGGCTACACACACAGATCGATGTTATCCGTATGTACCGCCATCACCGCTCTTTGAACTTCTTTCATTAAGTTCACAATAAAATCAACTTTGACTCCTACCTGCTGTCACTGTTGGTTACTTCGCGATTGCTCCACCACTTCAGTAGTTTCGTCCTCTCAAGGGTTTGAATGCTGCATTAATTAAGTCAGGGCTCTCTAACCAGTGTTTTGAATTTAGTTCGATTTTTGACATGGTTAAGTTTGATTTCAAGTTGGTTTCATTTCTCTTATCTTTTCATCCCTCTCCTCTTTTCTTCTCTTATCACTCTTCAACACCTTATTTTACTCTACTTATCTAGATATTTTAAAATCTTTTCACATACAGTTTAAACAATCTGCATTTTTTGTTCCGCCAGCAGTTCATGCTATATGTACTCAGTAACTTAAAGACCCACGGGAGATGACTAATATAAGCATTAAGCTTTCTGTTGAATCCCTTCATCATTTTGCTTCATTTATTCATATGACTGTATACTGCATCCATTATCTTAAAATTGTATCGGCATGTTTTTTTTTGTTATTGTTGTAAACTATATTGTATGCAATTGCAGTGTTCTGTCAATAAATATTGTTTAAACTAAATAGCGTCGGCTTCTGAGTTCTTTCTGCCGAATTACGATCATTACCATGGGGTGAACTATTCAAACCTTTCACCAAGATATCACTCTAAACAAGCTATCAAGCAACCAATCAAATTTTATTAGAAATTCGGCGCTGTTGTGGCTCAGAAGCAGTGTAACCATTTTTTAGATTCGATCGTCTGGAATATTCCATCTGATTCAATCTAAAAAAAATACAATAAATGTTCATTTTCATTTTATCAATGTATTTCTAGTATTTCTCATCGAGACATAATTTAACCGAATCTTTCACGACTTTGCCGATACTATTAAACATGTATATATCAAGTATTTCTAATCGAGACATAATTTAATCGAATCTTTAATGACTTTTCCGATACTATTAACCCTTTACCCAACGTAACGGCCAGAACCGGCCAGCGCTATTCTCAAAAATCGCGAATTAATTTTCATTATTTTTTCATTTTTTGTCTCAAAAACATAGGTTATGACCCCTCGTTGGAACGAGCTCGTCGAGCTCGTTCCAACGAGGGGTCATAACCTATGTTTTTGAGACAAAAAATGAAAAAAAATAGTTATTCAAGAATTTTGTTTGCAAGTGTCGTCTGCTTTTCATGTTGGGTAAAGGGTTAAACGTGTATTTTCTGAATATAGACTCAACGGAGCTGTAGTTTTATGATTACGCTGCGTAATTCCACCAATTGTGTTAATCTCTTGATGGCCTCAAGGCGAATTAAATGCTTATTGATTGGGGTATCTATAACTGTTGCATGAAAGAATATCTGTGTATTTTTGTGATTATATCATTGTGAATGAAGGGACGTCTTATTACCCGAACGATAATCTTCTCGCAAACTCCGCGAAAAGTGGGAAAACAAACAGCCCATAACAACATAAAAATTTGCCTGGTGTGGCCTGAGAGCTTGCAACCTTTAATTGAACAAAATGTTGTGAAATAATTTTAAAGCGAACTGGGATGTCAAAAGTGACGTTTTATTACACGAACGTAATCTGTGCGCAAACTCAACGAAAAGTGGGTAAATAAACAGAACATAACAACGTCAGGTTCTTTACAAAATTCGACTGCTGGTCTGAGAGCTTGCAATTTTTATTTAGACAGAATGTTGAGACAGAATGTTGAGACAGAATGTTAAAGTGAACCGCACATTTGTCTGTTAATTAACTTGTGTTTATAAACAATTGTTTCCTTACTATATAGTGAAATGCTGATACTCCCCAAAGTAGTAACAATCTGCGCGGACAAGATTTCATTCGGTTGTCCGCGTATTTCATGTCCCTCCATAGATCATTTAGCATTTGCCGCGCTTCCACCATCTATCAGTAGTGCTGTGATTTCAGGAATTGACGCTGTTTAAATGGGCTTTTTGTCGCTGGGGTGGAGATTAAGAAACCCACCCCTTTCAAACAGTGACAAAGTAGACTGCCCGGTAGTTTCATGAATAAAAGTGTTTCCTGTATCCACAAATTTCTAATATGCAAGCTAGTAGGAGAGTGGCTGAATGCACGCCCACTGTGCAAACTCACCATGTAGGAGACCAAATGCCAGAAAGACTATACATGGACTATCGCTGTTTAGTTATTGGTGTTTAATCACAATAAATAAACAGAACGACACAAGCGTGTGAATGGGTTAATCGATATGGCACGAGTGCCAGCGCGGGAGGATTAAAAGAAGAGGCCTCGAGTTTTATCCTTCCGCAATGGCACAGTATAGTGCCATATCGATTACCCCAGTCACACTCGCGTGTCGTTCTTGCGGCCTCCTATTTTATCCTTCTGCACTGGCATTCGTGTCATATCTATTAACCCATTTACACGCGTGTGTCATTCTGTGTTTATTACACGCCTTCACGTCTATAAAAAACAAAAGGACATTCAGCAATTCATTTGACAACTATCAACAGAAAGAACCCATTTTATCGCCAACCAAATTTGCGAGGGGAACCCGTGTTACTATTTCGTCCCCTGAGTTCCAAAGTGTTCTATGTGCCTACTGGCACATAGAACAAATTGAAACTCAGGCGGAGGATTTTCAGCTATCGCTAGCGATTCAAATTGTAATTGCGTTGCACGATTTGTAGAAAATTCCAGTGAAATTGCGCTTCTATTTAAAAATAGTCCGTTAACGATTTACGTTCCACACATATGTGCGGAACAGATTTTCGTTTTCCGCATGGTTTAGTGTTGCTGTAGATGGGGATTACATAGAACAGTAGTGTAATAATATTCTTTCTTCCTTCCACACAGGAAGCTAAATAACAGTCCAAATACAATTTAGAAGAGACTGCGGCCATATGCCCTACTTAAACATTTAGCATTGCGCATTGTCAGGGACACCTGAGGCCCCGTAAGGCCTGGGCTGACGTGGGGTTATTTAGTCCCGCTGATGAAGTTGCGGGAAAATTAGACCAACGTGGAGGGTCTGAATCCAAGTGTCGCGAACTCGGCGCAGGGAGCTGAGTTAGACCGACGCCGTGATTCCTTCTCTGCCGAATTGGCCTGAAATAGGTTCGATTTCCGTTAGGTGTGATTCCTAATCACTTCAGGCTGTGTAATGGAAAGAATGACTTATTTAACAACGATTCTTTTATTTACACATAAAAATAAAGCCGTTTCAATATTTCAACAATCAACAATTCGATTCTTTTCACAGAAATTTAGTTGCTAGGGTTAAATAATTCTCAACAATCATATAGTCATTCTATAGCCCTGTACTGGCACTATAGTCTACACACTGGGAATGTTACTACCGTGAGCTCGCCATAAGAGCTTCACAAATCTGAAATGTTACTACCGTGAGCTCGCCATAAGAGCTTCACCCGCTCAGGCTCAAATGTCAACGTCTGCGCGTAACTGTACCTCTGGCTGTCGGAGGGTTCCGACCAGCAATGTTCGTCATCTATAAAGCCACTGTACTTCTGATTTGGGTCAGATATTGTCTACTCATACCTTATGTGCCTTTTGAAAGTCCTCCGTGAAAGTCCTATTGAAATATTCACCGTTCCTGGTTGAATTCACGATTCACAAATCCCTCTTTTTGTGCTAGGGCGAAATTGTCACTCACACCTATCTCCAGTCGGTATTACGATGCTTCGACAGCAAAACAAACTACCCAGAACGCAATCAGTCTGACGCTTCAAAGGGTTAATACGCACAATACAATTAACCTACACCACTTCTGACTATTGCAGGCTGATACCTGCTACTCGACAATCTAAACTTTAACGTTCCACCTGGGTTTTCCTTCTCAACGAATTTGGCACTGAAGCCTCCCATCCACCTTAAGCTAAATCAATCGTGGAATGCCCTCTCTGGCGATTCCAGCCGTTTCAGGGTCCTGTGATCGAAAGTACCCCTATGCCAGGAAACAGAGTCGCCTGCCCTGGACTTCACCAATGTGTGTGTGACCCCAAGTGTGTGTCTAATGCTCTGCCCTTCAAGGTATATATACTTTTTACCCTAAACTGTCAGGTGGACGGACGCTCATCCGTCCATCTGTCAAAACGGTGGGAGATGACGTATATCGAGACAGAATCAATACAAGTCATCTCGCGCGTAACTTAACGGTGATTTCACTTGTCGAGACAACCGATTCGTTTCTGCCAGTCATTGTCATGATAGACATTTCTATCTTTTTGAATCTCGTTTCTCAATTGGCCGTGACGATATCCTGCCACCAACCGATTACGTCTCGTAAGACTCGCGACTACTGTATAAATTAAATGAGATTAGACCTTATCTAACATACCGTTTCTCCCCTGGGTCCCTGCGCTGAAGCTGGATATACACCACATGTGTTTTTTTCCATGTCCAGCTTCACAGAGAAGTGAAATTCACGTAGGGTTTTTCGCCTTGATGCGGAATATCTTTTGAACTTACAATATCTTTATATATGAGGCCCCTTTCCCCTATATTTAGGCTGGCTTTGCCCTAACAACTCCCTTCCCGAGAGAAACACCCTGTGTATCTATTAAAACACAAGGGGCAAAGCCACGCACGCTCGCCTCTCACACCTTTTTACAATCTACCCATCATGTTCAAGACTACAAAACTGTACCCTAGTGGTCGTGGGGGTCATGTCCGGGCTCATGCGTCGGCCATGTCGATTCCCACGACACACGCGCCACCACATGCTCCCGTCTTGTGGGTTTACATATGGAGAGTAGCCTTATTCTTAGATTTGCAGCACTCCCTCTCTCTCTCTAATACTATATATTTACACCTAAACAGACACATTTTTATACACATTCGCCCATTTTGCAAACAGTTCACTTGGCACTCACTCCGACGAGTAACACCGTCCGCGCCTTTGCGTCAGATGGGTTAATTCCAACGGAGTGTAACTTCGCCTCCCATTCCCATATGTCTTGTGAAGGGGCAAACGACCCCTGCATTATGTTGAGCCTCACCCTCGCAAAGCTCAACCAGGGGATTAAAATTGTGCCTCACACACTCACACATTCAACACACAGATTTCCCGACCGCGCCTTTGCGACAGACGGGGTTAGTGTATCCCACACTTACAAACTCGACACACAGGCTCCCCGCCCACGCGACGGACGGGGCAGTGTATCTCACATTCGCACTCACAACCAACTCTAGTCAGCAGTCAGAGCAATAATAATACTAAAATAAGAACATTTCCTCTGGGCCTTAACACCGGGTTTACGAAACTCATCACCTCATCCACCAAAAATATTTGCGACTGGAGCCCCCGTCCCAGACACCAGGCCCACAGCCACCCAACTATTGCTTCTTTATAACCACCGACCATTGGTAGGGGCCCGGTTCCCAGTATCCCCTTGGTAACCCTTGACACACCCCTACTTCTCGCCCCGTTATTTCTACGGGTATTCCACCAGGGTCCCCATACCCTGTCATTGTCGCATTCCCAAGAGCTTCCCTTGGCGCTATATCCCCCAGGCTCACTCGTCCCGGCGATTACCTTCGTTCGAACGACACTGGCCGTCCTTGGCCCTTGTGCAGTCGATCCCCCCGGTCCATTGCGACGACTTCTTGCGCACCTTGGGCACTGTGCGCTCCCGACACTCTCTACGTGGTCTCCGCCACCTAGGATGCTTCTCCTTTGATTTGTGGACCTTTTCCTCGGTCCCCTGGGCGCCCATCTTAGCGGTCCCATCCACTTTAACACCCTCAACTTGTGTTGACCCGTGCCCTCTCAATTCTGGGGGAGTTTGCCCAGCCATTTGCGTGGGTCTGGCCTCCCCTCTCCACACGAGTGGCACCGACTTCTTGGGGCGCTCAACTCCCCCACATAAATTTGCTTGAGGGTTTTTTTCGCAATGACCCCATTGGGTTCCCTCGCTGTTTGGCGTTTAGCCTGGACCGCCTGCGGCCCCTTCTCCCTAATTGGACAGGAGTCGTCCCTCCTGAAACTTTCCGACATTTCGTCGTGTAGGGGCCATCCTCTGGACCATCGGATTGGTTCCCCCTGGGAACCTTCCCTTCCTTACTCGGTACGTTACCGAGTGCAACCGCCGGGGACCCTCGCCCACCGACTTGAACTTCCTTTGCCCTCGTTGGGCCCTCACTTGGCCCCCTACCCCTGGACTATAACTCATCAGGGCTTGCCTTCACCCCTGGGATATTACATATGACCAGGTCATACACAGGTGATTCAATGCACATGGCTTCCACTTCGCCACAATAAAATGGGGTATCCACCGTTATCCTCGCGATGGGGAACCTTCTAACGGTCCCATCTATCAAAATACACAAATGGTCGCGCCCCAACAATTGCTTGTCGTCAACGAGTTGCCTTCTAACCGCTGCAGAGGAGCACCCAGAATCCCGGAGCAGACGGATCTCCCTTTGTCCCACGTACCCTGGGTACACTGGCATATTAACCTTCTCCTGCGAAGTTGTGAGCCTCTCACACATGCCACTTATTATCGGGACAACTTGCCCGCCTTCCAGCCTTAATTCTCCCTCTTGTATACATTCCCGGAGGGGACTTTGTTCTGGACCGATAGTTTGACAGAACGCTGCCGTCTGTCTACTGGGCCCTGGATCTACGCGGTCACCTTGCTTCCAACCCGTTGGTGCTGCGTTCCCGGCCCCCTGCTGAGGTGGTCTAATGATCCCAGTGGCCCTAATCTGCTTCTGCCAGCAGTCCCTGGCAATACGACCCCGCTTGTTGCAGATAAAACAAGTGGTGTCCTTGGGAGCGCTCCCCTTCCGGCTGGTCTGCGACGCAGGCGGATTGGGGTAGTGTTGCCTTACGGGTGCCATTGCCAACCCGTTTGCCCCACCCCTAGCCGATTTGGGTGTGTTTACACTCCCACCGTGGGCCTCGATGTAGCGTTCTGCCACAGTTGCCATCTCATCATAGGTGGACGGGCCCCTTCCCTTGATGAACAGGCCCAACTCCTTGGAGCATGTAGTTAAAAACTGCTCCCGGAGAAATAGATCTCTCGGGCTCCATATGACTCATTCACTTCTGCGAGATCAGTCCAGCGGTCAAAGTACCGCCTAGCTCGGGCAAAATACTGAGGTACTGTTTCTCCCTTCTCCTGCTTAATTTCTCGGAACTTGGTCCGGAATCCTTCTTCAGTGAGCTGGTATCTCCGAAGGATGGCATTCTTCAGCTCACTGTAGTCGTTAAGAAGTGCAGGAGGCATACTGGTATAAGCCTCGAGGGCTTTACCTGACAACAAAGGGCTCAAGCACATAGCCCATGTGTCTTCTGGCCACATTTGACTGGAGGCAAAACGCTCGAACCTCTCCAAGTACGAGTCCAAGTCATCTGTGTTTTCATTAAAATGAGCCAGGTGGGGGCGTGGGGCATGAATTGCTACCCCTGCACTCCCGTCCCCTGAGCACCGACTTTCATTCTCCACATCGGCCCTTGCTCTGAGGAGCTCTAATTCTCTCTCGTGCCTCTGTTGTTCGAGCTCTCGTTCTGCCTCCCTTGCCTCCCTTGCTAATTGGGCTTCCCTCTCTCTCGCCTCATTTGCTAATTGAATCTCTCTCTCTTTCGCCTCCCTGTCTAATTGAATCTCTCTCTCTTTTGCCTCCCTATCTAATTGGGCTTCTCTCTCCCTCGTCTCTCTTGCGTCTTTCTCACGCTCTCGTTCTAATTGAATCTCTCGCTCTTTTGCCTCCCTTACTGCTTGGGCCTCTCTCTCCCTTGCGTCATTACGTAAGGCAATCTCCTTGGCCTCACGTTTCTGCTCATCTTTAGCGAACTTCTGAAGTTCGGCCCCCTCAAGGCCCATTTCCTTGCCTAATGATACCAGTTGGGCGAGGGGTGTAACAACATCCATTTTGATTTTTTCTTTCTATCTTCAACACTCGTCAGAAAGAATGAAGAAGGAAAAGAAAGAAAGAAAAAAGAATATGATAATTAATCTTAATTTACCTGTGTGATTTAACGTAATTAAACGCCCCGAATATTCTGAAACCTACCGCAGTTATAGTGGCTACTAAGTATCCTCTTGGGGACTACTGTATTGCGATATTAAACCCTTGAACGGCATCAGCTGACCGAACGCGTCAAAACATAAACAGAACCGCCGTTAAAATAAAACAAAATTTCCATATAGCCATTTTTTACCTTCTAGAAATATCCTGGTTAGCGCTCGCCAATCAATGTCAGGGACACCTGAGGCCCCGTAAGGCCTGGGCTGACGTGGGGTTATTTAGTCCCGCTGATGAAGTTGCGGGAAAATTAGACCAACGTGGAGGGTCGGAATCCAAGTGTCGCGAACTCGGCGCAGGGAGCTGAGTTAGACCGACGCCGTGATTCCTTCTCTGCCGAATTGGCCTGAAATAGGTTCGATTTCCGTTAGGTGTGATTCCTAATCACTTCAGGCTGTGCAATGGAAAGAATGACTTAAAGTAACAACGATTCTTTTATTTAAAATAAAGCCGTTTCAATATTTCAACAATCAACAATTCGATTCTTTTCACAGAAATTTAGTTGCTAGGGTTAAATAATTCTCAACAATCATATAGTCATTCTATAGCCCTGTACTGGCACTATAGTCTACACACTGGGAGTGTTACTACCGTGAGCTCACCATAAGAGCTTCACAAATCTGAAATGTTACTACCGTGAGCTCGCCATAAGAGCTTCACCCGCTCAGGCTCAAATGTCAACGTCTGCGCGTAACTGTACCTCTGGCTGTCGGAGGGTTCCGACCAGCAATGTTCGTCATCTATAAAGCCACCGTACTTCTGATTTGTGTCAGATATTGTCTACTCATACCTTATGTGCCTTTTGAAAGTCCTCCGTGAAAGTCCTATTGAAATATTCACGAAATGAATTCACGATTCACAAATGCCCCTTTTTGTGCTAGGGCGAAATTGTCACTCACACCTATCTCCAGTCGGTATTACGATGCTTCGACAGCAAAACAAACTACTCAGAACGCAATCAGTCTGACGCTTCAAAGGGTTAATACGCACAATACAATTAACCTACACTTCTGACTATTGCAGGCTGATACCTGCTACTCGACAATCTAAACTTTAACGTTCCACCTGGGTTTTCCTTCTCAACGAATTTGGCACTGAAGCCGCATATCCACCTTAAGCCAAATCAATCGTGGAATGCCCTCTCTGGCGATTCCAGCCGTTTCAGGGTCCTGTGATCGAAGGTACCCCTATGCCAGGAAACAGAGTCGCCTGCCCTGGACTTCACCAACGTGTGTGTGACCCCAAGTGTGTGTCTAATGCTCTGCTCTTCAAGGTATATATACTTTTTACCCTAAACTGTCAGGTG